>JAJNCI010000011.1:0-749849 GCA_030708095.1 Trichoderma sp. CBMAI-0020 | reverse complement strand
CCTTTCCACAGCTAAAAAGAGAAAACACTTTCCCATACAGGGGAAATATCCCTTCCCCGTTGCCTGCGGCCCGAAGACTCCTGGTAAAGAGCATGGCAATTTCAAATCAACGTTTTGCTGTGAAGAGGGAAGAAAAAAAAAAAAAAAAAAAAAAAAAAAGCTAGCATGAGTCAGTCGGTAAGGGTGCCATGGAGATACGAGTGGTTCGACGCATGCGTGGGGTTCTGGGGCATGTTAATATTGATTTGCTTGTCTCAAGTATATGGTACGAAAACAAAGCGATGTGACATTATCATGATATCTCGGTATATAGGGACATTAAAGCAATAAACAAGGGAGTGGAACCAGGCCAAGCAGCCTGGGCCGTCTAAACAAACAGAATATCGCCAGTATTAGCTATCCTATAACAAATAACTCGCATCTATATATTACATTGTCGAATGAACTCGTTTTCCTCCCAACGCAAAAAGAAAGGCTGAAAAGAAGAAGAAAAATGTTACTGGCCGTTTCGTCATTTCTCCTCTTGTTCGCGTCTGGCAATAGGGCTAGAACGTTCCAACCGGTGCTGTATTCGTGACCTCATGATTGAGAATTGTAGAGGAAGAGAAGGCGTGAGAAAAAGAAAGTCCAAGGGGTCCGTCTGGTTCCGTGTCCGTCGTAATATCCATCGTGCTCCTTCATCGTATGTATGCCCCTCAATGGATACCCGAATTCCTCCACCATGTGCCTTTTGCAAGGCGCAAGTCTAAAAAATTGCGTCAAGAACGTTTAGTATATCCGAGATTCCAATATATTCCAACCAAAAGAAAATCCAGCAAGTAGAAAGGGAAAGAAAGAAAGAAAGAAAGAAAACAGGTTCAAAGGAAAATGAAGACAGAAGAAAAAGGACCGAGAAAGAGGTCGGGGCTGCAGAGAACATGCCAGCGGCAAAAAGCATAGGTAATCCACCGACTGGGATTCACATCTTCCCCAGATGTTCTCGCAAACCACCCCTCTTTGCCCGTGGAGCTCCTCTCGGCGTGTTCCTCAGAGTTCATGCACCCATGCGTGTTTTTTTAGACAGGCCTTGGCAGAGGGGTCCCCCAGGTGGACAAGTTCAAGCCAGCTTTGTGGTTCAGCGCATGTCTCGGCAGCGTTTTAATGGTCTTCGGGATTAACCGTTTTGCTTCCTCTCATGTCAGTCCCACCAGGGCCCGCTTCATGGCCCTCCGTGCCAAAAGTCAATTCTGCTTGACAGGCACAGCCCCGGGAGGGCCTCTCCTTCTCTCGCTCTGCCACGTCGGAATGAGAGCTCTGCCGGCAAAGAGGGCCAACGTCAACGCCACGTTAGGAACATGGCTGGCCGTTGGCAGCGGCGTAGGCGCACGCCGTGCAGAGAGAGCAGTTGGAGTCTGCCAAAAACGGGCAGCCATGTGTCACGGCATGAGCGCATTTCTTATTTGAGAATGACAGGATGCCGGGGGGGAGTGGTGTTCCGTAGTCATAGGATACACAAGCGTCCCCCTCTATTGGCTCGTGTGATGGCAACAGAGGTGAAGTTGGTGGGCTGACTCGACGTAGGTCTGTCTCGGAGAAGGTTTTCATCTTGACAAGTAAGAAAAAGGATATAATGTGATAGGTCTTTGGCTTCCTAGTCGGGTTGCTAATTCGCCTTGCTAGTTCCAAAAGAATATAACAACTTGTGTGCAGAGTACACAGAAGAGACTTTTTTGAACAACTACTAGAGTAGATGGAGAATGTTTCAGGAGATGTCTAGACCGATTGATTGTGGGGGCAAAAGAACAAAACAGAAGTGTCCAATGGGCTAGCAGCACAAATAGCGAGAGACGTGTTGGCGACTTTGACACGGAGAATCTGGGATATGACTGGCTTTATTTAAGTTTCCACGAGCAACTCCGAACAACCACTGGCCCTTAATAACAGCAAATGGGAGTCAAGGGTATGTAGAAGGGAAGATTGGAGGCAGGGCACATGAGCACATGCCGGGGCGCTTGTATGAACAGCATACAGAAGGCTGTTTGTTTACGTATGCTAATAACAGTAGCTCTTACGCAGTCCAGCAATCTGTCAAGCTCCACCTGCAGCAAGTACATGGCAGTAGGGCTGAGAACATAAGAAGGCGTCAAAGCAAGTGACCAGGAGCATGACTGAGAGCAGGGCTGGGGGCAGGGCTGGGAGTGTGATGCAAGGTGAGAGGAGTGCGGTATACAAGCATACAAGCACTGGGGGAATAGACAGTGATGGAACCTTTCTAGCCTATGCTAGCTTTGGCATAGAGGGCCACGGTGTTGACAACCGGGTCCCTGGTATCTGAGTCTCTGTGTGGGCGCGGCGTGTGGACATGGCTGTGCGTCTATGTGTAGGTGTAGGTGTAGGTGTAGGTAGGTGTAGGTGTAGGTGTAAGAGCGAGCAGTGAATCAGCGCGAGAGAGCGAAGGAGAACAGATGAGCGCCTGAGGCCGAGAGAGGCAAAAGAAGAAGAAGAAAAAAAAAAAAAATAGTGTGATGTGTGCATGAGAGTTTCCCGGGACCACACGCCCCTCCATCACGGCGTCTTTGTCGTGGTCGAACCACGCCTCTGTGACGTACCGTGGAAGCGGCTTGATAAACGGGAAATTAGGAATATAGATGCCTGGAGGGAGACGGATCCGGGCCTGTGGTTGATTGTACTGGGGTAGCAGGCTAGAGACAGGGTTGGCAGCAGTCTTTTCGATAAGGGTGTTCAGCTCATAAATGCTGTTGCCAAATACGTGCATGCGAGGTATCAGTGCATGTTGTCCATACGTAGGGTGATGCTCGTGATGTGACAAAATGGGATCTAGTCACCACCCCTCCTCGTGCTCCCCTCTTTTCGGGAGGCCTATTTGTGTCTGTCGCCAGATAGAGGCACATCCTCCCACTCGGGCGCCTTTTGGATGGCCCTCGATTTCTGACAGACGGTGGCACATCTCGGCCGAAGCAGGTCCTGCAGACTAGCTGCATATACATCCGCCACTTATGGATCGAGACGGTTGACCGTGTGGCGCCGTGGTGAGGACGGGAGGCTTTACATTTGGGTCACGTTCGTAGGAGCTCGTCATCAATGCCAAAATCCTTAGATTCCATAGCCACAAAGCGATCTCGGACTAAACGGCGAAGCAAGTTGCCTCACCGGGCTGGCCATATTGGGAAGGGCTGGTTCCTCATAGGTAGATCAAGAAGGGCTTGACGGGGCAGCCTATGCCAAATGGTCTGCCCACGGATGGAGAGACGACGCCGTGGCACTGGCTGTAGCTCGCCTGCCTCGGGCGAGGATGGGTGGTAGTAGCTAGAAAGTAATTGGATATCGAGGCTCCGTCGTCGGCCAATGAGATGCCATCCATGCACACAGTCAGTGAACGGTCCTGGGCAGCCTAGTTCGACAGCGCTGTCGATTTAGAACACAATCCGAAGATGCCACGGGTGGCCCGACCGAAAGCCGGCCGCAGAACATGGAGCAGAGGCGCCACAAGAAAGCTTTTAGCGAGACAGGCACAGAAGGATTCCTCGTCTTGCCGAGCCGAAAACAAGTTCGGTGAAGTAGGTAATAGCGCGGCGCGAGCTCCGTCAGGCTCCTCCAATGAAGGCCAAAGGATCAGCCAACAATCCTCGCAGCCACCTGCAATTGCGATCTAAGACAAATACCAGGGGCCCCATTGTACACTTGTACGATGAGATCTATTGACCATTGTGCAATGCGTTTTAGCTAGATGACGCCTCTTTCTCTCTAAACGCAGTCGCTGCCTGCCCGCGGTTGACCCGTTTGACGTGGGTATCTAACGAATCCGGGCATAAGATGACCGTACGACATGAGGTTATACCTGTAAAGCGCTCTATACTGTGTGAGCCAATGCCATTGTCTCTCCTCATCTCTCCCCCAAATGGGAGAGGCCGGAACAGGCTCTGCCTTCAGCTGTGCTTATCCTGGGCTGGAGAGGTTCGATTCTCGCGCTCGGGACCGACAATCGATACTACCTTACCTACTACTGGGCATGTTCCCGGTGGATTCTGACAGGCCTCGGGCTTCTTCAACGATGGCTCTCCGCAAAAAGTGACCCCCATTCCAATGGCGGAACCGCCGTCGCATTGCATGTTTCACACCCTCGCAGCCGATTCTCGTTTTTCTAGAAGCGATGCTGCAGAACGGCTGGGGGCACGGAAAGAGACTGGGACGAGGCGATGTGGCGTAGAAGCGGGAGAGAAGGAAGGAAAAGGAATCGAAAAGGGGAACTGACTGCAAAAACCGCCGGCGATGCAGCGCCCAGAATCTAGAATCCAGAGCACAAAGTCAGAAATCAGAAGTCAGAAGTTAGAATGAGAAGTCATCAAGGCGCGAAGTTGGAGATCGGAGGACAGTCGCCGGTGGTCCGGAGTGGCCAAGCAACTGACTCTGATGACGACACAGCCTGACGGATGTCTTTGAGCGGCCGCAGCTGCCCGATGATTAGGCTTGGCATGCGCTTTTAATAGCGTCAAAGGCAGAATGCGCTGAGCTACGAGGTATTGGGCAGGTATTGGGGTCTAGTTAATGCCCTAAATGGCTACTTACCTCTACTTTGCGAAGGGGCTGCGTGAAAACGGCAGTAGCAACGTGCTGTAGACGGAAGGCTGCTCGACTAAGCAAAAAAGTAAGGCAAGTGCTTCTTATTGAGTATATGCCGTATCGCTTGGAAGGCGCGCCTCGGGTTCTCATGGACCGTGCTCTCTTTGGCTGATTGATGACTCAAAGCCCAAACGCCGAATTTATGCCCTGACTCGGCACCTTGGCTTGAGACTTGGACGTTCAGACGGCCGAGGATGCTCGCCGACCGCGGATTCGGACATTCTGGCATTCTGGCATCCTCGCCTTCTCGTCATCTCTGCTTTGTGCTTATCCTGGGATGCACGCCAACATCGGACGACGAGGCTTGTGACCAAACTACGACCAGCTGGTACTAGAGCCTGCGGGTGGCTTCACTTCTGGGCCAGGCTGTCGGTACCACAGGGCGGTTTGCATATCCAGTTCCCATTGAGATGCTGTACCTGTCTTAGTGCGCAGCTCAACGCGCGCTGATGCGAGAAGCACATCGTCAGCTACCCGGACCCCTGCGCCTCCTCTGATCATTCTCCAGCCTGTGAAGATGCGGGCGTTTGCGTTGATCTACGGCACTGCCGCGTTGCCGCGATGTCGGTCCCAACACCAACACCAGCACCAGCATCAACGGCGGCGCGGATCGAGGCATGAGCGTTGAGAGCAACCCTAGCCAACGGAGCTACTTCGCAGATCGGACTCAAGACTGTACTGCAAGCTTGCAAATCGCAGCCGTCCGCGGATGCCCGAGTTTGCGAGCAGCTTGAAGACGGTCCGGGCAGCATACTGCTGATGCTTTGATTAACAAACGTCTCCGGCCGGGACGGATTCGTGCCGTGGTTCTGTAACTCGTGCCCGTCCTCAAAATACGCATTTGATGCTCTGTGTTATGTGATTGGACGAGCGATTACTGGCTCGGGTCATTCAAACAAGGATCATCCTGTCTGCGCCATTCAGGGTCACTGGCTCCGGCACACAAACGCCCTCCACATCTCACGAGCATAAACAGGTTCATAGGCGCGGAGCAACAACTCACATCTTTCGCTCTCGATGAGTACTGGATATGCAGGAATCAGGCTAACTAGGAAGAGGCATCTTTGGAGCAGCATGTTCAGCGAAAGTGGCAAACACCGACAATACGCCTGCATACACATGTTCGTTCCCCCGTCTTGCCTCACGTTGCCATGTCAGTCGTACCGCTGAAGCATCGCCAAATACTGTATGCGAACAACACCCCCCAACAACCCAGAAACAAGACGAGGCTAAGGTGCTGACCATAGCCCCAGTTCACTTTAGCGAGGATGCCGCCCACCTGCCGTTACGGCTGTCGCCAGGGTTCCCGCCGCCATGCCACCGCCGTAAGAGCAGATCTCCGGATCCCGAAGTGCCGTTTTCAGTGTGGGTAGCAAGAGAGATTGATTCCTTCCTCCATGGAACCCTCTGTTCCGTCCTATTTTCGCACCTTCGCCATAATTCCGCGATGCTTGCAGATCCAAGATGCTAAGCAGCACACGAGTGCTAGCGTGCTGCCCTGGAGCTTGTATGTATAATCAAATTACCTGCAGATGCTAATAATGGAATTAAGCGTTACCATCCCACCCCAGCAGTGGCTGCAATCGTCTACTTCTTGTGTTATGCTGCTGACTCTGCCTCTACGGGCCCCATGATCTGTCTCAATATATTTCTTAGCGTCCCCTGACAATGATTTTGCTGCTGACTGCTTCTAGAGCCTCATGGACGCACTTACGGCAAAGACCTGTGTGGAGACATAGACGCCAATTGCGTTATTCTGAGAGGTTTACTGCTAGCCGTCATCATTGCTGTCTTCTCAAATCATTTTTGATGCTCTAGATCACCACAGACGACGTCACTTTTGCTTCAAGCTGCAAAAAGGGAAAAAGAAAAGCTCACCAACTCATACAACCGTTTACCGATAAATCTGAGAGAGTTGGTTAACGTGGGCGACATATCTTGCCTGCGGGGGCTGATACCCCAGTCTTTGTCTCGTATTCTGATTTAGATCTTCTAATCACAAGAGGTAGAGATTCAGCATCTTGTGCAACCCTACTTTGTGTGCAATATGCGGAAAATGTTCCGGTAGTTCCAAACCTCACAGTTCTCACCATCATATAGAAAATGTCTATGCAAATACAACACCACTGGTGATTTTGCACGCGTATACCAGCCTTGCTTGACAATTGGATTGGGCGCTCCTCATTCAGGAGACCTACCCCTGACGCCACCGTTCAACTTTTTTCAAATCATCTAGCCTCTTGTCCAATTTCCTGGTTGGATCACGAAGGATCAGGCTTAACGAACCGCTCTGGCAGATGATACAACCAGCGAATATACTAATGCATTGAAACCCTATAAAAAGCGACCATGAAAAATCAGCCACAGTAAAATGAGAAGGATTCAAATAACTGGAGAACTTGTTGAAAAGCAGGATTGAAGCTCTTAACAGTCCAGTCGGAACATTGGATGTAAGAGAAGCCTCGCAATAAGGCAACTTTCTGGGATACTCAATTGAGACATACTACTAACAATGTCTCGGCAAAACAATGAATCGGCAAACATTCAAATTTTGTATACTTATTGTGCGCAGACCAGCCTTGATAGATGGATATGACCCTTGTGGGATTTCGATGGTGAGAGCCGCCGTAGTAAAACTCATCATCAGGTCTCAATGCATCACTAATCCATCGACAATCTGACATGCATTCGACGTGGCCCAGATGAGCGACCGTCCTCATGCACGGCCGGACCAATACATGCTTGTCATAGCCTGAGCCGCACCATACTCACCCATGCTGCATATATTCATTCCCCGGCTTTGGTTACTCATCTCACGCCCTCCCCAATTGAGTCCACATCAGGCGAAGTTAAACGATGCACGGATATGTTAACTTGATGCTAAACTCCCAAAGTTTCCTCACCAGCGCAACATTATTGGTTAAAGTTGAAAGGCTCAGCCGGCTTGTACCGCCACACGGAATTGCTGGTCTGCCTCGACCTTTTTTTTTTTTTTTTTTTCTTTTTTACCATTCAAGGAAAATGGCTCAAACATCAAGAAGTGGCGGCTTTACAAACGTATCGTCTCGGATACAGAGTATGACAGTCGAAGATACACTCACTTACCCGATACTGCAAGTCAACTCCGAAAGTTTAATGTTCACTGAGGCTAGATCGAATTACCTACATGTGTAGGTTGATACCATACGCAAGACGTCCTCAGACATAGGAATACTGCCTGAAATGGTGTACAATTGTTTGGCTGTCTTCATGCTTGCAAGAAGCATGGAGTCTCCGTATTGCCACTTTGATTTAAGCGGCTTGGTCTGTACGATTTGGCGTATTTTCTCCAGCAGGCGGGCAGTGAGACCGTTCATGCTTCTTTGGCAATACATCGTTACCCCAACAAATTGAGGCCGTCTTCGAGCAGTTCGCCTATTTACTGCCGGCGGCCGCCTTGTTTCAGAGTTTCACAAGCGCAACTGATAGACAACAGCTAGTGCTGCAATAGTCCTGTCGCGAGCCGCCGCTCAAATGTTTCCAAATAAAGCGCTCCGTCCCGTCCCTCGTCTCCGAGAGACTACGTAATCGCCCTTACCGCGCGCGGTGGTGGGAAAATCTTCCTGACTCCCCGGGCTGATGCTTATTTTATTACTACTCTGAAGTACTAGACTTGATTTATGCTCGCTTCTCACCACCAACTTCAGCTAGCTCTCGTACTATACTGACGAGGCTTGTTGTATTAGTCTACCTGGTAGTAGTAACGCGCTTTCCTATGCGTATCCTTGGAACTCAGCTCTGCGTGCCATCCCCGCAAGTCATCTAAATCTATCAAAGAGTGGCTCGTGTTACTATCGACCGCATGCTAGTGCGTTGTTGTGTCTCGTATTTTGAACTCGTTTCTTGTTTCGAGTCGTGCTGATAGCTCGCATTGAGCGAGCATGACATATGGCTTACAAAAGGAAACGGCAAGGGACAAGGGAAAAAAAGCAGGATTAACAAAAGTAATTGTGAGGCTGAGGAGAGGGTAAGTCAGAGTGCTCTTACACCCATGCACTCGCTTGCCGAATGCAGACTCTTACGCCGGCAGTCGTCAATTATCGCTTATATAATTGCTGACTATTTAACACAATCCGTGAATAAGAAAGTAATACGGGATAGGAGAGTATTACGGCCTTGCATGAAGGAGTTGTATTATTTTGGATTTACTTGCAAGATACTTGAGGCTCCTCTCTCTCTCGGCCAAGTGAAAAGAGGAGAACACAAGGATTCTGAGAATACTACGCGGGGAACCTGTGACAGCATCGAAAAGGAAGATGTTACCTAGGCGGAGAAATACACCAAAGGTGAATCTCTAGATTCGCAGATTGGGTATCTCTGTTCATCGTGATATCCTGCTGGGCAGTCTTGTTTTGCCACTCTGCTAGCTCCGCTGCGGCAAAGTGATATCTCAGGTGATTACAAATGTACACAAATTCTCGGCCTTCTTTGATATCGAATCGATGACTGTTCTCGTTTCATTATCAAAGATCGTGTGACTCTGTTATTGACTTGATATGGAGCCATCTTTCAACTCGTATGGCAAAAATGCCGGGATCGATGCCCGGATCCGAAGAAGCTGACCTCTGCTGCTGAAGTACAGCGCGAGAATTGCCCTTTACGGGCTTGATAAGGTGGTTTCGCTTCATACAAGGCTTGGTAAGGCGGGAGGAGACACATACTGAGAGTACGGAGCCCTATGCCGCGCCTTGCTTTTGCTGATGCGTTCCGGGCCGTGCCCCGGGAGAGGGGTTGAGGCACCCCCCTCCTTGCTGCGGGCAGAGTCAACGCTTCTGGAATGCAACGGGGTGCATAAAAGAGCGGAGCATGATCGCCCGCTTGCCAGCTTTCCTAGGAGCCTCAATATCCGGAATCCGGGGATGAGGAGGTTTAGCGAGGATCTTCAGGTGTATGACTCCTGGGCCAAGATGACAGATTGCTGATGCCGTCATCTATATCTTTTGATGCTTGAACAATGGGCATGCCTTTATGCATTGGCACAATACTGACTAGTGCCCCGGGTAGTGAGTGTCTGTGCGGAAATCTGACAGGATGCGGCCGACTCCGGGCGGGAATTGGGAACCGGACGGTATCAACGAGGATTCTCGGATCTGGTTGGCTGGCGATGAACGGCTGAATGGGGAGTCATGACCAAAGATAAAGGAATCCCGGTGGCCTCACCGGGGTGTGTGTCCTTTCCATCACAAGACCTCTCCGAACTCCGAGCCAGCTGTTTCCTAAGGGCGGATTGCCTAGCCACAATTCAAGTGGTTCATGATGTTACCCTGCTTGGGGGGTGATGTAACTAGGGTTTTGGAAGAATGCGTGTTCGTATGTCAGCTGAACCAAGAAAAGGTTTGAGGAGAGATGTCCCGTTGCCTCAAAACGGATATTTCCAGGAGAACAACACTCTGCGTTTTTTTTTACAACAGAGGTGAGGTGTGCATTGATATCGTATCCCGAATTTCTCCATCTCGCGATGAGCTGTTCATTATCCGATCCCTGAGGGGAAGAACCGTTCGGAAATAGGTAGGCTTACCTGCGTATAAAGGAATTTGACCAGGTTGAAAAGAGCCCCGTGACACACACAACTTGTCTTGACGAGAGAGGTTTTGGAAAAGCTGACGCCATTGCCACACAATATTATTCTTTTCTCCTCTTTTTCTCTCTTTTTTTTTTTTTTTTTTTTTTTTTTTTTTTTTTTTCGTCTACCAGCGTATCGGTATGAGGACAAGGTAGGAGTGTCACTAGCAAAAATAAAGGAACCCCTTGCGACTTCAGACTTGCCGAAGCAGGGTTTACAGATTAGTCGTAGCATGGTGAGTTTACGTATATCAACGGATAAAACCTGTTGAAAGGTCACGAGAAGGAAAATGGGTCATTTCCTGCAAGTTACTAACACGGATGTTAGTGTGGGATGAATGAAAAGGAAGAGGGGAGATAATGGGTAGTATCTGGATGGGCAAGTTTTGTACTCACGACTTGATAACATGGTACCTTACTGATAGTCCAAGTACTGCGTATTAAGGTATAAGTGGCGGCGGGCTTGCAGAGACGGTTTCTCGTCCTGGGCCAAAACTCTGATGGAAGGCGTTGCGATTAGTGCAAGCCATTTGTCTGTAACGTCGTGACTTTCTGTTTTTTTTTTTCTTTTTTTTCTACAATGGCATGGCCAGGTGAGGTGGGCGGTTGACAGCGATCGATTTTGGAGATGCTTATCGACGATGAAGTGGCATGATAAGGACGGATAGCCTAACTCAATGGGGCACGTCGCTCGCTGTTGCGTTTGTGCCTCGGCGCAGGAAGAGCTTGGCGAGGAGCTGGAAGTGGCAGCGTCTTTGCATATCAACGTCACCACAGCCAGCCACAAGAGGGCAGAATGCTCGGTATATACAGAGCCATTATGGATAGAGAGAGTTCAAGAAAAAAGGGGGGGAGTGGATAGGCAGCTCTTAGCGAGCGCATCTCAGCCGGCAACTGCGCAGCGCTGAGGGGTTCATGCGGAGCTGCGCAGACGCGTCTCTTCTCTAGTCGAGGTGAGGTGAGCTGGTTCACGGCCTGAGTCGTTTGCATCTTGTGGCGTCAGCTGCAGCTGCGTTAGCGGTCTTGCCGCAGCGCTGCACCGGCTGCTATTCTTCGGCAGCGCGCCACTGCTGCGCCGCAGATACGGCGCCTAGACGCTGCCCCTCACCGCCCCTCCGCTAAGCAGCCAAGCTCAAACAACGGGCTTTTTTTTTCCTTTCCCCTCCCTTGGAAACGACAAGCTGCGATACGAAAGGACGGGCAATTGTGGTAGCAGATCCCAATTGGAAGTGGTACCAGTTCGAGTGGAGGTCCCTTTTTTTTTCTGCCCTCTTTTCTGCTCCACCGCTTTTGGAGGGGCCAACAAGAGGAGGATCTGGCCAGAAGTCCTTCCAGCTTGCTGCCCGCCTTTGTTTTGCACTTCTGTCACCAACACACCAACCCTTTTTCTCTTGGCCGTTTTCCACCGCCAATTGGTTTTGGCAACGAAAAGCGTCGTCAAGATGTCCAAGCCCACGAGTGTGACGGGTAGTGAGAGCGAGTTTGAGTTCATTGAGACTCCCAAGCCCACTGCCCCTACTTTTGAGAAGGACGAGGACTGCGGTGTCCGCACCACCAAGGTATGATGATCTGATTTGGCTGCATGACGTGTTCTTGGCGAAGCTCCCCGGGATGTATGTATGTGAAGAGATGGAGAGAGACGAATCGAATTGCTTGCCTGCTGCTGCTGCCTTCTTTGTTCTTCACTCTGCATACATTCTCCCAAAGCCTCTCCAATTGCCCTCTCAAGAGTCCAAGAACCAGTGAGCTGATTGCTTGTCCCTCCATCTAGTACCCCTCCATCAAGAATGCTCCTCTCCCAGCTGATGGACCGGGCTCCGACTCCTTCAACAACAAGATCCTGTTCTCCATCCTGTTTGGCGTTCCCTTCTGGCTGAAGTGGAAGGTTGGCGGCGGCCTCAAGACCTTCATCTTCTTCGCCATCCTCTTTGATCTGCCCATCCTGGCCGGCTGGTGGCTTGTCATCTCCGCCATCTCTCCCCGCAAGACCACCAAGGCCAAGTACCCCGGCCGTCCCGTCGAGTACTACCTCGAGTTCAAGAAGGAGGCCGACCGTGCCAAGTACCATGGCACCAACAAGATCCCCATGGAGACCTTCCACGAGATGTACTTTGACGGCGACGTCGACTTCAAGGGCGACTGCCTCGAGGTCCTCGAGTACCGCCACGACTGGGCCAGCTTCCGCTTCACCGTCAGCCTGATCAAGTACTTTTTGCTGGGAATGATTCCTGAGCTCATCATGCACACTCGCTCTCAGGGTAAGCTTCTCATACACCAATTGACAAGAGTTGACCATGTGCTGACATGCTTCTTCCGCACCGCGCAGATGAGGAGCAGGTCCGAGACCACTATGACCGCGGTGATGACTTTTACGGCTGGTTCCTCGGTCCTCGCATGATCTACACCTCTGGTATCATCTCTGACATCAACTCTGAGGAGAGCCTCGAGCAGCTCCAGGACAACAAATTGACTGTCGTCTGCGAGAAGATTGAGCTCAAGAAGGACGAGAGAATGCTGGATATTGGCTGCGGCTGGGGCACCCTCGCCCGATTTGCCAGCGAGAACTATGGCGCCAAGGTTACTGGTATTACCCTTGGTCGCAACCAGACCGCCTGGGGCAACAGCGCCATGCGCAAGGTTGGCGTCCCCGAGGAGCAAAGCAAGATTCTCTGCATGGACTACCGCGACATTCCTGTTCCCGAGGGCCGCTACAACAAGATCACCTGTCTTGAGATGGCCGAGCACGTCGGTGTCCGTCACTTTGGCAGCTTCCTTACCCAGGTCTATAACATGCTTGATGACGATGGTGTCTTCTTCCTGCAGATTGCTGGCCTTCGAAAGGCTTGGCAGTACGAGGACTTGATCTGGGGTCTGTTCATGAACAAGTACATCTTCCCCGGTGCCGATGCTTCTACTCCTCTCGGCTGGGTCATTGACAAGCTGGAGGGTGCTGGCTTTGAGGTCAAGAATGTCGACACCATTGGTGTTCACTACTCTTCTACTCTCTGGAAGTGGTACCGCAACTGGATGGGCAACCGTGACAAGGTTGAGGCCAAGTACGGCAAGCGATGGTTCCGCGTAAGTTTTCTGTCATTCATACAAAAGAAGATGTTGCGAATACTAATCTTGTGTCACAGATTTGGGAGTACTTCTTGGCCTACTCTACCATCATCTCTCGTCAGGGCTCTGCCACCTGCTTCCAGATTGTGCTGGTCAAGAACATCAACTCCACCCACCGAGTTGAGGGCATCCCCAGCCAGTTCAACCTGTCTGGAGCTTACGACAACTCTGAGGCTGACATCAAGGCGTGGGGCGCCAAGAACAACGTCATCTCCTCCACTGCCTTTACCTCTTAAGTGGGTAGAGAAATGGGGGTGATTGTCTCTATAGACTGAAACTTTTCAAACCGCTGGTTTTCTCTTTTGGACAGATGCACTGAGATTTATTGTCATTGGGTGACATTAATGGTGTCTTGGAGCCTTTTCCCCTTTTCATCTAGAGCTAGAGAATGAATGTCTGCTGATACATTTGGGAGCTGGTTCAGGCTTGGTGGCGAGCAGTTGTTTTAATGACAGTCACGACATGACCTTTATGTTTATGAATGGTTATGGGACAAGAACAAAACGGATAAAATAATGGTATGCCGGGGTATTCAAGGGTATTGAAAAAAGAAGACTGCAGACTTTTTGATGTCACCATGGGGTGCATGAGTTTT
This sequence comes from Trichoderma sp. CBMAI-0020, assembly GCA_030708095.1. Classification (NCBI taxonomy): domain Eukaryota; kingdom Fungi; phylum Ascomycota; class Sordariomycetes; order Hypocreales; family Hypocreaceae; genus Trichoderma; species Trichoderma sp. CBMAI-0020. Next base: position 735,913 of record JAJNCI010000011.1, on the reverse strand, counting down.
GCAAGATTTAGTATGAATAGAATGAATGAATCTGAAACGGATGGAAAGAGAAAAAAGGATGTCTAGACTTTGGGGGCTTTGAACCTGAATTGCTGCTTTGAGCAAAAGTGTATGCGCAACCATATATGGCAAGTGTTATGTGAACGAATGAGGTTAAATGTATCCATCTCATGACACGCAAAGCAAAGCTGCTGGCTGAGTTGGGATATATTGTGCTTCACATGACGTGTTGCCCGCTTGGAGACACGCCCGCGGGGCCAGTCAGATTCTTAAAACTGTTTTCACTGCGGCTTACACGGTCGCAGTGGTTACTCTTTTTTGCCGTCCTGTAAATTGATTACAGATGTTTGCTTTGCTTACGAGGGTGGAAAGGTGCCGCTCTTAGCCGCCTACGATGACGGTTTTAGAGCCGAGGTGGTTTTGGTATCGATAAGGTTGATTGACGTTTGCTATCACCAGCTACCTATAGCTTCACTCAACTCAACTCATAACCTCGACCAAAATTAAAGTCAAGATTTCTATTTCATAATTATCAATATGCCCATATAAATCAGTTCATTCGGATACATACTTGCAATGCAGCCCAGAAGTCCAAGAGTGGCAGGACCACTCCTCCGCTGCCAACGATCCAAATCACCAATCCCTTCTTCTATAACAACCATGTCATCGCGCCGATTCTCAACATGCTCCGATTACACCCCCGTCAACCCCCAAGAAATGAAATCCCGCCCCCCCAAAATCATCCGCGACTACCTCACCCCCATGCCCTCCCACCTGCTCACCACCACGCTCTCAGACCTCCTCCACGCACCACCGCCGCCAGCCTCATCGCTGCTCATGTCGTCGGAGAGGCATCTTCCGCAGGGCCACCACCTGGTGTATTTCCCGCTGCAGACGGCGGCGAGCGGGCTGGCGCTTGACGGGGCGGATCGCGATCATGCGCCGAGCGAAGAGTTTACGAAGCGGCTCTGGGCCGGGGGGGAGGTGCGGTTCAAGGATGAGGGGGGGTTGGTGCTGGATGGGAGGGCGTGGGTGTGTCGGGAGGAGATTGGCGATGTGAAGGTGATGGGTGGCGGGAGGGCGGATGAGAAGGTGTTTGTGGACTTGTGGAGGCGGTATGGGCTTGGGCATGGCGTTGGGGAGAGGGCGTGGGCTGTTGAGGAGAGGAGGACGTTGGTGTTTATGCGCAAGGGCGAAGACGAGTTGTCTGCTGCTGCTGCTGCTGCTCCGAGAATCATCAAATGTGAGTGCGATGAACAAAACAATACAAACAACGAAAATGTGATTCACAGAGACTAACGTTGTCTTTACTAGATCCTCACTCTCCTACACACTCCGTCTCCCTCGTCCCCACGCCTTCCCACCTCTTCCACTTCTCGGCGCTCACCTTCAACGCGCACTCCATCCACCTCGACCCGGGCTACGCGCGATGCCACGACGGCCACAAGACGATCCTCGTGCACGGGCCGTTGACGCTGGCGCTGATGCTGCGCGTGCTCAACGACCATGTTGGTGCTGAAAGAGGCGGGCTGGTCAAGTCCATTGTGTATCGGAATTACGCGCCGCTGTATGTTGGCGAGACAATGACTGTTTGCGTGAGGCGCGTGGGGGAGCAGGAGTGGCATGTTTGGGTGCAAGGGCCTGAGGGGGGGATGGCGGCCAGGGGGAGCGTTGTGGTGGATGCGAGGAAGCTGTAGGAACAAATGGTAACGATTAATGATGATACGAATGGTTATATGCATTGCATTTTCCTTGTCTTCCATCTCTATAGAAACTTTCACGGGAGCGTTGTGGTGGATGCGAGGAAGCTGTAGGAACAAATGGTATCGATCAATGATGATAAGAATAGTTGTATGCATTGTGTTTTCCTTGTCTTCCATCTATATAGAAACTTTCACCATTATATGTATATATGTATATATGTATGCATCGGCATGAGCATCTAAAAAAACTAGACCCCCCCTACATGAATTACAAGTTTTTTCCTCCTTCACTCATACAAGTCCCCGTCATCACTCGCCGTCCCATCCTGGAATCCCATCACCGCCTTCCCCTTCCCCTTGCCATTGACCCGCTCCTCATCCGCCTCAAGCTCATCATCCGTCGTCGCAACAGCTTTCCCCTTACCCTTGCCTTTGCTCGACGACGCTGATCTGCCAGCAGCGCTGCTACCCGATCTCGTCGAAGAAGCCGGTCTCTTACCGCGATCCGCCTGCTGCTGCTGCTTCTGCTTATCGGGCCCGCCCCCTTCAAACAGCGCCCTCACCTTTTCATAATGCGCCAGCTCGCCCGCGCTCACACTGGGAATCAGCTCCTCGTGCGCGCCGATAAAGTCCTCCTCCATGACCATGACGGCAATGTCCGCGGGCGTGGCGAAATGATCGAAAAAGTAGGCCGTCGAGACCTCGTGCTTGGTGGCTGGGTCGGCGTTGAGGGCGCGCACCTTTGCGTCCACGGCGGCGGCCTGGCGCGTGACGGCCTTGAGCATGGCGTCGCTGCAGAGGGCGTAGAAGTCGGCGCCGGTGTAGGTGAAGGGCAGCCGTTGAGAGACGGAGGCGAGGGAGACGGAGGGGTGGAGGGTGAATCTGTGGAAAAAAGTATCATGTTAGCATATAGATGATTCCGTTTGGAGGTGTAATGGAGAGATAAAAGGGGGGCAGCATACTTTCGGGTGAGTGCTTCCAAAATGGTCTGTTGCTTCTCGTGAGTGTCCGAAACACCAAGATACAGCATCTTGTCGAATCGACCGGGACGCAGCAACGCCGGATCCAGCAGATCGGGCCTGTTGGTCGCGCCAATGACAAACACGCCTCCGGCATCCTCCCCGCCCGACATGCCGTCCAGCTCGGCCAGCAGCTGCGACACGATACGGTCCATGACGCCGCCGCTGTCTCCCTGGTTTCCTCTCTTGGGCGCCACGGAATCCAGCTCGTCAAAGAAGACGACGCAGGGGCGCGCGTCGCGGGCGCGCTGGAAGACGCGCCGCACGTTGGCCTCGGACTCACCAATGTACATGTTGAGCAGCTCGGGGCCCTTGACGCTGAAGAAGTTGAGGCTGTACTCGGTGGCAATGGCCTTTGCGAGCAACGTCTTTCCCGTGCCGGGCGGCCCGTAGAAGAGGATGCCGGAGCGCTTCTTCATGCCCTTGGCGAAGAGCTCGGGGCGTTCCAGCGGTAGCTGGATGGTCTCTGTGATGGCGTCCTTGACGTTGCCGAGGCCACCGACGTCGTCCCATGTGACGTTGGGGATCTTGGGGGCGCCAATCGAGTCGGAGAAGTTCTTGCGCGCGGCTTCGACAGCGACGTCAAAGTCGGCGGCGGTGAGGCAGCGCGCGGAAGATCCGCCGGCCACTTGGACGTCGCGCATCGTCACGGCCATGGAGCTGGTGACGCCGGATTTGGCAGAGAGCGCCTCGAGACGGGAGCGCTTGGCTACGGAGGCGCGTTCGACGACGTCGAGCAGGTCGCCGGCCACCAGCGCAGCTGTCTTGAGAGCAATGGCGTTGAGGTCAATGGCCGGCTCGAGAGACACGCCGCGGTCTTCGATGACGGCCCGGAGGATGGCCTCTCGCTCGGCTTCGTCAGGGGCGCCCATTTCAAGCTCGTGAGTGAAGAGGGCGCGGACGCCGTCGGGCACTTTGTCGACCTCGTTGGTGGTGGCAATGAGCACGCGAACGTCCTCTAGTATCTCCTTGATTGACGCCTCTATTCTGTCGGCCGTCAGCGCCTCAATGTGTTGGATGAGGAGCGCACAGCAGTCTGGGCCACAGCTGATGGCTCGCTCTGCGCGTGTTCTCAGGAAGCCTTCTGTCTTGACGTCGCTCCCGCTGCCTCCTCCTTCGCTTATGATGTCGTAGGCGTCAATGGTGAAGGTATGCAGGCCAATGTCGCTGCAGGCGTCCTTTGCCATTGTTGTCTTTCCAATGTTGCGATGCGAGGAGGTAAGCAGAATGACAACCGGGGGCATCTTCAAGTGAACGGCCCTCTGGCTCGTTGCTGCGGCCAGGAGCTCCCGTAGCTGGCGTCTCAAGGGAGGAACGTGTACTTGGTCGCGATCTGCCAGCTGTGGAGGGCCGCCGTCTGGTCCCCGTTGCGGCGTCTTCTTGAGGCCGAGATAGTAGGGCCAGGTGCTGTCCTTGATGCCGGGGATCCGGCTCGTCTCGAATCCTGAGCCGTGCATGGCTACAGTCGTGCTGTCGATGCAGGCAACAGTCCCCCACATGGATTCAGCTCCGTCCTCGTCCTCGTCTGATTTCTGCACCTGAATATGGCCAACTTTGAACCATGCAACGCTGTCAAGGTGAGAAATCGCCTCTCCTCCAGATTCGGTTGATCGTGCTGTCAGTGCCACCACGTCGTCAACTTCGGAGCCGCCCGCTCCTGGAGCCTCCTGGAGCGCCCGGCCCAACTGTGCATCTACCGGCACGGCAATCAAGTCGCCCTGTCGGACAAGGCGTAGTTTATGCGCAAAATAGCGTTTTAGCCCGCCCAGCACGGCGGTTTGATACGCTCGTTCGGCAGAAATGGGGGTCCTTATGTGGTGTATGGCGATGTCTTTGGCATATGGGGGCTGGGAGGCGCTTGCGAACCTGGGCAGCGTGCCCTTGCCTTGATAGGTGGATTTCTTCAGTGCCGATATACGCAAATAGGAGGCTCCGTCGATATTCGCAATCAAGATTGGCGAGGCATAAGCTGCCGGGCTGGAAGGCCGCTGGACCTGCGACTCGAAAAAGGAGGTCCGTCGGTCACCCTTTCTCGAGCTGTTAATGCGGCTGACGGGACGCTGAGAGTAGCCCTCTGGCAAGCCATATACCCGAACAGGTCGCCAGTTGGACACTTCAAAGTCTGGGTGGTTGAAGCTGCCCAGGCCAAACGCGCCGAATCCATTCAGGGGAGGTTCCTCTGCGGCCTCAATGCGGACCCAGTCGCCGGAGAAGCAGCCAATCTTGGAGAGGGACGCCACGTCAACGTAGATGCGCGCCTCTTCATCGTCTTCGGGGGATGGTTTGGGATGCAGCAGACCAGAAGGAATCTGCTTCCTCAGACCGTGCACCTTGAATAGCCGCCCTCGCGACCGATCAGGGCGAGCAGTAGTGGATGTAAAATTGGAAAAGACTGAGCCCGGGGTAGCCAAGCCGTTGGTTTTCCTGCCGCGGAGAGTGCCGGCCGTCATTGGCGTTCCGGGTCCCAGCGAGTTCATCGAATTGGTCGTTGGCAGCGTAGGTGCCTCTAACGAGATGACCTCGTCCATTGAATCATCCGAAAGCTCCTCGTCTTGCTCCGAGCCCGAGAAATCGGTGTCTGTCTCGGTAGCTGCCACCGCGTCGTCGGTCACGGCGTCGGGCCGGTCGCGCTCTTCAGCAGCCGAGAAGAACTGGTCGTTGGTGCCGTCCTCGTCGTCGTTGCCGTTGAGCTGCTGGTCAGAGGTCATTGATGCCGCCGGACGGGCCTGTCTCCGGTGGATGGCTCTCCCTCTCATCAGCACAATCTTTGTAGATTCCGTCAGGATGCCCTGGGCCACGGGCTCGCAAAGCATAATCTTGCCCGGGTTCGGTGGCAGGTGCGTGACGGGATGCGGTGGCAGAGGCAGCGGAAACAAGTCGCCGGAATGGACAATCTTGAGAGTGCTGAGAGCTGCCCTGAGCGCCGTGGCCACACGCTCCTCGGGCGTCATGTTGGCAACGTCCTTTGCATTGGGGCTCGTCGGATGGTCCTTGTAAAAGGTGCCCTCGCCGCTCTCCAGCCGTTTTGTCAATTCGCTTTCCAGGTTGACAAAGACCGTGTCCAGCGGGAGGGGGGCCACGTCGAGGACGAGGATCTCAATGCCGCTGCGGCTGTGGCTGGACAGCTTCGAAGGGGCCACCTGTTGCAGGGTCATGGCGAAGCTCTGAAGCGCCGACGACGAGGGCGAGAACTGGATGGTCGAGTGGGACAAGTCGCCGGACCGCAGAACGGGAACGACGGACCATGCCATTTCGACGGGATTCGCATTCGGGGCCCATGGCGCGACGGCAACGTGGTGGACGTCGTCGACGAGCTCGTCATTGGGATCTGGGCGTGTCGTTGTTAGGATCCATCTCGTTCAACAGCAGCAAGATGTAGTTGTCTGCCAATGCGCATTGGCTTACCGTTTGCGAGATGCGGGAAGAGGTCGGAAAACAAGTCGTCGGACAAGAAGCCAACGTCGCCCTTGGTGCGGTCGTCGAGCACGAGTCTGGCGGTGATGGCCGGCTTGTCTTGACGCCGCCTGCGGTTCCGTCTCTTGTGCGACACGACAGGCGCTCCGTCTGAGACAGCCATGTTGAAACGATTTCTCGAGCTTTTCTTCCGGTGCAAGATGCACGGCGGTTCGGTTCGAGGAGGGGGTGGAAGTCGGCGCAAGGAGCCGTCCGTCGAAGGCTGGAGAAAGGAGTTGGGGGGTTTCTTAAGATTCGCAGTTCAAACAAGCACCCCGCGGCCGCTGGATCATGGCGCTGGCAGCAGACAAGAGACGCGGGCAGGACAATCAAAGACGGCTAAGGAAAGAAGATCAGCGGGATCACTGACAATTAGACTCGGCGCGTGTTGGGCGCGCTGCGATGCGATGCGATGCTGCTGAGCTGAGCTGAGCTGAGCTGAGAATCAGAGCGGCCTGCATGCAGATGCCAGGCGTGTTCGTGTCGCTGCAGATGCCACTAAGCGCCTGTGGCTCGGCTGTAGCCGTGGCAGCCTCGGCATTGGGGGACTGAGAACCCCAGATTTGCGCTCAGCTCTCCTGAGCTCCACCAAGAGGGTGTTGCCACGGCATTGGCGGCTACAGGCAATGGATTATGTGTAGCCATTTGTATATTGACAAGGCACCATATTATTTGATATCTAGGATATAGAGTAGCGAAAGTGCAGCAGCATACTGCTATCAATGCTATTGACACGGAACCTACACCGAGAGCTTAGCGCCAATCGCTATAGTTGGGACCGAGGAACCAAGAACAGGCAGAGAGTGCACAAATGAATAGCCTGGCTATATTAGAGTGCAGATCTAAGCTACCTATACAATCTAGATATCATCTTGGAATTCTTCATTCTCTGCTTTAGTCAGGGCAACGCATAGACATGTAATTTGAAATGCAGCTCAGCGTAATTAATACACATACTCCCCATTCATGTCAGCACTGCCACCACCAAGGCGGCAAAAACCAAGGACTGAATCAAGCGAGTCTCACAAGCTTAAAAAAAAAAAAAAAAAAAAAATTAAAAAATCCGCAAACAAATACACTGCGTGGAGAAAGGGGAATGATATTATGGAGCTCGCTAACAGGGATCGCCTCTTCTTGATTCGCAACTCGATTGCGTCACATATCCTAAATGACTTTCCAATGTAGGCAACTTCTGGAAAACCGGTTCTACGGGGTTCCTAGATTCAGATCTCGTTTTTTTTTTTTTTTTTTTTTTTTTTCACTCCCTTCTCTCTTCGCTCACCGCATTTACCCAATTTTATCTCAATGTTTTGCATGTTGGGGTTTTTTGTCCCATTTGCACGATTGAGAACAACTGTATGAGCCTTTTGTCTATACGCTCGTTTGTCAGATATAGACTTTAATTCTCAACAAATCTGTTCTTTTTGTACCTTTTCTTACTTTGGCAGTAATAGAGACCAATTTAGCAGCGACTGGCTAGTGGCATGATCTACAAATTGATGTCATTGTTCTCTACTGTTGCTGGCGAGGGTCTGCGACGATAACAACGATAGTCTACAAGAAGGCTCTATTCCTCGGTCCATAAAAAGACAAAGTTGGAACAGAATTCACAGACAAAGTCTACTCACCATTGATAGCTGCCCATTGGTTAGAAATGGGCCGCGAAGATCCCCTAAGCACAGCAGAGCGCGGCGTCACTTCGTCCCCGTCGACGGCATCCGAAGTCGCACAGCAGGCGGCCGCGTTCACAAAACAGTCTGAGAAACTGTCGCATCAGCGCTCAAACGACTCTTCGCCGGCTGTCGCTGTCCAGGCAGACTTTGTCACACCGCAGGATCCCGTCATCGTCACTTCGGATGGCAACCGTCTGCCGGGCGTGCCTCTGGACGAAGCTCACAAGCTCAATGTGCTGCGCGAGGACTTGACGCAGACGCTGTCACGAGAAGCAGAGACGGAATCGGGGGCCGAGAATCAGGAAAAGGCGTCAGGCTCAGGTCACCACAATGGAGAAGAAGCTCGAAAAACCCATCATCGGACCGAGAGCCATGATGGGCCGTCTTGGCAGCAGTCGGAGCAAGAAACGTTGAAGCGGACCATGCCTCCGTCGCATACAAACCCCTTGTTCCCCCCTTTGCCGCTGTATGGCCCACCGTCTTTGCTACGGAACATCCAATGCTATTTGTTTCGGGCAACGTCGTTTGTTCTGAGCCTGGAATTCCTTGGCGTGATTGTACTCGGTTCGCTGTTTACATCCATCCCAGGCTGGTGCAAGAGGTTGTTTCTGCCGGGCCAGGATAAGAAGCGGCCGTTTTACGAGGAGGAGCTCCAAAACGCCGCCATCAGAAAAGAGAAGGAAAACGAATGGGATCCTCAAGGGGCACAGAGAGGCCTTGATGTCGAAAACGAAACAATCGTGGACGAGTATCCACCAAAAGAGGGCGGGAAAGACGCCATCATTTGCAATGTCGGCTACTATGCGCGCAGAGTTGGCCTTGACGTGGAGGAATTTGAAGTCGAGACAGAGGATGGCTTCGTCATCGATCTTTGGCACGTCTACGACCCCAAGGAATACACGCCACTGGACAAGACGAGCAGAGAGAAACTCGGCCCAACAATCTTCAATGGCCCGGCCGCGGGCTCGGAAGACTCAAGCAGGAAGCGCAAGTTCCCCGTGCTGCTGATGCACGGCTTGCTGCAGAGCTCGGGGGCCTATTGCTGCAACGACGACCAGAGCCTGGCGTTTTGGCTCTGCAAATCGGGCTTCGACGTCTGGCTGGGCAACAACCGCTGCGGCTTCAAGCCAAAGCATGTCCTGCTCGAGTACGGCGACCCGCGCATGTGGTGCTGGAACATCCGGCAGATGGGCGTCTTTGACCTGCCGGCGCTCGTGTCGCGCGTGCTGCACGAAACCGGCTTCGCAAAGATTGGCCTCATCTGCCACTCGCAGGGCACCACGCAGACGCTCGTCGCCCTGGCAAAGGAGCAGCGCCCCGACCTGGGCGAGAAGCTGACCGTCTTCTGCGCGCTGGCGCCAGCGGCCTACGCGGGCCCGCTCATCGGCAAGATGTACTTCAAGTTTATGCGCATCATCTCGCCGGCCATGTTCCGGCTCATGTTTGGCATCCACGCCTTCATCCCCTTCATGATGCAGATGCACGCGCTGCTGGACCCGCGGCTGTACGGCTGGCTGGGCTATAAGGTCTTTTCGTTCCTGTTTGGCTGGACGGACGAGCGCTGGGACCGCGGGCTGCGCGATCGCATGTTCCAGTTTGCGCCGGTCTATGTCAGCGCCGAGTCGATGCGGTGGTGGCTGGGGCGCGAGTGCTTTGCGCAGCACAAGTGCATCCTGGCGACCAAGGAGATTCTGAAGGCTGAAGAGAGCATGGATGCTGCGGAGGCAGAGCGTGCTGAAGTCCATGAGGCAGCATCATCATCGTCGTCACAAGCCAAGCATCAGCAGCAGCAGCATCGACGACACCACCACATCAAGGGTTCTACCGCGTGGTACAACGAGCAGGCGCCGCCCTTTGCGCTGTGGATTTGCGGCGACGACCAGCTGGTGGACGGCCAGCGCCTTCTTAAACGCTTCGAGTCCGGCCGCGAGCCGCACGTGCGGGTGGTGCACAGCAAGACGATCGCCGAGTACCAGCACCTGGACGTCATCTGGGCCATGGATGCGCCCGACCAGGTATTTCGAGAGATCCGCGAGGTGCTGTGGAAGACGTGCGGCGACGCTCGGGACGTTTGCAGGATCCCGGAGGGCTGCGATGCCGTGGAAGAGTGGGTACCAGCCGAGGCTGTGGAGACGATGGAGTTGATGGAGTCGAGCAGTGGCAGCAGCGGCGGCGAATAGGGAGTTGTTTGTGTTTTTTTTTACCTTGGGAATTGCTTTGTTTTACCTTGGTATGATACCCTGGGGGTTGTTTGACATGATTCATTCGATGGGAGGGGGGTAGTCAAGTTGGTTAATCTATTCTCTTCTTGGTTGGGACTACCTACTTATCTTTCGTCTAAAAGGGGAGGGAGTTTGTCTAATAAAATAGGAGTTTGGATTTGAATGGGTGCTAAGAGCCGGGATATATTGCAAGAGTCTTCAATCCTAGATAGTATGTATAGAGAATATATACTTGAAATCTCTTCAGCTTTTACACTGCTTCTTCCAACTATGCAGCCACATCTGAATATAACCCGGCAGAAGCGACAGCAGTGACACTACTGGCAAAGCGTGGCAGCTAGCGTGCGCAGCTATGCAAAGTGATATCAGCCTCGAGGGCGTACAGGTCTTTATAGTGTGCGGACTTGGGCTGTCTAAAATCAACATGTGCAAATCCGCGGACCTCTTTCGCAAATGGCCGTCGGAGGGTATGTAAGCACGCATTCCGTAAGCAATAGGCGCGGGAATAGCTCGGTCTTGACAGCTCGAAAGGCCGCAAATGCACATTCAGAGGCAGATGAAATCTGCTTATTGCCGCCATATGCCGTATTACCTCGAGCGACCTTGGGCTGCAATTGGCCTTGCGAGTGCTGAATCCCTAGGCATTCCCAAACTACTAGTATATACTAGCAGCAATATGATTGGTACACTGGCAGATTGGTCATTGCTTAGAGCTGGGACTATCGCGACTTGATTCGCTGGAGCTGACACGCCATTTTCTTATTTCTTACTCTATTGCTTTCGCGAATCAAATGCAAGATCCTGCTGCTTCGTACGAATCCAGAGAGCGGACAAGTGACACATGGCATCCAACGTCCGGACGGCACCCACCCAAAATGGTAGCACCTCTGCTTGATCTCTATAACGCTCCATTGTATACAAACCATCGCAGGTACTCATCCCGATTCATTTGCAGTCTTTCCTACTCAAGGCTCCAACAGACAGACTTCCCCTTATATGTTGACGCTTCCCCGCATTTCTGCTCCAACTCTGCTCCAACACAGGGGCAAACAAGACGCCAACGCCGGCTCAAGCCTTCTCCACAAGACCCGTCACGGCGCCGAGGTCCAAAGCACCAAAGACTCCACCGCAACCTCCCCTGTATTCTCCGAGGATCCGATGGGCAGCTGGTGGCACTTTCAACAGGAGAGTTGATTCCAAGCCTACCTACCTAAAAGCAGGCAATGCGGGCTACATACGTAGTTTTGCGCTGCATGGCCGCTAAGACTAGGGCGCCCGGAAAAAGGATCCATGGAATGAGCTTAAACCTATGTCGGCGGCGATGCGGCATGGACTTGAATTGGGTCATCGACTGCCAGCCATACAAAGTGCAAGAGTTGCCGGGGTGTTGCGGCTCTTGTTCGTCCCACTAGCATAATGCCATTTAAATAAATAAAAGCGCTGCCTCCGCCGTGGCGGGCATCTTGTCTTATTGCGATCCGCTTATCTGTCGATTTGTAAACCAAGAGTTAAAAGAACGTCAGCGCTCTGCTATTCCATTTTTTGCGGCTTCCGTTTTTTTGGGTAATCAGATTGATCTTTAACGCAGTAGACATCTTCATTGACTCTGCCTTTTTTTTTTTTTTTTTTTTTTTTTTCCCTTTTGCCCTCCGTAACAGCATCTGATACCGACAGCGGAGATTGTCTTCTCACCACCACCATGCCTATCCCCTCGCTATTCGCACCGGTCAAGGTCCCAGACACCGATACATGGACGCACTACGTGGAGGCGCCCAGGAATTACCCTGCCGACAAGCGTTAGTATACAATTCGACTACAAACTCCCCCCTCTAAAATCAGCCCAGCTAACATCTTGCTTATCATTGCATCAGCCATCTTTGTCGATTGTGACACTGGCAAATCTTACTCTCACAGCGACGTCAAGCGCCTGGCCCTCGAATTCGGCAAGGGCCTCAGCCATGCCCTCAACTGGGAAAAGGGCCAAGTCATGGGCCTCTTCACGCCCAACAACATTGACGTGCCCGTAGTCAACTTCGCCATCCACTGGGCCGGCGGCGTGGCGAGCCCTGCCAATCCCACGTACACGCCCGAGGAGCTGGCGCAGCAGCTCAAGGACTCTGGCGCAAAGGCCCTGCTCACGCAGAAGCCCTTCTTGGAGATTGCGCGCAAGGCGGCGGCGCTGGCCGGCTTGCCGGCGGACAGGATCTTGCTGCTGGGAGAGGGCCGGGACGAGACGGGAGTGCATAGGCATTGGACCGATATCACTGCCAGGGGGGCAAAGGTGCAGCCTCAGAAGGCGGTGATTGACCCGAAGAAGGATCTGGCGTATCTCGTCTACAGCTCGGTAAGTGCGGCCTTTTACCAGTTTGAAGCTGCGGTTGACGGGGAGGGCTAACGATTCTACGTTGTTAATAGGGAACTACCGGATTGCCCAAGGGCGTGATGCTGACCCATTACAACATCGTTGCTCAAGCCATGCAGATGGGCCGCGAGGAAAAGCTCCTGAGCTACGACTCCGACTCCCAGCTGGGCCTTCTTCCCTTTTTCCACATCTACGTAAGTCTGCCTCTCCCCCCCAAAAAAAACACACATCTCTGTGCTCACACAACCCAGGGCTTAATGGTCGTGCTGGGCACAACCATGAGCGTCGGCGTCACCTGCATCGTCCTGCCCAAGTTCGACGTCGAAAACGCCTGCCGCCTGATCCAGGACCACCGCCTCACCTTCATGTACGTGCCGCCGCCCGTCGTGCTCGCGCTGGGCAAGCACCCGGTCGTGTCAAAGTACGACCTGTCGTCGCTGCGCTGGATCAACTCGGCCGCCGCGCCGCTGAGCAAGGAGCTGGCCGTGGCCGTCTGGGATCGCCTGAAGATTGGCGTCAAGCAGGGCTACGGCCTTTCGGAGACGTCGCCGGCGTGCATGGTGCAGCTGTCGGAGGAGTGGATGAAGTTCCAGGGCTCGGTGGGCCGGTTGTTTCCCAATATGGAGGCCAAGATTGTGGACGAGGACGGCAAGGAGCTGGGTTATAACGAGGTGGGTGGAGCATTCTTTTCCTTTTCTATCTGTGGCATCCTAATGACTTGAATATCATGCAGCCCGGCGAACTGCTTCTGAAAGGACCAAACGTTTTCCCGGGCTATTGGAACCGGCCGGACCTTCACAACGAAACCTTTACCGACGGCTGGTACCGAACAGGCGACATCTTCTACTGCTGTCCCCAGGGCCACTTCTACATTACAGATCGCAAGAAGGAGCTCATCAAGTACAGTACGGTTCATCCCCAATCCAAGCAACTATCCAAGGCTTTGCTCAAAGACTAACCATTGTCCCACCTTCCAGAGGGCTTCCAAGTCCCCCCCGCCGAGCTCGAATCCAAGCTCCACGGCCGCGAAGACATCGCCGACGTCTGCGTCATTGGCGTCTGGGACAAGGTGCAGCACACCGAGATCCCGCGCGCCTACGTCGTGCTCAAGGCCGGCGTTGCGGAGACGGAGGCCAGGGCCAAGGATATTATCGAGTGGCTCAATGCCAAAGTTGCGCCGCCCAAGAAGCTGCGCGGCGGCGTGCGCTTCATCAAGGAGGTGCCCAAGTCGCAGGCGGGCAAGATTCTGCGGAGGGTGCTGAAGGAGCAGGCCAAGAAGGAGGATGAGGCGGAGACACCAAAGGCGAAGCTGTGAGGTTGGCGCGCGAGCAAGGGCGGGCGTTGGGAGGGCTGTGGTGTGTATTGTATATCATGTATTTTATTTGTTTTGAATTCTTTACATTTAATTGTACAGTTTGGGTCGTGTGTATGACCCATTAGATGCCCCATCTAGTGTCCAATCGACAAACCTACATGAAGGAGATTCCGTCTCGTCTTTCCGTGTGTATGTCCCGGTGCTTATAGCAGTATATGTTTCCATCAGATTGTGCAACTGGTCCCATTGTCATTAGCCTGATTTCGAATAGTCGAAATTATCCCATTCTCTCCGCCTCTTCTAGCAGCTTCTCAATGCTGAATCTCGGGTCACCGTTGGTAAACCACTCCAATAGCTTCTGCCTCTCTTCTGCCCTCTCTTTCCTCTGTCCGTCCAGCTCGTCGCCCTTTTGCTCCCATCCACCGTAGAATCGCTGCAAGCACATGACCAGCCACTTTGCGTGGTCCGGCTGCACATTCCTCCCCTCCATGACCTGTCCCTGCATCAAAACCAGGCCCTTATCCTTTATTAAGTCGAGGTGATGCGTCACCGTGGTGTGTGGCTGCGCAAACTCGCCTCTGGCCTTGTACTCGGCCAGTTGCGTAAACAGCACCGTGCTGGTCTTGGATGCCGCGTCAAAGGTCCATTGCATAAAGTGTATTTCTGCGCCTTGGCTCTCGTGCGGCACCGGGAGCACAAAGTAGGGGTTGCTGCGGGCGAGGGATTCCATCGCTTGGTATGCCGGCGCGGGGATGACGGCGCATAGAGTCTGCGGCGAGGAGGCGTGGCGGAGGCGCCAGATGGCTGTGAGCTCCTTCTCGGGCAGCTCGGCGACTTTTTCGAGGTCGAGGATATCGCCGAGAGGCTTGATGGCGGGCTTTTCGCCTGATGAAGAGGCCTTTTTCGGAGTAGTCTTTGGGGGCGAGAAGGAGGGCGCATTGGGTTGTGAAACCGGCGTGCCCTCGGTCTGGGGAATGGCCGTTCCTGTTAACTCTTCAACGATTGGGGGCACGTCCACGGCGTCCTTCTTGCGCTGCTCCTGTATCTTCTCGGCGTATGCCGCTTTGAGGTCTTCGATGCTTCCGTGGCCCTCCTGCGATGCCTTTTTGTGAAGCTTCTCGCGGTACTTTTCGAGAATCACCTGCGACGGCTGCGTCGTCAGGAATCGAACGTCATGGACTTGCGCCCAGCGCCGCTGCTGCACGGCGCCGCGAGCAGCGCAGCGCACCGATCTGGTCGCAAAATGTCGCAGCGTCGGAATTCGGATCATGATGATGAAAGTGCGTAAGAAAAGCCAGAGACCAATTGGTCGTGCAAGGGGCAAGATTTTTCTCAGACGAAGCTCTACGAAGCTCTCGAATCGATATGCGAATGCGGGATTCTTCCGTCATCGCCAAAAAGTGGATCCCGAATCTTTAACAGAGCAAAAAACACCCCACCATGGCCGATATTCCTTTTGGCGGGACCGGAATTCTGCGTTTTGGTGCAACGTTTACAAATCCATACAATTCCATTCTGTCCAGAAGCCTGGCTTGTCCGAGAAACGCCCTGAACCGACGCCGCTGGCACGGAAAATTGGAACCAGGAAGCTCGATCCTTGTACGTGGAGAGCAAGAGGCGGTGTATTCCCGGGCAGCAGGGTTTGGTGATTGCTCATATCTATACCCCGCCATATTGGAAGCTGTTCGGTGCATCAGGCAAAGGGGGGATTCAACAACAGGCGGAATCTCATTCTTGCTGGCCTTGGAGGTTTTGACAGTCTCTCTTGTTCTTGTCTAAGCACCGTCTGCGAGAAGAAGAGCCATGGCCGACTTTCGGCAGCTGGCCCTCGACTTTGTCCTCGAAGATGATGAGGCTAAACTAACAGAGTTGGCCCAGAGGGCGGCCAAAGGTGTGTTATGATGGCTACGAATCTACTCGGAACGACAGATTATGAATTGGTCTGACATTCTTTCTTGCTTCAGAACTCGAGAGCACAGCGGGTTCCAACCCTGTTGCTCGGTGGGTAGAGGCTGTGCAGCCATGGATGCCTGGGAACAAGGAGGCCGAAGACTCACAAGAAACTCCAGATTGGACATCAAGAGCCAAGGGTGAGGTTCAATTGATTATTCCCTCATATTCTGCTGTTCTGTATCGTGCTAATAAGTCAATTGCTCAGCTTTGGAGTTTCTGTCTCGTACACTGGACTTTGTGAAACCAGACCTCTTCAAAGCAGCTCAGGGTAAGCCTTAGACTCTAGGAACCCCCAGCACTGACGCATTCTTTTTACTTATGGTATATCTAGTGAAACTATTAATTGCCTTTTTCGGCGCCATGCTCGACATTGACCACAAAGCGGGCGTTCTAGCTTCAGCTTCCGCCTTGTCTCGAATCATTGCAATGAAATGGTTTCAGCCAGCCAGCGGTTATGATATCATCGAAAAAGTATGCGCTATGAAAGAAGATTTCCAGAGACAGACTCCCAAGACTCGTTTTGCGGTTTACGAGCTTTTGAGCTCACTCTTGACTGCTCCTGAAGTTGCGAGCAATCTGAAGCAAAAGGACGGCGCATCTTGCTCATATCTGCTTAATTTGCTGGAGCTGTGCCGTAATGAAAGAGATCCGGACTGCTTAATCGTATGGTTCGATATCCTGAGGAACTTTCTCCAGCAGTACGACCCTTCAGATGAAGTTGTTGAGAAAGTCTTTGCTGCTTTCAAGGCGTACTACCCCATCACCCTACCGCGACTGTCCCAAAGCGGCATCACCCCGGAGGACCTCAAATCTCAGCTTCGAAAGTGCTTCTCATCAACATACCGTCTTGCCTCTCACTCTTTGCCTTTCCTGGTGGGCAAACTTGACCAAGGTGATGGGGTCACGGTAAATGTCAAGGTACGTTGACCTCTACCTGTTGCTTGGAATTGCTAAATCTCACATATTTTAGGTTGACGTTTTGAAAACGATAAAAGAGTGCCTTGAAGAATATACAAACCCAGAGCAATCCATCATCCCATACGTTGGCCGGATCTGGGGCAGCCTCAAATATGAAGTCCGAAATGGAGAAATCGAAGATGCCATTTGGGCCACCCTTGAAGTGCTGAAAACTCTCGCGACAAGGCTCAAGGACGATAATCTCCGCAACTACACCCTGGACGTGACGCGCGACTGCGTTACCGACTTATCGAACCCGATGTACACGACTCAGGCTGGCCGTCTTATTGTCAGTGTTCTCAGTGCAAACCCCACTGCATTCGTTCTCATGGTGGCGCCAACCGTTACGCATCTGAAGGAGAACTTGCGGCGCCCAAAGTCGGCGACTCATACGCAAGATCTGTTCAAGATACTCAATGTCATCCTGGAGACGCGATTGCTGCTGTCGCAGACTCAGATGACGGATGAGCAAAAAAGCGATTTTGCTGCTGTTGATGGCGTCTTCAAGAATCTTTATAGCGACGTGTACAGCTCTCCCATCACAGCTTCAAGCGAACAAAGTGCCAGCGAAGATGATATCAAAATTGCAGTGGAAGCTGTTCAGGGAGTCGGTGCACTGGTCTCCCAAAGAGCTATACAATTTGGATCGGAGAGCGACGCTGCACTGCTTCTTCCTAAAGCACTGTGCTCTGAAATTGGCCTCTATGTGTTCTACATTGCTCTGCATGGGTTTGACAGCAGTTATCCATGCTCGGGCTCAGATGATCTGCTAAACGAAACAGCAAAGGCTTTATTCAGGATCAACCAAGCTCACCCAGCTGGTTTCAGGCCTCTGATTGATTGGTTCGTGACGGTCATCCACGGCAGCCGTCAAGATGGAAGCGACGAAGCCAGCGAAAAGATACAGAAAGTGGCCGCTTTGTTAGCCTATGTCGGATGCTCCGAGCTATCCAAAACACCCATCGATACGAGACGCCATTTCCTGTATCTAATTCATGTCATGACCACGGAATTAGATATAGCGATAAGAACAAATGCCAGCAAAAAGGTTTGGTGTGCGCTACTTGTCGGCATTCAGACCGCTTCCCGCTACTTCAACGACGCTTGCTTGAAGCATAGCCCAGAGAAAGACCAGGCATTCGATGGTACCATGTGGCTGTATCGAGTCAGCTACAAGTTCCCGGAGCTGAAAGCATTCGTAGAAGAAAAAGAAGAGCAAGACGGTATTACGCCAAGTTACGATACCGCAGCACCATCAAAGGAACTGACTGCTACTGCGCTTCGAAACGACTTTTTGCTCATTGGCCTTGCTATCGTTCGAGGCCTCTATCGCCGAGCCACTACCACAGTTGGCCCTATCGCTGGGTCTACGAAGCCCGCGCTTCAGCTCTGCGATAGCTTGTCGAGCTTGGATGACCCGTCCGAGTACCGATATCTTCACCTTGTTTCTGACTTTGCCAGTTTTGTCCTTCGCGAGATGGGTGAAACCCAGCAAGTCACGCTTAAACTCGACCATTATCTCTTGAACCTATTCCAAGATGAACTAATACCGGTTCCCATTACCCTGCCCGAGGAGGGGAGAAGGCTCAGTTTGGACAAGTACACGGATGAAGGGGGGTCTGCATGGGGCTGGTTGACTGAAAAGACGGTCAATACTCTTTATTACGGCCTCTTGGAGGCTATGCGGCCGTCGGTTATTGCAAAGCTGGTAAGACTCGCTGCGTATTTGCTTTGGCCTCTTTCTCTTTTTTTTCATACGCGGCTAATACTTTACATAGTTTGATTATGGAATTGCTCAAGAGCTTCTAATCAGCAGCACCTTGAGCGCCTCCATCACTCAGAACCCAGTCACAAGGCCGGTAACGAGGTCCATCTTGACAATTTTGGCCAATAAATACAAAGTGGAGGATCTCAGCTACGTAATGGCCAGGCTGGAGGGCCGATTGGAATCTGCCCTGCACAATGCCCAGAACTCTTCAGACAGTGACGATGCTTCTCGCTACTTGGAGCAAATTTCGTCCATTTACGCAATTGTCAGCGGTATTGTACGTCGGCCAGGCGGCAAACAAGCCCGAGATTTGATTCAACAACTGCGCGACGCTCCCCGGAATGCAGCTACGGGCCATCTTCTCGCCCGCCGAATGGAAATGATTGTTGCGCCGCAGCAGTTCCTGTCAAAGGACAGCTTTGCTGTGGTGAAGCCGCTTTGGACGCAAAAGCTGTATTTTGACTTGGTCAAGCCCATGCTGGAAATCGCTACAGGTCAAGACTCCGAGGCTGAGAGCCAGCTCATCAAGACGAACTACAGGATCGGTGTTTTGTCCATGGTCAAGCACATGCCCTTTTCCATCTGGGAAGATGACTCTGTCGAGATTCTACGCGCATCAGTGGTACTATCTCAAACCTTGGGCGCGGGACCCGATACTCTGCCGGCGCTGCAGATACTCAAGACCATACTAGCAGAATCATCCGACAAAGCCCAAGATTACATCAAGAGCCTGATCAACATTTCACTGCCCTGCTTTTCTCTCAAGGTCGCCGCAGAACGCAAGCTGCCAGACTGGCTGCCCTCCAGCTACGTGCCAGCAAAGATCCGCCCCGACACCGAAGCCGAATGCGGCAGACTGGCCCTGGAAATCGTCGGTGCGCTGCCACGATTGTTCGAATCGACCTATGTGGTGCCCTTTGTGCCGCAGGTGCGGAGGGAATTGTCTCTGGCGTGCGGCCATCCTGTCCGGGACGTGCGTAGGCTGGCGAGGGTGGCCCGTAAGGCGTGGACGGAAATAAATTGAATTGAAGCAAGCTCATGGTGAAACGCAGACAAACACTTGGATTATGCACAAAACAATGGGTGCAGGGGACAAGGGACGATGTTTATAGAATTTTCTAAACGAGCATTGACTGGTGTTGGATCGTGGGGACCAGCTACTTATCGTGTATTATATAGAAGGTCGCCCGTCTGATTGGTTTATTTTTTTGATACGCATTCAGAATACGGACAGCCATTATAGACCATCTTCTTAGCCAAGCTTCTTGTTCGAAAGGCGCAGCGGAATGGAGAATATGCCGCAACCGTCTCTATTTAGCAGGGCTATTGAGCGTCTGGGTATCCGAGCGTCCAGGCAAAATCTCCCTGTGTCTATTGTTCTCCCGTCTAGCGTCTCATTCATCCAAGCCACGAGCCCCGTGAAGATGCGGAGACGCAGCCAATTGTCTGCCGGAAAAGTTGCCCAGTAAGACCAACAGCAGGAACCGGCAGGTCTATCATCCAGCTTCTTAGGCCTATAGCTATTTCGATCATTTACTGGGAAGGGATTGTCCGGGCCATTCCAACGTGCGGGGGGAAAAAGACTTATATAGGATGGAACCTATAAAGAGGGCGGCTGGAACAGGAAGAGCTCGGCAAGCCCCCTCCGGCAATACTGTATTGGGGGCATTTGGAGAAGATCAAGCTTATTAACAAATTATTGGAGCAGATCTCTCGCTATTTAACCTTGCTTTCAGAAGGTTTCTCCTACGCCCCCAATGTTTGACTACTTAGCATTCGAACTCTGGCTCAACCTCGAGAGGTCGTTTCACAACACAAAATGGATCGCTCGCTCAGCATGGAGGAGGCTGCGTCGTCTTCGCAGGTCAACGACAACCACGTCGCCGCGGCTTATCCTGCGGGTCAAGAGAAGAAGATCCTACGCGTCAATCAGCAGCACCGGCAGCACGACGGCTCTTCTGCTCAGCAGCAGCAGCAATTGATGAGCAGCAGCCCCGAGAGGGAGCCGTACATGGAGCTGGAGAGGAGGGGCAGCAACGAATCTGCGGCGCGGCGGAGGCCTTCGCATTCGGGGTCGGGATTCCTCGGGACGATGCGATGAAGATTTTACAATTTTACAATTTGTTGCTTGTTTTTCTTTTCTTTTTTTACGAATTTTACACAGTACTCGAGAAGAGGCTCTTTTTGTATTTTTCTTCTGCTTTTGTCGACAACGGATGGTTCTTGCGGCCCGATTTACATGGTGTTTTTGATGGGGGGTTAATAAGTGGGCGATGATGTCAGTGTGCATTTCTCTGAGGACGGGACGGATCTGGGATCGGATGCTTGTGCCACCACGGCTGATTGGCCTGGATGGATGCTTTGGCGATGCTGCTATTATGATGATTTGGTTTTTGACGCCTGGATGAGGCGATGAGCTCTGCTGGGCATTCAGTGCTGATGCATCTTTTCTAATTTGGTTGATGGGGTATAGATGCTGCGGGTATGGATCCGAGTTGCCCTTACAAATACACGTCAAATGAAGCTCTCAAGTCAAATCCAACCCTCCGCCAAGTGCAAATCAAAATGGTGTGTTTATATACCTACCATTTTAAGAATATGCAAAGATGAACATGGCTTCATATCCATCTCCCCCTCGTCCACACCACGTATCCCGCATATCCCGCCGCCGCCATCAACACCATCCTGCCCACCCCCGCCAGTAAATTGTTCCTCGCCCGCCTTATAGCCTTCTCCCTGCCCTTTGCCTGGTTCTTCTTGAACGTCTCCCGATCATCAGCTCGCGGGAACGGCGCCTCTACCATCTCTCCCGTCTCTCCATCCCGCACCATCGGAACAGGCACTTCGAGATACGCGCAGAGAGGGCCCCATCCCTCGTGAATCTGGTACTCGATGCGCCGCTCCTCGGGTATCTCGTCCCTGAAGCGCTGGTAGGTGCTCGTGTACCACGCAATGGCCTTTTCTTTTTCCGTGCGGTGATCATACCGAAACGCAAGCCCGGCCATGGTCCTGCCGAACTGCGCAAAGGCCCGCGTCGCAGGGTCGAATGCGAAGCAGAAGAGCATCCCCAGCTTGGCCAGCCGCGACGTCGGCCTCACAGCCGCCATGATGGACTCGGACACGCTGCAGTACCAGTCCTCTGGGGCGCGGTTGAGGATGATGACTTTGGCCTCTGGGTACATGGCTGCGAGCTCGACGCCAAAGAGCGCCGGGGGCACGTCGACGCAGGACTGGCAGTGGCCGAGGACGGCGTCGAAGTCGGCTTTGGAGATTGTGCCTTTGCCTTTGCCTGGATCGCCGAAGTGGGCTTCGATGAGGCGGATCCATTTGGGGGCTTCTTGTTGGGGGTTTTCGAGAATGTCTTGCATGTGGTAGCAGTTGCTGAAGCCGAGCTGCTCGAGCGCTATTCGCATGCCTGGCACATGTTTAGTATCATATCGTGGGATATAATAAGGGTTACCTGGTTGTGTGACTTACTCAGGGTTCCTGTTCGCTGGACGCCGCAGACGATGACTCGCATGGGAACGGCCCGATCTGGTGTGTTGGCCATGGCGGGAGTTTATTAGAGAATTATGATTATACGAGGCAGTGAGATGCGAGTATCGATTAATACGAGAGAAAATAAGAAAACAAGAGACGTGTCTCAAAGTTACATTACACTTGAATCTTGTCGCGGTAGGGGAGCATTTATAGTTGATAAGAGAGATCCCGTTTAGGCAAGTCGGGTTTAATTGAGTTCCATTTCCCCCGCTGCTGTCGGTACCTGTAATATCTCGATCGCCTTCGAGGCACTACCCGCGGTCGGGAAATATACTCTACAGTACGTAGTGATAGGGCAAAAATTGATTCTGGATTTGTTCTATTCAGTTCCCGACTCAGCCCATCGCCCGATGTAGGTAATCCAATTCTTCGGGACCGAGCATGATGAGAGGAGCGTTTGCTGCTGACGGGCCGATCCTACTGCTACCTGCTGCGGCTGCTTGTAGAACCTAATGCCTTTCAATTATTTGGAGGCTCGTCCGTCTATTGGTGGGAAATGAGATATTTATAGTGCTACCACTTTTGTGAGCGTTGCATCGTGGTATAGGATTTCCTGACTGCCTCTATATTTGACTTATAGTCCCGCTTGGATACGGCCCCCACGGGAATGGCCCGAATAGCGAGATGCAAAGTACGCTCTAGATTGCTGCTCAAGAGATGTGCGAATGCAGCACATACGTCTACTTTTCTTCTTCTTTTCGTCTTGATACATTTTTCGGTTATCCTTGGCATTTAGCCTGGTTTTCTTATTTTATGACTCCTAGATGCACACATGCGCTATGGGGCTTACTCCAGGGTGAGCTCTGTCTAAGCGGTTTGGAATTATGTTGATGCAGAGTGAAAGGAGCCATTTAACTTAATATTATCGTGTCTAATAATAATAACAAGTTTTTCCAGTAACTGATCAGCTTGAAGCTCATATCTCTTCCACTGGTTTGCCTGCTTGATTTGGTATTCTCGTGGCCAAGCTTGGCTTATACAAAGCAAACAATGACGCTTACAAGACGCATGTCATCTTCCCATCGCAACTCAATTCTTGCCCAAGTAGATGAAAAAGGCATCAAGCTTTAAAATTAGATATACGCCAGCTCCCTTTTTAATCTTGAAATACACTCAATCATTCTCTTGCCATTGCTCTTTTTTGTGCTGTCTCTCTTATGCCTTTCGCTGCCTCCCGCCTTCTGATGCGTCTACTCCCGTAGCTGCACCGTTGTTCGCCGCCAGAATCGCATCCAACAGTTCAGGGTTCGCATTCAGCATGTCCTGGGATTCTGACTTGATGCGTCGTGGGTCCAACTTGCCAATCATGGGGACCGCTGTCGCCAGGATCTGCTGGAATGGCACGGCCACAAAGTAGCCGCTCTCGTCAAAGAAGGAGGCAAATGGCTCGGCCACCTCGATGATGCGTGATTTGGCGGATTTGTCTGTAACGGTAATGGAGAGTCTATATGTGGGATCTAGCTTCTTTGTTGTGCTGACTACTGTGATCTGTTGTAATTCCCTTGTCAGCTGCTGCACTGCCGTCATTCATGGCATGGCGTCCAAGTTACCTTTTCTCCAGACGGTGTGGTCCCTTGGTATACAACACCCTTCTCAACAAACATCATCCAGAATGTCAGAGCACCGTTTAGAAGCGTATAGAGGGCCACCGCGATAGCCGTGTAGATCTTGGTGTCCTCAAAGCCCAGCTTGTAGTCCCATGCGAAACATGCCGCGCAGATGATGAACGCAGTGTATCCCAGTCCTAGCCGCACGTCACTCAGGAAATGTGTCTGCTTGAATTTGAGAGAGTTGAGGTAGTTGGGAATCGCATCATCGGCCGTGTTCTTAAGATCTGTGGCCACGGTGTCAGAATACAGAGACTTGGCCAATTGAACGCCTAAAAGTATAGCATCAAACAAGCTTAATCTTACCGGCGAGATTGTACAGCGAAATCTTTTCTGCAGCCATGGTTTCGGTTGTGTTGATCGAATCGCAAGTATCGCAAGGCGCTGGCTGGTGTAAGTTAAGGCAGAGGTGGCCTGTAGTTTACTTTTGTAGTGGCTTGTTAGTGCTGCGCGCCGATCGTGGGGTGTTCCAGCAGCTGTGCCGGAAATATGGGGCGCGACGGCTGCCGGCGGTAGGATACTCCGTAATAGCTGTCCTCCACCTCATCATTCCCAGCTCTCCATTGACGGCACATCTCGCAGCCTCTCACCCCTCTATTGCAGCACCATTGCCAACCGCTGCCGGCGTCGCATTGGATTCGACCGCGGCTGATCAGCCAAGCAAACCACCGCCATGGCGCAAATTCCGGCCCAGACCCTGCACAGGGACCCCCAGCTCTTGTACGTGTCCGCGGCGTAGCTCCAGCTGGCACAGCTAACGTGAGGCTTCTGCTCATAGCTACTGGATCCTGATCCCCATCACCATTGTCATGGTCCTGACAGGCGTCCTCCGCCACTATGCGTCCGTCCTCATGGCAACTACCCCGAAAAAGGCCGACATCAAGACCATTCGCGAGCAGCGTGCCCTCGCCCACGGCGCCAACTTGAGGAACAACTACCACGTTCTGTCGCGCAAAGCCTTTGAGACTCGCCGAGACTTTTTGATTGATGGCTTTGAGTCCGGCGCCTACTTGAAGAATCCGCAGCAAAAGGGCCAGCCTCCGGCGAACCCGCTGTCGGATCCGAATGCCATGGAGGGCATGATGGGCATGATGAAGAACAACATGGCCATGATTATTCCCAACACACTGATCATGAGCTGGGTCAACGCCTTCTTCAGCGGATACGTCATCAGTATGTCGTGGATATTCTTGCTGGGGTGATGACTCTTTGTGCTGACCACGTGCAGTGAAACTGCCCTTCCCCATTACCATCAAGTTCAAGAGCATGCTGCAGGCTGGTGTCCAGACCAAAGACATGGATCCGCGCTGGATGTCCAGTATTAGTTGGTACTTTTTGTGTATTTTCGGCCTCCAGTTTGTCTATGTCTTCCTCCTCGGTAGCGATAATGGTATGTTCATACACGATTCTCTCTTATTCAAAGCACGCGAAAGCAGGCTCTAACAACCTACTAGCCGCTAGCCAAATCGCCCAGCAGATGCAGGCCCAGCAGATGCCCGTCGGCCCCATGGCCCCTGGCCAGGATCCCAGCAAGATGTTCAAGGCTGAGGCTGAAAACCTGGCTGTCATTGAGCACTACTCTGTCTTGGATGGCGTCGAGGAGCGACTCCTGGAGAGGATCAAAGTATAGAATATTTCTAGATTTTCTGTTCAGAAAAGACGGACATGATATTATAAATAAATTGTACCCCTTGAACGCCTCTGATAATACTATTAAGCACCATCCCACCATAAGCACACTCCGAGACCTTCAGCCGCCATGCTGCCCTTGATCTTGTAGGGAGTCTTTGCCGGCGTGTCTTCAGCTGCAGTAGGGCCGGCCGGGGTCTGGTCATGCCATTCTTCGTCGATAACCTGGAAACGAACCATCTCATGGTTATCGTAAAACAGGCGTTCTTCATCAAAGTTCCATATCCAAATTTGCTCGCTATGATTACTATTTGTGTTGTTAGAGCCCGTGCACTTTGACTGTTGAGTCACGAGTGAGAATGAAACGAGACTCACTATTCCGCCCCCTGGGGTAGCTCCTCATATGGCACAAAGATGTCGTCAAAGAAATCTGTTCTCAAGTGTATCCCAGAAGGAGTTGAGCTGCGTATTCTGCCAAGCATGACCTCGCCCTTGAAAGGTCTAAAGACTATCATTCGAAACTCGACTGGTTTTGTGTAAGCAGATTGAAACGGCTGCAGAATGGAGAAACTGTTACTGCTTCGTACCATTAACATTGACCAGGCCTGTTCCATGGCCTATCAGACCCTCAGACGTCCATAAAACGTCGTATAATGATATACATAGTCCGATTTTTTGAACCACCTGTACCGGAAGATGAGGTTTAGCCGCTGCCGCTTTTCCACCCAGACACATGTAGCGCAAACACTGACCTTGTTTGCGTACTTCGCATTAATGTTGTCCTCTATTGCCACGATGCTGTGCTTTGAGAAATCTTCTGGAGAGATCTGCACCAGATCGGAAAATTTGGTCTATGACTGAGGGTTAGGGATGGCTATACGCAATACGCACTCATAGATACTTGCGACGACATACCAGGATAAACATTTTTTCTAAATTTTCACAAGAAGTCCAATCGCCTTTCTCAGCAGTGGTTCATAAAACGGCGGTAAAGATAACAAACCATCACGGATGAGAGGCTGTCGTCAGATGCATTTCATTACAGCGCCTTGAGTAGCAGCTCTCACCAGTAATCGGTTGTGCATCCCATCGTTTAGAAATACCTACAAAAAAGTCAAAAAGCTCGGCGAAATGCTTGTTGAGCAGATTGACGCTAGTCCGAAAATGGCTAGCTTCGCGGTACCTCGCTCCGGATTCAGTCTCACCGCCTTCCGTAGTTAGACTAGCGCACTCTTTTGCCCAGTGGCATTTCATTTTCTGGGAAAGTCAGGCATCATTGAGCATCTTGCCGTTGAATCCCTCACCTCAGACGTCCCTGAGCAGCGTCTTTGCCACCAACATCCAGGTCCAAACGCTTCGTAGCCTGGAATATCACTGGATCGCATCAATTCTTTTCTCCCGTTTCTCAATTTGATTTCTTACCTGGTTTATCCTTGTCGAGTTCCTCCTCCTGCTTTGCAACTCCCCGTCGAGTCCGAGAAGTCTCGAAGTCCGACACTCTTTCGCCATCCTCTGCATCCGCCTCCTGCTTGGATAGTCCAGCAGCCGATGCTACCTGTCATTGTGTGACCTTCTTCCAAAGCATTCAGAACCGTTCCAATTCTTTTCTATATGAACCTATAAACGATGTCGACGTACAATTACGCACCACCTCCCCCTCCGCCTCCCACCTCCGGCGGCGCCAGCTACGGGCAGTCGAGTTCGGCCCCGTATGGCCAGAATCGCGGTGGTGGATCGGGCAGTCGTCGAGGCGGCCACTATCACGGAGGCCGTGGCGACTATCACAACTCGCAGCCGCGATACGAATACACTGGGCAGCCATACCCAGCCCAACACGCAGTGCCTTATGGCAGCTCTCATCCGCCGGCGAACAGCTATCCGGCCGCTCAGCCGCAGTGGACTCCAGATCACGGCCATGCTCCCGCACATCACGCACATCCGCATGCTCCTGTACCGCTCTCCGCAACAAACTACCACCCAAACTATGCTCCCCAGCCTTATGCTCCGTCTCAATACCCCCAGCAGGCCCCTTATGCTGCCCCTCAGCCTTACCCCTATCAAGCCCCCCCTCCTCCACCCAGCCAGGCGCAGTGGAGCGGTCAAGCGGCTCATCAGACATATGGGAATAGCAGAGGTCGCGGAGGAGGCTACGGTGACCGTGGAGGCCACAAGCCGTCTCAGGGCGCGCCTCCCGTTCGCCACAGCCATGAATATGATGCGGCACCTCCTCCGATAGTTGGCAGCTTCCCTCAGTCATACCCCCCCGATCATCGAGTTGTGCATTATCCTCCACCCCAGTATGCTTATGCAGCGCCTCCGCCTCCTCCTGTTGCCGCTCGCCACCCAGAATCTTCACACGGCCAGTATGCTCGCCGAGGACGTGGTGGGCACAGAGATGGCCATGGCAAGGGGCGGGGTAGCCATCACTCCCATCATCATGGGGCCAATGATAAGCCACGCCTACCAAAGCCGTCCAATAACAATGTGGATAACGCTTCAAAGCCTGACAAGTCCGAGTCTCCTTCAGTTGGTAAAAAGAAGAAGAGAAAGACCAATACGCTGGGCCTGACCCCAGGAGTTGACTCGGAAACAGAAGATGATGAGGGGGAGGAGAAGACCCTCACCGAGCTAATTGGTCAAGAAACTCTCAAGTGAGTTATCCGATCTTGTCTACTCATGTGCTGCGATATCTGTATTAACCAAGTTCACTGAATTTAGTATTAGCGATGTTACGGCTTTTATCGCTGAACGAAAGAAAAAGTTCCCCACCAGAGCGCGCATCGAAGCCAAAAAGGCCGCCGAGCTGGCGCGAAAAGAAGAGGACAAGGCTGCCTCTCTGGAGAAGGAAGCTGATAGATTGCGAAAGCAACTACGAAGAGTCGAGTTTTCCATAAAGAGAAAGCGAGAGCAGGGTGATGAGGGTGATGAAATGCGGGAGCCCTCTGATGACTCGTCTGACGATGAGCCAGAAGTCATGTCTAGCCGCACTCAACCCGCACCACCTCCCTCTTCCTCAGCCAAGAAGGCTGATATCACCAGACATTGCAAATATTATTCTACTGGTGGAACTTGCGGGAAGAAGGGCAAGTGCCGCTTCGTCCATGACCCTCAAGCTAGGGAGGCGGCGATCAAAGAACGCGAGGCCAACAATGGTCGTTTGACTATCCAGCAGCGGTTAATCTTGAACGACAAGGAGCAAGAAGACTTGGCTATCCTTCAGTCCATCCAATATCTTCGCGAGAAAGGCCTCATGAATACTGCTGGAGCTTCGGCGGCAGTTCCCCTCAGTAACGAGGAAAAGAAACTCGCGGCTACGTCCGCTTCCACATCCACACCAGTGCCCACATCTGCGCTCACTTCGACATCTGCGCCCGCTTCTGTTTCTACGCTGCCACCTTCTACGTCCAGCCTCCCTGCTATCCCACCACAGCCCGCTAAGCGGGAGCCTCCTCGCAGAAGCAATCCGCCTCCCTCCATCATCCCCACCGCTAATAGTATCAGCGCTCAGGGGGTGAAGCACTATCAGGGTTGGCTCTTGAAACCGTACGGAAGCTCAAGTGGGAAGCATTCACGGAGCGATGATTTACCTTGATTGGGGCTGTTTGAGTGCGCACAAACACCAACCTTTTCATTCTTCTCCTCGATACTATCTGAATAAGCCAAACTCGCATATTTATCTACACGTTCTATACGATATTAGATATCGTTTCTAAAGACCTGTGTGCATTTTTTATCTTTCTATCTTATTTGGTTCTGCTTTTGTTTCAAAGTGTGCTTGCTTTTTTTTTTTTTTTTTTTTTTTTTTTTTTTCTTTTACAAAAGAAAAATACTCATTGGGCGGAGTTTGCTTGACAGTTTTGCAAGTGTGACAAATGTCGACCTGGGGACAAAAGGACGGCGCCAACTGGCTGCTAGGATCTTGAACATGAGCTCGGCTGGATGCCTTGAGAAGCCAGTTCTAACCCAGCTGGGACTTTTCACACGTATCATTCTCCATCGACACCACTCATGTTTTTTTGTCAATATTTCCTGAAGGCTTGCTTGTCTCTCCTTGAAGTTCAACTTGTTTGGGCGCGAAGAGAGACAAGAAGTGGTCTGCCTTTACAATAACTAAAGATTTTCTCTCTTTCTCATTAACAGTTTATAGGATTCAGTTGATTGGGTCGAAAAAGGATTCTTTTTTTTTTAAAAAAAAAAAAAAGAAAAAAGAAAAAGGCAAGGATGAATTTGTTATTTATTATATGTTATATAAAGGCTGGCGAAACTTGTTTTCCTCTATTCTTTTCGTTCGAAGATATACTTTTTAGCTGCCCAAAGATATAGTTCATAGGTTCTCGGTAGTCAATACGATTATTACTTTCCCATTAGGATTTCGCTTATAAATACGGGATAATTGACAATTATACACATTGGGTGACAGTCTTTGTCAAGAAACAGATGAAAGGATAAAAGCTAGCTCAAACTCGCAAATTGTCCAAATCCAGACACTGCAGCCAAGTCCTTGTTTTTGCGCCATACAATGCAAATCCAGCCTTCCGAAAAACACCATTGACAGAATATAAAAAGCCAAATAAAAATCAGAAAGAATGAGAAAGAGAGAGAAAGAAAGAGGTCAAAAAAAAAAAAGGGGGGGGGGGGGGGGGGGGGGGTTGGAACAAAATAGCAAAGCGCGAAAACGAAAGAAGAAAAAATATTACCAGAAACAATCCACCAAATTAAAAAAAGTCTTGTGGAATACCACACAACTCTTTTTTCCTTTTTCTAATGATAAAACTCCGTCGCTAAATGACTCAGACAAAACGGTCTGCCATTTCCTTCTGTTGCAAGCTGCCTAAACGCTCATTCTCCCCCTTCAATCTTTTTGCTTTCCCCAACGCCTATTTGCTTCCATTCTTCATTAAATTCAGCTTTAGTACCTATCCTCGTTTCGAATCATCAAAATGTGAATCCTCCTTTTGTCGCGTAAAGTAAACAGCCAGAGAGAAAATGTCGTAGTGAAGGCGAATCACGCACTAAAGATGGTTATATCGTCAAGAGACTGAAGAAAACGCAAGTCGCTCTCTCTTCTCATTCTTCTTTCTAGGCCATCTTCTTCTGGCTCAACGTCGATTAGCGCGGAGAGCATCGAGGGCTTTGCGCTTCCTCTCCTCCTTTGCCATTTTGAGCGACTGTTCAAGCTTCTGCTCCCGGTCATCTTCGCGCCGGGCAATTCGCTCCGCCATCCGCTCTTCGCCGTCGATGTCGTCCAGGCCGGCTTCCATGTCAGATGATCCATCCGATGCATAATCATAGCGTTGGCCATCGTCTTCTGCGTCATCATAATCGATGAAGTCATCCATGTCTTCGTCATAATCGTCCTCATACCGTGATCTTCTGTTTGAGCTGGGTCTGGGAGGAGGGGCATTGAGAAGGGCTCCGCCTCTTGGGGCGTTGCCCTTCTTTAATGCAGCGCCCGGCTTGGGACGCGCCGTTCCGGTGTAGCCGGTGGTCGCTAACGCTGCCTTCTTAACTTTCTTCTCTGGCTCTGGGACAGAAGCCTTCCTGGAAGGTGCCGATGCCTTCGAAGGCTGTCGAGAAGCAGCGCCGTTTCGATCACTCTTGGAGGATACATTCCCGTTGGTCCCATTGCGCTGTCCCGGCTTCGCTGATCCCTTGTACCCAGTCCCAGTGGAGGGTTTCCTGCCTTGAGCACCCAAAGGTGCAGCCTTGACATCACTCCGCTCTTTATCTTTCTTTATAGCTCCTCCCTCAGCCTTTTTGTGCTGGATTTTCCCGACCTGG
Source organism: Trichoderma sp. CBMAI-0020 (assembly GCA_030708095.1). Taxonomy (NCBI): domain Eukaryota; kingdom Fungi; phylum Ascomycota; class Sordariomycetes; order Hypocreales; family Hypocreaceae; genus Trichoderma; species Trichoderma sp. CBMAI-0020. The sequence continues at coordinate 704,931 of JAJNCI010000011.1, read as the reverse complement.
CCCATAACGGCTTGTGCCCGTTGGGCTCGTGCAAGGATCTCCGCATACGAGCCCTTCTTCGGAGGAGCTTTGGGCTTGCTTGGGTCGACTGGGGGTGGTGCTGGTTGCCTACTGGCAACTACTGGCCTGGCCGGTCGACTCGCAGAATTGACAGGCTTTGGAGGGATCGGCGCCGGCCTTGACAGAGTAGAGTTCGCGGGCCGCTGTGGTAGTTTTGCAGGGTGTGCGAATAGACGCGGTGTCTTTGAGTCATTCCTTGTGAGATCATCGTCGGCCTTTCGTTTAGTAGAAGCACTCTGCGGTCGTTGAATGGCTGGCGCAGGGTTGTCCGAGGACTTTCCGCCACTGATTTGGGCCAGAAGATCTCCGATCTGGTAATCTGGATTAGCCACTGTGCCTATTGGTGCCCAAAGGTGGCCAGACGGGAGAAAAAGGAAAGGAAAGGCGACTTACCGGCATCGTGTCTATCGCGAGACTTCTAGTCCTTCAAAATCGAGAATATTCCAGCTAAATTTCTCACGTAGCCCTCCCAAGTCGATTACACGCGGCGATGCATAGATAACGTCGCTCCTCGGCTCGTTCAGCACGAAGGAATCGAATCGGCGCCGAAGCACGCTCCCCTCAAACAAAGAGGCAAAAAGCCTTCGGTGTGGCGCTTCTCGGGCTAGATGCGCACCTTGCGGTTATCGGGAGATGTTCTCAAAGGAGGAAATGAAAGAAAAATCGATTAAAGCGATATTTGGCCAGCGAAGATCAATGGAATAAAACGGGTATCTACAACAAACTATCATAGCAAGTTCAAGAGAAAAAGAGTTCAGAAAGAAAGGCTGGCCAATGCCGGCAGAGCTCCGGCTAGATAACAGGTCGACGCCACAACGGCCATAGAACAAGGTAGATATCCACGTGACCTTGAATCGTTATCGGTGGCGGTGTGATAAGCAGCTGTGGCTGACCCCACGCCCTAAAGCGGATCGTTTTCGGCTAGCAGCAATTTTAGCGCCCACAATGTAAATTGCCCTGTAACTTCTATTTGTGGGAACTTTTTTTTCCCAAACTTTTGTTTCGACAACAAGCCATCAACCACCACCAGAACTCGAAGGCTTCAGTCTCCGCCCAACTTGCGGTTAAAGTGATTGATTTCTCGTGTTCCTCTTGAACCTCCTAAAGTGAGTTGCCTCTCTCTTCACAGCTGCGCAGTCTGAATCGACCTCGAAGCTGGATATCGCTGTCTCTTCGATCGAGTTTGCAGAATTGTCGGCTGCTTCCATATACCTGCCGCTTTGGGGGGAAAAAAAAATTCGAAGATTTCTAACAAAATTTTCTCTTCAGAAACTTTCAAAATGAAGCACCTCGCAGCTTACCTCCTGCTCACCCTCGGCGGCAACGCCTCTCCCTCTGCTGAGGATGTCAAGGCTGTTCTCAGCTCCGTCGGCATTGAGGCCGAGGATGAGCGTCTTGAGAAGCTCATCTCTGAGCTCTCTGGCAAGGACGTCAACGAGGTATGATCGATCACTCTTCTGAAAAAATTCTCACAGGCATAATCTAACAGCCTCTCTCCTATAGCTGATCGCCGCTGGCTCTGAGAAGCTCGCTTCCGTTCCCTCTGGCGGTGCCGGTGGCGCTGCCCCTGCTGCCGGTGCTGCTGCCGGTGGCGCTGCCGCCGCTGAGGCTGTTGAGGAGAAGGAGGAGGAGAAGGAGGAGTCCGACGAGGATATGGGCTTCGGCCTTTTCGACTAAGCGCCCTATTTCTAAACAGGATCCGCAAAGTTACGACCCTCTACGAATTTCGGAAAAATTACGAGCTTGTTGTGCGGTTAGCCTTTCATGGCTCTGGTGGCGTGGGAGGATTAATTGCTCATGGATGGCACGGCGGCTGTTATAGGCTGAACTGATAGGTCCAATCATGAAATTGACGACTTGCCGTTTTTTTTTTCGAATATCTGCTTCCCTACTCGAATTGTGATGCTGGCTGCAACGTGATTTAATCTGGGCTGAGGCGTACGCCGTGTTATGCTTTTCTCCTACGTGAAGGATATTTGCCATATGTGAATTGAAAGACTCCATTTGTCATGGCATCCAATGGTTTAGTTAACTCATCTCGAGTTATGTACTATGTCTGAGAATTCTTTGGACTACCCTACACAAAAGATATTCCTCGCGCAAATGAGTGGCCGAACGGTCCATACGGTATCACGGTATGGAACAAATGTAGGCTTAGGATGCCAATATTTATTTGTATTATGGTATGGTACACTTGTAAAGCCTGTATTGATCCGAGTTCTTTGCCCAATGAAGCCACAACAACTTGCCGTCAACATAATTCCTTCCCCACTTTGCGTTAAAAATAGATGGATAAAGTCTCACAATCTAATCGTACAAACACAAATAAAAACCATTAACTTTTAATGTATCAAATCATAGACGGAAACTTATCCGGGCGATACGTCGCCTCAGGCGCTCCCCAAGAGAATGTCTGGTGCCGTCTCGCAGCATCGGGCTCTTCGTATTCTGGCAGCGGCGAAGTTCCTGGATCGCCAAAGGTAGGTAATTCAACAGGAGGAACCTCAACTCGTAGGGGCTGTAGCACCGCTGCAGGTGGTGGACTTGGTGGACTGCTGAGTTGTTAGTAAAAAGATGGACACGACGCTCTGAAAGTCGACATATGAGACGATCGAATTGAGCTATGGAATATCATTCTAACAACTTACTTGCGTATGATATCTATTCCTCTTTCAACAGAGGTCGCCGGCGTCAAACGAAAGTTAAGAATAGTAGGCGTACCGTGAACTGGCCGCACCGGAGGCATAGAAACCTGTCGCACCTCTGCCATAGCCTCAAGCTCAGCGGGGGTTGCTCCGTCATGTTCCGAACGTTTATTTCTGCTAAACTTCTTTTTCCAGCGTTTATCGAGCCTTTTTCTGAAAGATTCCAATTTTGGATTGTTATCGTGAGTGGAAGGTCGGCGGCGGTTGCTGTGGTGGCCGGCGAAGAAGAAGAAGGCGGCGACGACGCCGACGATGGTGGAACTCCCTATGGCGATGCCGATGATTTGCGCTGTAGTGTTTCCTGAGGCAGGTTGCGGTGTGGGTGATTGTGTAGTTGTTTCTTTTCCACTGGCGGGAGCTGTTGCAGTTACTGTTGTTGTTACTGTGGTTGTGGTAGTTGACGCTGGGCCGCAGGCCGTGATTTGTGGCTGAACCTGAGTAGTAGAAGATGATATTGATGGGCTGACCGAGGCTGCTCAACATTGATTTGTCATTATCGCCATCCAAGCCGTTCTATAACATTAGAACATACCAATAGATGTTGATGCCCTTTCATCAATCGCTCGGCACAAAGCCTTCTCACCAAACATCACGGCCGCAAACGCCACTAATCGAAAACACCGCATGGTGTAAAAGCAATATGAGAGAGAATCAGCTTTATTCCGATTACTTCTGGAGCGTGATACAATCGGTAAACATGCCGGCAAACCCTACTTAAATGAAGAGGGAAGAAGCGAAGAAAAGCTATGATTTCGGGGTTCGTTCCAATCTTAATATCAAAAGAAAGATATCCGAATGGCCATGGCGTCGAAGAGGGTGTAAGAAGGCAGCAGGCCAGCCGCCGACCACCCTGTTTCTCCTCATCGGAGAGAATGGAGAATACCTGTAACCGTGGAGGGGCCACCTGATGGCCTTGCGTGATCTTGAAGTCAAGGGCGGATGAGAGGTAAGATGCCGGATTGGGAATGCTGGGATGCTGTTAACCTTCGGAGAGCAAGATCAGAGCGTTGGCCGCCTTTGTCGCCAAAGGTTGGTTCTGCCTGGTGTTCCGAAGCTGCATCGGATACACCTAGATATCAAGGAAACAAGTCTATATAATATATATAGCAAATACCAAAGCTAAACTCAGTAATTGTAGAGTCTGATTATGGATGTATGATAGTCTATGAGGATATCTGAGTATTAGATAATCTACCGCCACCCCTGCTTTCCAACACTTGCTTCTTTTCCCTTTTGTTTTCCGCTTTCGTTATAACCTGGCTCGGTGGTTGGAGACGTGGCAGACAAGGGGTCTCGTTTGTTTACCATGTCTAGTGACCAGAATCTCTCTTGCATAAAGAATTCGATAGGCAGCGGCTCTATGCAGCCTGTGTATAAATAATTTTGATTGCAAAATCCCCTTGGACCAGCTTCATCTTTCTTCAACTCTATTGCTCAAGTCTGACAACAACTCTACGGCCGTAGCCGTATTCACTGTGTTTTTGCTTTGACCTTGCCGCCACTTGGTAAGAGGTCAGTTTCCCGTAATAACCTCCAAAAACACCAAAGGTAGCAGATGGAGAAACCTGCCGCGCCTACGCCGACGTTGGCGACAACCCATAGATCTGGTTTGCCAGGTGGCGGTACGACAAAAGCCTCTAGGACATGCCACGCCGCCATGGTGACATAAAAGGTGCTTTGTAGCAGAGCCGTGCCCCACTGGACAAGAGCAGACTGTCCTTCCTGGAACGGTGCACTCCAGGACGTTGGAGGGAGGCCTAAAAGGTATGCCCAGAGGAGAGTAAGGGCCGTATAAGGCATCCTGAGGTCGACTCGGTGCAACAAAGGGAACAATGTCCAAGCTCCAAGAAGGTTGGCAAAGCCTACCCAAGCACGGACTTCGCCGCTCATCCCTTGTTTGCCGGCTAGCAGTAGCGTCATCGGCATCAGGGGCAGAAGGACGCTCTTCTCGTGGACCTGCCAGCTGAAGAGAAAGAAACCCCATGCGGTGGCTGCAAAAGCCAGCGGAAGAGCCGACTTTCGCGGGCGTAGGAACAGCACAATATTGGGAGGGATTATGGAAAGAAGAGTCATCCCGAGTGCGGCTTTCTGCAAGAGTTCCACGGGGAAATTGCGCAGCTTGATGACGGCGTTGAGCGCGCACCAAAAGTTTGCGACTTTGTCTTCGAAAAGGCCACGGGAAAAGGGAAAGACACGATGGACCATCTGGACTAGCTGCTCAACAATTGGGTAGTAAAAATGTTGAGAATCAATGTAATTGGTGATGAATGAGAAAATGGGAAGTGGTGCCGCAGCCCCCTTGAGCTCCGGCATAGCATCAATGCCGCGGTGCTTGTCGTAGAGCACGCCAAGAGCCAGGGGCAGAACCAACACACCGAAGGAGATGATTGTGACTAGAGCGATGCCAAATAGCCTGCTGGGGTTGATGCCTGTGGTGATGCATCTTCCCAGAAGATACGAAAAGACACTAAAGGCGTAGTAGAGCGCCATCTGTTTAAACCCAAGGGCGGCCACAAAGAAGACGGCTGCCCACATGTACCTCTCGGCGAGCATACTCGACATGCTGGCCACGACGAAGCCAAGCATAACGGTGTTGTACTGGAAGTGAACGTGGTCGATGAGAATCGTCGCTGGTTGCATGAGAATCGCCACAAGGGCCAGGTTGCTCGTCCAATTATTCACCCCGTTGAGCCGGCTGAATCGTCGCACAAAGACAGTGGTGGCGGGAACGAAGATGAGGAACTCGGAGACTATCACTGTCGCTCTCATAAAGATCTTGAGTGTTGGATCGTGGGAGCCGCGCGAGGACACCAAGGCAAACCACTCCGGGTTGATCCAGCCTCCAATCTTGCCCAGGGCCCAGCTATGATACGCCGTGAGAGGAGGATAGTCGAGCCCCCACCACTCCAGGTCGTGGAAATACCATTGAGATATCGGAAGATGCGCGGTGATCTCCATCCAATGGCGCTGGGCCTCGTAGTCGCCAAACAAGGGCGGTCGTTGGAATCCTGTTACAGCACGCCGTCTTCTCGTCAGCCACTGATCTGAGCAAAGCAAACAATCGCATAGCCGTTTCCGCAGGCCTCACCAGAGTATCCCCAGAGCCCGGCCGCCCATCGAAACAGGCCAACCACCATCAGTATCAGCGGCAGCACCTCCCATTGGGACGAGGACGTGCGCGCCGGCCACAGAAAGGCTGCCAGAGGGAACGACGGCGTGCGCACGAGGGCCTCGGATCGCACCCGCACAGGCTTGTCGATGTCATTGTCGGAGTTCTTGGGCTTCCGCCGAGGCTTGTGCGGCGCTGGGCTTGAGGACGGCATTGTCACCGCATGGGACGAAGGCTGAGGGTCGCAATGCTTGAGATTCTCGCAGATGGAGATGGACACTTGGAGCTTTGGCGCCAGGGCATCTCCATATTGGGAGACTGCCGTAGATAGTGGAGCTCCAGGGAGTTGGAGGTGCCTGACTTACAGTGCAAAGGGCGCCGTTACAGGGCAGATGGCACTATAACTGTAACGACAAACGAACCTTGATGACTTGGCTACAGCGGCCGGCAGATGCTCGGAAAGACGGCCATGCGCCAAGCCGTTGTTAGCTAATCATTACGTTGTGTCTCAACGGGCTTTTCCCCATGGACTTTTGGAGATTTTTGGTGGGGCGAGCAAACTCGATTGAACAAACAACGCCAACAAAGCCTTCATTGTCCTCCGCACGCTTCCCTCGGCTTTTGTCTTCGGCGCAGGCGGGTTTCTCTTGCCTTGGCCGCACTGCCCTGGAACGCGAGTTTCTGCCGAATAATGGCGAGGAGGTAAGGTAGCCTGGCTCAAGTACTGCTCTGGTTGGCGACTGCGCTGCCCGCTCCAGACTGCGTCGCCCGTCAATGCCCTTTTTGCTTTGCGACAATTCATCGCAGCCGAGATCGACCAGATGGCCATGTTGCTCCCTAGCAGATTTGCTGCCTCGCCGCCATTGCGAACGCTGTACCACGGTTTGTGGCCCTGATTGACCCGGCATGGCTGCTCGGCGCCACTCTGTTTGCTAACGATCCGACAGCCTCCGGTTGCGCGTCCAGATCTCGCCCGGCGTCGCAGACTTGTGCCTACAAATCCATGTCGCAGGCGCTGCGCCCGTACTCTAGCGCTCCTGCGTCCTCGTCTCCCAAATTCTCATATCACATCGCCGCGTCCTTCATCGCAAAGGACCGCCCGTATGACCCGTCCACTCACGTATTCCACTTCAACCCGTACAATCGAATCCAGCCTCCCCGACATCGCCGAAAGTCCTCGCGACCCGAATCCGGCCATGATGCCTTCTTCGTGAGCCGAGTCAATGAGTCCGGGTCTGTGGCGCTTGGCGTCGCAGACGGAGTGGGTGGCTGGGTGGACTCTGGAGTCGACCCGGCTGACTTCTCACACGGACTGTGCGATTATATGGCTGCCGCAGCGTACGAATACCCCCCTGGATCCGATGCGCCTCTCACAGCAAGGAAACTCATGCAAAAGGGGTACGAAGCGGTATGCGAGGATCCAAATGTGCCCGCTGGTGGCAGCACGGCTTGTGTTGCGATTGCGCGACCCGAGGGCGTCCTCGACGTGGCAAACCTTGGCGATTCGGGCTTTCTGCAGCTGCGACTAAACGCGGTGCATACGTCCTCCGAGCCACAAACCCACGCGTTCAACACTCCGTTCCAGCTTTCAGTCGTCCCGCCAAGCGTTGCTGCGCGAATGGCAGCCTTTGGCGGATCGCAGCTTTGCGATTTACCGCGGGATGCTGATGTAACACACCACCACTTGCGCCATGGAGATGTGCTGGTCTTTGCTACCGATGGTGTGTTGGACAACCTGTTTAACCAGGATATTCTGCGGATCGCTAGCCGAGTCATGGCGACGAGCGGCGCATGGAACATGGCTGCCAACGAGGCCGTCACCGTAACGGATTCCCTGGACAGTCTTACGGGATCTCCCTATGAGAGTAATGCAGCAGATGGCAAGACGAAAAAGACTGTGACATTGCAAAGTCTACTTGCGACTGAACTGGTGCAGGCTGCCAAGCAGGCAAGCGTAAACACCAAAAGAGATGGGCCATTTGCCAAAGAAGTAAAGAAGTACTACCCCCATGAAAACTGGCATGGAGGTAAAGTCGACGATATCTGCGTTGTCATCGCCGTTGTCTCAGAAGATGCGGTCGGCATGAAAAGCAAGCTCTAGATTACCAGAGCAAACCGATCCGCAATATGGAATGAATAGAATTTAGACATGCTCAAGGCAAGCACATGGACTATATGGTTAGAGGGAGACTGGATTGGATTGGACGTATAAACGGCATGAAGACTGGGTTATCTTGCTAGCAATTCGTCGCATTGAGTTTCACGGTTGTCCAATTATGTACATTATGTAACAAATAAACAAGTAGACAGAAAAAAAAAAAAAAGCAAATACGATGAGAGTTTAAACATTGGTACATTATTAAACTCTGTATCTGGATTTTTGCTTTAGCATCAACCATGAAATGATTCTAGGTTGGAGGCTGGTTGAAGTTTATGATGTCATCGACCTGGTGAGTTAAAGGATTTACCTCTCATCCACTGTCAAAACGTCGTCTTCTTTCACAACAAAGAGCGCTTTGAGATATCAATGCTTTTTACAGGGCTATAATGAAGGAAATATATCTGGTAAAGTTGCTGCTGGCCAGTGCGTACTAGAAGCGTTGCGATCACTTACACGATATTGAATAGGCCGGTGCCGCAGCGGCATTCACAGTCGACATGCTCATATATCCTCTCGATACGCTGAAAACACGCTATCAGAGCCAAGATTTCATGCCCAAGTCCGTAACTGCTTCCAATTCAAAGCCTCTGGCCTTGCGCGGCCTGTACCAAGGAATAGGGAGCGTGATACTGGCTACTCTTCCAGCAGGTACAGCATAATGTCGACCCTTGTTCTCATTTACATACTGCATATACATTGCATGTAATCTTAGAGTAAGGCAAAGCTAATTTTTTATTTTTCTCAGCTGGAGTCTTCTTCGCCACGTATGAAAGCGCAAAGGGCATATTCGGGCGGCATTTGCCTGTGCCCGAGCCAATGGTGCATTCGTGTGCCTCATCGGTCGCCGAGATGGCATCCTGTCTTGTCCTCACCCCAGGAGAGGTAATAAAGCAGAACGCTCAAATGATACGCGCCGAACCTGCGGGATCAAGTTTGCGCAACTCCACATCGTTGGCAGCGTTCCGCCGCATAGCTGGAGGGGGAAATATGGCAGGGGGTCTGTTTTCGGGATACACAGCGCTGGTGGCACGCAACTTGCCCTTTACGGCGCTCCAATTTCCCATGTTTGAGTACGCAAGAGGGCGTCTATGGGACAAGCGGCTGCGTCTTAGAAAGGACCAGACGAAAGGTGTGTTGGAGACGGGCGTGGTAGCTGGATCGAGCGCGGCAATGGCCGGGGCTCTGGCTGCGCTTTTGACAACGCCGAGTGACGTGATTAAGACACGGATGATGGTAAAAGTAGACACTGGCGATGAAAGGAGCAGAGTTCAACGGCATCGCAGGGGCGCGATTACAGTCGTGCAAGATATCTGGCATGAAAAGGGGTTCCGGGGATTTTTTCGCGGAGGAGCGTTTCGCTGTGCTTGGACGGCGGTTGGCAGCGGTTTATATCTCGGCATGTATGATGCTGCCAAACTATGGCTTGGGGGTGAAGAGGGAGACTAAACAGGCGGTTGAGAAGAGTGTTTAAGCATTGTTATGGAGTACTTTCATGGAGTACTGCCATAGAGTATTGTCGTGACCAAGCAAGAATTTCATGCTCATTAAACTAACCCAGACTAATCTAATACAAGATAAAGATAAACAATTCTATCATGTAAAAAAAAAATCCGCAAAAAAGTAGTACCAAACAAAAACGCACACGCGAGAAGAAAATATGAAAATACGAGTATCCAGCTTTTACGACGGCAGAATCTTGCGCTTGTCGGTGCCGAACTATTAGAAATAAGAACGCTTGAATGTTTCTCCTCCCCCGGGCATTCCCGGATCGTGAGACCAAGTTACTGACCTGATTTCCTGGTCGTTAAATTTGCAGGGATGAAAGTGTAGAATATAATACTGGGGAGGGAGCCAGTAGGTTTGTCGCCCGCTACCATCCCGTCCCAGTCTGAATACCAGGAAAAGCTATCGTTGTAGAGGTGCCGTAGGACAAACTTTTTCATTCCGTTTGCAAACTAGACTGTCATTACCGTTCTGATCTTCTTCTTTTCTTCTTTACTGGGGGTTTTGTCGACAAAAGGTTTCACTCCTTCATACGTTTCCGGCCACACGATGAGAGTTTTTCCGCTATCGGCGCTGCTTTCATATACCCCCATATACTGCCCAAGAGGACGACTGCAGGAGGCCCAGAAATCCTTTCCTTTGACGAAATTGAAACTGTTGACGAGATGCTCGTGCTGCTTGTGTGCATTGGCAATGCTCGTTTGCACTGAGAAGAGATTTAGGTCGCCGCCCAAGAGCGTCTGAAGCAGGAGCTGCCCGATCCAATCAGCAGCATCATTCGCCGTCCTCGTATTTGTCAAGACTATGACTGCAGATTTCGTTTCCGGTAAAAGGGCAACAAAACAGTTTGATCCGCAATGCACTCCCTGATTCCAGTATACTTTGCTTGCTTTGCTTTGGCCAAGTCCGATCATGGGCATCGGGATCAGCTTGGAGTTGGCTCCAAGGCCTTCGAGTCTGCCAGGTAACGTGGTGGTTGCCCAGCCTGCAGCATAGCTACATGTGCTTTTGATCGTCTCCTCGTTCGATGCCCCTTTCATGGACTGAAGGGGGCTAAAAAGCAAATCCACGTTCGGGAACGCCCGTTTACAGCCACGGTCATCGGGCGCAGGATCCCACTTCTTATCTGCGGCCATGTTGAGACCTATGCAATATTTTATCAGGTCGTCAACGGTACTCAACATACCCCTTGCCGCATTTGGCATTGTAGCCTTGCGAAGACTGATAATCTCTTCAGCCGTTGCCTGCTGTCGACGGTATATGTCGAGCTTGAGAATATCACGACTGTCCTTCTCAGTCATATCGGATCGACGTGTCAGCAAACAATCAAGGCGTTTCAGGTGCTTCTGCTTGCAATAGGAGCGCAGTGACTCGAAGTCATGAATACGAAATGCTTCTCTCGACTTCAAATCAGGTAAATCGGGCGCTAAAACGGTATCGAGGCAATCTACGCGTTGCGACAGTAGCTGTTCACCCCGACGCCCGACGTGATATAGCTTTGAATGGAGATGGTCATATCCTCTATTGAGATATATATTGCCGGTAGCAGACATTCCCAATGGCTTTAAGATATTTTTAATGAGGTATAGATTATACCCTTCAGGACAGTACCGATGAACGATTTCTCCAAGTAAAGTGTAGTTAATCGCGCCATGAATAAACTGAGAGCGTGGCTCTGCCAGGCGCTTGAGACTGTAATACGCTCTGAGTATCTCATCTTGGAGTAAGCTGACACGACCCCCGTATTCAGTCATGATAGATTCAGCCGCTTGAAGCCCGGTGCGATGGCCAAGAAGATCTGCAATTGTTGTATTGTCGGGGGCTTCAGCGTCTAGGTCCAAGAAATTTCTTGGATGTTGTGAGATCTTGTCATCGTAGCGCAAGATGTTTCTGTGGCTCATCTGAGCCACGACAGCTGCTGTGAAGCTCTGGCTTAAAGCACCAATGGGGAAAAGGGTGTACGAAGTGGCTTTGCTTTTCTCTTCGAGGTTTCTGTAGCCAATGCTTTCTTTCCACACTACCTCGCCTTCATGGATGACAGCAGCAGACATGCCGACGATGCCAGTGATGTTGCAAATTTCCTTGACTTTGTTTGTTATGTCGGCCTTGCTCGTTGGTGAGCCGAAACCCGTAGGTGTTTCTTTCTCCGACTTCATCGTCTCGTCCAACCTATATGATGTCAGCTTTTAACGTTTCATAAAGAGAAAATAATAGATAGAATGACCAACAAATTGCTAATTCGCTATCTTTCCGAAGTGTTGATAGTAGACGATGAGGATGGCTTACGCCAAGTAATGAACAATCTGCGCACACGATACGGCGGCATATATATACTTTATGCAACAAAGGACCATTAAGAATTGGTGCGAGGCTGGTTAGAATAAAACAACATGTTCAGTGCATACTTTGCAAAGATTTCCCTTGGTTCAAAACTATTCTTGGAACCTTATGCTAAGAGTACATTAACCCGAAGCTCTTTGAGTGAAAGAAGGCCATGTAGGTGTTTTCTTTGTATATGATCATCAATCATCAAGAAAACTCGCACAAAATAAGTATTGATAAGGGAAAAAAGGATGCAGTTAGGCCATTTGTATCCTAAAATACTGAACAACTTTAGCAGAATGATCGCCAGCGAGTTACGGTCCTTTCACAGTTGCTAGTTCAGAGGATAATTTCTTTGTGCGTTTATTCCAAGTCCGTTCTTCACACAATATCTAGAAGAGCTTCCATAGCTCGACGAACCGAACATCATGATCTATCAAGTGCAACTCAAAAGAAAAACAAATAATGTCATATACAAAGGGAAATGGCAATTAATAGTTCAAAATGAAATCCCCCCTAGTCTACCTTAAGCTCTACCCGCAACAGCATAAAGCTTGTGGCTTCGTGCCACAGACACGACACTGCCATGTACAGAGTGTTGTAAGATGCCATTAGTGGCATGAAGCTGCAAAGTCACGACTGAAAGCTTTGACTTGCGCAGTAAGCTTTACACTTAAGTTAGTCGTGTCGGGAAACCACTTCAGTCAGTACCTCCTTGGCCTGGTCGAGAGCTGCCTGTACAGCGATATCATCAAGATGGAATCGCCCGCGGATATCTAGCTTTACGATCGGATGAACAGTAACAAACTCTTTATCATCGACCATGAGGCAATTTGAAGGCGATTGAAATAGTCTAAAAACTGTTAGCTTGATTTGTCACGGGCTGAATCATTGTTCCGCCTTTCGTTCAGGAAGGCAGGCATGTATAGACGTACGATTTTAATTTTGCTCGAGTCTCTTGTGGCCACATTGTAAGAGGCGTCGGGAGGTCGAGTATAACCAGTGCGCCCAATCGAGGCAATGCACTTGGATCTAGATCGAATAAGGCTTGATCTAGAGCCTCGCGTGGTAGCCTCTCATATGGCCAAGATAGTGGATTCTTGGAATTTCGCCAATGGTCTATGGACCATACATCTGTGAAAGAATCGCTGCATCCATTTAGGGCATTGATAATATCATTGACGTCTGTTAAATCATCCGCTTGCTTTTTGATACACTCTACCACGTGCGCAAGGGCCAGTGGTAACCCTCCCAGCAGAGTCGAGATTCGTCCCAGGTCGTCATCATTTACCTCATGATGCTCGAGGCTCTCTTTGAGAAACGCTTTGCTGGAATATGCGGTCCAGGGTGGTAAACTGATATATGCTCTGCGCTGTCACAAGGACCGAACCTTGAGACAGGGTCGGCCAATATACCTCTGCCATGGCTTCAAAGCTCTTTGTGTTGTCATACACAAGTAACCACCCATTATCTATGTATGTTAGACAGTACTGATTTGAGAGGAAGGTGTCTTGATTGCACTCACGGGTAGCTAGCCACTGCTTGGCCAAGTTACCGAGATCCTTGCCATGCATCCCGGGCTCGACATCTAGCCTCAATATCCTCGCAATCTCATCAAAGGACTCTTTCAAATTGAGTGGTGTTTCGGCATTGAGCCAAAAGACTGGCCCCTCCCATTGGCAGGCGATCTCGAGGGCGAGCTGCGTCTTGCCTACCCCAAACATGCCATGTATAACGCAGACCCGGATGTCGCAATCTGACGCCATTTGCCCGGTGTTCAAATAATGTTGCGCTTCAACAATTTTCTCGCCTCTGGAGTGACAGTTGACTCGTCGATCTAGTGGTAGCATCTATGCATCGGGCCAGCCTCTTTGCTCTTGCATCATGTACCATTTCGATGGGCCTTGGAAGGCCGCCATTATCTGAATGTCGCGACGTATTGTGTGGTCTCTCTGCTGCTTTACGTAGTAGACTTCTTTTTTGACGATCTTGAAGCATTCCATGAGATCGCACATGACTTTTTCCATGTCGCGAGACTGTTTCCCACCCCAAAAGAAACCACGGAAAAGATTAGCTGGAACGAATGGATTAGTAAAAGAATGCTACGCTTTCGGTGTGTCAAACTTGTCATACCAGACGCAGACTTTTCCAGGAAATTTGCTGCGCGAATGCATGTGTCCAGGTAGGCCATGTACATGCTAACGAGAACCTCATCGAGCCGAGGATACCCTATGAAATCCTTTGAGTATTCGATAAATAGCGACAGGGTATGCGTACGACTGCTAATGAGCTTCGCAATATGCCCCAGGATCTTGTGTGAATGCCCAGCGCACTTCGGCAAAGTTAGCCAAGTTGACACCCGCCATGGAGGCAAACGGCTCAGTTCAAAACTTACTTCCAAAATTAATTGAATCACACTCCAGGTGATTGAAATACCTGGAGAAAATTTAGTGAGCGTGTTGAGGCCATCCGTGTAAGCCTTTAACCCCTCAACAACTGGTTTGATGGCATTGACAAATCTGCCACCACCCTTCTCCTCGTACTTTTGCTTCAGATGATGGATATAGATCTTGCAGGTGTCGGCCGTCAGTTCTTGTTCTAGGCGCCGTCGGTTCTCGTCACTGATTGGGGTATCGTGTTCTTCCTGAAGCTTTTTCAACCACTGCCATTGTGTTTCAGGAATTTTGGCTGGAGTATCTGCGTCTTGCTTCTCAGAAACGTTTTCATGTGGCGGCCCCGACTCATGCCCGGACGTCGTTGGGGGGCGGCTCGGGCGCTCCATGTTGGACGGCGACGATGATAATGGCGGAATTCTTGAAAGAGATGACAATAGAAGATCAGGTTGAGTTTGAATATGTGGGTAATAGGTATCTGGGTTGCTGAAGGCCATCAGCTCCATGTCATGTTTTATAGGTACCTAAACATATGATGGTACTTGTTTGCATCCTCATTCCGCAGTCAAGAACGACCCGTCCAAGTGAATGGATCTGTTTTGACAAAGCTATAAACAACACGGATAGCTGTGGTGTTTCGTATCATGGAATGAGTATCCTGTAAAGTCGAACAGCCGACGCCCGCTCCACATATCCGGCTCTGCTTCCGATCCCAGAGTAAGTATACCGAGATGCTAATTCACTAGGACTGTTTGATAAGATGTTACATAGGTACGCAAGTAATAGACGTCAGTGACTGTAGTCTTCAGATCTCATAGAATACGTTGTGCTATAGGTTCGTTTGAGCGGCATCGGGAATCCGTTCTCACGGCACGTTATCCAGAAGTGTTTGTCGGCTTCCCGTCGAATGTTATTTTCGATGCTGCGCTTAACCACCTATGCTAGCCGATCAATGGCGCGCAGATGTTTGTATTCTGGCGCACTCAATGATTCGGTATCTGAATAATTATGGTCATGGTCTCAATTACGCGGATTTTGCGATAGGCACATCTAACCTTCCTTGCAAATTATGGAAACAAAATGACGAATAGCAATAGGTAAATACGAAGGCAATTGCATAGAAATTTGATTAAAAAAAAAAAAACGGCAAGTACAACATTCGCGCGCATCTCAACTGCCTGGCGTATCTTCCGTCCATCTTTCTACTTAGATCTCTCAGCTTAATAAAGTCTCGTTACAAGCAATGACAAGAAATGTGTTGAGTGAATTATAGCTGAATGCTCAGCCAGGCGGGTGGTGTTATCTGGAGAGAAAGATTGGCTCAGATCCGTCGCCTGCGTCTCACTCCCGGCACCCACTACTATCATGTAACTGTTACTTGGCTCCTTGTTCGCATGTTACTACTTACTTTCACTATCTAGTACACACGGAAGCCCGTGCATTTAGTTCTATACGTTCAGGCGCGGTGGCCAATGCACCCTTGGCTCGCGCTTGAGGATATCCGTTTGATGGACCATCGGATCTGTCTGAGATCAAACGGCCCTGGACACAATGTGATGTGAATTGGGTATGTAGATTCGCGCTATTTGACTCTGAAGTAAATACTGGCAGTTAATATACTATTCACAGCTTATACGGACACGCTTTCTCTTTCAGACCTTTATCCGCGAGCTTGGTAAACTATCCTTCGTATCACGGGAGACCCCTTAGATGCCAGGATTATAGATGACAAGGTACATGGATGGACAAACATACTCTGTACGGTATGATGACAGCGTCTGGTACTCTGATTGCCTTCTGGCTATGCCTATTCTGAATCATCAAATAGGTGGGTGAGTAAGTACAGCTCAAACAATTGAAGTTATAGTGGCATACAGGATCTAAATAGGTCACTGAGGGTGATATGACTTGGACATAGTATTATCAAGGTTCTGGTCTGCTTATTCTCCCGTTCATTGCTGGCTCAGATTATGGATGCAAGGCTGGCTGATACTCTCTAATGTAGAACATCCAGAACAGCCTAATATTACACCTCACATAGTTGTCGCCAGAGCCTCTACTCTATACAAGGTAAGACCCCGCAACCGGGCGTATCTGCTGTCCCTAGCTGAAAGCTGAATACTGGGTAGCTTTCACTAGCCGAGTGAGTGGCACTCGCACAACTTCAATAATATTCGATAGACGAGAAATTATCAAGTGAGGCGTATTAAAAAGGAGTTTGCTTTTCACTCTAGATATTGCCTCTGGTTTTCATACATGCAGGTTTCCCGACACTCCTAGCGCTTATAGCTGTCCATAAAAGGTGGGCGATGCAGTACACGTAGTACAATTATTTCACTGGAAGCGGAACACACTTTCGTGCTGCTATGATGTTGATAGCAAGAGCAGAATATGGATACGCTCGTGTGTTCATTTTCTAGACATGCCCTCAATGCATAGTGAATATGTCTGTGCTAAGGTAGGAGAGCCCATGTATGCTCTACAAGCTCTTCCTGATACATCAAGTAGAGGCTCCATTGTAATGAGACTACTGAAGCTTTTGTCGCTGCCACCTCTCGCGATGCAGTGCGTGAATCTCCTGATCCAACCCAGGAATTGGCCCTTCAACCGGTACATGTGGGCCTACATCGTTGATTGGAAGACCCGCAACAGCGCCCCGTTTGACGTTTGCCTCGTCCATCCACTTCTCGTACTGTTCTGTGGAAGAAATGTACACAATGCGGCCCAAGCCGACGTACGCATGTGCCGCCGCACACATGGCGCAGTGTTCTCCCGACGTGTACACAGTAGCAGATGCTCGATCCTCCAACGCCAGGTTTTGCTGTGCCCATCGCGCGATAGTAAACTCAGGATGCAGTGTTGCATCGGCCTTTAAATCTCCCTTTTCGCCTGTGACGGTGCGATTGCGATCTTGGTGGATAATCTTGTTGTTTCGATCTACTAGGACGGACCCGAATGGGGAGTCGCCCGCCTCAAGAGCTTCGCGAGCGAGATTGACGCAAAGCCGAAGGGCTTCTTGGTTGTGTGACTGTGTCATTTCTTCTTAGATGGGAACGTATCTTTGATGCTAATCCTGTGAGCTAAGGAGATCAAAGTTAAGTGGGAGTTGAAGGCATAACATTTGAGTCGATAGGAAAAAGGCTCAGACGTTGTAGTCGCTGTGGGCCCTATAGCTAAGTTTATGACGCTGACAAGTGATGTTTGTGGCGTTTGCCATGGATCTTAATCTACTCTATTAGTATAATGGCAGTCTAATTACCATCAAAGTCCACACCCCAGCCGAGCCTCAGAGACGAAAGATATGAGCCACACCGGCCGTCGTGAACTGAGTCTCGTCTTTTAGAAATGCTTTGACGGAGCGCTGTCGCTGAGCTATATTGCGACGCCCGTGAAGGACAAAAAACAAAGAGAGGAGATAGAGCAGTGTCGGTAACAGATGCTTCTTGATAATATAATATAGCCTCCCTAGCAGCGCAAGTCCGGAGCGATCGTTACTAACTGCAAATTACTGCGGCACGCTGGATAAGCCTACAGCTCCGTAAGAGCCCTATATTTCCATCGGATGGCAAAGCTGTAAACAAATACAAAGGCCTCTACTTTATTTAAGTAATAAATTTAGCGTAAATATTGCCTGCTAAATTATTGTCTGAATACTTGCTACACGATTGAGCTATTTTCTTGTCCCGAAGATAGGTTCTACAGGGTTTTATTATTGTCACACAGATTTTGCGGTCATTACTTTATTCTTTGGAACTAATCATCGGATTTTAGTGGCGGTTGATCTCATGATGTGTACAAACACTACGATTAAGCATTCATCTATCGCCTACATAGCGAGTCTAATATTCTTGCCACACGAGACGTGGCGCTGTATGCTATAAGCAACGTAGGGGGATGCTTTAAATATGTGATCATATAAAAGAACAAATTAACAAAATCATGGTGTTTCTGCGACGCTTTCCCTTTCGGGCTACCAAGACGAAAAGGGTAACACGGATATAGTGGTACCCCGCTGCGGGGCTGTAGCGCCCTGATTAGTGCATATAAGCTTCCCGTTGATATTTCGAGGAGATCTGGAGAGGGCAGGCCACGACGAATTTTGGCTGACTACCCAACTTACGTCAGTCCTCTCGTCAAGCGCGGCTTCACACGGACGCCATCATGATTGGCCGTCATCGGAAGCCTCCCCACTCTTTGCCAGCGCCCTCTGGTAGCATGAATGTCTTCGAATCAGATGTCCCTGTGGCGTCAGTGCCTGACCTGGCCGTAAAGCAGTATAAAAGCCCATTCGAAACGAGATCCGAGATCTGGGAATTGGAAAGCTTCCACCCACTTACACTGCGAATGTAAGGATTCAGTTGCCTCACTCGCTATATCATAGTCACAAGTCTCTAGAGCATCATTGTGTCTTTGTTATTCTACTCGTGTAACCCGTTACAATGGCGCCTCCCACTGCCACTGCCACCTTGGAAGAAGAACAGCAGCAGACTGTCATCAAGATGAACGCTGCCGCAGTCGCCCCTGAGGAGGAAGAAATGGAATCCCAGCTCTCCAGCCTGAGCCGCGGCCCCAATCCTCTACAAGGTACCATTTTCTGTATTTACATCCTTTTTCTCTACGTTATCTGAAATGCCTTGGCTTGCCTGTGTCTCGTTGATATCCATCTCTATCCCTATTCAGAAATCATGTGATTGCTATCAATTTTTTGGCTCAAGCGCCCATCTACTCATCATTACTTTGCCTATCATCCAAGTATAGGACAGGGAGACTTTTGCTAATCGCCGGTGTGCCAGGCATCCCTACTTTCCCCTCCTTTCACGAGCACCGTAAACACATTGTGTTGCACATGGCCGCCGTTTTCCGCAACTGGGCTCGCCATGGTTACACGGAGGGTATCTCTGGCCACATTTCTGTCCGCGACCCAGAATTTCCCGGTCTTATCTGGATGAATCCCATTGGCAAACACTTTGCTCTCATGAATGGCAGTGACATGCTCTGCCTAAGAATCAGTGATGGTGAAATCGTTGGCGGTAATAGAGTAAGTCCTTAATCGGCGCAACATTCGTGTCCGCTGGCTTGAAGTGTTAGGGCTAATTTGACGCTTTCAGTCCCGTCCTGTCAACAACCCAGGCTTCTATATTCACTCTGAGGTACACAAAGCACGCCATAATATCCACGCCATCTGCCATGCCCACACCATCGCCGGACGTGCTTGGTGTGCCTTTGGCAAGCCACTTGAAATGATTACTCAAGACATTTGCGACCTCTACGGAGTGCTTGCTGTGGATACTGAATATGCAGGAATCGTTACTGCCGAGCAAGAGGGCAGGCAGATTGCCAAGGCTCTTGGACCCAAGGGCAAAGCTGCCCTGCTGATCAACCACGGTATCATCACTGTGGGACAGACTGTTGACGAAGCTTCTTTTTTGCTGGGCTTAGTGGAGCGCAGCTGCGAGATTCAGCTCAAGGTTGAAGCTGCTTGTGCCGGCAATCCCAACTTGAAGAAGAGCATTATCCCACATGAGCTGGCAATGAACAATTATAAGATGGCGGGCGAGAAGCACTGGCTTTACGAGGAAGCACAGCCCGACATCCAGCTCGAGATTGAGCTTGCGGGAGAGGTCATCTCACGGGGCTTGGATGATGTAAAGATTGATACCCCATAAAGATAGCAGAGAAATAAGCCAACCTCTTTTCATTCAAGTTTGATTCAGATGCAAGTCTCTCTTCATATTCATCTTATGGAGCTCGTGGATAGATGCTCGGGCAGGTGCGAGAGCACTCCACACAATAGATGCGATTTCTCATCACTATCTACAGTGTACTTTGTATGAGCCCTCTCTTTAGGCGTCGGATAGAGACTGTTGTCCATAAAATGGGCTCTTTCCGGCCACAATCTTGTCTCTGCAGAGCGATTGGTTAGTAATATTCCACTTTGTGTTGGACAAGAACCCCCTCGCATGACAACGCATGAGTCATCGTCGACAGGAGTGGCGCGAGATTTGGAGGGGCACTCTAGATCAACATTCTCAAGGGATGCGCTTGATCATCTTTCGAACGCTCGTCAGCTTTTTTGATAGCACAAATTTCGTAATTTGTCTAAGATGTAGAAGCGCTATTAGTCGTAGAAATAGCGTGGCTTTACTAGCTATGTTGGAGCAGTCATACCCATCTGGAGATAGTTAGATACAGAAGTGCGAAGGGAGCGACTACTAATGGATGAAAGTGCTTTATGCTTCTCTTTTTAATTCTTGGCGGCATCTGTAATGGTCACAATTGTTGACTACTGATTTTGATCTCTCTCTCTCTCTCTCTCTCTCTCTCTCTCTCTCTCTCTCTCTGTTTGCGTTGTTAAATGTCGTTTTCGCTTGTATTGTCCACCAACTATTGTCTGCTGCTTCACCAATATGCCATTCACAACCCCGCCGTAAATTCCCAAACTTTCGACCCCCCGGGGCTGACTACATCTTCTGCAATGGCAGACTGTCTTTTCAAGACGTATATTTACTGGAACTTACGGGCAGAGAGCGAAAACATTACGAAGAACAACAGAATCGAATGGAAGGATAACGGTTATGATTGTGTGTTAATCCCGGAAAGAGCTTAAGCATATCAACAGCGACAGCACACAAAGTCGTAATATAAACACTCGCAATGGAGCCTCTCGATGGTGCGCCGCCACCAATCGCCATTGTCGGAATAGGGTTGAAACTCCCAGGCGGTATCACGACAACAGAACAATATTGGGATCTACTTATAAATAAAAGGAGTACGCAGACACAGGTGCCGGGTAACCGGTATGGCGCGCACACCTTCGAAAGCAAATTAGGAACACCGGGCACGCTGAAAAGCTCATACGGACATTATTTAGAAGGCGACCTAGAGAAATGGGATGCGTCATTTTTCTCTATGAGTAAGAATGAAGTTGAGAAGCTTGATCCGCAGCATAGGCTGCTGCTTGGGGTTATATGGGAGTGCATGGAGGCTGGTGGATAGAAGCGTTGGCGTGGCCGCAATATTGGCTGCTATGTTGGTGTATTTGGCGAAGATTGGCTGGATCTATATGCCAAAGACCCCCAGCATTTAGGGACGCACCGAATCTTGACCAGAGGTGATTTTGCCTTGTCAAACCGGACTTCTTACGAATATGATTTGAAAGGACCCAGGTATGTGTATCAAGACGTTCCTACACGGATTGCCCTAGCAGTTAACATGGAAATAGCATGGCTATCCGCACTGCATGCCCGTCTTCACTTGTTGCACTCCATGAAGCATGTCAAGCCATCTATACTGGAGAGTGTGAATCTGCCATTGTTGCTGGAACTAGCCTTTTTCTTTCGCCCACTATGACCATCGCCTTGTCTGAGCAGGGAGTCCTCTCACCAACGGGATCATGCAAGACGTTTGATGCCAAAGCAAACGGCTATGCTCGCGGTGAGGCAATCAATGCCATATTCATCAAAAAGCTGGAAGACGCTATCCGCGATGGAGATCCGATTCGCGGTGTGATCAGAGGCACAGCTACCAATTTGGACGGCAAGACTATTGGGATTACTAACCCCAATCAAGAGGCTCATGTAGCTCTCATGCGTCGAGCCTATCAAGTGGCCAAAATATCCAATATTAGCGACACTGCGTTTGTTGAATGCCATGGGACAGGGACACAAGTTGGTGATCCCATGGAGACCGGGGCCGTTGGCCGAGTGTTTGGTAGTCGAGGCACATATATTGGATCTGTACGTGTTCTTCCGACCTCAAAGTTATTAATAAGACATTTATAAATGACAGGCTAACAAAAACGTCTCCAGGTGAAACCAAATATTGGTCATGGAGAAGGTGCCTCCGGCTTGAGTAGTTTGATCAAGGCTGTGTTATGCCTTGAACATGAGACTATTCCGCCACAAGTAAACTTCTCCAGCCCCAATCCAAAAAGTGAGGATGCGTGAACGCTGATAACTTAGTTCAACAATGCTAATAATATGTACAGTCAAATGGGACAAATACAATTTGAGAGTTCCGACGGAGTCCACGTCATGGCCAAAGGACCGCTTACAGCGTGTATCGGTAAACTGCTTCGGCGTGGGGGGAGCCAATGTTCATGCAATTCCTACAGGTTCACTTCTTTAGTTGCACCCACTAATGTTATAACAGATAATTATTGATTCAGCAAAGTCCTACATCTCACAAGAAGAGGCGCTTCTGGACACTAGCCTTCAACTACTCGTGTTCTCTGCTCACCAAAGTGTCTTCTTGAAAGAGAGAGCCGCCGCTGTATTTAATTACGCAAAACAGCATCATGGCCAATTGGCAAACGTCGCATATACTCTAGGATGCAGAAGAGACAGCTTGGCTCAGCGTGCCTTTGCCGTCTATGATGGTGTTCATACTCCTGAGCTCTCCCCTATTGTCAAACCTAAAGGCTCTCCTCGGGTCAATTTTGTCTTTACTGGACAGTGTGCACAATGGGCGAGAATGGGAGCCGATCTTCTCTCTCTATATCCCATCTTTCGTGACACTATTCAGGCAATGGATGCTGCTCTTATGAAACTACCTCATCCCCTCGAGTGGACAATAGAAGAGGAGCTCATGCGCCCTGCGGAGGAAAGCAGGATCCAGCAACCGGAATTCTCACAGACAATATGCACTGCGCTTCAAATAGGCCTTGTGAACCTGCTAGAAGGCTGGGGCATCACTCCTGCGCCTGTGGTCGGCCACTCTAGTGGCGAGATGGGAGCTGCATATGCAGCCGGCGCCCTGACTCTAGAGGAAGCTATCATTATTGCTTACTATCGCGGCCAAATGACTCAAAATTACGGCCGAGTTGGTGCCATGGCAGCCGTTGGCCTTGCCGCGAAGCTGTCGTTGCTTATCTTCGAGAAGGCGTTGTTATTGCTTGCGAAAATAGTCTCAAAAGCGTCACACTATCAGGAGACGTTGAACGCCTGGACGAGATCATTGCTCTTATAAAGGGAGACTTACCAGAAATCTTTGCTCGCAAGCTTAGAGTTGAAAGAGCCTATCATTCACACCACATGTGTGAAATTGGCGGCATGTACGAGAAGCTGTTAGAGGGCTTTGTGAAAGATAAAAAGCCTTGCGTTCCTTTCTTTTCTAGCGTTGTCGAAAAACAAATTAAGAGATCTGGTCAACTGGGACCATCCTATTGGAGGTAAAATTTGGAAAATACAGTATTATTTTCTCCGGCAGTGCAGCTCATGATGCATTCTGCCGTGGAAGATGCAGTGTACTTAGAGGTTGGTCCTCACGCTGCCCTATCTGGTCCCCTACGAGATATCTTCAAATCTGTCCAGTTTTCAACAGCATCTACTTATGTTCCCACTCTAAATCGAAATGAAAACGGCCCCAAATCAATACTCAGCTCCCTTGGGCGACTCTACCAGGAGGCTGTCCCTGTTAATATTGCTGCCACAACAGTAGGCCGCACCGTTCTAACAGATCTCCCCAACTATGCATGGCAACACGAGACTGTATATTGGTATGAGAGCCGAGTTTCACGCGATTGGCGCCTTCGCAAATTCCTTCCTCATGGACAGCTTGGAAACCGCATCTTGGAGGCTGACGACTTGGAACCTACTTGGAGGAATATGCTCCGTTTAGACGATGTGCCCTGGACTCGGGATCATAAGATTCAAGACGATATTGTTTTACTTGCTGCAGCCTATATCGCCATGGCTATAGAGGCTCTTAGACAACTCAATGGCGGTGGCGAGATAGATGCATCTTTAAAGCAAGTGGAGATCCAAGTATACGAGATTATAACGTACTTTCGCCCTGCTCGTCTAACTTCTAAACTCAATTCTATATGGTACGAGTTTTCTATTTCATCATTTAATGGCGCCTCTTGGACAAAGCACTGCGTGGGCAAAGTGAGGTCGGGCAAAGAAATCAGTGCCGGCAGCGAGGATGTTGGACAGCAACCGCGTCAGGTTTCTACTGCTGGATAGTATCGTGCCATGAAGAAAGTAGGGCTGAACTACGGACCCGAATTTTAGGGCTTATCCGACATTTCAGTCTATCCTGGACGCCGTACTGCTGCTGCCACGATCAAAACTCGTGATCCAACGCTTGGTACTTACTATCCCCTGCATCCCAGCTTCATAGACCTTGTGCTCTAGGCGTTTACTGTTGCAATTGCCGACGGGCTGACTCGACAACTTGGTCAGCTCTGTGTGCCGAGTCTAATGGAAGCTACTAATGGCAGAGGTGCCGACCTGGTACTTAATTCTTTGTCGGGAGAGCTTCTTCACACATCATGGAAATGCGTTGCCCCGTTCGGCAAGATGCTTGAGATTGGTAAACGCGATTTCATCGGCCGAGGACAGCTTGGCATGGAGATATTTGAGTCGAATCGGTCGTTTCATGGCATCGACATGTCCCAAATGGCCGTGGAAAGACCGTATATGTGCAAAGAAATTTTAGAGCAATTCAACAAATACTACAAGCAAGGATCTATCAAGCCTATCTCACCTATGAAGCGCTTCGAGGCTACTGATATTGTCGAGGCGTTCCGATATATGCAGAAGGGGCAGCATGTCGGTAAGATTGTAGTCTCTATGCCAACAGATGGATCCAAATTACAAGTTGCGGCAAAACCTCATACAGCAAAAGTTCAGAAGCGACAAAACCTACCTGTTGGTCGGTGGCCTCGGGGGCATAGTCAAGTCTGTCTCTAACTGGATGGTACAAAACGGCGCTCGATATATCATGTACTTGTCTCGATCGGCTGGAGACTCTGACCAAGACAAGAGATTTATTCAAGAAATTGAAGCGCAAGGGTGTGCGGTGCAGGCTATCAAGGGAAGTGTTACGAGCCTGCAAGATGTTTATCGAGTAGTGAAGCAAGCAATGAAGCCGATTGCAGGCGTCTTTTTGATGACGATGGCTCTAAGGGTAAGCCATATGCATATCATTCTCGCGTATAACCTCATTTATTAACTTGATTGCATAGGATCGTGGCATCTTACAACTGTCTCACGATGACTGGTTCACAGCGGCTGGACCCAAAGTTGACGGCGCCATCAATCTTCACTAGGCTCTAGAACATTGCGATTTGGACTTCTTCACCTTGTTCAGTTCCATATCTTACGTTGTAGGACAAGTGGGCCAAGCAAACTACTCAGCAGCCAACGCGTATCTAACGGCATTCACTCAATTTCGCCACCAGCAGGGACTACCGGCTGGTGTACTAAACCTCGGAGTTATAGACGACGTAGGATATGTCGTTGAGAATCCAGCTCTGTTTGAACAATTTCGCGCCCTGAGCTTCTACACTCTTGGAGAAAACGAGCTACTCGATGCCCTTACGTATACGTTTTCTCATCAACACCCTGCAACCTCCTCTCTGGACAATGGCTTCTACAACCCGTCCGAGCTTGCTATTGGTCTCAAGAGCACGAAGCCACTGTCTGATCCTTCCAATCGCTGTATTTGGAGGCGTGAGCGACGTATGACCCAGGCGCATCTTCTAGCAATGGGGGTTCCGAGGACTTTGGCCAATTCATAAAGAGCGTGCACACCACTCCTTCGCTGCTCGATACGCCGAGGAATGTTGACTTTCTGACAAGTCAAATCGGCTTATGCATTTACAACCTCATGTCACGAGATGCAAAGAATCTGGACTTGAGTCTTAGCCTCATCCAGCTGGGCGTTGATTCGCTCGTCTCGATTGAGATTCGCAACTGGTGGCGCCGCACGCTGGGCGTTAGCATCAGCGCGCTTGAGTTTATGGGTGCTGGAAGCATTACCAACTTGGGCAAGTTGGCTGCCAAGGCCATGAAGGAGGCCCACGGAGCCGCTTAAAAGTTCCCATGACACGGGTTGTTTGGGAGGCTTTTGATAGTTTTGGTCTATGTCGGATCGGCCCGGTCCTTGAGAAGCTTCCGGAGAGCTATTTGGGAGCGTATTTAGTTGAGGAAGATAGATGGTGCTGCTGGAAGCACTCAGCTTCAGCAATTTTCTTTCATCTTATTTCTCTTGTCATAATATGCATGCTATTTACTATCTAGTACTTCTACTACTACCATTTTCTTTATTTCTTATTACGCAGGCCACATTCGTGTGGACAAATTACAATCTTTCCTGCTCCTCTCGCAGCCAATGCAGCTCTATACAATCACAAGCCAGTGGTGAAACAAGCGGTGAAGGCGTCCCTCACCTCTCTATATTATGCCTTGCATCCTTCATAATACGCCACAGCAATTGCGTGGACGAATCCAAGCTGAACCCTCAAACAGCGTGCAGCAAGCCGCTTTGCCACGTCGTCTGAAGTGACGTTGAAGCGAAATCCTGGTTTCACTTACATGGATGCCATGCAATGCAAAGCGGGCGACGCTAGTATAAAGTACATATTCAGATAGTACAAATATGCTTATAGTAGAAACACTCATGCCTGTAAACCGCGCTACATATTGCTTGCATACAAGCGCTGCAAGGCATGCAAAGCATGCAAAGCATGCAAAGCAGTACAAAGCTCAAAATATGTTCTGGCCGAGGACATACATTGACTAGTAAATGTATTTGGACGCAGCCAAGACCTGCAATCAGAGAGATGGCATGTGGTAGTGGACTTGTCACCAGACTTATCTAATCATTCAGGGTTTTTGCGATGCCCCAGACGTGAAGCCTTTTCAAGCCCTTCTGCTCTCTCTTTTCTGTCACAAAACGAGCATTATATCAGGAATTGAGCAAGATACGCATACAAGTAGGCAATTTCATTAATTGGAAATGTAATTCCTCCTTTACTCTGAAGCATACTGTTGTGACGCTTATTGATTTCATATTCCGTGCTATGATGCTGTGAAATAATCTTGCCATACCCCTCTCAGGTTTGATGAGAGAAGCTACTAGGAATCTGTAGACTGCAATAAAAGTATGAATAGACAAAACAAATGCATTTGACTATTCTAGTCAATAGCTAAAATGGTAAAAGAACCTTTTCAAAGTTCAAACATCAGTATGTATCAAAGGCCAAGGCAGTTGAAACGAATCCAACCCTGCCAACCCATGCCTCTCGCCTGCGAGCTAACATCAGCCCCAACAAGGGACATGAGAAATCCCTTTTCTGTACTTTTGCCATCTGCCCTTTCCAAGATCTGGCTTTAGGTCCGCGGCAAGTAAATTAGGCAGAAAATCGGAGAAAAGGAGGGGCTAGGAAGCTATGCAGCGCCCACATAGCTCTGAGACCCGTTGGCTAATGCGACTAACGAGATCGAAGTTAATCACCCGCTTCCTTGTCTAAGCACTACCCCCCCAGTGCGTACATTCTTTTGGCCAATCCTTGATACGTATGACGTCCCTCTTACTGGTTGGAGCCAGGGAGATACAGAGGGACTTCCATGGGGAGTTCTTTGTGTGGCGTGAGAGAGTCGATGGCCCCGGATACATGCGTTTTGTCCACAGGCTTGCGAGTGAAGAATACAAGCATGTCGCGATGAGCCTCCTTGGTGTTGTCGACAGGATAAACGGCGGACAGGCTGTGCTTACGCTCATGGTCGACAATCATGAGAGTATCAAGCAGTTTCTTGTGCTGGACCCGTGCAAGCAAGTGCTTGGGCTTGATCTCTTCCAAGGGAATGCCCGTCTTCTCGTCCATGTCGTGCATAAAGGTGGCGGCACTGTTGTCCGACATGTTGTAGCTCCCCAAAAAGGTTGTCATGGTATGGTCGACACCATCAGAGTGCACACCCTCCAGTGCCGGCTCCCCCAAAATATGGGGAGTGGTGACAGTGCGGAGGTTAAACAGGGTGCACACCCACTTGTTGATGCCGTACTCCAGCTTGGGACGGTGGGCAATCTGCATGCCGTGGATGATCATGGCCTTGAAGGCAAACAGCGCTTGGAAGACCGAGTTGAGCTGCAGTTCGTTTTGGACCTCGTCAAAGCGGCGAATAGCCCCAGAGTCGTAGCGGTTGAAGTCTTCTTCGACGGTTAAGACAAAGGGCTGGAATTCCAGGCGGCGTATGGTGTGAGTGTCAAAATCAAGGCAAAAGCGGCTGTTGCGAGTCAAGCGGAAAGGCAGAGTAGGGTCGTGATACAAATGGTCCGAGACCTTTTCTATCTTGGGGAGATCTGCCTCCTTGGCGCCAAGGCCCAGCACAATGTCGATCATGTCGTCAGACTCGACGAAGATGGAGCGATCACGGAGGTATTTCTCGCGGAGCTTCATAATCTTGGCGACAGTCTCGTAGAACTTTGGATTATATGCCTGCTCCCTGACATTAAGCTGGGTGTAGCCTTCCGGCTGGGGGAAAGGCTCAGCAAGAAGTTGTTGAGGCTGCTGCAACACTTGGGCCATCATGGGGGGTGGAGGCGGGCCATGATTCAGCGGTGTCTGTGTGGCAACGGCCTCGACGGCCTTTGCCTTGCTGGACTCGTGAAACAACCGTTGGCTGCCGCGGTTGGTGATGGTAGGCGAGGAACGAAGCAGTGGTGCCGAGGCACGGGCTGCACGTTGCGCATATTTGAATGTAGACATGGTGGCGACGAGTCAAGGGTGATGAATAACAATAAACAAAAGTTTTTAAAAGTTTGGTTTTGTTCCTTTAGCTTTGTTAGAGCAAATAGGCTTTCAATTTTTGATTTCAAAAATCTTTATGTTCAGGAGTCAGTTCAGGAGTGGCTCAGGATAGCCCCCTATCAGGATTTGTAAGAGTAGCTCAGGATAGCTCTCTGTCAGGAGTAAAAGAGTAGCTCAGGATAGCTCTCTGCAACAAAAAAGAAGTCAGGACTTTGAGTTTGTTATGGCTCAGGATAGCCCTCAATAGTAAATAAGTAAACAGAAAGAGAGAGAGAGTGAAAGCTGTTTGTTTGTTTGTCAAAAGTGCTTCCACAAGAGAAGCGAAAACGAAAAGGAATCTAGAACAACCCCTTCTTAGGATGTTGACGAAGAGAATTGATGGGTGAAGAAGAGGAAGGAGAAGAAGAATAATAATAAGATGAAAAGAACACAAATGTGTAAACTTGTCTTGTCTCTCTTTGATAAGATCTCTGGAGATGAGATGGGCTAAAAGAAGGTGGGAAACACCTCTCTCTTATTCTTGACGGGACACACTCAGCAGTGAGGAGGTTGTAAGACAAAACGGCTTATGGTGGGAAGACGAAGGCAAGGGAGAGATGGTGTCGATCAATCTCATTAATCACCATGATTCTCGGCTTGAATCCTTGGGGGCAGTGTCCTGCCGTGGTAGTTGTAGTAGCACCGCTTCACAGGCTCCGCAAAGTTCCTGGGCAAGACAGGTGCAAATGACACCGGCTATTTCTTTCAGCCAGCCTCAGGACATGCTAGTGCCGTATTTGGATCTTAACCAGGATTAGTTCAAGAGGGGTTTCTTGTTTACGCGAGACATTGTACAACTTCTTAGTCTGTTGATGCTGCAGCTTATTACAAGCACAACCCAGGGGCAAGAGCCGGATAGCTCTAGCGTGGTAATTCTAACTACATTATACATTATAGTCTATACTGTGATTTCATGGGGCATTGAAATCTCTCTGGCCGTAAGTTGAAGAGCACGGTTGCAGTGTTGGAAGGAGAAATACTGGTACTATGCTATATCCCATGTTGAAGTTTTACCGAGACAGTCTCGCTCATCATGAAGACGCAATGTGTTCCACCCTCTACCCAAAAGGGTCAATAAGTTGTACTCTGCATGTATATAAAGTAACTCTAACAAATCGGATGCTGTACACATCCACGTATACCATATACATATACTACAGTGAACGAATGCTATACCAGGATGTAAACACATCATACAATTCACATGCTGCATCACACACCCCGCTATAGCGATATTAACGCAAGGACGTATGTATGCAGGCCTGTCTTACAGTAGCTTCGAAAGTAAACCAATAGATTTCCTTGCCGACACCTCAGCCGGTGGACAGGCAGCCGGTGAACGTTGCTAAGTTGCGGCGTGCATTAGCCCCTACGGTATGCCGTTCTCAAAGGAGACAAGAGCGCGTCCGAAGCTGAAGGCCTGATGTCCGCGGTTACAGTTACACCACTAGACTAGTGGCCGGATCACCAGGCGGCATACCTTGGAATATGCTATTTCCAAATGGAGATGAAACGCGGGTCAGTTCAACCTTTCTTCCCGAGTTACACAGTGTGCTGCAGTAGCTCGGCGGTACGTAGTGACTACATGTACCTGACCAGCTAGGAAAGAGTCCGAGACACAGCACAAGAGAATCGTTCTGCTACAGCGTTTTCATCGGCGCAATCCTCTATACCATGTAAGACCTGATCTGCCAACATGGCATTCTGGCAAGGCGTATGGGAGAGGCAAGGGCGGGGCAACATCTCAGTGCCGAGGAGAAGCGATCCGCAGTGGGTGTTTGAGAAAGCATGTCGTTTTTTCTGATCAATGTGATGCCACCCGAATGGATGCATTCCAAAGCCCCAGGCTGGCACATAATTTGGGGGCTGGGCTTAAATTAGATGAAGTTGCTTTTTGTGGCAGGATTGGCAGCATAGTTGTACTACGGGTCTATGACGCTGCAAATCACACCTTGGCAATAGTTGTTTTCAAAAGGCCAAATGCTGCTTTCGGATTGCTCTGCGTTCACCGCATCAGGAGGGAATACAGCTATGACGAAGTTGGACTCGGCTGCTGCGATACTAGTCATAACGTGTCGTGGGCACAAGTATGGTGTAGTCATCTCAAAGGCATATTACTATACGCCCCTATACTAGTGTTACATGTGCAGATGCTCTCATCCAACGAGTTCCTAGCCGGGTCACTATCCGTTGCCGCCCTCACCTCCCATCCCTCACCTGCGTGCTACACCATCACCACCTGCATGTATCTCTGCCATACCCTCACAAACGTAATCACGGCCATCAGGGCCCACGCCTCTCCTAGCTCACCGGTCGCCCCGCTGTTGAGGAACTGGAACTTGGCTGCCTTTCTCATGCTCATGGTTGAGTCGGCCCAGACAGCCAGTATCTCGCCGGCTGGGATCTCGCTCGCAGCTTCGTCTTCGTCTTCGTCTTGATCAACGACGCGCCTTAGTTTCCACCCGTGCTTCCACTCGTGCAAATCCTTGACCTCCTTGCGTCCCGAGCCCACCCACTCGAACCTCTCGACACGCCGCGTTGTTTTCTCCCCCTCTTGGGCGTGCACAACAGCGGCAAAGGAAAACACGTCCGTCAGGCCCTTGCGTCGACGCGACATCTTGTCCTCGAGCACTTGTTGGCCCGGCCCTAGAGGCGGCAGTGTGACAGCATTTCCCATACCCGACTTGCCCGTATTGCGCACAGCGGCCAGCGGCGAGTGTTCCAGAGTAGGGCCGTTGTACATGATGAGATCCCCCCACCAGCCTTCCGGCAGGTTGAAGGTGTAGAGGGGCTCGGAAGAGGCCTCGCCGAGAGACAACTTGAGCTTCTTCCAGGAGGGCTCGTAGTAGAGCTCAAAGGTGTTGGGGAATGTAACTCCCGCGAGCGTGGCTTTGTGGATTTTCCGGTGAGCTTCCTTTGACTCGGCGCCACCCATGGTTGCTAGTGGTGATGCTGGTAGCAGGCGTTATGAGAGACACAATGGTAGCATCAATCAACCTATATGTTTTCCAAGGTTTTATTTGAGAGGATGAGCTTCCAATTCACGTTATTTTCATCAAGCTCGCTCTAAAACCGTTACTTTATATACTCGCTGCCTTTCCCATCCTCAATTTCAGCTGAGCTCCATCATAACTTCCGAATGCGGTAATACGTAGCGCTGAGGCGATGAGCCAGGCAGGATCACAGCACAGCCACGGTCCATGGCCAATTGCGTCACAGACTGAGTATCGTGACAAGAATTTCGAATTTAAGGTTAGGGAGAGTTGGTAGAATCATCAGCTGGCTTGTATATGATCAACCGATCAAACAATTCTACTTTGCATGGATCTAATGAGGATTGCTGGGGCCACATCACCGACGAAATGGTCTGATGCTTATTCAAGATCCAGTGTTGGGCCGTTGACACCAAAGTGTCAAAAACAAAAATAGCTAGAATAAGACCATTTAGCTCTCATGATGCTTCTGAGCGTTCTTCGCAGCAGCATCGACTGCATCTGCCATCTCCTTCATGTTCTTAAACTTCCACGAATATGCCACCCTCTCTTCGTACTCTTTCGGGTCCCCGCCCATGACGCTCTCAACCTCCTCTCCTCGTTCTATCCACGCGCTCACCAGGCCAACTTGCTTCGCCGGTACATGGTCGTGGTGCAAGCTCTGTGCCGTATGCAGGATGTCTTCCTTCTTCACCCCCAGGTCCTTGTCGCAGTGCTCAATGAGGTATCGAAAGTTGTTCAAGTCGGGCTTGTACGAGCCAATTTCCTGCGCCGTGTACACAGCGTCAAAGGGAAAGCCCAGAAACTGCTTCTCAAGTGTGCGCTTGAACGAATCGAGATCCACGTTGGAGATGATGACCAGCTTGAAGTGCTTGTGCAGCCGATTCAGGGCATCGAGCGTGTCTGGGTAGATGGGCCAGCGGCCAACGCTGTATCCAAACTCGGCCTTGGCCTCTTCGTCGGCCGTGACGCCTAGCTCAGCGGCAAGATTGCCATAGGCTTCAGCAAGGACTTTATGGTAGAGGTAGGTCGGATTGGCAGTTTGGACGAGGCCCTCGTGCCGGACTATGGCGCGAAGCAGTCCGAGACGGTCATTCTTGAGAGGGTGCGAGTCGTCAAGCTGCTGATTCAAGGGCTGGAGGTGGTTGTAAATGCCCGACTCCCAGTCCACAAGGGTGCCGTAGCAGTCAAAGGTGAGAGCTTTGAAGGAATCAATTGATCGTGTTGTCGTCATTTTGTCTCTCTTAGCCGTGAGTACTGTCTTTGTTCTTATTTTGTCATCTTTCGTTTGAGATGATGTCGGAAAATGAATCCGTGACCTGCTTTAAATAAACGTGCTGGAAAGGCCCAGAGGCCACGGCGCGGGGTGTTATGCGGGGCAGCTTCAAAGGGCGCTTCATGACAGCAGCAGCTACCTAATGTGTCTAATTGGGGCTTCAGGCACAGCCATTGACTTTCTGTTTAGATGGATGATATTGGGCTACAAAGAGTCTCACGAATGGGCAAATCTTGTATATGACTCTGCAAGCTTCTTCTTGCCTACCTTTTGCTGTTTGGTGAAGCTTGAGTGAAAGTAGAATATCCGTTGGTGATCGCGGCTATTGTCAAGGAATATTCCATATGAACGAAACATGATGTTACAAGCCAGAACTTTCACGCATCATATTCCAAGTCGATTATCACTTTTCGAAAATCACTGGCGATGAATGTTCTCTAGCATGGCATATGAGCCGAATTGACACACACACACACACACACACACACACAAAAAAAAAAAAAAAAAACGGATGGTAGTCTACGCAATCTATTCGGTATGAAATGGCCATGTTTGGTAGAACCGTATCTCGGATAATCAATTGCCTTTGCTACCTTTCCCTGCTTGCGCCTTTATCAGTCTATCATTAAAATTGACTCAACTTGATGAACCACGATACTGCTACACGTTGGGTATTTATTTAAAAATAGTCCAACGTGGGCTTGCGCCCGGAGGCAGCCTTTGAAGAGCCGCCAATGCTGTCCAGAATCTCCAACGCCAGGTTGAGGCGTGTTGTAACATCCTTGATCTATACGCCATGTTAGCTACATATGAATCACATTGTTCTTCAGAGAGTCAATGTCCTTACCCGCGTGTCGTGTGACTTTTCAAACATTTCATAGTGGTTTGAGTGTACATCAACTACTGCTCTGATGAACTCTGGTGTATTGCCCGCCCAGCCCAGGGTCCGATCGTTGCGATACTTGTCTATTATAAATGGCTCAGTCCTGCCTTCAGGAAGAGGCATGGGCTCAGTGCACCGGAGCAAGACTGTAGGCGGCGTCATCAGTGATGCCTTGTCAGGCTGTGATTCCTCCAACAGCTTATACTGTGGCACTTCAATGGGTGACCATATTCCATCAAAGGGCTTATACAGCACTTTCCCCGGTGGAACAGAATAACGCCTTCCATCGACGCCAAAGAAGACATATTTGCCATCGCATGCAGGCCTGTCCCATTTGGGCACCTCCCAGTTCTCCAGCATCTCATCGCAGCGGTCGAAGCATTTTTGCACGGCCTCTGGGATATTCTCAATGACTGGGTCGTCGGTAGGTCCCTCTTCCAGGCTGTAGGGAGAGTGGTATGGCGTATCCATCATAACGATACCCAACACCTTGATCTTAGCTTCAGAGTCCTCAGCCAAAAAGCGCGCAATAGCCAGAGACAGATATCCACCCAGAGACCAGCCTGTGCCATTGAACAACATGGAGACGTTAGTCTGACGGAATACTATAGTTACGGATTACAACGCGTATCAGGGCCAATCACCCGGTAGAAACCACGCTGGATGACGAGCACAGGTATGGAATAACACGCGCCGCTGACTCTGCACGTACCGCCTAGCAAGATATTACCCTTGATGCCCGCATCGTTCATGAAGCCGATATACAGCCGCGCCATCTCATCCATGCCGCCTGCAAAGGCACCTCCATCGAAGAAATGCGGATTATGAATCGCCCACACATCGCGATACAGGTTTCCCAGCATGAAATAACCAAATGTTGTGCCGCCTCCGTCATGGATCAAGACCAACGGTGGCGATGGATTTGCCCGCTTATATGCCGGCGATATTTGGACTTTGATGGGGTTGGGGCCGCCTTCGTACATGGCAAAGTCGATATTTTTTATAGAGGCTCTATGAAAGAGAAAGAGTATAGAGCATTAAACAATGGCGATGGGTGAACCCGATGAGCACACAATGTGTATGCTCTAAACACGTATGTCACCAATCTCATCAGGCTCTTCGCAGCTGCAGCCCAAAGTGCTTCTTCTCGGTCTTACGTCCCACATCACTAACCGGACGAAAGCTATTCCATCCCGATACATTCTCTCTATTAAGGAGCAGTCGTCCCAGTATAACAGCGCAAGTTATGTAAGCCCGTGCTCCCCAGTTTCTAGATTACAGAGTCCATGATCATAAACAGGGATGCGATAGCTGTTTGGGACCCGGCGATGCGGATGCGGTGATCGGATAGACGGGAGGTCCGCTATAAAACGGGCTGGAATCAAGCTTATTGCATCCACAGGGGCGAGGCCCCATTCTGAGTCTAACTACGATTTACGATTTAGTTACGGAGCAACTGGAAAAGTCTAGGACTGACAAGCATGCTGCGCTGCTGCCAAAGATAGACTGAATGAAAGTAAAAACGCGACTGTTTTTCTCATGCCATAGGTAGGTAGACAACAATGAATGTGTTTATCGCTAAAGTAAACGCAGTTGTACCCAGGTAGTTCAGCGGCTAATGCTTTCAATTTCCGTCACCACCAACCACATGGTGAACCATACACATCGTCCTAAGAGTCCAAGACTCATACTGCATTATATGTGACCGCTATCCGGCTTGGCAATTTGGCCAACACGGGTTGAGCTGAACTAACCACTCTCCCTTGCTGCTGTCTTGTCTCAGAGCGGCGTTAAGCGCGCATTCCGCTCGGGGCCGCTCTGGGTAGCCAGTAGAAACTCTGAGATTTAAGGCTCTCTCTCCCTACCTAAAAGTGAGCCATCTCGCACGAATAGTACTTTGCATTTGCGCTCTCTCACTTGTTCCACGTCCACTACACTACTTGCATTTGCATGTACCTAGTGGCAAGCGAAATTGCCTGAGCTTTTGCCACGCTCTTAGTGTTATGCAGGGAGAAAAGGCACGAGCACAAGGAACAGGCTGTCGCCACGCTCCTCGTGCATATACGAGGTTGCATTACATCCCATTTCGAAGCGCTTCCGCTATAGGAAAATCTCGGCGGTCGGAAGCTGGACGAAATAAGGAGCAAACCATAAAATCGACCGGTAGGAAATAGCCCGTAGTATGATTGATTGATTGAGCACCAAATAGTAGTAGTGGCACCTAGGAGCAGAGAATCTTGGGACACAGAACAGGTCGTTTTATTACCCGAAGCGATCTCTACCTGAGAGAGATCCAGAAGTGAAGGCCATCACTGCCTGAACTAGATCAAGGGACAGAAGAAAATGACATGCCAACCATTCCTCTTCATTTCTCGCCCTAGGCTGTATTTACTAGATAGTACTCAGACTGCATGTGGCCATCTGAGTAATACAATACGATGCTGAGTCTGCGGCTGCGGTTGGTATTAAGCATATGCCGAAGGGAGCAGTAGAGTGAGATTAGATTGCCGATTATACTGGCTCTTACTGCATGGCGCAAATAAGAGCACCAGAAAAGAGGTCGCGATGTAAATTTAGGAGATTGAGAAATGCCCTGGTACGTGCCGGCAAGCTCCAGATCATGGGGTACATTGCCTTTACACATGTAGAGATCTCGCTCTCCAATGTAGATAGAAGTCCTCTCGAAGTTCCAAAAATTGTTTATACGTTAAATAATATGCTAGTGCTCATCGGCAGTGATATGTATATGTGGTTATGTCTCTGTGATAATCGCGCTACTGGTCTGCTGGACCCCAAGGCAGAGCGTTGAGTTTGTCCGCGCAAAATGAATCATGTCAGATTAAAATAGGAAGTAGAAGATGGTACATCGATTGCAAGACGTATAGCTGCGCCTTATTTTTTTTCCTTGTATGCATCTCTCTCTATTTGGTATCGGTATATGGCTCATTTTTGCGTCAATGTGAGCTCTTCTAAATAGATCTCTACGAGTTAAATACTCTAATTAGCGTACAGCATTGGTACGATCCCCGATGTAGTAAATCTAAACATAATCGGTAACAGCTAATATTGATCACTGAAATAAGAAAGGCAATAAGGTCGGTACCATGAGAAATATTTAGCAAATCGGGGTTTTATGGAAGAAATTACGCCTAAGAAATCCTGCTCTATGTTAATATGATTAACTATGAATAGCTTCTTTTATAACTCTTAAGAAGCAATACGCTGTCTATAGCTGAGTCCAAACGCCAAGCTTTGTACCACCACTCTTGGCAAGATATATGTTTACTTCTGCTTTTGCTGCTACTATAACTAAGACTGATGCCATTACTGCTCTTTTTGGGTATTATACTGTTCTTGTCGACAATTTACCTAGAACAGGCCCTAATGTCGCGTACGCCCTGTGACATGAAGTAACGAATACATGTAGTAGCGAAACTGTGTCTTGTACTGGTAGTATTCCAGCAAATGACTGAATGTACCCATGAAAATGCTCTTTCCTTGTGTAGGCGATGGGACTGTCTGTATATACACAGTTACTGATGCAGCACGCGGCCTTGTACTTCTTGCCCGTATTGTTAAGTATGTTAGTCACGATAGTATGTCAGTCATTGTTACCCTAATTAACGCAGATGGCTAAGATCAAACATCTTCTTGCTTCCGGCTTCCAAAAGGCAGTCAAATCGTGCGCCAGCGGGACTTTATATCACGCCTGGAGCTGCGATTTCAGCTCGGCCAACCATGACCCAGCTCTTTATTTATAAATAACCTGGCCAAAATATAATACTCATGCTGGTTCACGTCTCCGGGGACAAGCATATGAGCGCTGCTTAGATGGAGGCTTAGCCTCAGACTCTGCATTGCCCTATCTCTTTTAATGTAACGCGAAATCGATGAAGAGAGCCTCTATTGTTGAAGCGGTTCTTGCCAGAATTCGTCACACCAGTCCATGGTTCAACAATGTTGACCCGTCTACGTTACATCAATTGTAAACACCGGGAAGGCCTTTGACTATGACAAGAAGAGAAAGGGCATGTCTCATGCTCGCCAACATAACTCCTATCGGTGGATACGTTCTGTCCATACGGGTCTTGGGTCGTTCCTTCTTTCGACCCTAATACAAAGCATATTCGTGAACTCTGTCAAACTCACCATTGTTTAAGCTAGTATTGCGCTTGCTCACCGTTGTTGCAAGAATAGAGGTTTATACGCAGAATCTCATACTACTTTTTTTTCTATAGACATCGCCGGCACATATTGATTTCTATTGTGCGCCCGCAGACAATCAATCCTGTTATTTTCTCCCCTATGCACCACCTATGCATATATAAATATTGAAAAAATTTCTCTCGAAGCAGATATCCGACCCAAGCAGCCATTTCAGGTTGCGGTGTTGGGATTGGCATGGCGTCATCTGAGGCCGTTTCTATTCTCTATGCCAATTTTAGTAGCATGAAATCTTCTCAGATTTCATGAAATAGCTAGTCAAGATGAGCGACAGACATCCATAAATTGCTGAAGAATACAGTCAGTATTTCCGTCGTGAAATATGAAACCTCACAACACACTCAAACTGTACGTTGGCGGGCTGGATTGGATATCACATGGCTCAGTTCATAGAGCTCAATACGCTCAGAAAACAGTGAACAGTTTCTCCAGGAAGATAATTAAATTGAATATATAATAAGTATAGGTTTATAGATGTTGAGCCTTGGCTTTTTTTCCCGCTCCTTGCTAATAATCAGAAACTCCCGTTGCGCCACAAGCCTGCCTATAAGCCCTTTACACAGCTGTCCTTATCCGCATAACAGCTCGATAAAGGAAGGAGGGTAAAAAATGAGATCTCTCCTAATATTACCGGACTATTAACTTTTGTCAAAAAAATTGACTAGTTGTGATGCTTCCAATACATCTTGTCTCTGTACGTATGCACAATCAGACTGACGATGGGAAACCCTTTTCTCAGACGCAAATAAAAAATATTTTGCAGGAAAGAAAACTACACTATCAACAAGTGTTTTGTGCTTAGATAGCTTTGTAGAGCACATTTGTGGGCTACACATAGCCATAAGACAAGATCATTGGCTATAGGAGGTGTAATGCCTGTAGGAACGACCCAATGAATCGCCCGAGGCGAATAGAGATAATAAGGGTTGCTTTGGAGTAGTAAACCCAAAGGTGTGCAATATTAATTAGAGGCATGCTCCAATGATCTGTACCAGTTGGTCGTTGGGTATTCGTCCTGAGAAGTTGATGAGAAGAGTTGTTGCCAGTGCCGTATTCGAGCGGTCTCTCGGCCACGGATTACGGCTGTTAGAAGATAG
Organism: Trichoderma sp. CBMAI-0020; assembly: GCA_030708095.1. NCBI lineage: Eukaryota > Fungi > Ascomycota > Sordariomycetes > Hypocreales > Hypocreaceae > Trichoderma > Trichoderma sp. CBMAI-0020. Next base: position 665,630 of record JAJNCI010000011.1, on the reverse strand, counting down.
GGCCATCCCCAGAGCCCAAGAGTTGGGCAGCTTTATATACGTTAGGCTTCGTCCTAGAGCTTGACAGGGCCATTGAGATTTACTCACCTCATCTTGGATGGACCGCTTCAACTCAACAATCGCTTCAGCAGTGGAAGCCGGGTTAGTGAGGTCGTGCAAGTCCAGAAGAGGGGTAATCTTGGCCATCAGAGGACTATGGGCGTTGATAGCTTCAGACTTGAGCATAGACTCGGCAGTCTTGAAGATTTCCTCTTGGAAGCCACGGCGCTCCCATGCGCTCCATTGCGTGGTTGCCTGGAAGACGTTGTCGATGACTTTAGGCAGACGCCTGTTGCGGCTCAATCGCTGCTCGTTAGCCAGTGGAGAGGCTTCTCCGAATCTGCCACAGTAATACGCAGTTACAAGGGCATCAAAGCTTTCAAAGCCAGCTGCTCGAACTCTTTCCATGATGCCCTCCATCCGCTCGTCTAAAGAAATATTTTCCACAGCTGGCAGTGGTATCGGCGATATAGCACTGGAATCGGGGCCGGTAATCACAGCACAGTCCAGAACTGCGCTGGGAGTGGTGGGTACCGAGTAAGGAGTTGCGTGATTGTTGTTATTCTGGCTGTTGTTGTTGCTAGGTGTAGGTGGCGGCGGCGACTGCACTTTCGATATGGCACCTGTTTTCCATTCTTCCGCATTGGTATCAAAAGAATACTCCATAGCCTCTGCGTGAGTGGGCGAGAAGGCATCGACACAGGAAACTTGCTCAGCCTGGGTGATGCTTTCCAAGGCTATGCCCAAGTCAGCCCCCGTGGCCCTTCTCGCCGGCAGAGGGCTAGAGGCATCAGGCTGAAACTTACCTTGGGAGGGTACGCCACTGCTAGAAGGGTATAAAGGGGCGAAGTTGAGTTGCTGCTGAAGACTATTCAGGCGGTTCAGCAAGTGAGTCTGAAAACGCAAACAGTCGAGAATAAACTCGTGAGGCACCCTCGAACTTTGGTCTATTATGTGTTGGCTTGGTGGAGATAGCAGACCCACGGCTTCTGGGGACATCTGTGTTTGTGGCGGTGGGCTGCTCAGATCATTGCCAGGCATTTGCGGGAACATGTGCTCAGTCCCATTGGCAGCGGGCTCTTCGTACACGGCCGGCTGCACCGAAGAAGGCATTTGGCTACAGTGAGCCATCGGCGCCGTGCGTGCGGCGTCTAAAGAAGTTTTGTCTTGAGATGTAGGAGAGAGAGGGGACTCGATGCCGGGCATCTGGTTGATGGCTGTAAAGCCGCGAATCACTTCTGGAGAAGCGGATGAATCGCCACTTTCGGGGAGTGGCAGCTGGACTTTATCTTGCTCCTGGCTTTCTAGACGGGCCTGCAGCTCACCCAGACGTGCTTTCAAACGGTGGCCTGTTATATCAATACGTCGATGGTGAGTACATCGTATTTCATGTTCAAGCTCGCCCCTTGCCGTATGCAACAGCCAGCGGCCGTAAAGGAGGGTGGAATCGAGAAGCATAGAGAGGGGGGCAAACGTACGGTATGTTCTTTGAGCAACGCGATTCTGTATCTTCTTCTTCTCCTTGGGGTCCTGTACTTTCGTCCAGTCGTCCTCTTCTCGCATATATACCGGATACTTTGGCAATATTACCTGCTTCCTCTTCTTGACAGGCGGTGAATGAACAGGAGTAGTGGTGATGTCTGCAGGATCAATTGTTTCTGGAGGCGTAGAGTATTTTGCGACGACTTCTAAAGACATGGGCTCTGGCTGTACCTGGTAGCTCGAGTCGCGTGGTGAAGTTGAAGGGGATGTTGCTGAGGTAGAGGGAGCTGAAACTGAAGCTGAGGCGACTGGAGGAGAGGCTGAAGAAGATGAGGAATAGTCCCAAACGAGGGTTGCGAAGGACATATTGTCCGCCATTGGGCTATCTGGTAGTATAGATGGACCAATGGAGCCGGGTGAGATGAGATGTGATGGATATCTTGAGGAACTCTAGGGGAATGATGTCAATGAGATCAGATACCAAGTGGAAAGCGACTACAGCTGATATAAATACGGCATCTTCAATCTGGGATCTAGAGCTGTGATGCATCTTATACCATGTCAATGGGGCGATAATACTAGCAGCCGTTCATCCACCAAACATATCGAAGCTTCCGCCGCGCTGCCGTCTGGCGTCTCAGGCCTTGCAGCCTATCAGATCCATCCATGTACATGCACCCAGGCTTCCTATACGCAGTGTAGTGGCAAGGCCCTGTTGCTTCTCTTTTCCTGAGCACACAGCAGCACCAGCATCAGGCATAGATCCGCGGCCCATGATTCTCAGCCAGTGGACGTACGCTGTACCTTGCGGCCAGGGGAAAGAAAGCCAGGGGGCGTACATATAGCGAAATGACACCCATCCCTCCCTACATGGAAATGTGTGTTCGTTGTAGTATCCGCACGGAGAGGATAACTTTGCAAGATTGATTGATTGCTACTAGTAGCAAGTAGCAGATCTACTAGAAGCATGAATCCACACCCTCTTCTTCGCATAGCTAAGCAGGCACAGCATATCCTTGTCCAGAAAGAGCCCTGTTTCCCAACCATCACGAATGGGGTGTTCATTCATACAAAGGATGTCTTGCAGTACGCAGAGGATATACGACCAAAAAATTACTTTTAATTTGGTTGGTAGTACATGTGCCTGCCTCGGCATCTACTTGAGTCCCCATACCAAGTGTATAATGCTCATGCAGCGGAACAGGAGAGCACTTTTCCTCGTTTCTTGCTCCAACCACCTCGTTGGGCATCCATCTTTGCTGGCAATGAAGTGGCGGGCAGGCCTGGGCGCAGGCACAGAATTAGAGCCTGCAGGGATCATGGATATACCTAGTGAAAAGAGTGGCCTAAACAGCTTTGAACAGGGCACCGACTTGTAGCTGTCCGTGCTGTAAACCTGCATATGCACTTACATCCTGCGCATCAGCGCCTCCGGTGAAGTGTCCGAGCTAGCAACTTCCATGTATTCCAGCGAACGAGCCTGGCATCCAGCAGCATTACGTAGCCGGATGCATCTAGAAGAAGAGAATATCGAGAACATCAGAGAGCGATGTAGGCTAACATCATTAAGAGATTTTAATTTCTATACAACTTCTGGAGATCAAGCTCAAGCCGTTGGGACGATGCACTACTCAGCAAAGCAGAGACTTATATAACATGTACTCAAGACTCTCAATAAACAAAACATAGCAAACCAAACCCTGGCTTTAATTCTTACTTCTCATTTCTCCTCTACAATCCCTCTTTTGAACTTGGAATTTGTACACTCATTTTTGCACGTCCAGCTCTCTGCCTAGTAAAAGCTGGACATCTAGTCCGGTCTGTTTCGTACGACGTCCCGTTTGCCGGGCCATTGGATCAGCTGTCACCGGGAAAAAAACAAGCGTGTTCTGGTCCAGCTAGCCACCGGCACCGCTCAATTTCCACTTACATGCTGTCTCATATCGAATCTCTTCCGCCTTCTCAAGTTGCCAATCCCGGAGACCCTTCCGATTCAACCACACCGCCCCATAGTCCTTACACTTGCTTCTTACTATCCCTTGATGTCTTATATGGACTAGGTGACGCCGTAGCCGCTCGGGGACGCCCCTTTCCGTTAGCCAAGCAACGAGCTGGCATTTTCCTGGCACAATGTTTTGCCAACTGCATATCGCAGCGCTAGCGATCTCTACGTGTAAGATGGCGACTCATCTCCAGAACTCATCGTACATATCCAGGCCTATGGCGTAGCCAACATGAGATGGCAGCCATCTGAAACGACAGCATTCATTTCTCTGTCGCTATGCCATTCCAGACATGGGAGCCGTGACGCAAACCACACACTGCAATAGGGTGAGTCCTCTAGCGGCCAATGGGGAGGCTGTATCACCACTTTAATCTGCCAATGCAGCGCTTGGCTCTTCGGCTTATTGGGGTGGCTTTATTCAGATATTGCGCAACCTCAGGCAGTGCCGCTGTCAGCCACCGGCTGTCTACGACTCCCGGTTGCACAGCAGAAGACGAAGGATGGGCATTTTCAGGTAGTTATAGAAGCCCTCCTTTTGCCCAATATATTCCGTCCCCGAAGTCACGACGGGGAATGCGAGGTGTGGACGGAGTGGGGGCTTTTGTGCTATGAGGGCATTCAGTCAGTTCTCACCAGGTTGGTGGCTTTGGAGGCAAAACATGCCACCCTGAAACACACAAAGTAGGCCATTACCGAGAGGACCTGACTAAAGAGAAGGAAAGAAAAAAATAAAAAAAAAAAGGAAGAGAAGCGTTCAAATCTCAACTCTTTGTATCTCCCAGGCCCTATGCTTCCCCTAGCTCTCCCCTCACTAGTGTCAAAGGCACATCCTTGTCGAGCTCTGGATGGTGCCTGGAAAATGTACGGGTGGTATCACAGGTGCTAGCAAAAGGTAACAGCACAGCTCCTCATCTGAAGCACGCGTTTCCTGATTAATGCTAGAGTCAGGGTTACGGCATGAGAAGCTCCGAGAACTGCAACTAGGATCTGGCATGGAGCCCGCGGGAGCATCAATGTCCGTCCTACTGGTGTTTAGGTTCCCCTGCTGCTTTTTGTGGCTGGATCAAGCGAGGTGGGGACTATGGCAGTTGTCTAAGAAGTTAAGACAGCCAAGAAAAGCGGCCTTGGGGTAGACATCAAGGCATTGCCGCCGTCTAGTTATTGCTAGTGGCCAGCTGAAATGACGCGATCTTTGGATCTTGTTTATAGTTGACATGCTCCTAAGAGAAATGCCTATATGTCTAGTTGCTGATTGAAATTAAGGCTGAAGAATATGAACAAGAGGGAAAGCGGGAAGTCAGAAGCAAGGGAGGCCTACTATAAGGACAACAATAAGTCTTGAATCACCAAGTGAGGTGCCACCACGCCTAGCCTCACCGAAAATACGCACGGCTAGGTTCCGATGCGCACCCGCACTTCGCGAGCATCGGGTGCGCTGCTCGTAGCCCACCAAGAATGATCCAGATGGAACTTCCAAGGGATGCCAGCGAGGCCCACCAGGCTTGGTGGATCTCTCCTATAGCAATCGAGATCGCTTAGATGCGGCCGAGGCGTCCACTCTCACCGGCTGCTAGACCAGGATGCCCCGGCTTTCCATTTGATTTGCTCCTCTTAATGTCTTTCGTGCACAGCGAATATGTCGTCTCGTGCAGCTTCTACTGTATGTACCTTCTCATGTGTGAAGCGAGTGGGTCGAGAATGCAGCGTGGTGGAAACGAGGGCAAGGAGGTTGCTTGCAAAAGAGCCATTGACGATCTAGAACGTCGCTCGTGCTTTGGCGTTACTGTCGCCGTTACTCTTTCCACTTCCTGCTACTAGCACTCGACAGCAGTATCACTTCACACAACACTACGATTACCGTCATGATAGTGTAATTGCGAGCCGTATTTGGAGTACTAGCGTTCGAGTTCATGCCCTCCATCCATGCTCTGAGGGGCGGAGATCAGCACAGCACACAAGGGAAAGGGAGGATCCTGATCCCCGCCAAGAAGCCGCTACGGCATCAGCCGCGTCTCTATTTGACTTGGCCCCGTAGTAACAGTGACACCGAATCCACCAGCAAGCAGCTAAGACGAACGTCTGTGATGGCAGGGCCAGCTCAGCCAGCCCCAGCTGGCCATCGGTTCTGGCAAAGACAACTCAAGATGCTACCCTCAGGCCGCGGACCGAATCCCAGCAACCCTATATGTGGTGGACAAGTGAAATTACATGTGCTCTCGGCCCCCTTGGCCGCTTTCTAGGATTCTGACTTACATGGAATCTACGTTACAGATTGGCGAGTTCTAGGACTGCTGGCGACTATTAAGAAGGGGTTCTGCTCAGCAGCATACGCAAGAATACAAATTCCCCAACTCATAACCCGTTCTTCATCCACGTAGCCAACCATAGAGGATATTCGACTCGTCAATCCTTAGTTCACTTCGTTGCCAAAAGCATCTCTGTCATACAGATTTAGTTGCAACCACAGCGTTAGATGATCGTATTAGTCGAAAATTTTACACTAGTAACACCTTCAAATTAGACGTTTATGCCGTCGTTCTCTCATCTTCGCACGGCTGTGAAGAAGCTAGAAAATGGTTGGCGTAGTGACCCGAGAAGATTCAGCATCGCCCATTCATAGCCAACGACGTAGCCATGTCGTACGCCACAACTTATAGATGAGAGACATTCAACAACGGCGACGGGCGGCAATTCGTGGCCTACTGAGGAAAAGAATCCTGGGCGCCTCCTTGTGTTTTCCTTCTCACGCCATCGGTGCCTAGAATCGGCCGACAAGGCCTACTAATAGGTATACAAGCACTCAGAATGAACTATCAGGCCCCCATTTGTATATAACAACTAGAAAGATCGTAATTTTCTTGTATCCTTGTTTCATAAACATTTGATTTGCCATTCCACCGAATTGAGTTCTTCATAGATGCCATCGCCTTGAAGCATTGCGCCCCTACAATATACTTATACAAGTTCACCACAGTGACTGTCATATTAACACTCCATAGCGTTTACCTTGAAACAGTTACCAAAGCTGGAGTAAGGACGATACATATTTTGGTCTATTTGTGAAGAGAAAAAAGGATGGTCTTCCAGGGTAAATACTACTATTTAAACTGGCATCAACTGAAATTTGTCCTTGGCGTCATATTTGATCCCTTCCAAAAACCCAATATACCACAAAAAGGATTCCCGCCAAGAGATTAGCTCAAAAGTTACTGATGCGATAGAGCGTCTGGTGGTGATGCCTCTTCTTAAAACGTGAGAGCATTTTATTTTGACGGCCGTGCTGAGGTGCAATCAAGCTCCCAGCGCCAAGTACCACGACGAAGCCAGAGATCCTCCACAGCTAAACTTCTCATAATCATTAAAAGGGTCATATAACAATTCCCGCGGTTGCCTGCCTAGGCTTGTTGGCTAATATAGCAATTTGCCACTCTCGGGATGAGCCTTGTATAGAAGTACATGGCGAAAGCGTTCTGGGTCCTGATATGTCAATGTGATGGGCGAATCACGAGATAAAGACGCATGAAGAGCTGAAAAGGGAGTAGAGTATGTTTTCCAAGGCTCAGTTCTTGACTCACAACGACATGCTCTCTTCACATTCGTGTTATATTGCCTATTAGCACTGAAGAGTTGGAACTTTGGTGTGTGTAGCATCCTTCCCACGGCTACCCACACCGTAGCCTAAGCTTGGAAGCATATCTGCAGCTTTCATATCTGAATCCATGTTTCCTGACTCAATGTTTTACGTGAATGTATTAGGTAGCGCCAAGTCCCGACACTAGAACAGTCCAACGAGACGGAGGGAAGCGGACCCCGAGACTTGGTCTGATGCTGTGCCGTACAACATTCTCGCTTCAGGTACAACGTGGAAGTCATGGAATAACATAAGAGAGTTTGACTAGGACTGTCTACAGCTATTTGCAGTACCACGGATAGCATTCCAAGACCACGCCTTCCGTAAGAACCGAGACTGTTCTGTAAGTGAATGCAGCAATTTACGAGAATAGCCAGACTTGCATTTGCAGAGGCATCACTCATCTACGGCCATTCCATATTTCTTAAAATAATTTAAATAAAAAAAATATGGCGGCTTATTTGATCACCCCTTCCCCATTACATGAGACAATGAGCAGTGAAGGGAAGATATACCCTACCAATAACCATTAGGTAGTATCAAGCTGGTGAAACAGTTTAAAATTTTAAATATTCATTCCTGTTCCAACACTTTGGTAATTCTGTAAGGAAGATAAGACAGATAGAACGACCAAAGACAACCCGGAGTTACTAATAGTACTAGTTCCGCTACCGCTACCAGGACATACGTATGTCATATTTGCATATTGTCTCTATAATGAGCATAAAGAGACGTCAATAGAGAACAAGAGGAGCGGATATGGCAAATCAGTGCGAGCAACTACTTCTGCTGGGGACTAGCTGAGTAGCAATGATGTTATTAAATAAATCATGAGCTTATCTTTCCTTTCAACTTCTAGTAAACGTAGCTCCTTCATTGGACTGATCCAAATGGGTGTATGTTAAGATACGGAACCTCCCTTTTTCTGCTCACAAGATGCTCAACACGGACTTTGGGGAGAAGCCGCGATTGAGTTGATTCACGACTTGAGAATTTTTTGATTCGCTGAAAATGGGGACTAGGATCTCACGTTCCTGCAGCTTAAACCGCATTTCTCCTACAGGATGGGAAGTTGGCCATAAGTGAAATCCTATATGCAACATGCTGTGCAACCAAGGCTGCTCATAACTGAGCAACACCCCTAGACGAATATGGCTGAACTGATGGATCGATAATTTCATGCGAGACTAGTCAACCCTATCTATCTGCTTACAAAAGAGATATCACACCCATGGGCCTAGAGAGATGCTACTTGTCTGAACGAAGAATCACCGCATATCAGGCATCTATCTGCTTGTATTCTGATGAGTTAATACATGTATCCATGGCCAACTGTAGCTACCCGCAGTCCTCTGCGGGGTTTGATGGCTCTTCCTGGCAGCACAACGCTAATTTGCCGCCTGTAACCCATACGGAGTGGCGCATCTCGCGATCTTCGGAAAGCTTGGATGCACCCAGTGCGGCATATCCTATGCCTTCTGTGCTACGCCTGGAACTGTTATGCGCACACAAATGGGTAGGGATAGCTACTGGGGATTCTCTTTGGTACATGTTTTAATAGCTCCCAGATGACACAAAACGTTGAGCTATTTCACTTGCAAGCAATCTAAGATGTCGATCTGATAATCTTCATGTAAGCGAGTTTAGCGTCTGGAAAGAAACAAGACAAAGTATACACTCCAAGATAAAAGAGACACATGGCACCTGACAGTATCAATCCGAAATCTGAACTCGTTGAAGCGACAAGCGAAACAGCGAAACAGCAAAAAACCAGGATCAAATAGCATCAGACGTCACTCAGTGTTTACCGGCAGTGGACCACACGGCGAAGAAAAATGCCGATACCTCTGTGTCGCAGATAATTATGGAGAGGCTACATTACTTACTTGTGGCCTGTATTCTATTGTCCGCCAAATTTACATAAATGCAGTGGTGCTCTGTACCTTGTGACAGGTGAAAATGTTCCTCTGCAATGTGGTCGCGGCTCTTTCGGGTCAAGCATATATGTCGATCATGGAAAAGAGCAAGAAAAGATCCAAAAAGTAAGGTCTAAGCGGATCCAGAGCTTATTCAAAATCCGTTTGCTAGATGCTAGATGCTAGATGTTAGATGAATCACATATAAAATATGAAATGCGCAAGTCTCAGACTGTTCTGATCAACTTTTGAGATCGCCGATGTCTGAAACTAGCCCCATCCAATAAAGCCGCCCTTTTGCACGAGCCAAACCAGTCATGTTTTAGAAACGATCGCAACCCAGAGTTATTTTCTTATTTTATTCTGTTGTGCAATCATGTAGCGGAAAGACGCGGCTTGCCCTCCAGAGGCAAAAGATGGCTGCCAAGCAAAAGCCACCACTTGTGATGCCTACTTTGAGCTGAGTACAGGTCACATACTTCGTACAGAACGGTAACCCAACCTCTGTGTTAGTATGAAACAAGTAGTCGTTGGCCAACAAATATGATCCACAATTACGTCCTACCCATACCACTATCAGAAGGGTGCTATCCTAGTGATGTTGCTCGAGACACTTCTGCTCATTCGACTCTAGCTGCCGTTGCATACCAGGCATAATCCCAGTATTGCACAGTTGCACAAACTACAACCTTCATTGCACTGGGCAATACACCTAACTTGCAGCACCGTTTCCTTTCGTAGATCCTGCACAATACTTACTTCATATACGCTGGGGTTCAAAGTACAGTCAGTGCTACAAATAGATCTCTTTTGCTCATGGGTAGAAGTTGATGGTTGCATCAATGACTCTCACCACAGCTCCACCCACATTGGCTCGGCCTATCGCACCTGATGCTACTGCACAGACTGTGGCTATGAGCGGAAATCTTCCGTAACCGCTGTGAGAAACTGCCGTTTCGGTACTCGCTTAGCCCCTAAATCATGAGCTATTGAGGTTTTATAAAAGTTCTATATCGTTGTTGCTTTCTCTCCTGTCTTAAAACAGGTAGAAACAAATTTAAGACGTCCCGAAGCAGCGAGCGAGCCGAGAGACCAGGGCCTCCTGGTAACTTAACAATGCCAAATCACTAGTATAATTTTCCTCTCAACAGCTTCTACGATGAATAAAAAATATTTTGTGAGACTTGGTATTTTCACGTGGAGCTCACTTAGTGCCTAAATCCTGCAAGGGGAACCTTGGCCGCCACCTCCTTGCATCTTTCGCTGCTAGACTTCTATCCCTACAGATCTTAGAGGCCAACAGGGCAAAGTAGTGTACTCTCCAAGACTTCTCATCCTCTCAGTTAACTTGGATTGGGGTCTTCTGTTCTCAATATTCCTTGGTACAGTGGCTGGAGTTTATGCTCCGCCATCTTGACGAGTAGTGTAACAGCCCATGAACACTTTATGATGCCTACGGCCTGAGGTTTGCTTCTATTGCATTACGAAAAGTTTAGGAATTGGAGCTAAAGTTATGAACTTATGCCACCTGATGATAGCATAATATACTAGCTGGCTTTATTACCCTGTGATATTGACGTGTCAGCCCGAATTGGAGTACTACGAGCATGTCTTACTACAAACGGCGGGGGCTTAAGCGGGTGGCGTAGGCCTGGGCTTTTCTTACCATAAAAATCTCGCGATTCTGACAGTAATTTTTGCCCTTTAGAGCAGATCCCCGGTTACAGTCGGGTTTCCAGTATTAACGCAAGGCTGTCTAGATGTCGTAATGCTGTAACCTGCATATCATCACCTGGAAACTAACTCCGTGCTCAGCATCCAGCCACCGATACCTAGTTTCACTACAGAACAATTGTCAAGTGATAGGAAGATAAGGCATTACTGTTTTTCGTGTGTGTATTAGTTTGGCCCGAGAATGTATTGGAAAAAACTTGGCTGCTAGCGCTACGCTTTATAAGACACTTGCCAACGGAAGGTGGGCAATATGCTACAGTCGTTCAATCGAAAGAGCAACTTCATTAGAGTGAGTCTTCCACTGTTGCCATAAATTTGCATAGTTCATGCATTCTGTAAATGTAGATTTGCTTCCCTTGCCCACCTCTCCGTTTGAAGGAAGGTATGGTAGTGCAAAAGCTCGCATTAAATACATATTGGGAGAGCATGCTCGAGAAAAGGACTACATGAAGGCAAAATGAGCGAGCCATCTTGTGTATTCAGTCGAAGTCAAATGGAGTCATATAAATGTACTAATACGTAATAAATCCCTGGTATAGCTGGCATTCTAGCTTTGTGATCGCTTTGCGGTGTCGGCTCGTGCGTCACTCCCCTCGTCAATGACCATGCAATGGTCTCACCCCAGTCAATAATTACTACTAAGCCAAGCTGTCATGTCAAATTTTCGCGATGGAATCCGGCCACGTTGAGAGTGATCACCTTGCTAACGCCGATACCAAGCCAGGCTTGTCAATTGATGGCGGTTTACTCTTCTTCCCCCTTACTTAACTCGCTTGGGCTGTCTTGTCCCTTCTCTTATAAGTATACTGTCATTTCAAGCTCCTTTCTTACTCTTAGACTACGCATCTGTGTTTCATAAATTAGCTTCAGCTTTCTCTGCGATTGGACGGTAGATAAAGCTGCGCTGAACCCAGTGTCCGGCCAAGATTCGACTTTACGCTCTGCAAACTGCAGTCGACGCCCAGCTTTGCTGGTTGGCTGAGTTAACGAGACTGGAGCGCCCCATACTGACTCTTACGACATCCTTACTGGAAGGTGGTGTCCTGCTCAGAGGGCTTATTGGAGTTTGCAAGGAGACGCCTTTACCCCCTCTGTAACGAGATGCATCTGGGGGGCTACGGGTAATCGCACTTACTGTCTTCCACACCCTCTTTTTCGTCATCCGCTGCGCATCCGAACTGGCGAAGACGGAAGGATCCCGACAGCATCCGTATTGGTATCAACACCGGCTATATCGCTGAAACTGGAAACTCGCGATACGATAGAGGATTGCAGGATTGAGTATAGGCGTTTTCGACGAACTATTACCTCTTTCTTCGCCAGAGGCAAAATAGATATCAATATCGGAAATTGGGTGCGAGGTAGTCTCAAAATATTGATCTGACTATTGATCACAAAGCACTGGCTGGCACTTCACCCCCGTTCATCCAACGTCACATAATCTCTAGCCACCCCCACGTTTTGGAGATATTGCGCCATCTCAATAAGTCATCAGAGTAAATATTCCTTTCAAAGTTCAATCACAATTTCTGGAACCAGCAAAGATCTGAGAAAGTAAGATTGCTACCTGCAAACATATATCGCCATAATCGTCTTCTGCCTCGTCATCAACATTTATAGCAGGGGCAATTCGGCTGTTATCGACCATCACTGCCAGACCTTTCGACATCCTTTCAACTAACCTGCTGTTTCAACCACACCAAATCGATCGCAAGCCACGAAGAAAACCCGGCAGTGTGTATGTAAAAGAGGTGTGGCACCAAGTCTGAAGATACGATTTTCTCTCATACTTACGGCGAGATTCTCGCCGCTAATCGCCGCTAGTTGTGAGTTGCATAGCTACTTTCTGTCTGACAAGGAACATTCCAACGTTTAGGTCAGCGCTTGGGCAACTGGTAGCTGATCGTGCTCCAATAGATGCCGCGCCGGAAGGCGTCCAACGCCTCGCCTGAGCCCCCTGCTGTGAGATCTTTTGCCCCCTTGTTTCTGAACCTTGGTTTTCGCTGAGAATTTACTCATCTATTTGGCATGTAATCACTAATTTTAGACTTCTCAAAGAAAAAGGGTCCAATCTGGGCCACCCCTTGTCGGCCATGCGCTGGAAGAATGGTGAAGAATCCCGGCCACATCTGCCGTGGACAAGGTGGTCCGTTCTTTTCTTATCTCTTTGCTCTCTTCCCCATGCCCTACCAAGCCATGGCCTTTACCATGATGTCGTCTTGCCACAAATCTTCTGTATACCTTTCGCGGCAAAGAAATAATACAGCTGACATGAATCCTTGCCGGGCTGGCATATTGTAGAGAATAGTGCAAAATGTTCTCACTGCGTCGCTGGCCACCATAGGTGCGAGGACGTATGTGCCCCCCCTAACCATCGTTGTCGCTGTCTGCATTTGGTATTCTTACTATCAAATTGCCCCCAACAGTATCCTGCGATTGTTTACCAAACTCCTGCTGAGCACATCTTGTACATAGTTGCTTGTAGACAGAGATGGCAAAATCAAGCCTGCAGCGCGCGCCGTTGCTGCTGCTTCTCTCAAAGTGTCCCGGGGCGAGGAGGTCAGTGTTTCACTTACGGAATCGGTTGCGCGAGCGCCCTCTCTCTTTTCATAATCGTCATTGGTGTGCATATTGGGACGCTAGTTGCTTATTGAGCCGGCAACTACAGAGCATTGCTTGCAAGAATAGTGTCTATTCCTATGCCCTTTACTTCATCTAGTAACTAACACTTCTCATGCTGCTATTAGGTTCCTGAATATGAAGACTTGGCGGCCAGATATAATTTACTCGCTCGCCGGGAAGCCAAACGAAGAGCTCCACCGTCATCTGCTTCTACGTCAACTACAGATGCCGCCTCTGCTGTGAGCACGGATGCTCTAGCTGGGCTGATACGGCGACAAAACGAAATCCTTCTGGATATCCGAGCGGAGCTGAGCGCAATGCGCGAGAGGTCCGGCGCAGGGACGCCCCCGGTGGAAGATTCAGATGTGCATGAAGATGACTACGAGAATGACTCGGAAACTGGGGAATGATTTGTATTTGCAAGGCTTAGCTCAACTGCATGTCGAGATGGCCTCCTGTGGCGCAACGTCTTATTCTATAATGGTCGGTGCGGCATATGTTTCAGGTGTTCAAGAGTGAGGATGATGACACTGGCTTGCAATGTGCTGCTTTTGTTCAGGGCTTTTACTATCTTGCTTTGGGTAGGCTTTGCATTTTCTTTTTTAAACTATATACGACCAAGTATTTCAACGAGTCAAAGATATGGACTTTCCGAACTTTTTAGTATCTAAATGTCAACCATTACGAACTGTAATGATATCTAGTCTGTTTGATGATTGCGTATTGAACTGCACACTTCCCATTCCTTGTATGCCGCACCACATCACAACTTGAGGGACTACTATGATGAAACAAGGACCGGAAAGGTTGGAGTCTAATGATCCTTTGCTGCAGAATAACTGTGAATACAGAGTAAATGTGAATAGTCTACTTCTATATTTCAAATAATGTCCTTAAGCTTGAATGTTAGCTGTCTACCAGTAATTCTTTGAGCAAGAGCACAACAAATCTGGAATATGAGTTGCCCAAATGGAAGATTACTGAATTAGGCAATCAACCTGACAATTGGGCCAATGGCAGCACGAGTAGTGGATCCAATCGTGTTCAGCGAAATGGTGAACTGTAATGTCTATTCTTCGCTGCAATGAGATGTAGATTCCCGATAAACTGGGATAAATATGAAGTAAGTAGACATAAAAAGTTTTGATAAAGTGTTGATTTATGCACAGCATTATGTTTCGGCACATTAGCTTAGACTCGGCATTGGTCGTAATGCGCGCATTCTGTGCGTTCTGACTTCATGAGCAGTGCTGAATTGAGATTTCATACTGGGTATATATAAGCACAGCTCAGATATATACCCATAACTGGTGAGCCAAAAACAAAAGATTCATAAGATAACACATAGAAAGATTTACGGAAGGGCGGAACACCATCGCCCACTTCGTTTCGCTAGCCCACAGAGCTGCGTATCAAACGTGACGCCAGCCAGGGATCCGATCAAAATTCCCGCCGTTTCTCCAACCCCAATGCTTCCAAGCGCAAATTCTGCATCATTTTCCGAATGCCGGCTCAGATAATCCATAGCTGCTCCAAATATGTTCATATACGTCATTCCGCCCAGCCAGCCGATGGTAAATAGGCTGCCAAACAAGAAATAGGCATTTGAAGTAAAAAGAAACGCCGTGTTGAGAATAGCAGCAGCAGTGCAAAAGACCAACAAGGCAAAGATGAGTCTTGGTCTTCTAGTGCGGAATAGAAGAGCGGTTGAGCGAGCCAGGAGATTTCCAAGCTGGAATGTGAGACCATGTGCGGTTGAAAATGCTGAATAGCGTGAGAAGATGGGTAGCATGATGCTGGCGCGCGTTGTTCCCGGAGACACGAGGGTTTGTACTGCGGTAACGAGGAGAAGAGGGTTTATACAGAGCCGAAAGAGTCTGTTGCCCCAGAGATGCATATTACGATGGAAGCGTACCCCAAAGCTCATATTTGTAGAAAATGATTCTCCAGAAAGGAGCGAGAGCTTCTGTTCTTCCATCTCAGACGAGAATTCTCCTTCAGGCGTCAAGTTTTCTAATCCGAATTGCAAAGGAGGGGAAGGTAAGAGTAGAAAGTATGCAGCCACTATAGCCAAAAGCAAGCAGTAGGCATAACCTATGCAGTCTCGCAACACCATATTTGTATAAAGCGTTAAAACTGTCGGCAGTATGTCGCGCAGTGCACTCCCGGCTGCGATTCCGGTTCCCCATCCAGCCAAAGCCGTCTTGCCATGAAGAGAAAGCTGACTCGAGAAGAAAACTCTTCCAGTAGCAGCACTTGCCGATGCAAGTATCGCAATTAGTGTGCGAATAGGCGCTATGACATTTGGAGGCGAGGCTTTGGTGACAATCGTAGCTAAGATCCAACAATTTGCAACAAGAACTGACCAAACCCAGTGCGGTACATAGTGCAAGGCGTGTGGAAAAAGAAGCTCAATGGCGAGAGCTGGAAGAAGCTCTATAATCAATACAATAGGCCGAGGAAATGGTATGATGAGATACAGGCCAGAGAAGATGATATGGGGCAGAAGAGTGTTTGCAAAGCCTATCGGTTGCTAGATATTAGCCTGGAAACAGCGCTTGATATAACACTTATACGAGTTGGTGCCTCCATCAGCAAAACACTTACCAGCAATTCCAAACGCAGAAAAGACCCGCAGATTATATCCAACAGAGGTGACGGGCGCGGGCTTTTGGAGGAAAGACTTTGCTTCAGGCATGCTGAAAGTGCAAAATCGAGGTGAGTCGTATCAACAAATCTGGCGATGAAGCTGCAGCTAATCAAGGCCGTCGCATGTCGAGATATATTTTTGCTTCTTCTCCCTCGAATTGCCTTTGCAATTCTTCACCAATAGTCTTGTAGTTCAAGGTCAAGCGTCGCCCTGCGAACGGAGAAAATGCTCTCAGTCTTAGATGGCGAATGCAGTTGAGATTAACAACTGCCTTGTCTCACTTGAGAGTCTTGTATGATGGCTTTGGCAACCAAGGTGCTCTGAAACGTAACAACTTTGAATCGTATGAGGCACACGCAAACTGAAAAGGAGTGACGTTGCGAGGTTTGAGGCTGGCCCCTTAGAACTTGAGTCCCGCCCACGTGGTAGCGCGCCAGTGATATCCAGGTTCAGATGCCGCAGACACCAGAATTGGAGAAATGACCAAGGAATCTAGAATCTCAAATCGGGGAGATAAGGAATCGAATCCCTTTTAAAAGGCCCAAGGATAAAAAAAAAAAAGGGAGAAACGATGGTGACGCGTAGTCTTCTTTTTTTTCTTCTTGCTCTTCTCATCCACTTGATGGAGATGCCAATCGCTTCTTGATTTGGCCGTTTTACTGGAGCGCAAGACCCACGTTTGCTACGGGCTATGAGACTCAGACCTCCGATCAGCGATAAAAGCTCTCCGGATCATCGGTAGGACTTGGCAGGAACAAAAAAGGGAAAATCGATCGCTTGATCCCCTTTTCTTCACATGTTCTCGGGAAAAAAAAGCTATCGCCAAGGAGATGCGTTGCTAGTCGCGGTGGCTTTTAACTGTGTAGCGATTATCGGTGATAACGCCATATGCCCCTCGCTTCATTCAGCCAAGGCCTTGTTACATACTCAAGCACCAGTAAAGGAAACATGAAACGCGCGCCTCCGGGATATTTCGCCAGCATTTTAGACCGGTCGACTTCTAAAACGGATTATCGCATCCTGCCAAAACATGAACATCAGGCCATGGCCACCAGGGCCACGGGCTTCCGGCGATGCTCGCAGCTCATGTGCCAAGGCGTGATATGGCAGATCATATTCTTGATAGCCTTGACCATCAGCCTGTTCTTCTCAGCTCTGGTAAACAAAGATGATTCCATCTCTTTTCTCTCCATTTTCTCGAATCAAAATTAACGAGCACCCAGTCTGCATCCAATCATATGCGATATGGCCCCTCTCCCGAAGACAGAGCACCATCTTCCGGTGTCATTGGGCGCCAAGTCATAGAAGCCCTCGGCCCCGTCTCCTCCAGAGATCCCGGTGGCCAGCGGCGGCTACGAATCTTTATGCCAGCCGATTCGCCTCACATTAACCTTTGCAAAAGCGTCATGTCAGCAGTTGCTCTAGGCTATCCGCTGCCAACCCTGTTGAACTGGAGCGGCGAGTTCAACCACCCCGAATGGCACTTTGCAGGAAGCCACATTGCAAAACTCGAGAGCTTGCTCTCTGTCATTGAAGAGCTCTTAGGACAGAGTGATTTAGATGGCGGTGCAGACGAACATGATCTGGCTGTGCTTGTCGACGCTTACGACATATGGTTCCAGATGCCCCCTTCGGTGCTGATTGAGCGGTATCATCGCCTCAATAGCGAGGCTAATGAGAGAATACGACGAGAATGGCAAGCAGCGCAGCAAAACTCAACTTCTGACTTCCCAATGTCTCCCCCAGAGCAGTCAATCATCGTCACCACCGCCAAGGACTGCCAACCAGACTGGGAATCCGGCTCAGACCCCCATTACGCCCACTGGCCTCAATCACCAATGCCAAGTGACTTGTACGGAGAAGGCACCGACCAAGTACTACCACTGCTATTCGACCCGGCCCGCAAATACAAAAACATCCGGCCTCGCTGCATCAACAGCGGCATGATCATGGGCACCATGGGCGCCCTTCGCCAAGCCCTCCGGCGCTGCAAACGCAAAATCGAGACCGTCTCCCGCAGCGGCCGCCAGCTCTGGAGCGACCAAGCACTCCTTGCCGAAGTCGTTGGCGAGCAAGAGATGTGGCGCGAATGGATGAGAGACCTAGAGACCACATGGGACGGCGCCAGGTCGAAATACGACTTTTCAACTCTCAGCCCAGAAATGCGCACCATTGCCGCAAAGGCGCTCACAGGCGAACAGTTCGAGTTCGGCATCGGGCTCGATTACAATTTCACTACTATCCCGGCAACTTGCTCCTCCGAAGAGGACGGCAGCTTCATCAAATTCAGCGATGAAAACGCCATGCGAGAAGCGTCACTCAAAGCCGGCGTGCCCAACGGCCCGCGCATAGCCACTCTCCCGGAAGAACTCATAAAACAAGCAGACGCCGAAACGGGTCCTCTCTCAAACATCCTATGGGGCAACGTCCCTCTCTATACAGATCTCTTCTTCGGCGTCACCCCAGTGGGCATCCACCACAACGCATACATCAACGGCCTCAAGCCGAAACGCTTAAAGCAGTGGTGGAGCAAAATGTGGTTCTATCCTCTACTCCGAGAACTAGTAACCGCGCATTTGCAGAGCCTCGAGACAACAAGGCCACTTCTGAATATGCCTTCTCGCCAAGATGGAAAAGCAGACGTAACGTACTGGCCGCCAGGCATGCAGAGTCAGATCAAGCAAGTGACTGTGTTTGAGCCAGCGACTGCTGAGAAGCCAGCCAAATTGACGCCGATAGACTGGGACGGCGTTTGTCAAAAAGGACGCACGCCATGGCATGATGAACTTTTCGGTGATGATAACGGGCCTCTACAGATTAAATAACTAGAAAGAGAATTCCTATTTAGAGAATATACAGCAAAAGCACTATAAGGCGATACAATACTTTTAGTTTATTTCATGTCTACTTGTACCAAATCGGATGGTGCGGCTTAACGTTTAACAAAGTCCAATTCACGAAGCAGCTCGCGTTCTCTAGCCACTTGCAACATGCGATGATCAAAAATGAAATCATCTGTCCTTGTTCCGTTGCATTTTTGAAAGCCTATGTACTCATTCCCCGACACTCCAGCCCCTTGATATACTTCCATGCGTCTCATTAATAATAACCCTAGATCTTCCATACCATAACCCACCCGCTTAATCCCGAAAATCACATTGGATGAAAAGAGAGTCTTAATTAATCTCGAAGAGATTTGTCGACCAATCCCATTCATCCCGTCATTAGAGTATGTATGCCACCTCTTCATTTACCTTGACGATTTCGCAGAGACTGCGCAACAGCAGCACATCTGCATCCTCCATGTCCATGTCCACCACTTTCTCTCCCGCCGCTCCACTTTCAGACATCAATCTGGCGGCCGCAATGAGGCGTCGTATGCACCGCAGCAGCTCTGTCTGGATGTTTCTGATGGCCATGTCCTGGCTTGCAAAAGTACCCACTGGGCTAGAACTTCTCCCATCGTCCTTGCCCCATTGCGTGAGACTGTTCCTTTTTGCAGAGCGAACGGATGCCGCCGAAGTCACGGCTGTCGCCTCGTTGAGACCAAGAAGAGATGCTGCCTTTCTAGGTATATCATCGCCCTGTAGTTCTATGGGCGAGCATGAGCGCCCGGGAGCCATTGGCGCCGGAAATCGAGCAACAAGAGCAGATATGTAATTGTAGGCGACAATGTGGCAATAGAGTGCTTCACAGATGTAGTCAGAGCAATTGCCAAATACATTCTTGATTGATTCCCACGGCTTGGGAGATTCCAGGGAGCTTGAGCTAGGTGATTGCAAGTTATTTGCACCACCAGCGGCATGCGAATCGCGCGTCTTAAGAGGCCTCTGTGATCCCCTCTTGACAACTCTTCTCCACAATGACTGTCTCGATGGAGTAGTTGGGAATTGAGGGCTGGGAAGAGGAGAGGTATCTGTTGAAGGTTGTCTAGCCTTCCTGGAATAGGCCCGGATTGTATCAATAGTCAGGCTGGATGAGTCGAGCATCGTGTCAGGAAAACATGCCGTGTTGACCCTCAGGTTCTCCATGACATTGGGTGGTAGGGGAACCACACGAGCCAGCTCATCGCTCTGAAACGGTAACGAAAAAAGCTGCGCGCTCCCATTGAGCCACATTTGCACACTGGGGAGAGGCGACGGAGGGGGTGAGGGGCGGATGTAGACACCGTCGTATCTGGGCGCCTGTTTTGAATCGATGCAAGACACGAAATGGTTGTACTCTGGCGTAGCACGCTCATAAGTCGTTGACGCAGCCTCAGCCGCGTGACTGCCAGCCCGTTTCTTGATCGATGTATTGCTTGTACGCCGGGAGAGACCACTCTCGGGTGGGTACTGTGGGCTCTGTAACGACGGTATAGAAGGCGTGCGGTGTGCCATAGGCAGACAGAGGCTTTCTGGGCTGTCGGGATACCGCATCTGCCCAGGGTACTGCGTTGAGCTAGGCCGCCACGTCTGAGCCATCGAGTTGCTCAAGTGTTGCCCTGGCGGTGGTGGCGCAATGCCTGAGAACCCCGTGACTGAATGCGCCTTTCGATGCAGGTATTTATGCGTGCTTCCGCCGACAGAAACAGAGCCAATGCTGGCTTCGAGTTCTGGCGGCGTTGGCGGCCTCGGCGAAAGGTGAAGCGCAGTGCTATAAATCCCAGCCTCTTCCCTGTACTCGTCTTCAGCGTCTGAATCAGCTTCGATCCAACTGCTATCATGCCGGGAGCCCTCAGATCGCGATATTGACGATAGGTTTGATGAAGGGGGCTTTTCGTTTGCTAACTGCAGCTTCGATACTGTCTTGTGTATGGATAGATGCGGTATCAGAAACGAGGGAGGCTCTGCAGAATATATCGATGAAGTGTCGGTCTCAGTTGCCGAGCAGGAATCGGATGACATGTCGTTTAATCTGTCGCTTTCTTGCTGGTCAAGGAAGGATACGATTGAATGTCGCTCCTGGATAGATCCAAGGGCCTGGACGCGCAGATGGGCAGACTGATATGGCGAAAAAGTAGGCCGATAAGGAACCGTAGCGACCTTTGGCTTGTCCGCATGGCCATTGAATGACGAAGCAGCAGGCAAAATAGGCGGCCCAGCTGTCATGCTTCTGGCTTCAAAGATTGGCGTGGATATTTCCAGGTCTCGAGCAAGTAGTTCTGGAAAGTAGTCGTCCACCCGCTGCTCCAAAGCTTCGTCAGGTAGCTGGCTGTTGAGGCTGGAACAAGACGATGCCGATGATAATGTAAGTGGCAGCAGACCTTTCATACTTGACACTCTTCTCCGCGTGGCCCTGGCCAGGGTGATCTTGGTCGGTGCGCTCCTAGAGCTGTTGGCAGACTGTTCTAGAAAACAGGTTGGCGAGGTGGCTGTTTGCAAACTAGTAACCGACATTTAGGCTACGTCTCTCCCGACTCAGCCTGGGGATGGCAGAATTATATCATGAGAGGGATAGACAAGCTATAGTAGTATATCTATCAGAGTTTCTAAATGCAGATGCCGGCCGGTGAGCAGTGGTAGTGGTTGAAATTCAGGGCTAGGCTGTTATACGAGACGGCTGGCGGGAAAAGCAAGACACAGACAGAGTCAAACACAAGGGATGAGATGTTGGCAGCCCAACTACTAGTAGTAGTAACAGTACTTAATAGTACGTATACTCTCTTGCATTTGCAGTTTGTGGGAAGAGATGATGTGCAGAGCGAATGATTCGTGATAGGAAAGTTGTTTCAGATGGTATTGAACAAGTCAACTTGCCGAGAAGCTGAAATCCGATGCACTGAGCAGCCGGATGAGGGGCCGATCTAGCACATGCATATGTACAAAAAAAAAAGTGATATCTCAGATGTCGACTGCGTATAATAAATGGTTCTGCAAGGAGCATCATTGCGATGGCCAAAGTATGGAGACTTTTGAGAAGGGCGACTACACCCTAGCTAGTAGCACAAGCAAAAGCCATATTCAGGGGTTGGCGCGGACCAGAAGAAAGATGCAGCTCCAGTTTAGTGTAGGCCATTGTTAGCCTATGAATTATTGACTTGGAAGGGAGGGGCGGGCGGCATGTTGAGAGTGAAGAGAAAATGCTGGGCATCACCAAGCTCCAACTCGTCAAGGTCAAAGCCCAGGCCTCTATCTGGCCAAGACAAACTCCGATATTCGACCACTGTTTCGTTCTAGCACCAAGCTCAGGTCGAGGAAATCTCGTTTGTGCCGTCTTCTTTAGCATCTTCCGTGTTTCGGTGTCCGACTTTTGCTCTGTATTTTTTCCTATTTGCAGCAAATACAAGGTTGCTAGCAAAAAGAGCGTCCAAGTAAGAGGCCCTGGAGGCGTACCATGGCCGTCAAGAAGGACCCACGTCACTTGTATCATGGCCACTTTTTAATCTCCTCTGTGGTTTCCTGCAAAGGGGGTCGAGCGCCTGCGGCTAATAACTAGCTGCTATCTCGTTTGGTCATAGTCGGAAGATTCTTAGACAGCCAATGCTTTCGGGAGAAGTGGCTCGCCTCGATCCGTACCAACGATGCTTGCCATGTTGTGCCCGGATGAGGATCCTGAACCAGATTTATTCCGGCTCAATGATGTTTTCCGTTTAAAGAGTGACCGTCATCTCCTGAGAGCTAGGATGCTATATTCATTGGGGAGCTAGAGCAAGGCAGTTTCGTGTGACTCCAGCTCCGCAGCGGCAGATAGGGTGTACTGCTCACTAGTAGAAGTATTCGTAGTCCGTGCAAATAGGTACCACCCAGCTAGTTAGCACAGATTCCCTTGCGGGCGGCTGTTTTCTTTCCTTTTCTCCCTTTACTCTTTGCTCTTTTCTTCTATTTTCGTCCCTTTTTTTTTTTTGACCTGAGAGTGGCGTGAGGAGCGGAGCTTCCAAAGCACGAAGTAGCAGCTAGTGCCTCCGGTTTGTCTTCGCAATTGCTTCGTGCGCGCACAATTACCAGGTCCGTGAGGCAGATGGCAACTATGGGTGTAATTCAGAGTATTAGACAATACTACGCCAAAGTCAGCTCTCTGTCGGTTTCATTCCAGGGTTGTACGTGGTACAGAACACTACTCCGGACCATCTGAGGGGCTGAGGACGCTGCCCCTGCACTCCGGGTCTGTTGTTGGCTGCATGCAAGAAAAAGAAAAGAAAAAGTAATTAACCAGAGCCACGGTCTCGACAGGCGAGTGGCAGGGTTCGCGTTGGATCCCGTGCCCCCCGAAGACCTTGCAATGGCGGACCATCAGCCTCTCTCTGTGTAAATGCTCCAGGCCCGAGTATGAATGCATATGCATACCATCATGCCGAATCATCAGGCCAGTATCATCAGCTCCTTCAACCGGCATAGAGGAGCTGCAGAGCTGCGGAGTCTCGGGGCATCCACCACCACATGGCCGCGCTCTGGGCAGCGACAGCGAGCTGAGCGGAGGTTGAGCATGTCATATCCGGAGACCCCGCAGATCCAACTTGGAGTTAGATTAGGTGCACGATACTGCGGCTTGGAGGGTCATCCTGGGCCAAGGGCGAGACAGGCCACTAGGAGCCGGGCTTCTCAACGCAAGGGACGCAAATGATGAGCTGGCAGCCGATAGTCGCTGTGGCAGTATGCAGGGCGCGGCCTGGAGCTGGGCTCGTACATCGTACTCGCATATGCACCTTTAATGGGTCGGTGAGACGCCGCATCGCAGCCTGAGAGGCAGAGGCGGAGATGAGGTTGAGAACGAAATAGTCTGTGGCAGGCGAGAGGCGCAAAGCAGGGAGCGCCAGGATGGGCCTAGCCAGGCCTGATAATCAGATAAGTCGCCTGCAGGTGATCGGCCGCTGGTGGCTGCTATACTGTACCGCTAGTAGAGGCCCGCCAAGGGGCGCTAACAGGCGGCATCAGAAGGACCCAGAGGCGCTGAAAAGGCCTGGATCCGATGGGCTACTAAAGTTGGGCGCCCCAGATAGCGGGTCACCGTGCATTTCCAGCTAGACGTCAAATTCCGCGGATTTCTTCCAACGGCTAGTTTTTTCTTTGCTTTTCTGAAGCTGGACCGTGAGATTGAAACTCATACCGCAACCACGCGACCAGACGCAAAGCTCCTAGGGGCACACGATATCTGAACTCCGCATCTACAGCTGAATTGCTAGTGGGCAGACCATTGGCATTAGCATCTCTTGGTCATATCTTGGGCTGCCATTAGTGATCTCAGTCCCAGCGAAGATTGGCATCAGTCTAGGTTTGATCACCAAGGACCGCAGAGAAACAGTCCGGGTTTCGAGTGTCCGAAAACGCCACTTTTTCAAGGTCCAGGCGGCTTCAAGGCATATCCAATCGCCATGCAATCAGACGAGCTCTTCTCTTCAGTGTGCGGGCCACCCATAGCTGCCAACACGGCGATATCAAAAGACGTTGGCATCTACGCGCACACACTATCACCCACGTGGGCTGTCAAATCGTCCTTCAAGAAGAGCTCGGCACCAGTTCACTGTTTAGCTATAAGCGATTCTCATGTGTTTGCTGCCCAAGATCAGAAAGCTCATGTTCATGTCTATTCTCGAGTACGGGGAAACCAAGAAGCTCTGGTTCCTTTTCAGGAAAGGGTAAGATGCCTCGCTCTCGCGGGGGACGTGCTTATTCTAGGCACAGCCGAGGGCCGGTTAATACTCTGGGAAGTATGTTTAGTCTCCCCATTTTCTGCTCTCTCTTTGCTTTTGCTTCAATACTTTAGTCATTTTTCACATGGCGAAATGCCAGGGTGCTCGCCTATCCGTGTCAGATATACTAACGTGGAAATCTAGACTTGTACAGGGCGACAAATCACAACGCCTCCATGCCATGTGCAGGCCGTTAGCTGCATTGCCGTATCTCCTAACCACGTGCTGTCAGCCTCGGATGATTCTAATATCAACGTGTGGTCCCTGCCACGTCTCCTGGAGGCTGGGCAGGATATTGGTCATGAGCCTGATAGGACCTTGTCCAACCACCGAGCTGCCGTCATCGACCTTGTGCTGGGCCCAGGCTCCAACTCCGAGACGAGTCTCTGCGTATCTGCAAGCAAGGATAAGACTTGCATTCTATGGAACTACCAGTCAGGCCAGGTCCTGCGGACGCTGTTGTTCCCTACCGCTCCTCTCTGCATATCTTTGGATCCTTGTGCTCGAACCCTCTACGTTTCTTCCGAAGATGCCAGCCTCTATCTCGTTGAACTGTTTGGCGACAAGCCCCTCCTGGGATCCCGCAGTACCGAGCTAGCATCCATCGTTATGCAGATCAACTCTCCCTTGGGAGTGGCTGATGAAGATGTAGGGCCGGCCTCCTGCATGACAGTAAGCCATGGCGGTACTTCCATCATTACAGGTCATGTCAAGGGCAAGATTCTCAAATGGAATCTCGTTGATAACAGCCATCCCGCGGAATTGGCAAACCTGAACGCATCTGTCACCAATGTGGCGTTGGCCCCTTTCCTTTCAGAGAAGAAGCACACTCAAGCTGTCACTATCGTAAAACCAAACCAGTCTCAGAGGCAGTATACTCTAACGACTCAGTTGGAGGGAGACTTGAATCATGATACGAGATTCAACCAGATGCTTAGTGCCAACGGCTTCTCGTCTGAAACCATTGCGCAAGCCTTGGCATCGTTTGCTGCCTCTGGAGGATCCAGCTCATGACCTGTCAAAAGTTATAAATTAGAGGGATTACTAAAAGTTATTATGCGTCAATGGAGAACATACCCCGAGGCTGTTTCAAATATTCTTGCCAAAGAGGCGAACATGCTTGCATTACATCTAATTTTTATATAGACTTCTGACTAAAGATGCACAAACAAATACCACAGCGCGAATAAGGAATAAGAAAGTTCCTTTGCAGACGTAACAATCACTGCATTTAAACGACTACATCAACAGAAGAAAAAGTGATCAATTTGCCACGCTACCTGCCTATACATGGGGCAAACCTCGTAGTTTATTTGCCTGTTGTGGACGGATGACGGCTGCGCAGGTCCATGTTAAACGTACTACAGGCATTTTAGGGGAAAACACTAGTAACAAATCTCACTCAGAGTAGTACACGGCTGCCTAAGGCCCTGAATCAGACAGCACAGCTGAATATACCGGATGCCTTCGGCTGTTCGGAGACAGCAGTAGCATCAACTCGGTCCAAAGCTACAAGCGGGCGGCTCTCAATATGAAATTCGCCGGGCAAAGCTCGGACGGGGCTCCCATTCGGAGCAGGGATTTCTCCGGCCCGACTAACACCGAACCGCCCGCCGTCATTATCAATGTTTGGTGTATGCGGAATGAACGCCCATACTTGCAATCGGCAACAACACATCACCACATCACCACTACACAATGTCTTTAGTCGGTACCTTACGGGGTGATTTACCACAGCAGACGCGATCACTGGTAAGTCGGTTTCTCCCGATGCGAAACCGCGACAAGGGCTGTTGCCTCGGCGAGACTACCTATTGCTGTGGTGGGGGTGCATGAAAACAGCAATATGAACGTTGTCAGGCTTTGGGCATGGCTTGAACTTTGATATATACTCAGGCTAACTGTGATGGTCATTTTAGTATCGACAGTTGTTGCGCCAGAGCAAAGAATTCAGCTCCTACAATTTCCGCGAATATGCGAGGCGACGGACCCGAGATGCTTTCCGAGAAAATATTGCGGTACAAGATTCGCGCCAGATCCAAGAGCTGATCCAGAAGGGGCTGAAGGAGCTCCAGACGATGAAGGTATGAGATGAGGCTGTTCTCTGGCGTTTCTTCTTGCGAGCAAGGTACTAACGGCCCACGATAGCGACAAACCATCATTGGACAGTTCTACAAGCTGGATCGATTAGTAGTGGAGGGAGGACAATCGGTATATTGCTTCCCTTGCAAGGCTTGAAATGTCTCACACGCTGACTTTAACGATACAGGGCAAAGAAACCGGTCATTCAGGAGGGATATTAAGGCAAAAAGACACAGGGTGAGTCTACACGCCTCGGACCATTGGAGACTGCCAAGATCGCTAACAGATACATATAGGCATGACTGATTACGCGGCGGATGCATGCATTAACGACGAAAATAATCACGGGCGGAATGATAGCTGTACAGTAGGATGGCAATGGGCTTGTACATCATACATATACCACTGGAATATCGAGAGACGACTTTTCGGCTTGGTTTGGGAGTATTGCGGGATCGTTATGAAACAAATATTAGACTACTACACTACAACAAATCTCAATTCTGGTTGCGACAACCGCCGGTGCGCAGTTTTGGTTATGTCGCCTCGACGAGCTCAGTTGAGGAGATCTGATGAGATCGAATTGCGCTGGAATTGCATCATGCTTGCTGGGTGCCAACACCCTACTGGGTACTCGCCAGCCATTACTGCAGCGAGCACAGAGGCCTAGAGTGCTAGAGTTGGTACATACTACCTACTTCTCGAGACGCTAAATAACGTTTAAACTTGGTTCATCCAACTCCAACTACTTGATTTAAGTAATTCAAGACGGATTAGAGACATCTCCCATCGTCAATTGCGCTCAATTACATAATAGCTTGTAACAGCAAAACAAAGCCATTCTTAGCATTCATGTATTCTAGTCATCTTTCATGCGCTGCAATCTACAGAAGGCGCACTACTGTACGGCACGCTTATGTCATCATCCTGCAGCACCTCTAATTGGCTGCATGCGCATCGTTTTCGCCAGTCAACTTCCGGGTCGTGTCCCGGTTGCCAATTGATTCGTCCTAGACTTTGCAGCGTATCAGACGATTCTCGTCCTGGGCGCATCGCAGAAACGCACGACTTGAGCATCGGCCCTGCTATCGCGCTGAATCCCGCGCCGCTCCGTAACAGGCGAGGCCGCTTTCTGCAGCAATCCGGGCAGGCGCAATGGCTCCAGGAGTATGTTTTCGTCGCGATCAAGACTGCGCGACGCTCTCGGCTGACAGGATCTTGTAGACAAGACGCGCTGGCCGCAGCGGCTATGCCGAGCACGACGATTTTGAAGGTTTGCCGATACTGGGCATCAAACCGTCACGCGACAGCAGCTGATAATCGCAGGTCTTCCCGTCCGTCAATGGCGGCCCGAATGGGTCAACGTCGCGCCCCCGGTGCAGCAGGAGCAGCAGCAGCAAAACGACATCTGGGCCATCGAGCTCATCCACGGCATGCCCAAAGATGCGACTCTACTGCCGCCGCACACGCAGGAGCTTCTCCGCGCTGCGCGTTCCGGCCGACTGTACAAGCGCCCGCACTCAAACGAGGATGAGGAGGCGGATAACGAGACCAGCATGCAGGACAAACTCGAGAAGAAAGAGGAGGATACAAGCGCGCAGGGTTACCAGATTCGGGTTTGGAAGCAGCTGCCGAAGAATGTCGAGGCACCGGAGATCTCGCACCTCGCCAAGCGTAGAAAGAACACCGTCACCACCGCGAGCCGAACGATAGAGGAGAAAGTCCAAGGGCCGACGGTGACCAGGGCCACAGTCCGGCGGATGGACGCAGCTGGGAACCCGTACACGGAGGAAGTTACTCTGTCTGAAGGCCAACGGGTAGACGGCGAAGTCATATCAACCAGGGTCGAGGCCATCCCCGCGGCGCAGCCAGATACCTATGCGGCCATGTCACAGGCAGCAGCCAGGAGAAGGCCGCCGCCACCGAAGAGAAAAGCAAAGGCTGGGCCTGGGCGAGGCAAGAAGAAGTCAAGACAGCAGCCGTCTACGGATCAGCAGGTAACCAGGAGCATGCCTGCAGCGGCTGGCGTCGCGGCAGCGATCAAGACTGAGGGCAATGGAGGAGTCGTAAGTGTTTGACTAAACAAATGCTGCGTCAACTTGGACTAATCTTTGGACTGCAGACACTCGCGCAAAACGAAAACGCGCCTCCAAATGTGGATAGCGAAATTGGCGATGGCGATGGCGACGGTGATGAAGAGGAGGAGGATGATGACGAGGGCGACGACGGTGATGAGGGCGAAGACGGAGAAGAAGGCGAAGGCGACGAAACTGGTTTGGTCGATGAATCCATTCTAGATGCTCCCAAGGATCACGATGAAGAGATGGTCGATGCGTCTCACATAATTGAGAACCCCGATACCGAGATGAAGGATGAACAGCCAGCGCCAGAAGAGCCAGCGCCAGAAGAGCCAGTGCCAGAAGAGCCAGTGCCAGAAGAGCCAGCGCCAAGAGAGCCCTCGCCTCCCATGCCAGCAAATCCTACGCTCGAACTACCCCCGGAAAACCCTCTTTCTCTGCCACTCAAGCACGAAGACACGCCTCCTAGGAACGCCGTCATCGTGCCCTCTCCATCCGCGCCATCGGTGAGCACCGAGCCCGAGGCCGCAATTGCTCAGCCCTTTCTGGATTTGCCTGTTGTTGATAACACAGCCGACTCTATTATCGCTGAGCCGCCTTCAACAATCGTTGGAGAAGCACCTCAGGAGGCTATTGAGCGAGATATTCCGCATGATGAAGCTGCCCTTGAAAGAGCCCTTGAAAGACCCGTTGAACAAGCGGCTTTGCCTCCTCCCGACCAAGTAGGCAATATCTCAAGCCCGAGGGCTGAAGACGAAAGCTTTCGAGTCTCTGATGAGGCTTCCAAGGGACAAAGCAGCGTTCAACCCGATGTCAGCGTCCAAAGACCGATGATAATGCATCAGCTGTCTACAATGACCGAGGATACCATCAAGCCGGAGGACTCGGTCTCAGTAACAGCTCCTATGCCTGGGTCCAGGGCGCCTTCGGAAATTGGAAACGTATCAGTGGTGGATGGAAAGGAAGAGGCTGCCCCTGCAAGCACAAGGGCCGAGTCAACAGAACCGCAGGTGGCTGCTCCTGAAGCAGTCGATGCTCCTACGGCCAAAGAGGAAGAGGACGAGCCGGATCTGCTTGGAGGTCTGATGGGAGAACTTGACCGCCAGGCAGCTGCATCACAGCTGCTGGAAGAAGTTATTAAGCCCGACACCATGTCCGTCCCTGAGGCTAAACCGGAGAGTCCTGTCGATACAACACTACCTGACGTTGCTGAACCTGAAGTTGAAGCTGAGCCTGAAGCTGAGCCTGGAATTGAGCCCCAGGTCGAGCCTCAAGTTGAGCCTGCAGCTGAGCCTGTAGCTGAGCCTGTAGCTGAGCCTGTAGCTGAGCCTGTAGCTGAGCCTGAAGCTGAGCCTGAAGCTGAGCCTGAAGCCGAGCCTGAAGCTGAGCCTGAAGCCGGGCTCGAACCTGAACCTGAAGCCGAGCCTGAAGCTGAAGCTGAGCCCGAGGCCGAGGCCGCACCACCTGTCACTGAAGAGGTCATGCACGACATCCCGCAGGCGGAGACGCTGCCTGAGCCAGAGCAAGAGTCAAAACCAGAAGAAGAACCAAACCCGGAGCCAGAGCCAGAATCCAAACTTGAGCCAGAGCCAGAGTCAAAGCCAGAACCTGAGCCAGAGTTGAAACACGAACCGGAACCTGCGCCTGAATTAGAGCCTGAAACTGTGCCGGAGGATGAGCCCATGGCAGACGTAACTTCGCCAGTGAAATCAGAACATCCCGCTGAAGGACAAGGAGAAAACGCAGACCCGCCGGCGGGCGTATAAGTTGCCCTGGCGGCTTGACACCATTAGATACGACACCCTTTATGCGCGCAGAGAGATTTATTTATTTATATATATGCAGTGGTATTTTCTATTCACCGGGGGCCTTTGGTATTGTCCATGAGTGACATTAGCGTACGAAATATCTTGACAAACACGAAGAGCAGCCCGGGGATATTTGCGGTGACTTTGTTGGGATACATTTCAATTTTGTCTTCTCTTAACGCGCTATACTTTTTCTATCGAATTCTGTTTTGTCATGATGGAGTGCATCAGTTACACCTCTCGCAGTACGAGCGTTTATAAAAGAAGGAATACAATATAGCTAGGACAGGGGAGACTTGTACGTCTTTCCTTAACACGTCTATATATCTAACCTGGCACAACGCCTCTTTCTTCTAGAAACACAACCTGAAATCACTGACTAGGTACCGGTACAATGTGAACGGGAATCCCATCCGGCGCCGCATCCATCTGCCCATCCGCCGCCAACCTCGGATCCAAGGGCGCAATCTGCACCTTTCCCACCTTCAACCTGCCGACCCGCCGGCCATGCATCTGCAAGCTCGTCGAGTGCGCGTTGCTCAGGCCCAAAAGGCCCGCGCTGACGAGCAGCAGCGCCATGAGCACAATGGCGCCCGCCTGCGAGAGGTTGCCGCTCAGCGACGCCACCATGTAGACGATGAGCTTGGACATTGCCTCGAGATAGCCCTCCAGCGTCGTCTTGGCCCGCAGCCACGTCTCCGTCGTCACGGCGCGCAGGTCAGCGTCCAGGCCCTTGAGCACGACGCGGCGGTTCTGGCCCCAGTCGATGGTGTACTCCGTCATGCCCGTGTCCTCCCTCTTGAGCGAAAAGGGCAGCGGCAGCGGCAGCGGCAGAGAGGCCTTTGAACCCGCCGCCGCAGCCGGCTCTGAGGGAGGAACGGGCGTAAGAGGCGCAGGCGGCGTGGCATCAGGCCGCGAACGCTCCTTGATGGCCCAGATATTCGCCAGCCGCGACGCCATGAGCGCAATGATGAAGCCCAGCCCCCACCAGTCCTGCAGCAACACCATCAAGACAATCGCCGACACCGTCAGCAGCGGGCTCAGCAGATACAGCACATGGCTCACCCAGTCCATCTCCAGCACCTCCCTGACGTGGCTCTCGTGGTCAATCTCCCGCAGCTTCTTCAGCCCGCGCTGCTGCCTCCTCTGCCACCGCCTGCTCGTGTTGTCCCTCTTGTCAGCAGTCTCGTGCCCCAGCAGCAGCGACAGCGACGACGCAAACGCCAACACGCTCCCGCCAAAGCCGCCGCTCGGGTCCATCTCCACGTACAGCGTCACGACGCCGTACTTGCCCTGCCGCTCCCACAGCCGCCGCAGATACTTGACCATGGCCACGTTGTTGACGACATAGCGCCGCCCGCCGTCCAGCGCCATCGACAGCACCGGCCGGCCGGCGCCATACTCGGGCGTCAGCAAGTCCGCCGCCTGCTGGTAGTGCAGGCCCGGCGCGAGCACAAAGGCATCCAGCCAGGAAGAGCCGCCGGCGATGGCGGTGCGCTGGGCGATGGTGTTGAGGTCCGCGAGCGCGAGGAGGCCGCCTGCGGAGAGCGAGAGGTTGGGGATGGGCGTGGCGGTCCAGGAGGCGATGAAGGGGCGGTTCGGGTCCATGGAAGGGGCTTGAACGAGTGTTTAGATGGAATGAGTTGGTGTCCGTCAGCTCGTGTAAGTCGCAGACAAGTCCATCACAAGGAAATATATCAGGAATGCCAAGCTTCTATTACAAAAAAATCAATACAACACCAAATATATAATCAAACCTAATGGCTCAAAGCATTTCAAAGCGAAAAAGAAACACAAGCCCTCCAGGCATCCCATCACGCCTCAACCTCTCCAAACCGCAGCGCCCGTTATAACTGCCTCACCTGGCCCCCCAAGACCACAATCCTTTTTATCTCTGCCATGATGTAACCCCACGCGGCCGATTTACTCACGGGACCAGCGAAATGATGATTGTGGTCAAAGGCTGTCGGCTGATAGGATGAGTCTATGAGAGTCTTTTTTTGAAAGGGTAAGGCTTTTTTGGGGGGGGGATCTTGTGACATGAACTGCACGGGTTTTATTACAAGGGTCGTGGCTTTGGGATCGCGGGGCATTTGGATCCTACCCTGGACTTTGTCGGAAACCTGGAGGTTACATGGCAGTCAATTGGAGATGGAGATTGAAGCATGTTTATTATTAATCTTATTATTTTCATTTAGTTTGTTTCTCGCTTTCCCGGGATGCGCATCTCGCGCTTCCACCTACTAGTGCCGACATTGTAACGTATCAGCCAGCTAAATAGAGTATACACATAATCAGACTGTTGCCGGCGTCTTTCTCGCCCACGCTTCTCTTAGAGATGCCATTCCTTCCACTTCCACAGAGCGCGCCCTGATTCTCTCAACTGGCGTCACTTTGCCATCTTTAGATCTCTCTGCTTCTCCGTCTTCTTCTCCATCATTCTCCCCCTTCCCCCCTTTCTCACCCTCAGTATAGTCTTCATCGCCTCTTTCATCACAGTCATCGTAGCTTGCCGTAGAGTCTCCTCCACTACCGTCTGTTGGACTTGTTCCGTATCCACTGCTCAGTCCCTCATTAGCATCCTATGCTCCGGCAAACTCCTCAGGTGAGCGTGAGCGCATGTCAGAATCGGAAGTGCCCGCCGGCCTACAGCCACGCAGCAGCTTCTCCATGAGATCGCGCAAGACAGATTTCGTCCACCACTCAGCAGTGGTGAAACTGCTCACATCGTAGTCCTCGAGGCGAGGTGTTCGAGGTATCCCCGTCCATAGCCCGCCGGGTAGCCGCAAGGTATAGTCGATTGCCCCCGCGATGCTGTTGAAATCTCCCCGGCGATATGGGATCACCCCCGGAACCTGATGAGCAATCGGGTTTGAATCCGAGACAATGGGACGTTTATTGCCCGTCGGCTGGCAAACAAAATACTCTAGGGCCGCCGTCATGGGACCGCCGGGAGCAAAGGAGAAAATGGCTGCATCGCTGCATCGTACCAGAGCATGAAAATCAAGCTCTGAAAGACAACCTTCACACCATATAGACCATATAGGGTACGCATTTTCGCTCAAGCCAATCAAGTCATTGAATATACTGTACTCTTCAAGGGCATACTCTGCCCGAGATGTGCATATTACTTGTAAGAAGACGGCGGATTCCCTCCACCAGGTCGTGTGTTCCAGCAATCGAGAGTATCCACTCGATACTTCTCTCATCTCCATCCTACTGCTAGGCGTGCCGTACGAAAAGACAAGCGCTCTGTTTTTGAAAGCTCTTCTTAGAGTCTCGCACCGTTCGCTGACTGCTTCGCTTTGTGCAAAAGATAGGATGCCGGATACATCGATCCCCGTTGGAACACTGTTGCATGAATCCATAGCTCGAGTTGTCCAATATGATGGCCGATCCGAGGACTTTTGTGCACACCAACTTTTAAAATCCACCGTGTCTCCGGGCTCTAGAAAGGTGATGATATTCGATCCAAGGATACCCTCAATGAATTCTTCGAGCCGCCCTGACATTTCAAGTATATGGCGACAGGGAGTGTGCATGGAAAATGTGACATGAGCGTCCGGCAAGCGTCGTCGAAGAAGGCGAGGCAGCATCATCAGATGATAATCATGAACCATGATTACATCTCCCGGTGTGTATATTTCGTGGATTTTGTCGAAAAAGCACTCCATCATGAAGTAATAGTCGCGCCATATTTCCTCAGACTCTAAATCGGCTGCCAAAGGTTTATCGCCGAGAAAAAACGGGCAAAGGACGTTATCAACAAGCCGCCTCCATCTGGTTTGCCTCCTCAAGAGGATTCCGTCTGCTGAGAATTCCGACAAGGCCGCCAACTAGATTGGCACTGTTTTCAGTCTAGCATGGTATAGCTGCCGTTCAAGCCCTTCTTTGCTGCAGTAATCGACGAGTCCTTCGTCTTCAGGTTTGTTCTGTGGCGGAAGCGAATGATCACTGCCACATGTTTCAGAATACTCAACTTGTTCGGTTATACTCCCCACGCTTATCGTGTCTTCATCACTGCCAGATACTTCATAATACTCAACCACTTCGGTTGTACTCTCCAAGCCTAACGTGTCCGTATCATTACCAGCTGTCCTAGAAAACTCTACTTCTCCGGTCCAGCCAACGATGGTGTGATCCCAAGGAGAACATGGAGATGAGAGATGATTCAAGACGTCGAACTGAACCGAATGATCATGGCGGTTGCAGGCATCTACTCGCTACTTGGGTCAGCTCTCGAAATCCCATCCGGGCTATAACGATTCCTAGTCAAGGAAGAGAAATTCGAAGCATGCGTACCCAGTTGTCCCCTCCTTTTCGAGCCTGCAGTCTATACGGAATGGTAAACGTGACAGATATAATTCTGCCACTCAGGTGGAGTGATGTGACGGGGCCGAAATCTTGCTCAGAAGAAGCGTGGTTGCCTTCGGAGCCGGAAAGTGATGCTTTAAACGGTAGCGATAGGTCGGAATCCTCGTCGGAAGCAACGAAAACTTGATCGGAATTCCAGGGCGAGCGGTAACCGTCCATTTGAGGCTTCTATCGTACACATGCAGGTATTCTGGTAAAGTGTTATTCCTGACAATTGAGAATACTGATAAATAAG
The DNA here is from genome assembly GCA_030708095.1 of Trichoderma sp. CBMAI-0020. Taxonomy (NCBI): domain Eukaryota; kingdom Fungi; phylum Ascomycota; class Sordariomycetes; order Hypocreales; family Hypocreaceae; genus Trichoderma; species Trichoderma sp. CBMAI-0020. The sequence continues at coordinate 630,366 of JAJNCI010000011.1, read as the reverse complement.
CTGTGTTGAAGACGGAAGAAAGTGTCCCGAATATTGGGCTTGGCCAAAAGATTATCCATTTCATTCGCGTGTCCCCTTCAAGGGAAGGAGAGATGAAGCCAAACTTTTCTCAGCTGCTCCTTCAAGCTGCTTCCTTCAAGCGATTCCTATCCACAACATATGAGCCTCTACTAGGCAATGAATGCCGATTATTTACATGCTAAGCCTTACATCTATAGTTCAGCTTCATCTATAGTTAAGCTTCATGCTAATCCTTACTGATGACCTCTAATCAGCCACTACGGCACAGTCTCCAATTCTGCAATTCAAGAGTGCTTCACACAGCCACCACGGCCACAAAACTCTAAGCAACAATCCCAACCTAATGCCGACTCAATCCGCCAAATCGTCACTGTGTTGTCATGGGCGAAGCTAAATTGCCCGTTTCGTATAAAAGCGGCACAAGCCACTACATCTCGCACGCTGTGGCTCGTTGTGATCTGCTGATAGCACCATCACTCAAATCTCGACATTTCAGAGATAAACCAGAGCCTTTGTGTGCCACCTGTCATCATGAACATGAACAGAGCTGCCGCCGCCGCACATGCCGAGGACATGCATGGCGACCACGTCCTCCAAGGAGGCCATGCCATCTTGAAGGAAGACACGGATCCAACGGGCCAAGAGTCGACCTTCCACGACGCTTCCCGCGGTGGAATGAAACAATCGTCTGGCCTCGAGGGCACCAAGCAGGGCGACTTGCAAGCAACCGCCGGTGCAAGGGGCGCATTCAAAGAGACCATGAGGCAGGAAGCCTTAAGGCATGTAGGCCAAGCGTAAGTGCAGTTGTCGTGTATGGGCTGACTGGTTCTAGGGATCAATTTGACCAATGAATACCTACATAGCCCTGATAGGATGGAGTAATAAGCAGCAGAAAGAGATTGACAGTCATGTAGCATAATAGTAGCGAACGAGAATGATACTATCTGTATGAGTTATAAATAACGTGCAGGCATTTATATGTGAAATGAAATTGCTATATCCCAAAGCTCCCCGTCCAACGCAACCGCTTGACTTCGTCACATGAGCAATCTCCAAGCACCAAGCAGCAGCGCCGCAAAACCGGTGCACACACCCATCAACCACTGCAGCGTCTGGAACTTGACCTGCTCCAGCTTCTCTCTCAAAGCCGCCACCTCCTGCTCAATCTTGGTCTCCGTCTCCTTGATCTTGAGCTCCTGCCCGACGGCCTCTTCTCGAATGCGGCCCTTTTCCAGGTTGAGGTCAAGCCGCACGCTCGCCTGCGTCCGGCCAATCTCGTCGCGCAGCCGGCTGCTGAGCTTGGCAATGTCGTTTGTGAGGCGTTCGTGCGCGCTGCGCGTTGCGTTGGACTCGGTGCTGTCTGCGGAGGCGAGTTCGGAGCGCAGCTTGGCAAAGTCCACCTTTTGGGTGTAGGTGGTTCTGGCGGCGTCTTCGCGGAGCACCATGGTTCGTGTGAGGTTTTGGATGCTGCGTTGGGTGTCAATGTCAGAATAAACGACCATTTTTAATAGCCCTTGTCATGGATACGAACCTCTCTTGGATGACGTCGTTGAGAACCTTCATCATGGCAACGGACTGCTCGTCCGTAAAGCCCTCATCCTTCAGCCGCTGGACAAACTTGAGCGTATCAAAGTGGTGCTCGCGGCATTGCCGAGAAGTCGCATGGAATCCCCTCCGCAAGGCTGGCGCTTGGTTGCCATTGCACCGTCTCGTTGAGAAACTTGTGTTGAAAGCAGGCACTGAGCTGTGAATTGACCTTTGCTGGTTCGGCTGAAAGGCAGCGAACGATTGGACTGCAGTAGTTCGAGTTGCTGAGAGCGGCGCAGTCCAGCTGATGCGCGGGAGCAGGAATCGCGGCAGCGTCTCGACTGCGACGAGACCGGGGACGGCCATTTTGTGAGCGACGATTGGCTGTTGGCGGTGGCTTGAGCTGGGAATCGAGAAGGCGGAATGCCACTATCGACACAAGACAATAGAATACTACTTAGTACTAGTAGTATGGGGTGTGGTGTCTCAATGGCCAGCTTCGGATAATAGTTTGACGTGCCGGTTGTCGGCGGCGAAAACGATTTGCCGATTCGAGCTATGGAAACAGCAGCAGCAGCAGCTTTTGGACTTGGACACAAATTGGCTGTTGAATGGACTGTGCTCATCCAAATCAATTGATAGCTTTTGGCACTTTGAGTCTTTCTTTCTTTTTCGTTTACACGATCACGATGCTCTCAATGATACTTACAGCATGTTCTTTGTACACAGTGGCATCGTCCATGTTAGCCCCTCAGCCCGGTGTGAAGCTTGCTTTTGCAGCCATACCACGGCATACAAGGTAGCACAGAGCTTGGAATAGCTTAACTGATGGCCCATTGGCCAAAGTCAACAGATTATTTCATCGCAGCTCTATCAAAGAGTCTGAATTGAGCCAGGCTGCAATGGCGTGTCTCCTTGCCAGGCCCCACCTGGGGTGGTCTACAGTAATGGCAGATACCTGGCGATAATACGATGAGACAAAGCACAGCCTCAATTTCCTGTTGAGGTCGAGTTATGCAGCCAATGAAGGCTTCATATCGAACCGAACAGACTCACCAAGATGTCATCAATCGACTGGCCCTTCTTGACCATCTCCACGACAGGCCACCCGTTGATCCATCCGCATCATGTAGCGATTCTCGCTCGGCATTCAGCAACGTCCAGTCGCCCTCTCGGAGTTCGGATTGTCCGCTATATCCGGCTCCCCGATCAACCTGCTGATTCAGCCACTCTGGCGCCGACCACAGCTCCCTCGAACCCCGTTGCCTAGAGTCCCTGACTGATCACCCACGCGAGAGTTTCATCCACCAACCTCGCCGGAGTAGGGAGTCCCAATCCCGGCTGCGCGACTCCAACTCACCACTGCAGCAAACCTGCGTCGATCGGGTTTGGACAATCAGCTTCGGCAGACAATCGCTTCGCTTCGCATCCCGTGCGCAAGACAATGGCCCCGGCGCCGCCTCCGCCAGACTCTGTCTCAGTCGGCGGCATCCCAGCGGGCTATGGCCGCTCGTGCACCAACTGCTCGCGCGCCAAGTGTCGGTGCATCTTGAGGCCGGAGGGAGGCAAATGCGACCGCTGCCACCGCCTGGGCAAAGAGTGCCACCAGATGGTGACGTCGCGCAAGCGCGTGGCCAAGAGGACGACGGCCTCGAGAACCGCGCAGCTGGAGGAGAAGCTCGACGACCTGGTGTCGATACTGCGGGCGACGCAGCAGCAGCAGCATCAGCATCATCAACACCACCATGAGGGCCATCAACCGCAACCGCCGCCGCCGCCGCCACAACAGCAGCAGCAGCAGCAGCATCATGTTCACCTCCAGAAGCAGCAGCAGCAGCAGCCCCCTGTGCCGCCTCCCATGAACGGCGCATCCAACTGTGAAATCCCTTCGTCAGCATCGTCCGCTTCAACCTGCCAGCCCTACATCAGCCGACTCGACTCCTTAGCCGATGCGGCAACAACTTCACAGTCACAGACACACCCTTCCAACCTCACACCACCTCCGCGTCTGTTGGACAGGCTTCCGGAGCCAGCTCCCAGCGAGGCCGAAGTGTATCTTGTCAAGTTTCGCCAGTGGCTCGAGTTCTTCCCCTTTATGCATCTAAGCCCCGATCTCACGGCCGAAGCCCTGCAGAGGGAATCTCCTTTCCTCTGGCTCTGCATCATGAACGTCACGAGCATGTCCATGCCGCAACAGGCCATGATGAGAGACAGGCTGCGCCAAGAAGTTGCGCAACGGATGATCCTCAGCCACGAGCGAAGCCTAGAGTTGCTTCAAGGCTTGATAACTCTGATATCATGGTAAGATCTGCCTCTAGCTGTATAAGTGGTTGCTCGCTGCGTAATGCTAATTGATGGACCTCTAGGGCGGCCATGAATGCCGGTGCTGCCAACAAGCCCTTTCTTACATTATATTCGCATATATGTAGCTGTATCATCTACGAATTGGGTCTCACCAGATTTCCCAACGAAGAGCAATATTCGACCGTCTGTTTCAAAGCCTGGGGAAGCAAAGTATCAAACTGCCAACCGAAAAACCGTACAATGGAAGAACGGAGACTCGTGCTTGGGTTTTGGTTCATCACATCTGTGTAAGTGCTCCCTCTTTGTATTATCAGAAATCCATTCTAACCAATCTTCCCCAGATGTGCGGCCTTTCTTGGTAAAATGGAGCCGCTCACCTGGACGCTACACATGCAGGAGTCGTTGGAGGTGTTGGATAGTGAAAAGGAATATCCATCAGACGAAACCCTGGTCACACTGGTTAAACTCCAACTTGTGGGAGAAGAAGCAAGAAAGCTCATAGTAAGCGATTTTGTCGGGCGAGATTTTGGCAGACTCGACCCTGATAAGGCTCCCACGTACGTCTTCAAGAGAAATCTTCTCTGCCAGCTCCACAAGATCCGCGAAACCTTGCCGCCTGGGGCAATGTCCAAGGGTGAGTCGATCAGCATTTTGGTGATATAATATAGAGCTGTGCTTACTTTATTTTCAACAGCGGTGATACAATTGCACATTTACAGCACCGAAACTCAAATCCACTCAATCGGCCTCTTTGGCGGGACGAAGATCCCAGACTCGCCGCGTATCGACTCCATGTACGCGGGCCTCCTCGCTGCTCGGGCCTGGTACGATACCTTGTTTCTCGTTCCACTCACCGATTTTGTGGGCATGCCATTCTCCTTGTACATTGAGCTTGCGCAGATCCACGCTCTGCTATACAGGCTCACGACCATAGATGACCCTTCCTGGGACAAGGAGATTATGCGCAATACGGCAGATCTCGGCACCTATCTGGACAGGACCATTGACCTGTTTACCAAGGCGGATGCGCTTTATCCCCTAAGAGGCGGCCCCGAGGATGTATCGATTTTTGGGAAATGCACAAAGGTCCTTCGCAATGTGCGCTCAAGCTGGGAGCCAGCCATATCACAGAATTTAGGGGGACTCCCAACGCCAAGCAGCCAAGTTGTTCCAGGCGCTCCGCCACCGCATACTTTGCTGGTCGACCACTCTATGATGCCAGATCCTGAATTGCCTCCAGACTTTGGTGACATCAACTGGATGACACAAGTATTCGGGCCCTGGGATTTCTGAGCAGTGGCAGCAATGTCTTTTGACGGATTGAACGGAGGGCATGTTTTTCAGTACCCGTACGACAAAATGATGTGCAATGTCATATCATGCATACAATGCCTAATCGTGGCACGAGAGATGCGCATGTATGGCTTTTTGCGCTCAAACCTTTTAATGGCAGAATGGATGAAGAGTTACCAAGAGGAGGATGTAAAAGCAAGCGGCTGATTTAATTAGGGGTTTCCTTTGGAGTTATAGAGGCGTGTATTTGGGATTTGAGAGACATGACATTGGCTAGCGTTTGCTTTAGATACACATCGATTTGATGGTTGGAGAGGCCTTTTAATGTATTCTCAGCTTGGAGCGACAGATTGACGACATATAATGGCTCTAGGCTTTGAAGGCGGATGTTTATATGGATGAAAGTCTCCATTCAGATATAAATTGTAATGATTTCGTCTTGAGTTGCGCGCTTGGGTAGTCGTCGTATGTGCTGTGGACATGATCAAACTAATATTTCCCAAGCTATAGCACATTGCCCTTTTTATTAGCCTCTCCGATTTCGCCAACCCCAGAGATTGAATGCGTTAGCAGTTACAAGGCCGTCAGCGCTATAATTATTCCCGATGAGCATTGTCCAGGGATCATACTGTCACATATTGATGAACTCTGCTTGATGCTGGCTTACACTGCGTCTAGACAATTACAAGTTTTCGGGATAATTTATATTAAGCAAATACACCCAATGACAACAAGTTGATGCTAAACGAACTCACATTGCAGCCTATAGAAGGAATACAAGTTTCTCCGCATCACAGACAAATGACTACGGCCATTCTAATAGCCGCCTTCTGGGGAGATCCGCCACCGGCTGTCTCTTGCTATGGGTCTTGGTCTCCGGCGCGGGCTGCCCAATTCGGATAATTGCTTGCTTCCACTTGGAGATGCAACTCCCACGACGGTCTCTAAGCCATGGTACCCATTTACCTACTTGGGCACATATTTATGTATGCAAATAGGTTGAAATGAGTTATACAGTTCATATTATAAAGGGTAATTAATTCAAATGCGAATAATAAAAATAAAAATTACTTACACAGGTTGATAATCACTGAAGAAGATATACAGAGGGCGCATTTACAACCCCACGTCCAGCTCCAAAAAAAAAAAAAAAAAAAAAAGTTCCCCGCGCTACAGCGAGATTTACCCCGCCGAACGCGGCTTCGGGGTGCTTTATTGCGAGTGAACCACATCCCATCTAATGCGATAGAAATGGAGACGATGGACATTTCCTAGTTCTTGTCCTTTTTTGCTCTTCTTTCTTGGTCTGCTTCTGTTTTTTGTTTTTTTTTTTCTTTTTTCATATGTTGATAGAATTGCAATTTCTATTCTGTGTCATTTGAACCTCTTGATACCCCTCTGGTGCAATTGCATCATCGCTTCCAACTTTTGCCAAATCGCCTATAGAAACACCAACAGACTCTCCACGACATCTCCCACAATGAGTCGTACCAAGGTCCTCCTCCTAGGCAAGATTGACCAGTAAGTCGTCTCAATCTCGTCAGATCCCTCTTACATCGCCATACAGCCACAGCTAACAACCAATCGCTCCAGCGCCCACGTCGCATGGTCCACCATCGCCGACATCGCGGAAATCGTCCAGCCAGCGGCCACCAACAGAAAAGACTTCATTGCCGAGTGCCAATCCGGCGCCCTGGACGGCGTCTCCGTAGCGTACCGGACATTTGATTCCGCAGCCGTCACTGGCCGAATCGACAGCGAGCTGCTGGACGCCTTTCCCAAGAGCCTCAAGTTTCTGTGCCACAACGGTAAGACAACAGATACTCGTAGAATATATATGTATATATATATCCTGACGTGAAGAACAGGCGCCGGCTACGACCAAATCGACATCCCCGCCTGCACCGCCCACTCGGTCCGCGTCTCCAACACGCCCACGGCCGTCGATGACGCCACAGCCGACGTCACCATCTGGCTGCTGCTCGGCGCCCTGCGCAACCTGCCCATCGGCATCAAGGCTCTGCGCGAGGGCAAGTGGCGCGGCTCGCCGCTGCCCCGGCTGGGCCACGATCCGCAGGGCAAGATCCTCGGCATACTGGGCATGGGCGGCATCGGGCGCAACGTGGCGGCCAAGGCCCGCGTCTTCGGCATGCGCATCCGCTACCACAACCGGCACCGGCTGAGCCCGGAGCTCGAGGACGGCGCCGAGTACGTGGATCTGGAGACGCTGTACCGGGAGAGTGACGTGCTGAGCCTGAATCTGCCCCTCAACGTGAGCAAGAGATGCCTACCTTATATACCTTATATATACCCCATGTACATACATGTTTGTGACTAACAACTGGCAGCCCAGCACCCGCCACTCCGTCGCCGCCCCCGAGTTCGCCCTCATGAAGCCCGGCATCGTCATCGTAAACACGGCCCGCGGCGCCGTCATGGACGAGGCCGCCCTCGTCGACGCCCTCGCCTCCGGCACCGTCGCCTCCGTCGGCCTCGACGTCTACGAGAATGAGCCCGAGATCCACCCGGGCCTGCTGGCCAACGACAACGTCCTGCTCGTCCCCCACATGGGCACCTGGACGCAGGAGACGCAGCAGAAGATGGAGGAGTGGACGATTGACAATGTCCGGCTGGCCGTGACGCAGGGCAAGCTGAAGAGCATTGTGCCGGAGCAGAAGGATTTGGCGTGAGGCTGTGGAAGAGAAGAGAGTGAAATGGGATGCTGTTTTAGCAACGTGATAGATACAAGTACAAGAGATCGAATACACCAACAGTGACCACGAAATCTCGCAGCTGTTCAATGTTCAAATCCAAAACACTCAAGGTGAAATCTACTCTTCTTATCATCATCAGACATTGTCACATTCAAATAAACATCATTTACTCAGCCAGGGCTAAGCTGGCCGCATATGTATTCCACATTTTCTATAGCTAGTAAATCTCTCTTCAGCCGCGGTTGACGGGCCTCCTCCAAATGTGCCCATCTCGCCCTTTCCGAGCTTGAGCCCATCTGCATCATGCGCTATGTGTTTTATATTCGCATACATATCCTCTCGCCATGGGGGGGAATCATCATTAGCAAAAGTAAATTTACCCGACGCCGTTTTTGTTGAAAAGGCCAGTTTCTTTTCTGCCCCACCATCCGCCCAGCGAGAACTTCCAAAAAAAGAGTCCATGAGGAAAAGAAAAATATCAAAACGAAAACAATAAAAAAAAGAAATACCAATAAAATCCCATGGGCTTTTATTTTATCCTTGCCCATTTATATGCCCCTTGCCGGTTCATGATGCTGTTGAAATCACAAGTTTTCCCATTATCCGGGTCATAAATCCGGAAGAGATGTCGTTACACGTAGGAGTCCAGTTGAAGGATCCTTTGGGTATGAATACATGAAAAATGCTTAGTAGCGGTAGCTGCAAAAGGAGTCGTTAGTACAGGTTTCCATCAATCAATATTCATGGATAGAAGGGTAATAGTGCTTACATCTCGGCCTTGTAGGGACCCTCGACAGTGAGACCGAGGTACTCAGCCTGAACAGGGGTGAGAGTGGTCAGCTCAGCCTGGACGTGAGCCAGGTGCAGCTTGGCGACCTCCTCATCCAGGACCTTGGGGAGGACAAAGACGCCGACGTCGAGCTTGCCGGTCTTGCCGAACTCAACGTACTTGTCGGCCCAGGCCTTGTCGGCGGCCTTGTACAGAGCAATCTGAGCAAGGACCTGGTTGGAGAAGGAGCAGGACATGACAAAGGAAGAGTGGCCGGTAGCGCAGCCAAGGTTGACCAGACGGCCCTCGGCCAGGAGGATGATGTGGCGGCCGTTGGCCATGGTGAAGCGGTCGACCTGGGGCTTGATGTTCTGGACAGACTTGGCGTTGGCCTTGAGCCAAGCAACGTCAATCTCAATGTCGAAGTGGCCAATGTTGCAGACAATGGCGTCGTTGGGCATGGCCTCGAAGTGAGCGCCAGTCAGGATGTCACGGCAGCCGGTGGTGGTGACGAAGATCTGGCCAATGGAGGCAGCCTTCTCCATGGTGGTGACCTGGTAGCCGGCCATGGCAGCCTGGAGGGCGTTGATGGGGTCAATCTCGGTGACGAGGACACGGGCGCCCATGCCGTGCAGAGCCTGGGCACAGCCCTTGCCAACATCTCCGAATCCAGCAACGACGGCAACCTTGCCGGCAATCATGACATCGGTGGCACGCTTGATGCCGTCAATCAGGGACTCACGGCAGCCGTACAGGTTGTCGAACTTGGACTTGGTGACGCTGTCGTTGACGTTGATGGCAGGGACCAGCAGCTTGCCCTCCTTGAGCATGCGGTACAGGTGGTGGACACCGGTCGTGGTCTCCTCAGAGACGCCGAAGCAGTCCTTGAGCTGCTCGGGGTACTTGGAGTGGACGAGCGACGTCAGGTCGCCGCCGTCGTCGAGGATCAGGTTCAGCTTCTTGCCGTCCTTGAAGGCGCCGAGCTGCTGCTCCAGACACCAGTTGTACTCCTCCTCGGTCTCGCCCTTCCAGGCAAAGACGGGCACACCGGCGGCAGCAATGGCGGCCGCGGCGTGGTCCTGGGTGCTGAAGATGTTGCAGCTGGTCCAGGTGACCTCGGCGCCCAGAGCAACGAGCGTCTCGATGAGGACGGCGGTCTGGATGGTCATGTGCAGGCAGCCAGCAATGCGGGCACCGGCCAGAGGCTGGTCGGCGGCATACTTCTGGCGGATGGCCATCAGACCGGGCATCTCGTTCTCGGCGAGTTCAATCTCCCGGCGGCCAAAGGCGGCCAGGGACAGGTCGGCGACCTTGAACTTGTTGGCGGGAGCAGACATTGTGTAGGAGGGAATTGATGAGGATCCGAAGATTTGGGTAGAGAAAGAGATGATGGAAGGAGGAAGGATTGGAGGGAGAGATGAGGAAGAGGAAGAGGAAGAAGTAGGAAAAAATTGATGGGGAATGCCAACTGTTAAAAAAAAAAAAAAGAAAAGAAAAAAGCTCCGATGAATGCAGTAAGGCCCAGAGAGGGGAACAAATCCGTTGGAAAGCGGGCGGTGAGCCTAGAGGGGTAAATTTTCTCACCAAGCGGGGCAGATTAGATTGGGACAGGACTGATTTTTGCAGCTTGGACGAATGAGAGGCGCGGCTGGATTGCACGTCCAGGGCAGAATCCTCCTCAATCCTCAGCTTATGGGTAGTTTTTTTCTATAGCACCAATTGCTAGTGCTGCTAGTATTAGTATTCGTATTCTGCCATGCACATGCACATGCCGAACAAGACAGACATGGCCACGTCTCATATAATGCGGGGCTTTGGGGACAGCAGCCCGAGATGAGATGCGGCATTACGGCCTCAACAAAAGGTGTGCAGAATGCGTATGACTGGTGACACAAAACTGCTAAGTAATAGAAGCGTATGTAGTCATGTGTTAATTTGGGCATCACTGTGATAGGGACACTCAATTTGAACTCGCATTGAGGGCAAAGATACTGCTGGAACCCCCTTTTGCGATGTTTTGCATCACATCAATTCCATCACACACAACCGGACAGCACAGCACAGAAACAAAAGGGCAAAGAGAGAAATAAATCATAGTGGTATCTAACAGGAATTACAAGTCTAGGCGTAGGAATCCATACTGCTAGTAGTTTCAAACACTCTCATAAGACTCTCTTGTCGCTGCAGATCTAGACCAGAAGTACTTTATTATAGTCCACCCAAACCGGAACGCCGCCAATGCACCCTGCCGCCAATAGTCTCAACCACCAAAAGATCAGTTCAAGAATTTTTATTCATTTTTAGGTTTCAGTAGATGCTGCATTTTACTGCGGCAGCAGGTTCTCCCGCACGGCAAACATCTTGGCGGTAATGTTGGCCGTGAAGCCATCCACCTGCTTGCTGTACTGCTCAACCTGCTTGGCGTTGAGCATGCCCTCCAGGCGGCTGGGCTCCTGGGGAAGCTTGAACAGTCTCTGCCACTCGTCCTCAGGCAGCAGGGGCTGCTTGGCAAGCGTGCGCTGGGCGTTCTCGGCCTTTCGCTTGGCCTGCCACTGTGTAATCTTGGTCTGCTCACGCGCCAGCTGGCGTTGGTAGAACTGGAAGTTGTTGAGGTCGACGTAGTGGGACTCGATGCTCTCGAGCAGCAGGTCGCAGGTCTTCTCGAGGAAGGGATCGACTGACAGATCCAGGTTGTCGATGGAAGGGTACAGAGGCGCCTTGATGCGGTCGCTGTTGATGTCGCTGAGCGTGCTGGGCTCCTTGATGTCGCTGACGGGAGGGGAGGGCAGCTGGTGGAGGAAAGAGGTAAGGAGGTGTGAGTTCTGGACCGTGATGGGGTACTCCTGGAGGATGTCACGGAACGACAGCTTGGTCTTTTGCAGGCTGTCCGAACTTGTCAGCACAATGCTCATATATGGTGGCTCAAACTCCGTGACTCGTATACTACTCACCTCTCAGTAGTGAACTTGCCCTCCTTGTAGACGTTCATGAAGAGGTTGGTCAGTCGGTAGGCCTTCAGGGCCAGAGTTCCCTGTGAGCTGCGGCTGGTATCGTAGACGAGGGCCACGGTCTTGTCATTGTCCTTCTGGTAGTGGTATTGGTTCTCGATGAAAGCCAGCGTGACAAAGTTGCCCATGGTTGCACTCGTGTACCATCCGACATTGTTGGCATCCACGTTGACTTCCTTCAGGTGTCGGATCATTTCGCTCTGGTAGGTGATGTTGCTCTTTGCGCGAGGGGCGGCAGCGGCAGCATTGCTCGCGTCGCTCTGGTGGCTGTCGGACGACGAGTTCTCGACGGTGGGGAAGGCAAAGGTGTTGGTGATCTCCAGCGTTCCGTTCTGGTCCATGCCCACCAGGGAACCGCTCGCCACGGTCGGGAAGATTGAGGAGCAGTGTCTGGCGATTTTCATAATCACCTGGGCCAGGCGTCAGTCTTCCTCTTGCTCTCCATCTTGCTCTCCATCTTCATCAGGAGGGGAGGGTGGGGCAATTCGAGCTCAAACTCACCAGCGCATCGACCTGCACCGCCTGGAAAGGCGCATCTTTCGGAACTTCGCTCATCGTGGCCGTAAGTTGGGAGTCTGGGGGGATTGTGGCGAGAGTCGAGCCGAGGTTGATGCCGGTTTCGAGGCTAAATGGTGGCAGCTTCAGGAGCGCTCGCGCTGTTGTTGTGAATATCGAACTTTTCGCCTACCAGATTTGTGGGCGTTGTGGGTTTGGGGCGGTGAGTACCGGCAGAATTCGGGGGAGGGTCAAAATTAACCTCCAACTACCAGCGCGAGGCTGCCAACCTTGCCAATTACATCTCCAGAAGCTCTGCTCGATTTCACAACAACAATCTCTGCGATTATTCCCGACGACATATATAGTCCTAAATAGCCGAATACACTCACATTGCCTCACAAACTCTCACAACATCTCAAGTCAACATAAACACTCGCCGAGCACTCAGGAGTCTAGTGCCACGGCTGTGCCATCATCATTGCGCGCGTCACTGCGATTATTTCCCTTTTGTCTCATTATGCAAGTATAGCTTTATTTCTCTATTTTACCGTTCATTTTTACCATTTTAAAATGCCAACATGATGCTCGCTTGCCGCATGGTATCCTATATATAAAAAAATCTCATGTTTTCAAATCCAGTCATATCCTTTTTGCTCCCAGCACCCGTGGTTTTTCCCGAATCATTTTGTCGTCGTCTCTGTCAGAACTCATCAATCAAGCAAAGTTGCTACGAGAAGATGGCGAATGCCGATTCTTCATTTCCACCAGGAAATCGACCAATCATCCACGTTGTCCCGGATGGTGAGTCGGTGTTGGTCGATGTTATAATACGCATATTGATGCCTGGTGACGCTCACCGCCTTTCGATGCGCTGGCCCTCGACCACCAACCATTGCTGCCTCTCTGGAACACCACACGCACGTCGACAGATTCTGGAGCTCCTCATCCGGCTCGCCAAACCAGTATCTGTTTTATTGGTCAGCGTCACATGACAAAGGGCGAAAAAGATCGTCTCTCTCTTACTTCAGGAAGCCTCCACTGGCTACGGCTTCGGCATGAGCCGCCTTGTCCAGCTCGCAAAGATAATCATAATCGGTGTATGTCAAAATCTTCGAGCGGAAGGCGACAATGTAGAATGAAACTTCCTTGAACTCTTTTCCGGATATCTGAGACAGGCGCTTTACTTCCGCGATCACCTCGGGCCAGTTAAAGGATTCTTCATACGGCGCAGTGGCATAATCCTCCCGAATTGGCTTCAGAGTTCGCAAGGCTTTTGCCAACAAGCCAGCCTCATGAGGCACGGTCTCCAGGTCAAGCAGATGAGGTCTCTCCGAGTACGGCGACTTGAGGACGAACCGCTCTTCGTCCAAAGCATTCAGCTCGCTGATAACTGGTGTTGCCTCCTTCGTCAACGAGGGCACATCAGTAGGCTGCACCAGTTCTATTTGAGCAGCCATGATGATCGAGTGGAGGCTGGTTTGTTGGAAGCTGCTTTTGAAGGAAGGGTGTGGCTGTTAGATGGTGCACAGGTTCGACTACCGACTAAATTGGCCCTCGTTGTGGAAGATGGAAAAATAAAAGAAGGGAAAAGGAAAGGTACGAATGTGTGGGAGGTCAAAACGGTATTTATTAGCGTTGGCTGGCCGGAGGTGACACAAGTCGAGCCGCCTTTACTACCATCCACCGTTCCGGTCTTCGCACGTCAATCCATCGCAGATCCGAAGAAGGCCTAATACACTACGGATGAGCCGCAGCAATCACGAGATATCTTACCCGATGATGCCACATTATGCCGCTGGCCGTGGGGTACGGACCCAGAGACATTCGCGTACCTTCTCTATTCAGGGGCCAAGATCGATTGCGTGACTGGTCGTGGCACTGATGAGGTGGCCCGTGGTTGAAATTTCGCAATACTAGATCTACAAAGGGAGACGTTTCAGCTTGAACGACTCGCACAATTTGCAGTGGATAGCCAATTGCATTCCGGAAGCTTCGTTCATGGACCTAAACCGCCCAGAAATAGACTTTTTTCCTATAAGTCCTTGGTCTTTCCTCCGAGAAAACATCAGAGATTTTTCAACACCCCGAGAATCTTACTCACCAATGGGCTTTTACTATTATTCGTGCCAGGATCCGAGATTTTGCCCCGCGCTACTCCGGTCGTCATCCCTGGGCGACAGCGGCATGCCTTTTAGCGCGCCACGCCACGCATGGTCCGAATGACACCATCTCAGTGGCACCCAACCATGAATCAACAAAGCACATTTTTTTGGGCTTATAGGTCTCCGTCTTGACAACAATGGCTCGTCTTTGGCTGCGAAATAGGATAAGAGGGGGTGAATGGGGTGAATTTAAGATGCAACTCGCATCATAAAGGCCAAGACCGGACTTGTACCCCGGGAAAAGAGAAGCAGGAACTAAAACTTCCCTGTCAATTCAGTGCTAAATCGTGGAGGGTCTACCCCGAGAGCCGATCCAATAGCCTAAACAGTCGTCTTTTAACAGATTTCCCCTTCTTCTAGGCCCAATTTTGGATCTGCCATTGGCCACTGAGAGCCCTACCATTGGCCATTGCAAATTGCCAGCGTCTGTCGGTGAGAAACCGAACCAGCCGGGATCGCCGATGCTGGCGCGGTACGGAACATGGACCCTGGAGATCAGCCTGCCGACACTATGTGCGCTCATTTACTGGCGCTTTGTATGGAGTATATGTTCGTTCTTGTGCCAGAGATTTACGGCCGAGACATTCGGATCATATGAAAGATGCACAGTGTGACGTATCTGCTTAGTGTTTTTTTCCCCTTTTGTAACAAGACAAAAACTATCTCGACCAGGGAGGGACTGGCTGTTGACAACGTCGGCTAAAGCGTATAGAGACTATCCATACCGATCAATGTCCACGGTGGCAACTGATGCTACTCGCACAAATCCATGAGCACCCTTTAAAATAAACTGAGGCTTTTTCGAGGCCGTTACAGCCGTACGCGGATATGCTCGCCTAGATAGTAGACAGTGCAGCTCAATGATGCTACGCAGTAATTTATTAGCCGTCGGAGTTATTAATCTAGGGTAAAGATATAGTCCAATGAGGGATATAAACTCTGTGCTCCGTACTCTCTGTCGTTTGGCTTCATTCCGGGTTTGTCAGTCTACCCAATGCAGTCAGTAGTGCAGTTCCAGTTTTCTCTCTTTGCCTATGTGGATATGATGCAACAAAGACTATTTTTTACGATGCAGCCACTTGTAGGAAGTACTACCTTGTGTGCTATGTTGGTAGGATTTGTTAGGAAACCTGCATCTCCACCTTTATAAATCTGTGAAACTTGTATGTCTGTGTGGATGGGACGAGGGCTATTGGCTTACCGGCTGTAATGAGAAGGTATTACTATTACAAAGCATCGACTCTAGTAAGACAATCTGCAGTGTGAGAAGATAGGGCATTAGCTAAGCTTCTGATTACAATCCCGAAGGTGCCATTACCAGAACTCTTACATCTAATTGCATCCGCAAGTTCGCATCCTAGCAGCTGACTTGCATACTCCAGTTTAAATTATTTTCATTGTATACTCCTCGCGTTTCACCCCTTGATGCTACTCACGAGTTCCGTGTATGCGCTTTTGGCAAGACTATTATAAGCGCTCAGATGTAATAGCTACTACAGGTTGGCGCTTTGTCATATCGTGTCTTATTAATCACAGACTCTGGACGAGGGGCGAATTCATTATATAAGAAGGCCGGAGAGAATATTATACTAATGATACAGAAATTTGAAGTGTGTTTAACACTGGAGCAAGCGAAAATGGGAAGGCATAAGTTCTCCATTTTTGCACTACTACACTTCAACACTTTCGGCGCGTAAAGCGCTAAGATGAAGCATATCATTGATCAGCTATGATTGGATACGCCATGACAAATTGTTATTCCTAGTGACTGGTTATTTGAGTTGTTATTTAGCCTCAGGATTATATCTCTCAAATCGCTTGTTCGAATGACACTTGAAAGAGATCAGACAATGGAAGCCTGGGACTGTTTATCTGGTATCGAATATGAGTAAGCATATTCAGAGAAGCGGGACGTGTGGATTAGAGTGGCAGAACACTGATTCCGGCGCTCTGATACAAATAAGCTACAGGAAAGGAATCAAAGCTCTATAACTACCTAAACTTCTTGACTACCTCAACTTCTCCTCTTTCTTTAAGACTAGAAACCCGCTGTCACAATGCGCAACCAGTGTTTTCTATGAGCCGCTGCCTTGTGCGTTAGTATGACCTCTGCACTTCCAAGTTAGGCTCATACGTGCTACACAGTTTAGGGACTCAGAGACCAGTTGATGTTGTTAGAACAAAAGGCAATGCAATGGCTTGGACTGTTGAATTTGTTGTTGTTTGAACCGATGTGGTCGGGGGAGGCGGCAGCGCGCGGTTATATTCAAGGGCCTCGGCTTCTTGCATGTTTGCGCGCGTTTAAACAGACTAGGCTGCCTTCTTGTATAGAGATCAGATATTTAGCAAACGTGCTACTTCTCTGAATGCCATTTACCTATACTTGAATATCTGATAAACAGTCCATAAAGAATACGGGGAGAGGCAGCCGCTTTATAGAAGAAAATATTCAGTTCAAGAACACGGCTGAACTAATTCATGTGAGTTGCCCAATAAAAAGGCCATGAATATCTGCGATACCACATATATTGCCATTGATCTTCTCTTAGAAAGGACTCGCTCGAGTTTGGTCTAATCATCTGAAACCTCAGTAATTGGTTGAGCAATACTAGATGCTATACTATAAGCAAAGTAAGCTCCTGGCAGACAAGGGGTGGGAAGAACACACCACTGCACATTACACACAGATTATAGTGACAAGCCAGCGTGTTTTCTTTCCAGCGTACGCTAGAGTCATAACCTCGTAACGAATACTGATGCTACTGCGAAAGTCCTTTGTATTTCGTAGTTGGGCCACGGATATGAATTTTCTTCTTCTTTAATAATTCAGAAAGATTCATATTCATACTCGGATGTATGTTCATATTCGTAGTACGTAATACGTAATTCATGTTTTCGTATTCTGTTTTCGTAATCTTGCATGTTTCTCTTTCGTTCTCATAATACAGAATTATGAAAACTTGAAAGATGGAAAATGAATGTGATATGATTATTTTCATCACAGAAAAAAACAGAGAAAACTCATGCTTTTATACAGAAAATACAAAACCTTTCGCTCTTACTCGAATTCTAAAGTACGTCTTACAAATCCGACAACGCAGCTCCTAACCGCGGTTATCAATCCATGTAGGAAATAATCTCGTATTACCAAAAACACAGAAAACTTGAATTTTTACAAAGAAAATATCAACTTTTTCGTTACTACTGCGAGCTCTGAATTAAACTTGTGAATCCGACAACGCAGCTCGTAACCGAGGCTATTAGTCCATGATTCCCAGAGCAGCGATGCACGTCGTCTTTTAGCGCCTCCCAGCCCGAGTCGCTGCAATGACTCGAAGATGGCTTGAAAGCGGAAGACAGCTCATTGAATAGTGCAAGAATCTCTATGCATTTGTCCAAAAGAGAATATCGGGTTGAAAATCTACACAGGTTGAGAGAGACTGGAACGGAAAGATCCGAATTGATTAGAAATGGGAACCTTTACTCTGGATTCAGCTGCTTCCTGATAGAGGTGTGTTCAAGTAAAATAAGGTTATTGGTGTCAGGTATAAAGAGACTGTCCTGTCTTCTCTTCTTTCTTGCACATTCTCGCACATTTGAACATGACTTCTCCAAAAGGATGCCGACTCATTCGCCCTGCCCGCTGACTCAGTTCCGTTTACCAGTATCCTGAAACGTGGCCACCGAAAAGAGTTCTCTGCCTGATCTCTTGCAATTCGATAAACACACATTCAATGACGAGGAATAACAAAAGCACTAGAGAGAGCATATACACCCATTGCTTCAGGTGCCTTGGCCCATAACGGCATTTGAAAATTGTCATAGATAATCGACTTGGCAAACATCTACACTGAATTATGAAGAGGAAACCATCAATCCAGCATCAACACATTCCTCCTGAAAGTCGCAAATTTTACGGCAAGTTCCGCGAGACTGCCCGCGAGGCCTTACGCCAGGATTTACGCGAGGTTTGTCGCGAGAGTGGCCGCGAGAGTTGCTTGCGGGACTTGCCGTGTATACCTGCGCCACTCCCACTCCTCTCGACGCCTGCGTCGATCTCCTGGTTCGAAGCATAGCCGACCTCCTGGCGGCTACTCAGGATTCAGAGCGCCCGCTCAAAATGCAACCCGATGAGTCATTTATGTTTGGCGAGACTTTCTATTCATGATGGAGGATCGTCGACACTGTGGGATAGGGAATCGCCTTTTACCGAGTCAGAAGGCAACCTCTACGAATTACACGGGATACAAGGAGTGTCATACAAATGAAATTGCTTTTAGCTAATGGTTAGGCGAGTATCTGGTCGAAGGAGAAGAAAACACTAGAGAAAAAAGCCTTGCTAACCCACGTTAGCTCTACCCCTGAAGACACCTCTCCATCACCATGGCTAGCCCAATCCCCAACCGACTCGCGATATACCTACACATCACGCACAACCACTCCGCATCCTCTTCGCCGATATCTGCCACTCCCATCATCGCCTGGACAGAGGCAAGAAGACCAAACACCCCCGAGTGCTGGGGAAACAGCCGACTGTTCCCCTTTGATTTGTCGTAAAAATCTAAAATGTAGGGCATGCTCGCGCGTAATTCACGCATCATAGCCGCTTGGATCTCGCGTGAAGCCTCCTGCTGCGAGGCACACGCGTCAATAAGCGCGGGATGCGCCTGAGTGACGGGTAACTCGAGAGCCTCTAGGTAGTGTATGAGCGCGGCGTGGGTAGTACGTCGGCAAATGCGATAGTGGTTCCAGATGTAAGACTGCCAGGGGCATGCATAGACGTGGCAAGGGGATCCATAGGCTTTGTCAAGCCTGTTCTCGCCGGAGGAATACTTCCACCTCTCGGGGAGGTCTGATTTCCAAGCGAGCAGCTCCTTTTCGATGCTCATGGCGGCCGAGATTTTCTCAGCAAGGTGGTTGACCCCGTCTGCTTCATTACTTGCAGAACGTAGGTCTGCCAGTTTACATACAATGTCGAAGAGGCGAGTCGCTGGTTGCAGCTCGGCATCAGCTCCGAAAAGAGGGGATGACTGTACAATCTGGCGAATGTGGGCAGGGGCAGGCATCCGTTTAATGATGGAGCCCATGGTCTGTAAGAAAAGAGAGGTTTAGATGGAGCTTCTACGGCGTTGGCGCTGCGGGGAGGGGGTGAGTGAGTTCATACCATCATGAAGAAAAAGTGAAGAAAGGTTCGTGGAGTCTGTGGGTTCGTGACCCTGTCCCAGTCATCCTTGGTCCAATGGCGCAGCATGATGGCAGCGCCGTGTAAATGGCAGATCCAGGCCTCTTGCGTAGAACTGTCTTGACAAGCAATAATCTGAGCAAGTATCATGAGTGAGCTTCAAAGAAGAATCAAGCCCAAGCATTCACGTTTGTCAATAACATACCTCAAACCTGGCCAGCAGCGTCACCGCCGCCACCGTGCTCTCTTTGGCCACCTCCTCGCGAGTTTTGATCGCCTCATTAATCGACAGCAGCGTCGATCCATACTTTCTCCTCGCTAGCGCCATGAGATCCGGGTCTTGCTTGGATATCGCCAGCCCGGCCATGCCCACAGCCACTATGCCCATCATCTTAAGCGCCGACATTGTAGAGTCCTTTTGCATTTCGTAATGCCGGATCGATCCCGTAATGGAATAGTGCCGGAAGAAGAAGACCTGGGCGACCGACTCGGGGGGGATGGAGAAGTTGAATGTCGGAAAGGGCAGCAGTTCCTGCTGCTGCTGCTGCTGTTTTCGTCGCAAGACGGCGTTTGTGAGGGCCGGTTGCGATGACGAGGACGAAGAAGAAGAATCCGACGACGAATAGGAGTGCGGTAGACTACGCTCCGAAGTATCCTTCAACTTCTTCTTGGCTGATCTCGCCCCCTGCGTCGTCCTCGCCGTCACGTCAACAAACTTCATCTCCATCTCGCTCCTATATCCCCAGCAAAACAAGCCCGCTCTCGCGCACTGTGCACATCGTGGCTTCGATTCGTTGCACTATCCTCGTTGGAGTTATTAGCAAAAGAAATGTCTTTGCTCATTTACATCTGAGTTGGTGGTTAAAGGAAAAGCAATGCTGTCAGGGCGTACTTTGATTCGGCGAGACCTGCAGTTTACGCACGCCTTGCTGCTTTGTCGTGACATTGCAAACTCAAATCAACGAGGTCAAAAGAATAGGGAACAATACAGAGAACCTGACTTTGTGTTAAGAAAATCAAAAGGTATTTATGAGATGGCGTCCCATGGCAGATAGGACTTTGTGCCCGTGGAAACCTCCTTGGCCGATAGGACACAATATGCCGAACAAACCGGCAAAAAGGTTAAATAATTCATCACCTGAGTCCTATGTTGATCTACTACTAGTGCCTACCTACTTCAACAACCATAACTCTATCAACTCGCCCAACTACTGTGATCTATCTCATTGATTACTTGCAAAAGACCGTAACTCCGATCCTGCGGCATAAGCCGCCGCGTAATTTTATGAGCGAAGGCCGAGCTCGTGTGCCATGTTTCTAAAGGCGAGATGTGTTTTCGCATTATCTTTCCAGGCCGCATGGGTATAAATAGGCAGAAGGATTCTTCAGGAGGATTCAATACCAGCCCAACAGTCGGAACACGGCGGGAAAATAAGTCTGCCTAATGTCCGCTCGGCGAACTACCGCAGCATACGTAGGAACTCAAAATCCTACGGCCCACGCTGCTGGTAATAACATCCACGTTACTATTCATAGTAAGGGTATCCAGGAAGCTGGGGAACTTGGTCATTTATTCTTGTTTTTGTGTGCGTGCGTATCTGCCTCAAGCAAACGGATGAGCTTGTGCAAATTAGGTGGACATACAATTTCTTATTTAGGTTTAAAACTACTTTTTGGTGTAACTGCAGAATCAAGAAAATCTCGTCTTCTTAGACTTTCGGCCACCCACTACAGCTACCATCACGCGCCCCCTTGTTTTGGTGACGATTCATTCACTTATAACAGGGGGTGAATCTTTTGCCGCGTTCATCAGCCTATAGAGTCATGAGAAGACTGGCCAGAGAGGTTGTCAGAGGAGGTTCGTTGTAGAAACCGTTAGAATCCGCAATGCCCGCTCAAAGCATTCGCAGTGGTGAGCAAGCTGCTACGCCGATTGAAGCCACCCGGCTCGAACGAAAGCCACCGAATTTTATTGCAGTCGGCTTATTTGATCGAGATCGGATCGTTTGAAACCGCTATAGGTAGGTAGTCTGATTATGGCCACCTACGTGTAGGAAAGCAAGCGAGTGGGAAGGCAAATCACATGCACCTTTGCTTCCAACGCACTATTTTTTACCTCTTCAGAATTCACCTTCTCCTACAGTCGCATTTATATTGTTTACTAACGATTTTGAAAGACATTCTCTCGTGCTGCGCGTATTCAAGGTTTATCAAAGCGCTATATAACAATAAGCTGCCTTTATTGGAAAGTGACATAGAGGAGACATGTGTACTTCTTTACAAAGTGGCAAAAACATCATCGCAATATTCCTTGTAGTATTTGGGGACAGTGTGTATTAATTATTCATCTAGAGTTTTGGATGTTCATGAATCGGGTCTGTGGCGTTTATGTACCCGATCTCGGCCGTTATATAGCCGGTGTATACAGATTTGTCGGTAAACAAAGGAGTAGAATTTATAAGAAGAAAGAAATAATTAAAATGGACTTTTGTTTAAATGTTGATTGTGAAAGCTGCAGATACTCTAAGATCTCCTTCGTTCTCAATGTATTCTATGTTGTTCGATTTCCCCCTTGCAAAAATTGCGGCCTCTAGTACGCCAATTGTCTCGGTGCCGGGCTTACACGCAGTACAAGATTGAGAATGAAAAGTTCGGCTGCCGTTATTGAATTAAAAGGCATCGCATTTGCTTTAGAGGTCATTACGGCTGATGCTGATGTTGATGCTGCCACCGATCCTGCCTTGCCTCTTGGTCTCCTACTCTCATGACATCTTCAAATTAGCTAGGAATACGTCTCATATCATTTACTTATGTTGAAAGAAACGATATCAGAAAGTCCGTTTATGAGAGTTTAGCTATGCAAACAGACCCAAGGTACGTAATAGTACACGCGAGATCCGAGACTCGCAATGAACTCAAGTTCCCTCAATATCACGCTCAACACAATCAATCAACTCTTCTCCTCTTTCAACAGGTCATGAGCCCAAAGCGTCCCTGGCCGTTGTTCGTTTGTTTTCTGGCCTTGGAGAATTTTCTATTTCAAGCATCACAAACATTTACGTCAGACCTCATGGCGTCGCGGCATCACGGCATCATCTCGCACCACCACAGACCACGTCATTGCCCCAGACACACTGCCCTAGCCCTTCCCTGTCCGTCATTCTCCATCACCGCATCCACCGCTTCGTTTCTTAATCTACTTAGCCACGGACCCGATTTTCATAGATACCCGAAACTCCAGGACGTGTGCTCGATACATCGTCCCTAGTAGAATAACCGACGTTGGATTTGTTAGCGTTTTACGTAAAAGAAAAGACAACGCAATTCTTTCAAAGATACGCGTTAATCTCAAGTTCTCGCCAGCACAACTCTATAAACAAACGGCTTCAGCCATAAAGTCGGCATTCAGTAGGGAGTAGAATTCAGGAAAGTTGCAAGGCAAAGCAAAATTAGCAGCAGCAGCCGTAATAATCCACGCAGCTATGTCTTAATCCAACAGCAGCAGCCGGCCTTCCCGATCTCAGTTTTACAATATCTATAAGCCCAGTACCGAAGCATAACGGGCGTATTAGGAGTTGTTGTAACAACTAAAGGGCAAAAAGGACAAGTGGTTAAACGGCATTATCGCAGACTCCAACAGGAAATTAGATATTTCACTCCCTAGCTTACACTTGAATTCATATATGACAGCCGAGATCAGATTTCTGCTGCATAAATGCCTCTACCCCGGTTTTCATTGATGCCCAGAGCTCCAGAATGCATCCTCGACACATCCCTATCTAAAGACAATAAAGAGCCCCAAAGAAACAGGTACATTCTACATACACCTTACGAAAATGGTTAGTTTTCTGCCCGCCCAACTACCTACTAATTACCAGTCGGAGTCGGAATTCTTTAAGCTTAGTTTTGCCTTACTAATGAAGCAGAGCTATAAGTGATTTCCTCCGGTTGGCACCCTTGCAAATCTGCCTTGCAATTTTACTCAACGAAATATTCTTGTTGTTTGTGGGTATCTATGAACAGGTGGCCTTAATGATAAACACTACGCCAAAGCTGGAGAGCTATGTGATAACCCACAACTCACAGACACAAACAAAAAGAAGAGATACAAATCTCCTTTCTGGCATCATACATGAAATAAAATAAATCGATTTCATGTCTATCATTTATTCGACAGCAACTCACAAACTCACAAACTAATACAAAGAAAAGAAAAGAGAAAAAAAAAAAAAAAATATATCATTCCCAACATCATATATAAATAGATAAAAACCGACTTATTACCTGTCACCTGGTTAAAAGCATCGCTAGAAACTTCCCCAACACACGATACTACATGACCAATCAACAATTCAATTTATACATTTCACTTTGCTTCACCATCTCATAAACTATAAATACAAAACAAACACACCAATTCCAACATTATATATAAATTACACAAAATCGCTTGATTGTCCGTCACATATTAATAAAAAAAAGAAAAAAAAAAAAAAAAAAAAAAAATGCCACCACAAACCCATTAATTGGCACATAATGTCATATAACCACTCAACAATCCACGTCACTTCACCTCACAAATTCACAGCCCAAAAGTGAAAAAGAAAAAATCATTACCGGCATCATATATGAATTTAAATTTAAATTCGATTTATTGTCTGTCATCTATCACGAAAGACCATGACACACACTCGCGCCCCTCTCATCTTCCCATTCAGATTCAGATTTCACAGAGTCCACTTTTCAAGTTTATCTGTTAATATTTTTTTTTTCTAATGAGAAAAACCACTCGCCTCTTTAACCACTCCCCCCCAAAAAATCACAACACTTTCTTGAAATATTTTCCTCAAAGGACGCCGCCCTCCCCTCCAAAATAATCTCACCTCTTTCTCTCTTTTCTTTTTCCTCTCTTAAGTGTAAAAAAAAAAAAAAAAAAAAAAGTATATTCGCTCCAAGCAAGGTTGCACGACAACGCTGGCCCTTTGAAAGGCACATTGTATTCCCGTGCACAAGAAAACCATCTATCTCATTCCAACTCCAGATCAAAAGGCTAAGAATATTGAAATATTAAAAATAACAAATTTGCCAAGTGTCACCAGGATGAATGTGAGAGCCGGAAGAAGAAATAAAGAATATCACTAGGTCGGCGCCATCCCCTCTCTCTTTATTGTTGATAAAAAGAGGCATCTGTGTGTGTGTATCTGTGGTGGTGGTCGGCGTAAAGTGTAAAATTGGGGAGGGAAGAGATAGTCAGCGGAGGTGAAAATAAGAGGAGAAGAAGTAAATTTCACTATGCGCTGGAACTAAAACTACCCAAGAGGAGGAAGAGAGCCAGGTTGGCCGGAGCCAATTGCGTAAATCAACTAGCCCCAGTCGTCTTGGCAAGACATCAAGAAAATCATTAAGACATCGTCCTGCATCCTCATGAGCAAAAGCCCCCCCAGGGTATCGAAGTTTAAAATAAGGAAATATGATGCACGGATATCCAAAAGGGAAAAAAAGGAGTAAATGTTAAGAATAGGGCGAAATAAATTTTAAAAGGTAAAAAGAATAAAGGCCGATATAAAAGCGTGTACATCATCAGTTCCAGCCAAGGGAGTTCTCAGCGGCAACGGGGGCGGAGATGTTGGCAGTTCGGGCAGAGCTCGTTCCGCTGTTGTGGCTGTCGCGAACTCCGGTGCCGCCATAGGTGCTCATGTCGCGGCTCATCAGCGCACCACCCATGAGGGCAGGGCTTCCGTTACCGGTGTACTGCATGCCGGATGAGCGCTGGTCGGTGCTCATGGAGCTGGAGCGGCGGTGAGACTGCTTCTTGCGCTTGTAGCGGCGGGCAATGATGAACATGGCACCGCCATAGAGGGAAGCAAGACTGATGGAACCAATGGCAATACCAGCCGTCTTGGCCTTTTGGGACGAGGACTGGTTGTCCGTGCTGGTAGTGCCAAAGGCATCGTTGCCAGAGCCAGCAGCAGGGGCAGCACCGCCATCATCACCGGTGGAGCCAGAGCTGCCACCAGCGGAACCGGCATCATTGATCTGGCCAAAGATGCTAATCTTGGGGTTGATTTGACCAGTCAAGCTACGGACAATAGAGTCGGGGTTGTTGTAGATGGCCGAGTTAGCGACCGACATGTCCAGCTGAAGCTTATCAATCAGGTTCTGGGGGTAGTTGATGACGGCCAGAGCAGTCACATAGCCCCACTGAGCACGGGTATCGTAAGGAATAAGTTTGGCAACCTGGACCTTTTCGACATCAATGCCAGCGGCGTTGGCAAGAGCTTGCGGCAAGTACTTGAAGATCTGTGCAGCTGCAACAGTGTTGCTGGCAACAAACATGTAGTTGAGAGGATACAAGAATCCAATTTGGATGGGCTCTGTACCTTCGGGAACAGGAGCGTTGGGGTCGTCAGGGTAGATGATCTTGGGAACATTGGTTGGCAGCGCGGTGGCGGTGGAGACAGACTGAGTAGAGGCCGGGGAAGTCCATGCATTTGTGGTGGGCTCAATCACAATGGATGTTGGCAGCCAGTCAGCAGTGTTGGTCAAGGTAGCGGTGGGCTTGATGCTAGTAATGGGCTCGGCGCTCGAGGATACTGTCAGGACAGGCGGCGAAGTGACTTCCGGAGATGAAGATTTCGAGACGGTGACCAGAGTAGAAGCAGGGGTCGATGTAGCTTGTGCAACGCTGGTTGGTGGGGCCGTTGATTCGGTCGCGGGAGCAGACGTGGCGGGAGCAGACGTAACATCGGTAGAGTTGGCAACGGAGCCGGTCTCAACAGCAGAGGAAGATGAGCCAGTAACCGAGACAGAAGGCGAGGTGACTGGGCTCGTCGGCTCGTCGGAGCTAGTAGTGTTGACAGGAACGCCCGTGACAGAGCCGGTGGGAGCACTGGTGGTGCTGGCCGGAACGCTGGTGGGAATGCTCGTGGGAGGGCTGGTGACGGGAGGCTCGCTGCTGGTACCGTTGCCAACCGGGACATCGGAGCTTGTGGAGACGGGTGGGAGCGTAAGAGGGAGCGAGATGCTCAGGCCGATGGAGCTGGAAGTCGACGGGGGAACGTCCGAGGAAGTTGCGTTGCCAACATCTGATGCAGACGCCGTGGGCGATGAAGTGGGAATCACGGGTGGCAGAGTTGTTGGCAGAGACAGGGTTGGCAGAGTCGTTGGCAAAGACAAGGTAGGCAGAATCGTGGGCAGCGACAGGGTGGGGAGAAGGCCGCCCTTTGACGTGGACGAAGCACCAGTACCGGAAAGTGACGTCTGAACTGGTAAGCCAGATGAGGTCTGAGACTGAGAGACAGAGACATCGGCAGCGGTAGAGTTGCCCGAGACGCTGCTGTTGTCAAGAGTGCTGCTGGCACTGGCGCTGGCAGACTCGGAGACCAGAGCACTGGTGGAGGAGGGGAAGAGCACGCCAGTGGGATTGATGATGATTCCGGTGTCAGTGGCCTTGGACGAGGTGGCAGCCGAAGAGGATGCTGCAGAAGAGGTCGACTTGTCACCAAGGCTGAGACCAAGGCTGAGGCCCAAACCAGCAGAGCTGCTAGGGGTAGCAGATGAGGCAGCAGAGCTGGTGGGCGTAGCAGAGGTCACAGGGGAAGAGCCGGTTCCTGTAGGGATCGGGGCACTGGCAGTTGCCGAAGAAGAGGTTGTCGAGCTTCCTCCGAGTGAAAGTCCTAGGCCGAGGCTGAGACCAAGTCCGTCAGAGCTGGCCGAGGCCGAAGAGCTCGAGGCGGCCCCAGAAGAGGTGGCTGCGCTAGAAGAGGCCGAGCTAGCTGAGCTGGAATCTGCTGAGGAAGAAGCAGCCGATGATGACTGAGAAGCAGAATCCGAGCTAGACGCTCCAGAAGGAGCAGGAGTCGGGGTAGATCCCGCGGGTGGCGCCGTAACGACAATTGTCTTTTGTCGGACAATGGTCGTCACGCTGCCTGATGGAGAAGCGCTAGGCTGTGAAGAGCTGCTGTCGGCTGAGCTGCTGGCTGACGAGCTGGTAGCAGAAGTCGAGGTGCTCAAGGTGCTGGAAGTGCTTGAGTGAGCAGCACCGGCTCCCGCCAGAAGGCTGGAAAGGTAGTCGGCCAAGTCTTGAGAAGTCGTCGAGCTGGTAGTGCTGCTAGAAGAAGTGGTAGCAGTGGAGCTAGTCGTCGTGTGGGAGGTTGTCGAGTTGAAGACGCCGACCTCGCGCTTGATCTTGTGAGGGTAGTAGAACTTGGGGCGCTCGACGTTGGATGCGGCCACGGACAAGGCGAAGGTGGCCGCCAAGGCGAAAACCTTGGTCTGCATGGTTGCGAATCCTTTCCGGGTCGCCGCGTAGAGTAACGAATGTGAGTGTATGTATTCCTCCCCGGTATAAAGGAGCGTGTAGTTGTATGTTGCAAGCTAGATATACTATCCGATTCGTTAGCGATGAGAAGCCGGATATAATTCAGCGAAGCGCCTTACTGCCAGGAACAGTTTTCAACGAATGTAATTGACAAATGTCAAAGAGCGTGTTAGTCTGCAACGTCAAGTCAGCGGAGAGCTTCTCCAGCGTGTCAACAATGTGGTGTTTTCCCAATGCGAGATTCTGCGCCCCCAAAGCTGGCGGCTGTCGGCATTATCCAATTGAGCCACGCAATTTGAGATTGCGTTGATACCAAGAACAAGCAGATGCCCGCGCCCGACCGCATGACGCCTCGAGCGCATTCGTCTCGTCTCCTTTGCTTTGCTTCTGCCCCCCCTTGTCCTCGCTCTTACACGCCTCCCCGCCAACAACGAATCCTTCCTCCGGCACCAAGCGACATCCGAAATAAAACACTCACATTTTGTAATACGTATGTGCGGTATAAATAAAAATTCAATTAAATGAGCGTCGGGTTGTTGAATAAATCGTCATATAGCGTCCGTCACCGTGGGGAGCGCAGCCGTGTTGGATCGTGGGGAGCCTGGTTTTCGCAAGTCTTGGAACGAGAGTGAAAGCAAAAAAAAAAAAGCGTGGCGAGAACCTCCCGAGGCCCCTGGGGTCGTTCAAGTCATGAAAAACGCCGGAGTTCTCGACAGAGCGGCGTTGACGCGCGAAGCGAGCAGCGCTGGAGGTCGAGAAGTCGATAAAGGGAGGGAACCACGTCGCCTGGCGGGAGTTTGTCGAATGAGCGGGATGGCGATGGATTGCGAAGGGAAGGAGGAGGAGGAGAGCAAAAGGGAAGGAGGGCGAGGAAATAAGACTTGGAGATTGCGCCGCAAGCGAACGAGGAACGAGAGACAGTGGATGGGAAACACAAAACAGGGGGGTGTGGGAGGTCTTTTGGCAGGGGAGAGAAAACGAGGAGACGACAGAAATTGTTTAAGTCGGATGGGCTCTAGCGCTGCGCGACGACGGGTCGCGATACCGCCCAGCGGGTGCAGGGCCAGGTACTGTTGCAGGCACCGTGCAGGGGCCTCTTGCGGGCAGCAGGGCTGGAGGGTACGGGGCAGCATGCCGGCGGGCTTGTAGCGGTACAGCGGCGCCGACAGGGGATGCCATGCCACGGGAGCTCTCCGCAGAGTTTCAACTTTCAAGGCAAGGCCGGGAGATGCCTTTTTCGTGCTGTGCTTGCAGGTACTTGTACTGTACAGTATATACCTAGGTAGTATTACAGAGTGATGCTACGACTAATGGAGCCCGTGCCAGAGACGAGCGCGAACAAGACGATAATTGCAGGCGGTGATAGCTCACCTGCAACGACGACACCAACAGCGGTGCGAGTGGCGTTTCTCTGCTCTCCCTCGTTCTTCTGCCTCCCTCCATTCTCTTCTCCCAATGTCACACGCGGCCGGGGGCGATGCTCTGGAATGGAGGGTGACCAACATCAACGTTGCGGCGCATTGGCCCAAACGGGGTACAACGGCGGCCGGGGATGCGATACACAGCGCCAACATGCGTCAACGGGCGGCAAGCCAGGTACCCAGCGCTGGGTTCTGGCGGTAAAAAGCAAGTACTGCAGTATCAATACTTGTACAAGTACAGTACAGTACGAAACACAGGCAGCAAGCGAGAGAGAGAAGCTCCAAGCTTTTTTCTCTTTCTTTGCAGGGGTCCTCTACCCCTGTCCCCAGCCAAGCCCAAGGATTTAACGAGGGATCCCTCGTCTATGAAAGAAACTTTTTGATTCATGCGACCCTCAAAGAGCGAGCAGGAAAGAAAAGCACCGCCACTCGTGCCGTTCTAGGCGGCGAGGGTTGGAAATTGCACCCGCCAAAACGGGACTGGCAGCAGCCAGCGCATGGTGGGCCGCGTTTTCTCGGTGGGCGAGCGCGTGGGTTGCGCCTGTCCAGGCCTGTGGCAGGGGCGGGGCACCGCACACAATCGCCCAAGGGCTCTCACACATTAGTGCGGTACTTTGCGGTGGGCGGCCTAGCGTTACGGCTTCTGGTGGGCACAGGCGGCATGGCTTAAACGCGCATCAGGTACCGGTCCATCGCGGCGCCTCAAGGGGACAGGACAGGCGGGCCAGGGGTAAAACAGTGGCCTGGCGCCCCATTGGCTGAGGGTCCACGAGCCCACGCTACGGACGATTTTTTTAGAAGCTGGTGGTGCGGCGAGACGCCTCATCAGGTACCTCGCAAGTACCTCGTCTCTCTCTCTCTCACTCTCTTTGCCATGAATGGCCAGCCTTTTTGCGGTGGTATGGATTATTGATGATCTTTTTTTTTCTCTCCTCCAGGCCCTTCTGGACCTGTCGATCAATCGCCAGTGGTTCAGATTGCCGTGGGAAAATCAAGCAAGCTCAAGCTCGCTGCCGAAGTGTGGCGGAGGCATGCCGTGCAACAGAGCACAAGACGCCTGCACTGGAGATTTGCCTTGTTGATCAAATGGCTTTTTACTCAGCAGCGCAGGGTTCCTGTTCCCGAGCGCCACATGCCTGTGTGCGGTGAAGAGCAAGACAAGCAAGATATCGCCATTTTGACGATGGCTTCGTTGCCCGTTCGGACAAGTACCCGCCGTGTACTACGGTTCAATTGCTGCACAGTATCTTGAATGATCAGGCCAAGGTAGCACCACTGCAGTGCCAAGCAGGAATACAGCATACCGCTCTTACCTGTCTGCTCACCCAATAAGTCGGAAGTAAGCAGTAGAAGCTCACGACATGCGGCTAATGCACACTTCATTGCGCGCAGGCACACGATCACTCAGTCTCCTGGACGAGCACGGAATAGCCGGCCTGCTGCACACGAAAAAAAAAAAAAAAAAAAAAAAAAAAAAAAAAAAATCCCTCGCCAGCCTCCGGAATCACGCAAAAGAGAGGCTGTCGCGTTCCAGTTCCGGGAGCTGCCCAGTTTGGGACCCATGAGCTGACAATCACTGGGAAAAGCCAAGCTCTGGCTGGTCCACGACCGGGGGGGTCAATTGCGTGAAGTGTGTGTGCTGTACAGCAAAAGTGACCTGCGAGGAACCTGCGCACCAGCCTGTCCGAGCACCCGCGCGAACCCCTGGCGCCGGGAGGGCTGCTGGGCCAATAGCGAGAGCGCTAGCAGCTGTTGGCTCGTCTCGGCGCAGGATTGGCGCCGTGCCTTTAATATTAACGGCCGAGAGAGCAGCCAGCTCTTTGAAAGGTCACTCTGCGCTGGCCTTGATACTGCAAAGTACATGCTTCTTCAGCGCCAGCTCTTTGCTGTATCCTCTTTTCCGGGGGATCGTTTGTTTCTTCGCCGTGCTTGGACGCTGTGCTATTCTCTTCTACCTATTCCGTCCGTCCGTTTTGTTTCTGCTCGTGTCTAGCGCCCAAGTTACTCCGTACAGTGCACCGCCGCGGCTGCTTCAGGCTGGCCGTTGGCGTCGAATCCGAGCTTTTCCTCACCTGCGTGGTTTTCCCCTCCTGTAGCAGCAGCAGCCATCGCTGCCTATCGCAGTTTAGGGGCCCTGCTTGTCAGTGGGCTTAGCGTCGACGGTTGGGCTGGGCTGGTTCCTGGCGCCAAGCAGAGCAGACGAGGCTGCGTGCCGTTGCTATTGACTGTGGCGGTCAATGATTGCGTATGCTGTACCAGTGCTAGCCATATAGCAACCGCAGAGTGTGGAAAAAGAAAGCAGATGAAAAGCCGGCAAAGGGCCTGTTCCCGAGTCGTCGGTACACGTGCAATTCGTCTTCTAAGCGTTTAATTGCAGCAATTCTAGTAGCGTGTGCATTGGCTTGGCACCGCGTGTAGATCATTTCCTGCTATCAGGTAGGTAGCCGTCCACATTCATGCGGCGCAAATCGGCTCAGGTCCGGAACCTTGCAGGCCAGCCAATAATCAGAGGACAGAGCAAGAGTGAAATCAACTCATTCAAGAGGCCAGACCTGATAAAGCAGCCAAGTGCTCATTTTACGTGCATTTCGGTGTGTACGGCAGGCATGATAAGGCGCGCTGCGATTCGACCAAAACGGGATTTCACTACATGTACTGTAGGTACTCATACTCATATAGACGAATCATCCATCGCTCCCGACGCACGTACAGGGAAGCTCGTGCATGCCGTAGGATCCTCTCAACGTGTCCGTGGCCCGTGTCGTCCGCTGCAAGGTACCAAGCAGCCACTTCTGCCGTTGGGACCAGCATCATCAGCCTTCGGGGATACATTGCTTGTACCTGTGAATGTATGTAAGGAATTGTACACGTGCAGCCCTCATTCCACCCAATTGCCTGCCTCTCCCGGCGCACTGAAGCGGCAATAGCCGTTCTTTGGGACGCGTCTTTACGACTCCTACCACTACCACTACCACTACCACCACTTCTCTTGTACGGCTCTCGTGTAAGATTACGGGGCTTGGCCAAGCAGCCGCTATTGGACTGGCCTCACGTACACCGTTTACACCGCAGGCCCTCATTTCCACCGCGTCCAAGCTCCTCAGCTGGAATGGGAGTGCTCACTCTGTAACATACACCTTTTTTTTGTGTTTTTGTGTTTCAATCCTCACGGAATGTGGAAAGTCTCGGCAACTTGGCGTGTGTTGAACAAGGCCCCGATATTTTGTTTCTCTCTGTTTTTTGTTCCCTGTGTTTCAGCAGAAGCTGAGAGAGGCCTCTCTCTCATCGAACCGAGACGGGACAAGGATGGGGCCTCCTTTTTTGTTTCTTTTTTAAGCATGCGATGCTACTCTAGTCTGCCGTAATCGACCAATATTGGCGTAGTGCTCCCGATACGAGCACGGACTAGATACTCCGTGTCCATATGGCTGTACTAGCACCTATTGCGATACACGCCGTATAGCAGTATCTGGTTGGCTGCTGTTAGATGCCATTTGGGTGAATCAGCCTCAGCCTTGTGACGCCCATGTCTTGCTCCATATGGGAAAACATGTTCGTCATTATCACGAACCCATCGGGATAGCGTAGTGAAACCCACCGGAATAAAATACCTCTGTTTACGGCGAGGCGTATACTCATTTTCGACCCATCATGCAATAACTGCTCGTATTACTCCAGAAAAAAGGGGGAGTCTATCAACAGCCGCCGCTGCCAAGAATACGGGTCGGTCCTAGTTCAATTGTTCGTCGTCGCTTGGGGTGCGCCGTAGTCTTAAGCTAAATGGTTAGCAAATTCTCAAACGCTTGGCAGACAATTTTATTATTTACCCTAGAATATGATTACTGGCGAATGCCAGATAAATCAATCTAGATGATGCCTTCAACAGGGCCATGCATCTTGTTTGTAAATAATATACGCAGTTGATGGGGAGCTATTGTCAAGTTTCATTCTGATGCTCTCTGCTTTCTCTTGATATGTCAACCACCACCTAACGTAAAAACGCCTGAATCAACTCCCCAGGTTGACATTATTAGTATAAAGAGGAGTGAGCTCATCGATGCTGAAAGTCATGATTGACAAAGGTTATTTGCTATAATCCTTCTTGTTATGCTATTCTCTTCTTCTGACGTCTTATACATGAGTTGCAGACTTTTCTCCTGGTGGAATGTTTACATGCGTAACTTCTGTAGTACTATGCAATGCAAAAAGAAAAGCAGTATTTGCAAATCTATAAGTACTATATTTTATGTTCTGCACATAGCGGCCATTATGGCATGCAGAATGACGAGAGTTCTGTCCTTGACAAGATTCATGCCAAAGATCCGTTACACGATCAAAAGTCGGTCAAAACAACACTGAATATGAACTACGCTCTTTCACAGCAAAATGAGAAGAAATTTTTCATTGTGTCAAGAGCATCTAAAAGCTCAATGTATCTATAATCTATGCTGTGTTCTTTTTTCATCGGCGCTCCAAGGTTGTCTGCTGAGCTGAAGTCAGGAGACCAACGGCCGGATCTTAGTCCTAGTCCATAACTCCATGAAGAATGTTTTTTTTTTTCTGCCTCATATGTAAATCGCCATACCATATATCAAGCAGGCGCTGGGTCGGAAAAGCCAAATTGAAAAGAGGCTCGTAGCCTGGGTTTGATAGAGCCAGGCCCGCCACCAGCGGCGATCAAGCCCGAGCATGTCATATATCCAAAGTAGGTCTAAATCGCATGTTTTTTTCTTCCCTCAACATTGTTTCCATATCATATCTCATTGAGCAGTTTTGCTTGCTCCAGCGGGTATCACGAAGCCCCTGTCAAGGCCGTGGCAAGCCATAGCCCAGTCCAAGCCACGAGGTCATCCATCCGTTCGGCCCAAGACCAGCCAGGGGCAACGTGGTGAATGGCGTGTTGATATAACTCTCGGCGTTTTCTTTCATCTACTTCTCGTAAGAAAAAAAGTTTTTATATCACGATACGCCCTTGTTTCACCATACAATTGACCAGTCGACCAGGGCGAGGAGGTCGTGATTAGAGAGCTCTTGGTAGATGGGATCCTGGAAGGCCAGACTCAAGTCTGTGTCCGCTGCCAGGCTGTTTATTTGGGCTATTGTATCGTCAATGTGCGTATTCTCGATCCGGGGTATTATGTCGTTGATGTGAGGTATGTCGTTAAAGCGAGGTGTTATGTTGTTGGCATGAGGCGTTGTATCATGGATATGAGGCGGCATATCATGGATCTGGGGCATTGTAGGATCAATAAGCGTCGTTGGATCGCCCATTGGAGGCATGTGATGATGCATCTGGGCTGCCATGTCGTTCATTCGAGGCGATGCATGGCCGATCTGAGCTATGGAGTTATCCATCTGAGTTACTGCGCCATCAATCTGAGCCATTGCTGCATCGTCCATCAGACTCATACCACCAATCGGATGGAGCTGCTCAGTAGGAAATATCGACCAATCCACCATGGCCAGCAGGTCGTGGTACGTGACGTTCTGAAGACTGGCATCCAATTCCGTGTAGCTCTGCGCCATCACATCGTCAACAGGAACTGGCGAAGAGTCCTTCCGCCGGCGTGGCCCTCTGCTGGGCACTTGCAACTTCCGCGGTGCCCCGGACCGAGGCCTGCTCTGGTTCTCCTTGCGCTTAGCCTCTTGCTGACAAGTGTATTTGATGGTTGAAAGCGGAACTTCTGCCAGCAGCTTGAATATCCGCCTGTAGCCATAGCCGTGGCTGTGCAGCTCGCAGATCTGCGATCGCTGCTGCGGCGATAGCTCTTTGCCACGGACCATTGTTTTCTTTTCTTCGTCGTTTGAAGGGAACCGAAAGAAATAATTGATCTTTGGCGAGACAGAGCTTCAAGAGGAGAGCGGCAGCCTGGCAGCGAAGAGGCCCTGTCGGGCTTATGTATGTAGACGCTGCTTACTATGGTGGCCCAACAGGGGGGCCACCGAAATCCTTCATGTCGATAAGATTGACGTGCGTACACCTACATATTCAAGGGTCTTCCCGCAATGGGACCGTTGCGATGACGAAAGTCAGATCAGATTAAGCCGTCAGCAGTTTGTTCATTGTTCATGCTGAGACAGAGGATATCATAATGAGGGCTCTGTTCACTATTCCAATCTTGACATGTCATTGCTCGTTAGTGCTGGGTTGAGATCAATCCCGCCAGACCAGACCGCTCAGCTCTATTTCTATACCACTCACGGAGTCAGAAAGTATTGGTGAAAAGACGTGTAGCGGTGTCATAAAGACGAATCTGCATGGGCTGGCCGACGGGTAAATCCTCTGCGGATCGCCAATACTATCGTGATTCTTCACTGCACGCTGACGGCCCATTCATGGAACTAGCCAGTGGCAATGCAGCAAATAAGAACCTAATGCAACATGCCGCCATGCGTGCTACGAGTAGAAGTCAGCAAGCGTGAGAAACTTGATCACTCAAAGCGATTCTTTACGCATAAGCAGTGAAAACCGGGTGATACCAAAGGAACGTGGCCATTGTCCGGTCAATAACCTTTGCAGGTCCCCTCTACTGACCTATTCGGGTTACAGGGTAGCCGGCTAAATAGGCGCTAAACGCAAATCCTCCGCTCTAAATCTCCATCGCAAGTAATCATCAGCTCATACACAGCATCAGCATCCCCATCCAACGGATGCTTCTCTTGGGCCGCTTGGGGTCTGATCGCCAACCCGCACACGCGTAATACGGCTCTTGGTTGCGGGCAACAAATCTCCAGCAACTGGAATCGCCATGTAAGATGGGCAGATCTGATCTCGGCCATCGCCCGGCATCTAACATCTGTGGCGCCAGATTGCGCACAACAAACTTTGACCCCACCCTCCGCGAAAACGTGGGCCCCTCATCTCGCCCTTGTGGCGTTCGGCTGTGGCTCGAGCCTATCATGCGATAAATCCCCTAATCAACCGTGGCTTCTTTTCCTCCTTCTTTCTCTCCTGTGCCTGTCCAAAGAGCTCGAGGGAGAGAGAGGCTCTCTTCGCCTTCTGACATCCCAACCATGGCGCGCCGCCAGCACCTCACGCTGTCCATCCTGCTGGGCGTGTGCCTGTTCTTCAGCATCAGCTACTTCTTCTCGGGCTCGTCCAGCCACCATGTGGATCGAATCCCGGCGCCGATGGGCGACTCGCCGGCAGAATCCAGGTCGGAGTTCAAAGTGGACCTGCCTGATATGCCGGCTAGTCTGCTTGGAGGAGAGTCAATAGCACCCAAGCTGGAGAATGCAACGCTCAAGTATGTCGTTCGCCCTCTCTCTCCCTTTTGTCCATGATGCCATTGCTAGCACCATTGGTTTGTACGCAGCTGGCGCTAACTTTTCTGTTTCTCACATCGATGTAGAGCCGAACTGGGCCGCGCAACATGGAAATTCATGCATACAATGGTCGCTCGCTTCCCCGAAGAGCCTACATCGGAAGAGCGCAAGACCCTTGAGTCGTTTGTCTACCTCTTCAGCCGGCTATATCCATGTGGCGATTGCGCAAAGCACTTCCGGGGCATTTTGGAGGATTACCCTCCCCAGACGAGCAGTCGCAACGCGGCCGCTGGCTGGCTGTGCTTCGTACACAACCTGGTCAACGAGAGGCTGAAGAAGCCCATCTTTGACTGCAACAACATTGGTGATTTTTATGACTGTGGCTGTGGAGATGAAGATAAGAAGAAGAAGGAAGGCAAAGCGGTTGACATGGAGCTGGCCAAAGAATAGACTTGGATTAATCGTAATAACAATTTAGAAATAGACTATCAAACCACACCGACAAGCTCCAATGACTTGTTCAAAGTAGCGGTCGATATCATATCGTTTCTCTCTCGATATAGCGCTTCTTGGACAGTCCAGAAGCTCATTCTTGGGTTACGGTCCTGCCCAGCGCTGCAACGCATACGTGGATTTTGAGCCATCATCTTGTCTAATCCATGGGCGAGCCTCCAGTATATCAATTCCGTGCAATCCTCCATTTGATTCAACCGTTTATTCTTGGATGCCGTCCTCACTGCGAATAAGCATCCTGATCATTCTATATCACGTGACATATCATGTGCCGGCGCAAATGTGGGGCCGGACGGCGCGGCTGCGCGTTCTCAGAGCTGCCTGAGCTTTGATGTGGCGGTAGTGCTAGCAGCGAGCTCCAGCCTTCCCAGACATCAGCGCAACAACGCAACCACCAAACAGCACATCGACGACCTGCACCGCGATATCTTCGAATCGACCAATACTTTTACCATTTTACATTGCAATTACTCTCTCACAATGGAGTTTGGCCATGCTGGTGTGCTGAACGAAGGTACGATTGCGAGCTCAACCCGGCATTCTGCCGATGACCCCTCGTTGACTTGATGGACAAATAGATGGCATTCATGTCGATATGGATCGGTTGAAGAAGGGAGAAGTCAAGTGAGTCAATACATGTCTGGAAATTATGGCATCAATATTGTTTTACTAACCAAATGCCAGCTTGGGTACTTCTATGTATGCTCCTCCACCCCGCCCAAACGAATAGCGACCTAACGAGATGATAGCATGGCTGTGACATTCAAGGATGGAGTTATTCTAGGTATGGCAGCACCATCGGGGGCGCACCTTTAGCGATGGATGCTGACTACTGGGCCTATAGGAGCTGATTCGAGGACAACCACCGGCGCTTACATCGCCAATCGAGTAACAGACAAGCTGACCCGAGTACACGACACCATCTGGTGCTGCCGATCTGGCTCAGCCGCCGATACGCAGGCCGTTGCCGACATTGTCCAATACCAACTGGGTCTCTTTGCCATGCAGAGCGGAAAGCCCCCAATGACACAGACTGCAGCCTCCATCTTCCAGGAGATTTGCTACGCCAACAAGGACAGATTATCGTCAGTAACATCTTGTTTTCACACGAGCCATGAAAGGCGAGCGAGTGGGTGCTAACGTAGCATAGAGCTGGTCTGATTATTGCGGGCTGGGACGAGCGATTCGGCGGCCAGGTGTACTCCATCCCCCTCGGAGGTTCATTGCACAAGCAGGCATACGCCATTGGCGGTTCAGGATCGACATACATTTACGGATACTGTGACGCCAATTGGAAGGAGGGCATGGAGGAAGCAGAAGCAGTCGCCTTTGTCAAGGGCGCGCTAAGAGAAGCGATCAAGTGGGATGGAAGCTCTGGTGGTGTTATTCGCATGGTTGTGTTGACGAAGAAGGGAGCCGACCGACACCTGTACCTGCCGGATTCAGACTACAAGGTGCGACAGGACTAGATGGGTGGATGATGGCAGAACAGGCATGGTCGTGTGAGCAGTCCATGAGCATTTGCTTTATAGCTGAGGTGGCAGTCGACAATAGACTGATCGACTAGATCCATACTTGTTAGAGACAATGAGATGCCGGTGACTGTGAATTGGATACTCGATATTGAAGCAAGTGAAGATGGAGCGTGTGATTAAACGTTGACTTGACGGAACCGACCCGGGCTGGGTTCTGAGTTGCCTAAGTATTCTACGGGTCTTTAGGGTCTATAGACGAGGGTTATGCTGGCTGTTTCAATAGAGAATTTAGGTTGAAAAAAAGAAGGAGGAGGGTTGTTTCAAACGTAGTAGCAAATGTGAGATGCTTTTTGTATTTGAGTAAGAGAAAAGAAAAGTAAAAGATGAAGTTGAACTATTGGGGTGGCTACAATTAGGTACTGCTCCATATACAACATACTACATGTCAGTACCTAGTCTTCAGAAAATATTGCTGGTGCGGGCTGGGCAAACAATTGAAAGATGTGTTTGGGGTGCTCCCTGCCTCACTGCATGCGGAGATGGATCTATGGAAGTGAAGAGTCTCTTCTATACACTGGTACGTGTAATTTTATTGCTTCTCTTTGGGTGTCTGCTTTCTTAACTTCTAATGTCTCTACCGTCCCTGTAGCGTTCACTCCTTCTATCATGAATGCAACATGATTTAGAAAGGCCGTAGGTATGTAAATGGTACCGGTGGGATAAAGGGACCGGCAGATTCAACAAACATTAGGCAACAAGGCTAATCTAGCGATAAAAGGCGTATTGCCGGCCTTTGTGTTGTCATGGTCATCTCGGCATGTGACGTAGGCAGTAGGGTAGGCACTAAGCCTAGGACCTGTGGCAAATGATACCTGCAGACCACAGCCAAACAGGTCATACGAGCGATCTCCCTTCTTAGGCATCGCGGGGAAAAAAAAAGGGCTGGTGATCCAAGGCAAATGATCTCGATGAGCGATGTGCACTGCGGCTCAAAGGCAGAGGCAGCTAACTTGAATGGTGGCCCTGCGATGAATGGGTGGATGCACTGCACTGCACCGTTGATACGATGATGTTGTGGTGTGCATATCCAGCGCCCAGCGGGTGGGAGAAGCGCTGATCTACAAGTCTACTCCCCATCCTATAGGCGATGCATGCCTGTATCTTGATTGTTTTTTGTTGCAAAGCTGCTAATCCACTGAGGGGACCGCAGATCGGCGAAAATAAGCATTTTAGTGACGCCGGAGCCAAGCCTGGCAGCGGCTTCTCATCCTGTCCTTGTCCCCTCCATTAGAGACATTGAGGGGAGCTGACGTATTGGGCCATGTAAGAACTGGTAGTGATGGGCATAGAGGTGATGGCATCAATTGAGAGAAGGGGAAGTAGGGGTCCTCGTACAGCTTGGAAATGCGGCATTGCCTCATGCATGTGCTTTTTATGTACTCGTTGAGCTCAATTAGACATGCAACGCCGAATACTACCACTGCAATTGACGAGAAAACATCAGTAGCATCAAGACGGAGATGTGAAGCTGCGCGGCACATTAACAGCCTATGAGCTACGATTTAAACATTCGTGCTGCTTAAAACAAAGTCGCCGCCGCTAATTTTCTGCTTGTCTGCATTGCATCCGGGCCTAGCCACCAATCACAAACAATCAAAGCTGCTTACTCAGGCAGAAACAAGGCACCCCTTGCAAGTCCTTGGGTCTTTTGAGCAGCCCACGTGCGGCATGTCTTGGCTGAGAAGCGAAGCTGCTTTTCTGAGCATGGGCTTGTACAGCATCGGAGCTTGGAGGGGGGCACGTTGAACGAGGGTTGGACAGAAGAGGGTGGTTCTTCCTGTATACTTGCATGTACTTTTTTTTTTTTTTGTTCCCTTTGCTTATTGCTGTTGCTGGATTTGCAGGCATTCTCCCTGTTTGTTAGTTGTGCTTGTGAATGTTATATGACGGAATGGTGTTTCCATACAAACGAGTAAGCGAGCTGAGCTGAATTTGTAGACAGAAGAGAAGAACAAAAACACGTCAGATACGTTCGTTCAGTTGCCAGTCTCAATCAATCAGAGCACTTACTTATAGTGCCTGAGCAGTGGACACACCCTCCTGCCTGTGCCCTGATCGCGGGTGGCCCCGTTTCCATCTCGCTCGTAACAACCTGTTTTTTTTCTTTCTTCTCTCCCTCCCAATAATTCATCGTCATACCTGTTTATCAACCGCATCCCGCTTCGTTTCTCCATCGGCGAGAGGACGAGCAGAAGCGCGCGGTTGCTTTTGGGTTTCTTCACCACCAAGTCGAGACTGCTCTTGTTCTTGATCGATACTCTGAAGCGTCTGTTCCTGCTGCATTGCATCGGCATCTCCACCGCCAACCCGTTTGTCGTACCGCAACGGCGACTTACATACAGATAGAGGTACATATACAGCTGCACGGGCTGGCACACACATTGGTGCATTCCATTTATCCCCTCTCCCATCTTCTTCTCTCTTCTCCCGGCACTGCTGCGGTTCCTTGTCTCCCCATCCCCCCTCTTTTCCCAGTGGCTCGAGCCCAGACCCAAACGTCCGCATCTTCTCTACACTACCTGTACCTACATCGAGGCTTTCAAAGCTTAATAGCAGCCTCTATCTATACACGGCTAGCTTCAGGCCAACCCGAACGACCCCAAGCCCACGCTTGACAGGCTTGGACACACGCACATACACGTTTGCTAGTTGGCAATAGCCCTGGTGGCGGCTTCTTCTCTGCTCCTGTGGCTGGTCGGCCTCGTGGGTTTCTGTCCCGAGAAAACAACCCTGGCCCTTCATTCTTCTACGCTCCTCCTTTGAGATCGATCCGATCGTGAGGCAGATTGAGCCGTGTTGCTCGACGCCGGATTTGCGCGGGGGGCAAAACAACTCTATCTTCGCTGGCGTCTTCACCCATCTCCAGCCTCTGATAGAAATCGTCACTGGCTGTATTGGAGCCCAACCCCTCATCCATACCCATACGCGCGAACTTGTATCATCCCATCGTCTAATCATATCACGCATCACAGTATTGAGCAAGCCTCGTCTTCTCTTTGCTGTTCACTAGGCTGTGAGTCTGCAACGATTTTCATCTTGTCTCTTCCCCTCCCTCTTTCATATCTTGCTTCTGCCCCTCCTCTTCTGCTCGCATTGCAGGTCCCCGCTTTGAGGAACCATCGATGCCTCTCTGCAGGGTTTTTGTCCCGAAGCTCCAGGCACCACAAGCTTAGAAGCTCCCTACATATCCCACTGCCTATACCTGCCTATCTCCGCCTAGCACCGCTGCGTGCAGCTCTGCACTGCCGCTGCCATTAGAGGCTCAATTGTCTTGAACATCAATGGACCCAAGGACCCCTCAGCGTGCTCCCCTTCGCCACCGAGGCTGTGGGTGACGTTGAGCGGCGGCGCCACAGTGGCCCGGTCGAGAGCCATCGGAGATCGCCTTGAGGTTGAATGAGCGGCTGGCGCTGAGCGGCTGAGCGGCTGAGCGGCCTTGATTCATGGCAAATCACCAGCGCCTGATGTCGCACGGCTTGGGACGACGCAAAAGCGTGGGAAGATACCGAGAGAGCGATGTCGGGGCTTTGCTCTCTTGTCTCGAGGTTCCTTGCATGTGGCAGTTGTGTGAGATCTGGAAGCAAGGGCTGCTTGTTGTTATAAGAAGATCCAAGAGAGAGATAAGGAGACAAGAAAAAGAGAGAGAGAAAAAGGGAAAAAAAAAGTGAGAGAAGTCTTCTCACCACCATCTCGTTTCTCAACAAACAAAGCCCTCAGCTCCCAGATGCAGATGCCGAGCGACATCTCTCTCACGCTGTGTTGTCGTTGAAGTCGACGGCCTTTGCATGTGCTCGAACCATTCGACAGTTCAGGTTCTCTTCCCCTCACTGCCCACTGTTCCCGTCCACCACGAGCCCCCCACAGCCGCTACCACCCACTGTGGCCACCACTCCAGCGCTCCCCTGCAGCGCACGCCTTCACCACGGCCCAGTGGTTCGTTCGTCGCGCAGCTCCCCTAAGCCGCCAGCGCCTCTTTCTTGTCTCCATGCGGCTGGATCTCGAACTCGCGTTGCCTCTTCCATTTTTTCCTCTTCCTCTTCTCCTCAGCCCAACTGCGCTTGTCGCAGCTGTCTTGTTCGAATTCCTTGACGACTGCACACGCATCTGT
Source organism: Trichoderma sp. CBMAI-0020 (assembly GCA_030708095.1). Taxonomy (NCBI): domain Eukaryota; kingdom Fungi; phylum Ascomycota; class Sordariomycetes; order Hypocreales; family Hypocreaceae; genus Trichoderma; species Trichoderma sp. CBMAI-0020. The sequence continues at coordinate 587,725 of JAJNCI010000011.1, read as the reverse complement.
TTTCCTTTGTGCTAATTTTTAATGACTTTTCCTGCGCCTTTAGTTGCCGGTCATCTGTTTTAATTCTTCTTTTTCTTTCTTCTCTGCCTTTCCTTCCTTGCCGGACCCGTCGCAGCCGCATTCTCGCCCCCTCCTCCCAAACCCAGACAGAAGCTGCATCGCCAACTGCTTCTGCGTCTCCATCTCCATCTCCAAACCAAAGCCACGGCTCCTGACCAACACGCGCGCCCCTGTCCCCGCATACGATGCAATGGCAGCCGTAATCGGCGACTTTGTTCCTGACCTCGCGCGCTTCCACAGCATGATCTCCAGCTCCTCGTCCGCCATCCCGCAGCGCCAGGAAAGCCAGGCCCACGATCCCGCCCCCTACCGCTCGTCCAGCCGACACCGGTTGTCTGGCTCCGTGCCGCGGTCTCAGACATCAGCAGCAGCATCGGCATCGACCTCGGCGTCAGCGCCGGATTCCCAGCCCAGTGCCAACAGGAGCACCGCCGCCCAGTCGGCGCAGCAGGGCCAGTCGACTTCACGCTCGGCATCCTCTGGCGGAGCGTCGCGGTTCCCCTCGCCGCCGCCGTCCTCGTCCCCAGCAGCTGTCCCCGGCCCCGTTGCCGCCGACGATGAGAATCGAGCGTCCATGGTATCCCAGACTGGAGACGGCGTCTCCGCAGCCGGCCTGCAGCACCAGCCCCCGACAGCCTCAGACCCGACAGCGCCTCAGAACCAACAGCCGTCGCCCGCGTCGGATGATTATCCTCTAAGATCTGGCCAGGCCGCCGGCTCCGACTCGTACCTGGTTTCGTCCACGTCTGCCTCGTCCGTCCCCGAACAGAATGTGGTTCACATCCGCGATCTCGCACACATAGAAAAGCTCGCGGAAGCCGACTTGGCTGGCGATGGGGGCCCGTCCGGCATCCTCCACGACCCGCCGCTGCACCAGACTAAGTACGAGATTAGCGCAATGCCCATTGGCGATGTCATCGAAATGGTTGCCGCTCTGTTGACCAAGATCACCACTACAAACGATCTGCAGCACGACGCCATGCAGCGCAATGTTGCCCACCAGCAACAGGCCAACCAGAACGCAGACGCCCACGGCGGTTCCCAGATGAGTCCGCTTAGCCACTCGGTGCTTGCGTTCCACGGCAAAAACGTTCCTGCCATCACCATCTTGAGCTACCTCTCGCGCATCGACAAGTACTGCCCGACTACTTATGAAGTATTCTTGAGTCTGCTAGTCTACTTTGACCGCATGACGGAAAAGGTCAATGACATGGTGTCGCGAACCGAGGGCAGCAGACGGTCATCGGCATCGCGACCGCGAGGGCCCATGTCCGTCGCATCCCATGATACCCCGATGGGCGATGCCTCGAGGAGCCCTGATGAGAGCGACGAAGATCTTGCCGATGACGAAAGTGACGACGACGAGGTCATGGTTGACCCGCCATCTCGGTATGCTCGCTCAGCAGGCAGAGCCGCGACGCCCGCGGCTGAGCGCTCCCTTGGTCTGCCAACCCCAGCGGCGTATTTCGTGGTTGACAGCTTCAACATTCACCGATTAATCATTGCTGGCGTAACTTGCTCCAGCAAATTCTTCTCGGATGTCTTTTACACTAACTCTCGATATGCAAAGGTGAGCGAAAACTGGATAACAAACCTGCCCGTCTCTTCCTCTCCTGGCTCTGATACTAACTATCGCTAGGTTGGCGGGCTTCCCCTGCCGGAGTTGAACCATTTGGAACTCCAGTTCCTGGTGCTCAACGACTTCCGACTCGCCATTCCAGTGGAAGAGCTGGAGGCATATGCCACGATGCTCGTTGAATTTTATGCCCGAGAAGTGGTAGCTCCTCGGAGCCGTCACACGTAGTAGCGGGATACAGCAAAGTCCGCGAACACAAAAATTAAAGCGGGAGAGAAGCATCACGATAGCCGACAGATCTTTGCGACGGACTCGGTAACATGAGTAAGCCGTGTTTTGGATCTTGATTGGTACGGCGTGTTCTACCTCGAAGCCTCGATCAGGACAACGATATCTTGCAAAGCACCTGTTGGAAATAATTTCTTATCAAAGGTTGGCCGTGGCCGATCGAGCCGAGACAAGGCAGAGTTCTTTTGCAGTTCCAGGCGGATCTTACATACACCGCATTAGAAGACAAGCAAAGTTGTTGGAAGCGAGTCAATGGGTATGAGTAGGGCCTTTTATACGGTCTCAAACTTGCAGACTATGGACTATATATCAGCGAGTTGAAAGAGGAGGCACATTGACATGTCATGGGGCATGTCGACTTGGTCCTGGCCTGGACGGCAAGACTATAGACGGTTTCTAATTGGGCAATGGGGAAGAGAGGGAGCTGTGTTTGCATGTGTGCGCGCATATGTTAGCAAACGGTACTACTTTGGCTAGACAGGAAGATGGCACAGCTGCACAAGGCAGAGAGCAAGGCGTGGGCGGTTGTTTATGAGAGCTCTGATGGGATTGGCGAATTCATTGCAATGGCGCAGGGGGGTTTTGATGGGCCTTGGTCTTTGTTATTTATTTATTTCTTCTCTTCTCCTGTTATTCGTTTGAAAGAGTTTTAAACAGGGGGGGTTGTGACGATGGACGATGACATTGAGATTTAAATATGCTAGATAGATTTTTGACGATAGCACAATATGATATACTACGCTCTGGTTATGAACATTGAATTTGTTTTGGCTTTGATAGTAGTACATGTAGATTATGAAGATTTTGCAATCTGAGAGCTGTATGGACATGGGTAGGTATGCCATGAACATACCCATGTCCTTACACAAGTATAACGAAAGCTCTATCGTTCTATGTATAGTGTATATATATAGTATTAGAAGAGAAAAGAAAAGAAGAAAAAACCATGTTTAATCAATCAACTCGTCGCTATGTAAAAAGGGGGAAGGACGACGGAAAAAAAGGAAACGACTGGAATTAATGTTACTGTGTTGTGCTTGTGCCGGTAGTGGAAAATGTACTTTGTAGCTTTATAAAGAGAAAGTTCTGCTTCGAGCGGATGCGTGTAAGTTGATAGTAAGAAACAGTTGCGAGTCAACGACAGAAAAAAGAAGGGCAACGACAAAGGAAAAGAGAAGAAGCGTGGTTTGCATGTAATGTGAAAATGTGAATGTGTGATCCCCGTTGAAATGACCCTGAAAGATAAACCCCCCCTTTTGCTCGATAGATCCCATTCCCCTTTCCATGGTGGAAAAAAAAAAAAAAAAAAAAAAAAAAAAAACGCCGTCGTGTAGGTGTATGGTTTTTCTTTTTTTCTTCTCTTTTCTTTTTTTTTTTTTCAGATGATGAAACCTTCCGCCTTTTACATGCCCACGTTTTGATGAATATCGCTTTTTTGGTGTCCCTTGTTTTGAGCGTTGTATAGATGTGTGATGAAAGAGAGATGTTATGCGTGTGATGCGTCGAATGAGAGACCAAATGTCAAGAGTATATCATGTGAAGTAGTCGTGCAAGAAGGTCGTATTCCATTTCTCTGGCTGTGGCTTGTTGCGTAGCTCCTCTTCTCTTTCGTCGTCGTCGTCGTCGTTTTTCTCATCGTCATCAGAGGTGGCATCGCTCAGTTTATCCCCCCTATCCCACGTCTCCTGCGGAACATCAAACGATAGGAATGCGTCCTCCATCTTGACGCCCACCTGCCAGCGCCCCAACCACGGCAGGAAGTTCTCGTGGCCGCCACAGGCTGCGCCGGCATCGGGTTGCTGGACGTCGTACCAGCCGGCCGTGCTACGGCTGCAGTACTGCTTCGTCTCGAGCTTGATCCAGCGGTCGGTGCTGGGGAGCTCGCCGTAGGTGCCGTTGCCGGAGGGCAAGGGGGGCATGACGAGGGTCGTGTTGAAGCCGAGGCGGTCGGCCCAGCTGGTGGCGAAGGGGAAGCGCGGCACGAGAGACATTGGCTTGAAGGTGGTTTGGAAGAAGGGCCGGATGCTGGGCTGGGACTCGTCTGCGTTGAGAGGGTCGTCGTGAGGGTAGATCTTGATGGTGGTGGAACCGTCGGGGTGGTGGTCCCAGACGAATTTGGCGAGATGCTTGGGGACGTTCCAGTCTGGAGAGCGTGTTAGTCGTGATTCTTTGATTTTGTGCAGTAACATGAGATATGTATAACCACGGATATAACCGTATCCATGTATATATAACTGTACTTACTCGTCCTCCCGTTGAAGCAGCTGTTTGGCGTTGACACGTAAATCCTCGTAATCTTGGGGTTGCACCCCCTCGTCTTCTTGCCATCCGCCTCCGTCCTCTCCCAGTCAAAGCTGCCCGGCGCAACCAGCATCTCATCATAAGGGCCTATCGGTGAATCCCTATAGCTCAGGATTTGGATCATGCTCAGCCCGCCAACCGGGCGGCTGTAAGTCTCATCGGCAAAGGAGGTGACTCCCTCGAGGGGAGAGTAGGCGTGTTCGGGAAGGGCGCTGGCGGCTTTTGGTGACGTCCAGAAGGAAAAAGTGTAGATGTCGCCGCGGAGGTCCCATTGCGGCGATAAGTGGGCGATGGGTCCCCCAAAAGACTCGGGAGGGACCTTGATCTCTTTGACGATGGGCTCGGATGATAAGGTCTTGCTGGAGAGATCGTGAGAGAGTAGGGGCTCGTGGATGCTGATTTGAGTTGTGGGCGTGGACGGGATGCTGGCGGAGGTGGTTGAGGTGGCGTCTTCCCAGGGAGACGATGAGACGGGTGACTGGGGGGAGCATGGCTGGTTGTCGAAGTCGTCTCCGTCGAGGTAGTGAATCTCATCCGGGCCGAGAGAGGTATCGACTATGCGGAGCTGGGGTTTTGATTTGGTGTCGGCAAAGAGGATGGGCCGTAGAGGAGGAGTTTGTGGAGCCATGGCGGTGTTATGAGCCATGGTGATGGTTGTGCTTTTTACGATAAATGGTGGTGATGGGTTGAGTTTGGGTTACATCAGAGCAAGGATGGAAAGGTAAGGTGAGTTTAGGGTTACCTGGCTTGCAGGCGTGAGTGAAAGTAGAGACCAGCTATTAAACAAGGGAGAGTTGGAAATAGAGTAAGTGGAAAGAATGTTGTAGAACGGCGTTGATGGTCGTTGTAGACGGAAAAGATGAATAGATTCAAGGGACAAATGAGAATAAGAAAAAAGGTAGAAACCCTATATCAAGGAACGAAAGAAAAGAAAAAGAGAGCCCGTATCTCTTGAAGGCATAGAACGAATGAGTGGTGTGTGAGTCCGGATGAGAATGAGCGGGAAGGGGGAGGGGGAGGGGGGTGGGTAGAACCAAGAAAAAAAAAAAAAGCAAGGACTTTGGGTCAACGATTCACACACACGGAGTTGTATACTTATGGAATTCCGTGGCGCTACTCAAAGCCCAAAAGCTCAAATGGTTAAAGGAAAAAAGGAAAGGGAAAAACTAGTGCCAAAGGAGAGAGGCCTCGGGAGCCAAGTGGAGGCTTTGTCGACGCCGGACTCGATCTCGGCGCGGCAATAGGGCTTTTGATGTCCGAGTGGTGGTTTTTTGCTCTTCTTCTTTTTTCCTCTTAGCTTGCTTGCTTCTTAGTTTTGGGTCTTTAAGATGGAGTAGTGTAGTTTTCATTCATGTGCTGACGGGGTAGTACATGTGAAGAGTTGGTGATGGTGTAGGTATGTGGTATGTATATTTCAAGGTGTGAGGATGAGAAGCTGAGAGTGAGGCTAAGGGGGTTATTAGCTCGAGGAAGCAAAGGGAGCGAGATTGCAAACGGGGTGCAGCTGAGGTGGATTAAGAATGCACATAGGCAAGCAGTATAGTATAAATGATTTTGAAAAAGAGAAGAAAAGAAGCTGTAAAAAGCGAATGAGTGAATTGAAACCTGTAGACAAAGCAACGACCGAGGCAGTCCAAATGCAAGCAGTCAACACCAACTAGGCATTGAGCAAAGAAGTCAACAACGACAAGAAGAATTGACTGTGTCGTAAAATCCCCAGCTGCATGCGGCGTGAGCGTGAAGGGGGGCACAGGATCCCGGCTCCCGAAAAGAGACAAGACGCCCACAGGCTTGGGACGCAGCACACAAAAACCAATCAATCGGGTTGGACGAGGCAAGAAGAAGAAGAAAAAACGGCCCTCCCTTCCCCAGTTTTCCCCTCAGAGGGAGGAGCACAAACAGGTCAGCTCGGTTCCAAGAGTGTTCCAGAACGCAAACGTAGCCTTGCATGTGTGTGTGTGGCATGCAATATGCAGCATCTCCGCACCCGGGTTTGGAATTCAAATGGCAGGTGGAGAAGGGGGTGTGGGAAGGGGGCACAGCGATGACGACGATCGTCTTGGATCTCGGCCTGGAAGCTTAAAAAAGAAGGAAAAGAGGGAAGAGAGGAAAAGGGAGTGTACGAAGCTAGAAGCAGGAGGAGGGATGCAGGAAAAAGAAGAGTGGAGGAGGCACCGGAATGCTGTAAGAGTGCGAGACCCAGTAGGAAAAAGTAAAGTTGGCCTTGCTTGGCGATCGAAGCTGGCTGGGCTGGCTATGGGTACAGGCAGGCTCCCAGGATGAGCAAACTATGGGTTCTGGATATGAGCTATGGGTTCTGGATATCGGCATGAGCAAGGGTGTGGATATGGGTGCTGTCCATGGCAATATGATGTGGACATGCGACTTACACGCTCTGACTGGCTGTGACAAGTGATGAAACTGGGACAACATACACAGTCCAGCTGGACAAGGCATGGCCCCAACAGCCCAAGGAAAACACCGAGAGACAACAGTCTCGGAGACAAGACAGACAGACAGATAGAAGCTAGGGAGAGACCCAGAGACAAGAGGATGCAATGGGCTGCTGAGTAAGTGACGGGGGTCCCGTCTCCAAGGGACCGGCGATGTGTGCCCCCTGTAGACGACGCAACAGGGGGGTCCTGGGGAAGGAATATTGGTACCTGCTTCTAAAGGGGTACGGGTCGGGTACCGCGAGCTACCTGTGCGGATGGCATCAACTTGAATTACATGCATGTGTGTGCGTGTTAGCGGCCGCATGACGATGGCACTGCTGCGGAGAATGGGAGTGCTGATCTGCAGCGTTGATACTGATTAGATCAGCGTGGAAGTTGCTCATGAACTGTGCTGCTACTTGTAAGACGTCGTATATCTGTCAGTGGAGGCTCTCAGCTCTTCGTACCGAAGCAGCTGAGCAGATACGACCCGGCAAATCATGGGTATCTCAAAGTAGAGCGCCGTACCCGCATGGGCGCAGGATACATATACGCATTTAACGTGCAGAACGAGTACGAGTGCAAGTCGGCACGTGGGAAATGCAATGCACGCTCTTGTCGGAGATGATGGCAGAGTTACTTGGTGCGTGTTGGAATACGACCCAGATACCGAATATGAGTAGTAGTAGTGGTTGTGGTACGATTATCCGGGGGTTGTATATAAGGCAGTAGAATTAACAAAATGACGGACGTGCCCATTCCTGACCCGTGCCAGACTGATGGAGAGATTTGATAGCAATATCCTTCTGCTTTCTCCAGATCTGACTTGCGCCACCTGGGAACGCGACAGCCGCGGAGCTGTCTCCGGAGCCAGCATTTCACCGCTTACTTTTTTTTTTTTTTTTTTGTACTTGCTCTAATATACTCACTCGTATGAGTCTGCTTTCAACCGAGCAAAAAACAGACTTGCCAAGCTTTCAACTCACGGACGCCTTTTATTTCCCGTATCCCGTTGCCTTGCCCTCTTTGAGCATTCGGCTTTGGTATGGAGGGCTTCAAGAGAGCCTAAGAAACACAACACGCCCTGGACAAGGACACGCCACACCACATGCCGTGTTTCTAAAGGGAATGAATACAGGCCAAGAAAAGAGACCCGAGGGGGAAAAATCAGAGAAAGAGACCCGCTAGTAACGGCGCCTTTGTTAGCGTTTGCTCTACTGAGCCGTGTCTTGGAGGCCAAAGTTGCCAAGTTTGGAGGAACGAGGCTAATAGAGCTGCTATCAGGTGGGCATGGATTCATACGCATCGCCGCTGCTAAACTCAAGGCGGAAAAGAGCACCCATGGACTGACATCAGAAACGAAGCGAATCAATGGACAGCCGCATGGCATGGCCGAGAGGGTGTCCACCGGGGCTGAAGGGCAAGTGAGGCGCTATACTACGGCTGTCCTGTAGTATGCTTGTAACCAAATCAGCCAGACAGGCCTTTTGGATGGGATCCAGGCCAAAAACCACTAATTATTGCGCAGCTGTTGGCGGGACCTGAAAGTCCCAAGGGAGAGAGAGACTCAAACTCGTGGCTGTGGCACCGAGATAAAGCCAATCAAGGTTCCCACCGGTCTCAGGTACTAGACTATCAGCTTGTAGCGTGCTCTTATTCCACTTGGGCAAGGAACAGGGGTCCAGCGTTGTGGCATATGACCAGTTCAGCGGCACTACGAAGAGGATGCGGATACAGCAGACGACAGACGGATTGAAGTACACAATGGTATTCATACCCAACGCAATACCAGTATCAGTCGAGAAGACCGCTTACGGGACAAGTTGTCGTCATTTGTAAAACGCAAGCAGGTATCAGCATGGTAAATGTGTACAGTAGCACAAAAGGGAGACAAAAGACAAGATAAAAAGCCAAGCAGTCAAATGGTCCGTCCAAAGGGATACTCGACTCCGTGCTCCTGCATCTCTTGTCTGCGTCACTGGTAAACCAGCTCGCAGCAAGGATGCGAGCAGTTCCTTATCATGACGGATTACCAAGCAACTGCAAAAGAACGAGCAAAGACAGAGAGAGACAAGAAAAGAGATGAAACACTCAAGCAGGCTCCATGGACTTTCCACTGGCCCCCCATCCATGCTCCCGTCCGGGTCCGCCAGGCATCCATCGCCGGCCTCTTTTGTCACGCCCCTGAGCTTTGCTTTGCTTTGCTGCTCTTCTTCAGTGTGTTCGATGCTGCTTCTTCTTGACTAATACAGCATATACGAATAGCACCGGCAGTAAACGTACGTATTCACCTCGGTGCCGAGCAGTCAAAAAGCCGTGCTTCATCTCCGCTGCAAGACGTCAGCACCTAAAAAACCACCAACCGCAGCGGATACCTGTCCAGTATATGGGTATATGGTGGGCATCTTGTCATTCTCTCCAGCACAGAGGCGGGACCTCGGCACAAAAAGTTTCACGAAATCGGGCCCCCTTCCTCTCCATCCCTGGTCCCTGCAATTCACGGACGGACCCCCATACAAAAGCATCCGTAGCATCAGATTGTAAAAAGGCTAAGCTGCTTTCTAATCCGCTAAACAAGGAGGCAAGGGAAGAAAAGGGAATAGGCGAAAAGGCTAAGCTGCGAGGTTCAGGTTGTAAAAAAGCATTATGGAGCAATACGCTTGGTTTGAAAAAAAAAAAAAAAAAAAAAAAATTTAAGATCGTGCTTGGCTTTGGCTTGGCTTGGGGGCCCCCTTGATGCTCAAAGATGATGAATGAGAAAAGGGATCCGCGTCTTCTGAATCCACTCTGGAAATGCTTATACTGTACTGTACTAGTTGATAGTGGGTAGCCCACGATGTAACATTGCGTAGGGGATTTCTTTGGAGAAGCAAAAAAGAAGAAGAATTAAACAACGTGGAGAGCAGAGGATGGAGATGAGTTACCCCTGGAACACAGCAGCTGGGTATTTACTTGTACCGATTTATTGCTATATTTCTGAACAAAGTCCGCAGGGAGTCAGCGCACTAAACCATCAAGGTACATCACGCCGAACTGATGGCATACCTAGGTATACCACAAGGTACTGTAGCACAGCTTGATTTATTCTTGGGTTGCCGTTGGCGCTCGCCACCCAACAAAACAGATGCGATCGATTCTGATCGATGCGTCCCGACCAACAACGTGCAACAAAGAACCAACATGCATAACGAAGGGAAAAAAAGAAAAGGGTAGCAATAGGGCTCGGCCCGGGCCCCCTTTCGGAAGAGGCCCGGCTGTGTGCAAGTATATGTGATACAACGCCCCGGCAATAATGCGATGTTGCTACTGCCTACTATTAGTACTCAGTTCAGCTCCAGCTTCGTTGGTCATGATACCCTTTGTCCAACCATTTATAGCCACCACGTCCCGAGCCTCTGGTCCGATCCATCGAGCTCACTCTGGCTTAGACATTACTGCAAGAACACCCAGTCAATGCCAGTGAGCTTTCATACAACGGATACATGGCATCTCTGCATATTCTTAAATAGCATATATACTGTACTCGATCAATAACAAAAACCATCATCCACTGTAGCAAATCCGGGCATCCTCCGGACAGCGCCGCGTCCCACCGCAAAGTGTCGGTGTGCTGCTCGCTCCGTCTATTTCTAATAACTTGCGCATCAGTCTCAGTCCAGCAAGCTGTTCAGCTCTGCAAAGGACCTGCCCAATACTGGCTTTTCTGAATGGGCTGACGATAATCCGGAGAGTCCGTGGACATGCTTCTTGTCTCTGCTTCCACATGGCATGGAAAGCTCCGAAACACCGCGGATTGCCCTATCCGTCGGTCACTTTGGCTCACTGTATCTTGCCCATCCATCACCACTGCCCAAAAGGCCTCAGCTTATCATGCGCACTCTCGGACGTCCGCGAGCCCAATTCATCCGCCCCTCCGTCTTGGAACTTGTCCCCATGCTATTTCCTGGTCGGAATACGGAGTAATACGCACATGTAATCCTCACTACTGCGCACTTGCTGCTTACATGTATGCTTCTTTAGCCGGCACCAGCACAGGACACCACTAACTGCTGGCAGCAGCAATTCAAGCATCCTCAATAAAGCCAGAGTCTAGAAACTCGGCGGCCCAAGTAATCGCTCATATGCGGGTGAATTAGGTAAAAGTAGAGCGAATCGCAAAAGTGCCTCTTGCTACTACTCGCATGCATCCGTGCATCGTGCATCGTGCATCGTGCATCGTGCATGTTGCAACACGCCACAATAATCACGCCTGTAATGGCTGTCTACATGCATGACGCCCTATGAAATCCGACGCTTGTTTAGATCAATGCGTGCAATTTGCTTGTTCAAAAAAGCAGCAAAATACCTCGGCCAGCATGCATGCACACACATATACAGTACAACTTGCACGTCAACTTCCAAATGATACCTAAATCGCCATCAAAGCTGCCACCAACATCCCACACGAGTAGTTCTCAAAAATAGACAAAGACAAAACAGTCTCAAGTCTCAAGTTTCAAATCCACCCACTCACAACTGACTCAGAAATCCCAAAACTCAAAATCCCTTCCCACACCCCCAAAGCACCCCCAAAGCACCACGCAAATCTCTTGCCTCATCCGTCATCCTTCCATCAAAAACACACACTACATTCCATCGCACTAGATCTATGAATGACTGACTCGCCCACGTTCTCAAGAAACAGTCATAAAACAAAACAAAAATAAGCTGCCGAGCACATTCCGGTTACCACCGCCCACATCCTTTTTTTTTTTTTTTTTTTTAGGCTCCCATTTTTAAAAGGCAAAAAGTACTCCGTAGCAAAATTGATAGACCTACGTCTCTTTCTTCATCTTCAGCACAGCAATTGCTCATCCCACGCCCACATCCCAAAAATATCATCGTTTCCACCTTGGCCATGCGTACATACTCCGTCTGTCCGTGTGAATGGCCCGCTCCTTTTCGCCGGGCCCCTCCTGATCAGCACCCCGCATATATTGTCCCCGGCCGGCAGATCACATCGCCACCGTGAGTCTCAGGTACTGTAGGACTCGGTTCGATCAAGATGCTGTGGCAAACACAATCCAGGCCCCCGTGCTAGATACTGCCAAGAGAAGAATGGAATCCTTAGTCCTGCGAGGAAGTGTGGTATAGACAGCATCACATGCTATTGCAAGCTATTTGTGAACGTAGGTGAGTTGAAAAGACATTAGGTACAGTAACTGATGATATAAACATGACAAAGCAAATCAGCGTCGTCGGCTCCAGAATCCCTCTCGACATTACAAGAAAACAAATCAATCACTTCATAGTCCCATTATGATATCCCCATACTTGCTGTACTTGGTAATAGATGAGCCTTTACCTCCATCGGCTACTCCCATAATGCTAGCCTCAGTGTTGGCTGGCCCCATTCCGGAAACTCGGACTCGCTCTCAGGTAATTTCACGCTGGTGCTGCTGATTGCGACGTAGAGCCCAGTCACCAGAGCCGGGTCGACTTCTTTATTATCAATATCAACGACACGAAATTGTAGAGTTTGTTGTAGAAACGGCACCACCGAGTGCGGCTCAAGATCTCGTATAGCTCTTTGGTCGACTTGCTTCATTAACGCCATGGTCAAGGGTGCTGTTCCAGACATTTTGGACTGAGAACTGCCCATCCCATTCATCGTAAAGATGCCAACCGACCCAATGAGATTTGAGGCGACGCCCCAGGTAAGGATATCGTCCGGTGGCTCTCCAGCAAAGAAATAAACGGTAAACGATCCGTCCAGAGCGCCATGATTTACATAGACGTTTGCAATCCATTCCGTATAATGCCTCTCTGCCGCAGTCGCATCTTTCGTATCAGACAACTTGGAGCTTGGCTGGAAGCTTTTGGTGCCTGAATTGCCTTTCCATATCCCGCTAGGCCTCCGTTGCGATTGACTGTTGAACCGAATCATAGCCGGGCTGTTTTTCCCAAGCCAGTTGTTGATCTTCTTGACCAGCTTGTCTCGCGGGATCTTAGTATCACCATACAGAGCCGATGTGTCTCCATACGCATAACCAAACACCTCAGTCGTTCTAGACATGTCCGAGTCCCAGAACGTACCGCTGGTTGAAGACATGAACGGAGTAAGTGGGGTGCTAGAGTTTTGCATGGTCCCTTTCAGCGCGGTATAAGTCGTCTCTCCCGAGATTTGAGGTGTCATCCATGCCGTAGGATTGAGAAGCTGCCACATTGATATCAACCTGTCCGTCATGACATGATGTAAAAAGAAGAGGGGATCGAATGAGGACAGAGGAACATAGGTCATATGACCCCTAGATCCGCCATAGATGTGAATAATATCGTGGACAGCCTCGATCGAGTCCAGATGACTAAGATTTTGGGATATAGCATAGTTTTTGTTGCTAAACGAATCGAATTCGTGATAGCTCGAGAACAATATGTAAAGCCGCTGCTGGATCTCGGGCAGTCTTGCGAGCAAAGCCGAGTTCACTTGGTCATTCATTGAAGGGGGCTCTTTTTCACTGATTTGTGTGTTTGGAGCCCTCTTTGTTTCATTCCAACTTTTCAGCTGCCAACGGTCAGTGAATGAGAAGCTGCTGACATCAGATATATGCCCATACTTACTGGCGACCAGATGAATGCGTCCTCATCAAGGGGGTGAAATGAATATGAATACAATGGATTGCGAATGACTTGAACACCGTTGGGGCCATACTGAGTCAATGTGGAATTCCAGAATATCTCAGGAAAGTGGCTTCGCCCAGCTGGAGCAGGGGATGCCCAGTCCCAGTACGGTATCCGAAATTCCGAAGCCGCTTGCTGGTAGAGCAGACGTTCCGTCGCGTTGCTGAACATGCGAGCAACGGCATCGGCAAGCTTATGCAGCTCTTGCTGCGGCAGGTCAGTCTCTCGTCTTTAAATGCCGTGCAACCGCGACAACATCAATGGAAACTTGAAGAAAGCTGACCTCGTACAGGGCTAGGTATGGCCGGTGCCATGTTGGAAACAGCACAGAACTATGCGGACAGTAGCCCGACATGCTCGCGCCCGCTACTGGTTCAACGCCGTTCCACGTGGCAAAAGGCACGCCGTGTATCCCTAGATGGAGATATTCGTCAGAGCCGCGTAGCTAAAGCCAGGTCGGCTCAGAGTCCCACTCACCGGCGACTTGGTAATACGACAAGGGATCGTCCTGACTGACTGACTGAAACATACTCAGTGCCAGCACATACAGATCCCACTTGTATTTGTCTGCCTGTAAATCACGGATCTCGAGCCTCAGGGGTATACTCCCATTGGCAGTCAGTGGCAAGCGACTGACGATGATGGGCGCATTGGGGTCTTGCCGTCGCGTGAGAGACACCAAATCAACACCGAAATCATAATCGTTGCCGGAGACTCCAGATATGATGGAGTTCAAAACCCAACCAAGTAGCAGAAAGAGGCGCATGGTTTGCGTTGGCCTCTCTCCTTGCAGCCTTGATTGCAAAGGGCGATCTCTCAGCTTTGAGTCTCAGCGCATACACTGCCTCGAGCACCCCAATCGTCCAAATATTTTGTTTCGCACTAAGAGAGCGTAAGAGAGAATCAATGGTATGCGGGAAAAGAACAGTATGTATGCGGGCTTTGGCCAAAAGGAACGAGTGGCAAGAATGAAGAATGTGCAAATGGGCGCCGAGATTAAAAAGAGAGAAAGAGAGGAGACGCAAGGCAGCATCAGCCCAAGCGCGACAAAATGTACAGCACTGATCTCTGGAATATTAAGATGGACGAAGCGAACGAGACCAGGGAAGTAATCAAGAAGTGAGCAATAAATAAGAGAAGAAAATGGAGAGGGTCGGAAAAAGCCTTGATCAGCAGCTGGCACAAACAGAAGGAAGGCGGTCCCCAAACGCAGCTACCAAGGCCAAGGTACCACTTCCGTCAAAGATACCCGAATCTCCGCTGTTTGTAAGGGATTTCAACGGATTCGGAACCACGTATTTCTGCAAATTGAATTAATGTTGCTTGTATCCCCTGGCCGTTGCTCTTCCCCTATTCGGCCTTTGGGCTCAAGCCGGAGCTGATCATGAGGCGATTTTATCTCTAGCGAGTGGCTTGGCCATGTCTTGGCCCCAGCAAGAGAGAAGGAGGCGGGATCTGGTCTGAAACGGGCAATATAAAGTTATGAATCTGGAACTGGATCACGAGCTGTTTCTGTGCCAAGTTTCAGCGCTCAGGGTCTAGGTTGGGAGGCGGCAAGGACGGGAGAGGCTCATCTCTTTTTATATCATGGTAACACGCACCCTTTTGTCGAAATCATTAATAATGTCTGCGTATGCGCTGCCGCTTCATCCGTCCCAGCGTTGCAAGCGGCGAGTACATGTCGACTGAGAGTCCTTGTGCGTCGTAACACAAGATGCGTGATGCATTCTGATATCATCAGCTTTGAGACTTTGTGCTCGATGAACGGCCGAGAGCCCGTCACAATGGAGAAAGCGCCTGTGGAGTTATGATCAAGGCAAGGTACCCAATATACTCTTATAAAAGTTGCTCAAATATGCATCTGAAGACCTGACTAATGCAGCCAACACCAACCAAATTATATACAACCAGCCCCCATTTTATGTCTCATCCAAATCTCATTTTATTTTGTCTCAAAACATCCCGACTAGGCCCCAATGGAAATCTGCTTTAGCGGCTTCATCGGCCCCCTACGAGGCTCGTCGGACTTGTCTATCCTGTATTTTAACTTGACACCCATGGCCGCCAGCTCGACATCCAAGAACTTGAGCGCACCGGGGACCACGACCTGCGTCGTTTGGTCGCCACCAACCCAGCAGTTGCCCTGGCCATCTTCCCAAATCTCGCCCTGGATTTCCGTGAGGTCGATGCCCTCGCTGTCGTCCAACTTGACGGCACAGTTTCGGCAGCGGACCATGCTTGGGGCCTTCTTCTTTCCTGGCGCAAATTGAGAGACAGTTGGTTGCACAGACAAGAAGGATCCACAGCGACGGCAGATCCACGACTTGGTGTAATCTGAGCAGTTGAGCAGTCTGTCTTGCAGCAAGAAAGCTGTGCCGTGGGCCAACAAGGCGTCACGCTCCATTTCTCCCACACGGATACCACCACCTCTCTTTCTGCCCTTGATGGGCTGGCCGGTCGTGGGCACGACTGGACCGGTGGTTCGGACCTGGTACTTGTCGTTGACCATGTGACGCAGACGCTGGTAGTAGACCACACCGACGTAGATGTCGGCACCAAGTTCCTCTCCAGTGATACCAGAGTACATTGGCTCGTTTCCGTGATAATTGAAGCCGGCCTTCATCAGCTGGTGTCCAAAGTAATCTGCCGCCGTGTTCTCTTCGTCAAATCTGAATGGAGTAGAATCTTGCGCCAGCCCATGCAGAGCACCAGATTTTCCGGCAAGCGACTCCACAAACATACCAATCGTCATTCGGGATGGGAAAGCGTGAGGGTTGATGATGACATCAGGCTGGATGCCCGTTTCGGAGAAGGGCATGTCTGTGGCCGGCCACTTCTGCGACAAGACACCCTTCTGTCCGTGCCTGGACGAGAACTTGTCACCAATGACGGGAGATCGAGGGATTCGGATCTTGATGGAAATGGTCTGCAGGGGCTCGGAGCCAGACTCGGCACCGATTAGTCGTACTTCCTCGATGAAACCAACTTCGGAGTCCTTGTATTTCTCATAGTGCGTGATTCCGTCAAGGTTGACCAGGTTTCCGTTGTAGTCGGGCGTGACCGTGTGATATGCGCACAGAACATCATCTTCCTTGACCATGCGACCGACATGAGGTAGGCCGTCGTCATCCAGCATGCCTTGATATGCGGCGCTAACGTAGCTGTGAGGTGCAAAGCCAAACATCTTGACAACGCTCTTGGCGGCTCTCGTTCTCGAGTCATCCTTGAGCGTTATTTTCTTGGTCTTGTACACTGTACCATGACCAAAGCCTCTCTCGTGAGCAGACTTGTTGATGATCATAGCATCGTCCATGTCGTAACCGGTGTAGGAGATGACTGCTACAACGGCGTTCATACCGTTGGGGAAGTTATCGAAGCCATAGGTGTTGTGCAGAGGTGCGCGGACAATGGGCGTCTGGCCCGTCTGTATCCTATATGACTTGTTGTCTGTTCGGTGGCGAATGGCCGTACCAGGGGTTCCCATGGTTTGCTTACCCATCTGACACTGGTACATGTTTCGTGGGGATTGGTTAAAATCTGAGAACGGAGTCATGTTGGCAAGGATGGAAAGCATATTGGTCGGGTCATATTCAACGTGTGTCGATACTCCAGACTCAACCTCCTGCGGAACGACGGCGATTGACATGTAGGGCTGTTCGTGGGGGCCCACAAAGTCTTCCTTCTGCAAAGGCAGGTATTTGACGGGTCGCACCATTCTGGCTGGTGTGGATGCCAGGTAAAGACCGGGGTATGAGCCTCCGTTTGAGGGGGGGACGTAGCCAATCTCAAGCTGCAGAGGCACTCCGTGTGTGCCCTCGACTTTCCAGTATCTCAAGCAATCTGCGATTCGAAGTGACTCCTTCGGCGTGGACCATCCAATGACCTTGCCATCCATCATGACAACAACACTCTCATCAGTGGAAGCAGATGATGTTTCCACAGCACCCAGCTCGGCCACAAGCGCGGGAACATTGGATACGTCGATATGGTCAGTCATAATCTTACACTTGTGTGTCAAGTGATTCAGTAGACCACAAGGAGAACCATCGGGCGTATGGACAGGACACATGAAGCCCCAAGATTCCGGCAGCAGCTTGCGCACGGCAGTTGTTTTCAGCTGGGCGAAGAAGGCACCACGGTGAACCATTCTGAAGTGACTGATGAAACGCAAAAAGTTGAGCTTTTCCGCCACTACAGTGAAGCCAGCCGTTTGTTGTAAATCCAGGCCAGAGGGACTGACCAGATTACCAGTGGACAGGAAGTACTCGAGGCCATTGGCGATGTTCTCATTTGACTTCCTGAAGATGCCACCTGGAAATTCCTTTTTGAACTCTTCGGAAGTGAAGTTGACAGCCGGGTGCCTTCTCAGATAGTCTCTAATAGCGCCACGAACGCTCGTTCCGAGAAAGTCGTCAAGTCTCTCCTTCAAAATCTGTCCGTAGAGGAATCCACCGAGCAGGATTTCTTGGTTCTGAATAGCATCGGGGTTGTCGACGGCGCATTCGCCTGCAGCCAAAGCGTAGAGCTTTCGAATCATGAACAGAACCATGTGGAACTTGTCAAGATCTTGCTTCTCTGTGACATCGACATTGCCCAGGTGGACACAGACAATCCTGCGCAGGAACTCGGTTCCCACTTCGTAATCTGACATTGTTTCCGGCACTCCCAAGACAATTCTGAACTTCTGACCCAGGTAGGCGCGGGTCTCTGATTTGCTGTAGAGGCGGTAGGCCTTGTATGTTCTCAGTAGAAGCTCCACTCTGTCTGTGAGGAACGTGTTCTTGGCCGCTTTGGAGCCCATGGGTCCAATAAGACCCTCAAAGATTTCCCTGTCATTGGTCTCCACCAAAGCCTTCAATATCATGATGACGGGAATCAGATATTCGTTCTTGCGCCATGAGAATCTAAAGGTCACATTTCCATCCTTCAAATAATGCAGCACATTTGTCTGAGAGGTCTCATCGGGCCTGACTGATCGAAGAATGATACCGTACGTGGTGTATCCGGCACCTCGGTTTGTGAAACTCGGACGGTTGATAGCCATGGGGAAGTTTCGCTTATTCATTTGCAGCAATCGGATAATCTTTTCATTACCGTTGACGATAAAGTATCCGCCAAGCTCTTCGGATTCTTCTTTGCGCCGGACCAGCAAGTCTGGCGAATTGTTCTCGAGATGGCATCGGTTTGACTGTTTATGCTTTGTAAGCAAAATTTCATAGCTTATGATGAAAATGTAAAGGGGAGCTTCCTACCTTGATCATAATAGGAACCTGACCAAGCTCTCGGGTGAATTCGATGTTGTCGCCTCC
Organism: Trichoderma sp. CBMAI-0020; assembly: GCA_030708095.1. NCBI lineage: Eukaryota > Fungi > Ascomycota > Sordariomycetes > Hypocreales > Hypocreaceae > Trichoderma > Trichoderma sp. CBMAI-0020. Next base: position 569,096 of record JAJNCI010000011.1, on the reverse strand, counting down.
ATTGATGTTGTACTCAAAAGTGGCGGAGAGCTTTCCTCGGTAGGTAGCATGTCTCTCTCTGCATTCAGCAGGGAAAATTTCTCTGTTCAAGGCCAGCTTGTTGGATGGCGGCACCTGCGGCTTCTGCAGGGTCACATCCTTGATTCTGATGTTCAGGCGGTTTCTGCCTTCTGGGTCATCGCGGTCGTTGCCGTCGAGGAAAACTTTTGTCCCAATATCCGCCAGACCATGTGCGAGAAGGCCGGGCTTTCCATCGCCGCGGAAGATGGCGTTGAAGGACTCAATGTGAGGATTGACTGCTAATTGGAGAGCAGGATAGGCGGAATGATCGGTGGGAGGATTGCGAAACAGATCCTGGCGGCGCAGAGTATGGAACTGGTGGTCCCATTCTGTGCTGGTGGCTGAAGGTGCCATGATGTCTGATGTCGAATGGGGAATTGCTGTAAAGACGGATCGCGATTCTTGCGCAGGTGGGTTCCGAAATAGAGAATGATTATAAGACAGATTGCCTGAGAGTTAATGCATCGAGACAGGCAGCTTCTTCTCGAGCGTTTCAACAATTAACGAAGCGCCTGTCCCAGGTCAATTGCAACTGGAGGCAATTCGGCAGACACTTCTCGCGATAGCTTGTGGTCCCCATAGAAGAAAAAAAAGTTGGACTGATAAGAATAGTGGGTCACATCAGATAGTGCTATCGATAGTGCTAGCAGCAGTGACATAAGCAGTTGATGGCGCCAGGCGGGGTTGGCGGCAGGGCTCGTGCAATAGCGCTTATGGCTTCTAGCAAGAGATGGAGTGAATTGTTAAAGAGGTGATGGTGTCTTGCTCTTTATGATGTACTTGGTGAATTTCATCTTTGATCTTTTTCTTGGCATAGATTTTGAAATATACGGCATTCAGCTTAGTAGTACAGAGGTATATGAAAATGAAAAATCGTGATGCAGGGTAGAAAAATACCTAATAGGTAAGTACTATGGAGGAGGCATTCGATACTTCACTTGAAGCCATCGTAATGAATCAGGTATATTTCTAGTTATACATATATCCTGCTACATCAAGTGCTATAAGTGTGTCTTCTCAATCTTGGAATGAGAGTGACGGACCCAACTTGAAGTTATATGGCCTCGCAGCATAATATATGAAAACGTTGCTTAGTAACAGACATACAACGAGACTTCAAGGCTAACTCTGTTATTCGAACCAAAAGTTCTTCGGGGAAGCATATACGTGCCGGTGATATAGCATTCGATTGCATGTAATAAATTCTGCAGCATGTGATATCGAGGCAAAGCTGGGTCTCCCGCAACCTACTCTTTGCTGCTAGCCGCCAGTACCAAGCGGCATGAGTATTCAAGCGTATGATGGAGAGGAAAAGAACCACCGATCTCAAGTATTATTAGAAAACGGGGCAGGCAGCTTTAGCGAGCCTCGTCCCGTATGCTGCTGCCGCACAGGGCCGTCCAGCACCCGCCAACACCAGCAAAGTGACGGATGACCACGACCACTGAGTTGGTGTGCCAAGTGCTTTATTTGGTAGATATTAAGGTGCCATGGAAGCGGTTCTCGACGTAATTATGCTTGGCCTCCTCCCAAAAGCGGCACCCCCTGGTCATGATATTTCCGCATCTTGCCTCATACATGGAGCTTTTCTGTAGCGGCGATCCACAGTCAAGCCATTTTGACCCCTGTACTCCGTATATTGCTCAGTATCAGTGTCAATTTTGCAACTTCTGGTCGCTGAGATATGATGAAAAATTTGCTTTTGCCATGAGTGTTGACCTGGATTCAAAGCTCGGCTCGCCAAACCTTGTACTATATAAAGGCCTCATAGAGAATCCTCGTGATAGGCATTTGCTGCAAGGGCCCTTTGCCCTGAGCCTCCTCCTTGTTCCCAAAACTCTTTTAAAGAAGCTGCCCACCATTACAGCCGATAGAGGTGCTAGGCGCGAGCAGGGGCTCTAATAAGGAACTGTCCACGCATCCTCTTCTCCAAGAGCTCGTCCCGATCGGCCAGATCAGGATGAGCAACGGGGTCCGGCAAGCAGCCCTCAGAGCAGGCAGAAGAGAGCTAGCAGTGCCTCGTGGACAGAGCACAGGGCAAAAACAGGCCGAGTGTGATTCGAGATGCATAGAAGAATTCATGCAGCATGGAGCGAATGCATCTGATTTACCGATATACGAACATGAAGTACAAGTAAAACCTCAATCTACTACCTACTAGTAGTAGTCGTCTTTGCAGACCGCACGAGACTACAGCGCTTCTTACAGGCTTGATAGCTCTTCTAGGCGTTATCGCCAGGCGGGCGGGCTCAATGGCGGGACATCAGAGCTCTGAGACAGTCGCTGCCCGCCAACCTTATTATTCGCTACGCTGGAAGTCAGAGCCAGCCAGTAGCAGCAGGCAGGTGGTCCAACCCGACCCTCTTTGCATCGAAGCAACCCCACCTCATCGCCCTCATCTTCACCCTCTTCACCCTCCGCTCAATCGCCATCATCCTCCTCAGCGTTCATTTATGACCAACCCATCGGCGTGGATTTCCATCATCTGCTGCTTGTTATCCTCCGGCGCGCACGTCTCTACGCCGCCAGCGAGCACGCAAAAGGAGAGCGCCGCACACGCACACAGAAACACCACGGCAGCGAGACGAAACACGACAGCCATCAACACCACTTCTGCTGCTAGGCGCTGTACTCCATAGTCTACTGCACGCTCGTCTCGTTTGAAGCGCTGGAAATGGCCTAGCACGCCTGCAGCCTGTCATTGAGATCACCGGCACAAGACCAGACATCTCCCCCAAGGCACTTCTCATCACCAGGCGAGGTGCTCTCGCATTAGCTGCCGCCGTTGCAAGCTACCTAGGCACAGGCACCTCCATCCGAGACACTGGGATAAATACCTTCGTTTGCTGCACAAAACCTCGAGCTGCTACGGCAAGGCAAGGTAGGCACTGCTCGCCTTTATGCATCCTGAGACCCCCGGCTCCTGATCGTCCCAGCCTGCACAGGCGAATGGAACCGCAGAGTTTGCACAGGGCAGCGGTTAACCTCTACTGGCAGCGCAGGTCTGGTGACTCGACAAACACAGCATACCCGCTTCCATACGACGTCCCGAAGTTGCGCACGCACGGTGCTAGCAGCAGGTTCCTTGGTGTGCCGCCGCGACAAAGCAGAGCTACCGCCGCCTAGGCTGCCTCGCGCGCTTTGGTTGGCTGCGGCCCACGGGTCGCCAGTTTTTCTCCCATTCGCTTTTTGCCCATCCTTGTGCTGCGGGCGAGCATCCCCCCGTCCACTAGCAGTGCAGATAGCGGCGTAGCTTGCCGTCCTGAAGCTGCGAATTTGCCAGCTTCGGACCTACGTCAACAGGTGCTAGCTGCGGTTACGAGACGCCGCCCACGCCTGGCTCTACGAAGCACGCCCTTGTCTACCGTCGAATTCTGCTGCTGCATCTCTCGACAGCTCTACAGCCTCCCTCGCATTCCAGCGAGCGCAGAAACAAAGGTCAGCCTCTCCCAAACCGCCCAGCTTCCCCCCAGCCAGAGCTCGTGCTTGGACGCCCGCCAGCCCGCACTGCTCGTCTGTCTCGACCACCATCCATCTTTGCTCCAGGTGGGGTTCGCTCTGGTGCTTCCTCCGCCATCACCTCAAGCCCTCATGTCACTTGGACCAACCGTTGCGCAACAACCTTGAATCTTGCCCTCCGCATCCCTATCTTGCCCCATCTCTTTTTTTTTTCTTGCCCTTGAATTTTTTTTTCTCCCTGCACAGACTCCAGACTCTGCGCATCGCCAAACTCCGTTGGCAAATCCAGCACCCAGCTTACCCATCTTTTCGCAGCTACTTCGTACAGAGGTGTCGATCTTCGCCATTGCTGCGCCATCCATCCGCATGCCAGGCGGCAAGCTTTGCATCCACACGAGCTTTGCGCAGTTGGTGGTAAATCGATAGATTTGCTCACGAGCTTCCACACGACCTTGTTTGACTGCACTGCCCGCAGTGTATCGCCCACGACACTGTCGCTATTGCGCGACTTCCCGAGACAGCATTTGACCGCCGGTCGTACCGCCGACTAGACCTCTTGCGATACCGTCTATTGATACGATCTCTCCCTATCTCGCGTGCCTCTTGCCATCCTTCGCTTCTCTGTACCGATATTCGATTGCTGTCTTGTATAACGATTAAAAAACATGGCTGGGTTATTTAGGAAGGTGTATGACTGGCTGTTGCGGACCTTCTGGTGAGTAGTAACTATTTGCAGGGGCTGAGGCGGGGCCTATGATACCGCTGCTTGGTGGTATGGTGTTGCTGCGTCGTAGCGCCGCCGGCCCTTGGAGCTTACCCGCCTGCCTCTCCGTGAGACTTGTGCTTGGATTCTGACTGGTGATGCTAGGGCGATGGAAATGGAGGTGACCATGGTTGGACTGCAAAACGCTGGAAAGACGTCGTTGTTGCGAGTCCTGGCGGTAGGCTTCCCATTTTTCGTGACTTGATATTCCTTCTGCTGGGTTAGGCTGACTGATGGTTGTTGGTACGGTTTCGCAGGGTGGAGAGTTTACACTTGAGTAAGCACATGTCCCCGTCTCCCATCGTCTCCCTGTCCATCTTGGCGGTTGTCGGATCGTCTCCATGGCATCCGTCTGTGAAAGGACGTGTTCGAAATGCAGGCCTGATTACTGACTGTGATTGTCGTCTAGCTCGATTCCGACCGTCGGGTTTAATATGAAGCGTGTGCAACGGGGCCATGTTACACTCAAGTGTTGGGATATCGGTGGGCAGCCGCGTTTTCGCACCATGTGGGAGCGGTATTGCCGTGGCGTGAACGCCATTGTCTTCATCGTAGACATTGCGGATGTAGAACTCATCCCTCAGGCCAAGGAGGAGCTTCACTCCCTCATGGCGCACCCGTCTCTGGGCGGGATCCCCTTGCTTGTCCTCGGGAACAAGTCTGACCTCGACGAGAAGCTGTCGGTGGATGAACTGATTGACGAGCTGGACTTGAAAAGCATCCAGCATCGTGAGGTTTGCTGCTACGGCATCAGTGCTAAACAAGAGACAAATCTGGATGCCGTGGTGCAGTTCCTGATGAAGTGGGCCGGTCGGTGAAGGGCTTCATTTTGCTAAGCACATGTGGCGGCTAGGAAAGTTTGCCTAGCCGTCTAATGGCATAGCAGAAGACCTTTGTTGCCCAGACACTTCAAGACAGCCAGGACTGGAAACGGCGCTGACCATTAATGCCCTTTTAATGCCCCAAACCCCCAAACCCCAGTGCGAAGAGGTCGACTAGACCCAGCACCTTGTTGAGCGAAGCCCAACCCACCGCGTGAGCGGCAGGAAGGCGAGATATTTTCTGGACGGACGGCAGTTGGTATATAAATTTCCTCTCTCACGAACTCTCATGAAGGATGATGGCGACCATGGCAATAATTTTTTTTTTTTCTCTTTCCGGTTTGTTTTTGGCTCTTGAACGGGGCTAACCTTTTGAGATGATCCTCCTGTTTGGCTCCAGGTATGGATGGAAGTAAAAGACGGCATCCGGAGGCATCGAGTGTGAGATATAGAAAACGGAACCAGGGCTTGGAGCATGGTGGGCACTTGCCCGTGTCTTTTGTCACCCCTTTGCCCGGTTTCTTTGGTTGGATAAGTTGTTGTGACGTTTTTGTTTCTTATTTTTTCTTCTTTTCCATGGACAAGATCAACTCCAAGGCGCGCCTATGTATAGCAAGCGATCCGGGCGATGAGATATGAATGATGATTTATAGCATTTTCTGCAAGAGTAAGAGTAAGAGAAGAAGAAAAGGAAAACACCACACAAAAAAAAAAAAACAAAGAATGTCTTTCTCCCAAGTGGAACCAGTGACAGGAGGTCGATCACGGCTTGGTGGCGTTGCCTGGGGAAGTCCCATGAGCAAGCCTTTCAAGCATGGTGAGGAGCTGGCGTAAAAGCATAACGGCCTGGAGACATGGGAATAGAGGCGAGATCCATGGAGCGAAAAGTCCCGGCGGTTTGGTCCTTGGAGAAGCCAGTGTGGGAAGGGTACAAGCCTTGAGTGAAGTATGCGCGGGGCTGGGGAAGTACCGCTGCCAGCGTCTACAGCAATAGCGTGTGGAAGGGTGGGGGGAGACACCAGCCACACGGATCAGGCCAGCCGGTTGGATGAGGCTGTTGCTGCTGCTGCTGCTGCTTGATGGAAAGGAAGAGGAAAAAGAAGGAGAGGAGAGGATGATTGTGAGAGAAGCGGCATAAGTATTAAGGATGAATTTGTTGTTTGGGAGAAGAAGGAAACAAGAGCGCGGCGCAAAAGAGAAGGGAAAAGAGCGTGTGTGGGTTGAACGGATCTCGAGGCTACACACGGACCACTTTGATGCGTTGGCCAACTCATCAGTGCAGTTGACAAGCGCCGCATTCCCTGTCTGGTGATTTGGATTTGGATTGGTGCTTTTTGGATGGGAGCTGGGGTGGGAGGCATATGTGGATGATACATTGGTACATTTGCTGCCTTTTTTGGTGTACTTGTCTTGTCTTGGTATCAAGTGAGTTGCTGTTGCTGTAATTTCCGTTGATGTTTTATTTTTATTTTGATTTGAATTTATTGTTCCATTATGCTGCTCAAAGCGCATCAGAACGCATCAAGGCGCATCCATGCTGATATGCTCCATGATGTGATGCCTTGTGCTCGTTTTGGTGTGTGTTGCGCTGCATGTCTGGAGAAAGCGTGCCGGGGTGTCGCCTGTTTTAGTGGTGGTGGGAGACGGAGTGCCAGCGCATCAAGTAGGGGTGGGTATTTTCTCTTTTCCCTTGTTTTTACATATGGGATTCGGGAGGATATAGTCAGTCTGTATTGGTGCAGGGAGCTGTAGTAGGTAACATGCACCATACAAGGCTTGCTTGTATGTCTGAAGAAGCACTGCTTACTATTGCAGCTAGAAGGCGAGTGGTGTTTCTCTCAGTAGCAGAGCAGAGCAGAGCAGAGCATTAGCCGCTGCCCGTAACAAACGTCGGATCGGATAGGCGCTCGCCATTTTTGGCCAACAATCAGGTGATGGCCTCTGCTGGCCTTGAACTCGACCAATCTGGAGGGCCAATGGTGAAAAATTTTCACAATCATTTCTCGCATTTCACTGTGAAGTTTTACTCGAAATAGGAGGCTGAGAGAGGGCATATGCATGTGGGTGTTTGTTGTTGCTGTTGCTGTCTCACCGAATGCACATGCAATGCCATGTAATGCGATGCAAGGTGAAGCAAACGGTGCCATGACGCAAAAAAATGGGCGTAATATCACTAGTATGCTCAACTCCTATATGCCGGCATCAAGGGAAAGAGGTTCAAGGGCTTCTTCCGATGACTGGGCGGATTGGGCAAGAATGCATGGAGAACAGCCGAGCGAGGACAAAAAGGAACAACCAGTTGGGCTGGTATCTAAAGAGCCTCGACCTTTTGTTTGCGCATGAAGTCTGTGTATGCAGTGTGAAATGGCACATGCGTGGATGGATGGATTTGTGTTGCGCTGTGCTTTGTGATGCCGTGTAAGTGAAGTCGTGGTGGACGGGGATTTGCTCGCGCGGGAGGGGAAATTGTGGTGATGAGGGGTAAGACGGGACGATGACGATGCTGATTTTGTTGAGAAGGAAGTGGTGAGGAAGAACAGTTTCAAAAAAAGAGATTGAATTAAAAAGGAAATCAAAATGGAATATAACTATTTGCGTAGGGTGTACTATGAATATGGCTTAGAAGGGAATATCGGAACGAGTTGGACTGAGTGCTGACTTTCGGATGCTGATTTCACATGTGACAGTTGTGAGACTGACTGACAATGGACTGCTGCAGAGACAAGTGGCCGATTCCAGTTGGGCGGGATGGACGCCAACAGCTCTTTGGTTGTAATCGCCTCCACTTGTTGCGCTGCAGCTGTGTATTTCAAGCCTTGGATGCCTCTCCATTGTGCTCTCTTTCTTGTCAAAGTTGTTCTTTTTCAACAATCCCTCGTTTGTTAGTCAAATCTGGGGCATTTACTGTACGTATGGCTGTGACGTGCTGGAAATGCTCGACTAACACCACATGCAGCTATTTATAGACAAGTCCGCACCCCAATTATGGAGCCCAACACGGTATTCCGCGCTTTCGACAGTAAGTGCTCCCACATGCATAAAGAAGCATATGGCCTGACCTTGCCCAGCAAGCCAATTCACACTGGCCGTCATGGCCATCCTGCTCTTCGGCCTGTATCTAGGCAAATGAAGAGAATTTTGAAGCCAGCACGACCAATGCGCCTTCGCCGGTGCTGTAGCAGACCATCTTTGTCTCATCCAGCGAGCACGGCGATTGAATACGGGACGCTGTGATTGCTGGAGGGGGGGTTGGTGGTCTGCTGGGGGACCTTTGCAGGGGCGTTGGTGGTTCTGGCTTCGTTTTTGGGAATGGGAAGATATAGAATGGTTTATGGAATTGCATAGTTAATATGGCAGGGTGTGCTTGGACGTCACTCGCTTGATCATATCGATAGACGCCTGGATGGCTAGGCAGGTAGTGTGACTGCCGATAATATGACTCATCTCAGCTCTGATACAATGAAATCAGCTCTATCCCGATCCAAGTCACGGGTAATCAGTAAACCCGGCAGACCTGCCACTCCGGTCCAGCATATACTTGTACTTGCTCCTCTCCCGCAACAGCACCGCCGGCACGTCCAGATTCCGCTCAACCCTCTCAAAGGTATCGATTTTCCGGCCCCAGACGTCGCGCCCCTCGCGGACGGCATCGGCAATGACGTCCCTGTCGCGGTAGTACTCGTCGTTCATCCACACGTGCGAGAAGCTGGCCATTTTGTTGAGGAACTGCTCGATGGTGGCGAAGCAGCTGCTGCAGTGCCAGGCGGCGTTGGCGACGTGGCCCTTGTCCAGCTCGCGCAGCAGCGGAAGGCCGCCAATGCCGGCGCGCAGGTCGTTTGGCCGGATGGTGCGCTGGCCGCGGTAGAAGGTGGCCTGGGGAAAGGGCCATTCGGGGCCGGTGTGCAGGAACTGGAACGAGTAGTAGTAGAAGCGCGAGGCCAGCGTCAGGCGCGCTGGGAAGCGGCACGTCCGCAGCAGGAAGAGCGTCTCGGGGCGCGGGATCTCGTCGACGTCGGCCACGAGCATCACGTCGCCGAGCACGGGCGCTGAACGGCCGGCCAGGCGCGGAAAGACCTGGTCGAAGCCGGCGTCGCGCTGCAGGTCCTCGTAGTCCCAGGGCCGCGTTGGCCGGAAGCCGTCGGGAAAGGTCAGCTGGTGGTAGACCATCTTGTCGTGGAAGCGCTGGAAGCGGTCCCAGCTGTTGAGCACCAGCAGCGCCTTGTTGCCGCCCTGGAAGGTCTTGGGCGACTCGACAATGATGAAGTAGTCGACGTGGGCGTACATGGTCTCGAGCCGGATCTCCAGCCAGTCCAGCTCGGTGTTGACCATGACGAGGTCGTAGATCTTGCGCTCGCCCGAGGCCGCGTGCGGCACAAAGACCGGGTAGCCGTGCGCCTGGCAAAAGGCCCGCGCCTGGTCCGAGGCGTAAAAGGCGCGGTTGCTGGAGGCGTTGCCGGTCGAGTAGTTGAGATGGGCCGGCAGCTTCTCGCCCAGCACGAGGTCCAGGTTGGAGATGCGATGCCGCTCGGGGTGCAGGGCGAAGAGCGGCCGGCTCGACAGCCACCAGAAGAGACTGAAGAGGCCGGCGAGGAAAACGAGTGGCAGTGGCCGCGAAAGCATTGTGACGAGGCCGTGGTGGTGGTGGTGTTATCGCCTGTGCCTGGACATTTCAATTCCTCTGTATCCCTCCTCTTCTTTCTTCCTCTGGGTCGACTCTTCTCTTACATGAAGAGACTTTTTGAAAGGTCTTCCTTGGCGTGGGGAGAAGAGCGAGTTATAGAGTTTCCCCTTCTCTTTCAAGTAGCGCCACAGCCACACCTTGTTGGGTTGCTTCCACCTTGTTCGTCAGCCAAGCGTAAACCAGGGCTTGATCTCTCGTTTAACCTGCCGTTCCGTGCTCGTCTTACTGATTAGTAGTTCCCATTGCTCGTGTGCAACGCTCGCGACGGTGATCTGCCCGAAGCCAACGCACGCTAGGTGAATACGAATAAGCTGAGCCACCATTCCATTGTCTGAATCCAGCCCGCCGTCAGCCCATAGCCACGCTCAACAATCAGCCGGGATTTCTGGTAACATGGTCGTCATGGTGCCTGAACATGGGGTGTCACCCGCCCACCATTCCGTAGCGTCGGTCATGTCTCCATTTGGGATACAACTGGCGCTAATGTCGAGGGTGCGATGTTTGAGGCAGTTTCTTGTTTATCAAACAAAGGCTGAAATGCAAGTCAGGAACAAGTTATTGCAGTCGTATGAATAGCTTCACCTTGGCAAGATGGAGCTGCCGAGCACATCGGATCGGACCCGTGCGCCAAGAGATCTGCTGTCGATTGATGGCTGTGCAACATGGGCTTTTTGCTAGCGAGGCTTGTTCTACACGGGGTAGAGTGGCTGCGACCTTGTGGGTTTCACAAGGCAAACTTGAGGTAATTGCCATTTACCAGATGCGGATGGCTGTGATTCAGGGATGGAGTGAGCCTGAGGTTTAGATGATATTTGATCTTGATGCTTATTTTTTTTTTTTAAGCTACGTCTTCAATTGACTGTAGATGGCCGGGTAATTGATTAAGCGCTCTGGGGCAAGATGGCTTCACAGGGCGTGCTGTGCAAGTAGTCAACTGTGCCATTGCGAAAGGGTCTGATTGAAGTTGGGGTACATACTACCAATCATGTCGAATAGACTGTAGATTTGACGTTTGACAACTCCAATGTTTGATGAAGAAAACTTGAGATAAACCTCATGCTGCCTCCGCATCTAGCCTATACGCGTAGATAGGAAGCAAACAACCAAACCACGCAACAATCATATCCATCTGACAGCAACTACCATAGGCACTTGTCATATAGCAACAACAGCAAACTTGTCCTACAACGTGAATTGCTTCGCCTACATCTCCAGCATCCCGGGCCGGTTCTCGGACAACCTTCGGAGGCGGGGCCGGCCCTTTAGCCCCAACTCTTTTAACCCCTCCGAGTTGGAGTACAACGGCTGAATTGGAGTGCCTTCGGCTCAAATTGCTCCGATTCTCTCTTTTGATGCTTTGAAATATGAGGGGCTCGCTCTTTTCCGCCGTCATCTCGGCCTCGAACTCTGCATCTCTGCTACGGCGACAGACTGCGCGGACGCTGGGACGGCAAGTGACGAACCGGCATCTTTCGAGAAACAAGGCAATCATGGGAAGCAGTGAGGGATTGAATGCCTGGGTGGGCGTCAAGGGCGCTGGGTCACTGGATTTGCGAAGTGAGGCTCCAACGATGTTGTGATCTGAGGAATGAAGAGAAAGCACAGTTTACTGACTTGATGCTCACCATAGGCGATGTCATGACCACGCCCACGCCGTCCATGCTGGCCGCCATCGCAAGATGCACCCTCCGCGACGACGTCTTCAACGAGGACGCCACGACGCAGGACCTGGAGGCCCATGTGGCCAAGCTCACGGGCAAAGCGGCCGGCCTGTTTGTGCTCTCGGGCACCATGGGCAACCAGGTGGCGCTGAGGAGCCTCCTGGTGCAGCCTCCGCACGCGGTGCTGGCCGACCATCGGTCTCACATCATTCTCTACGAGGCCGGAGGGTTCGTAACCATCTCGCTGCTTTTGCATCGTCGCATTCACTGACCCTGACCCTGACAGCGTCTCGTCTCTCACGGGCGCCACCGTCAAGCCCGTCGTGCCCAGCAACGGCATCTACCTGACGCTCGAGGACGTCCAGGCGCACGTCGTCATCAGCGACAACGTCCACGACTGTCCCACACGCGTCATCAGCCTCGAGAACACGCTCAACGGCATGATTATGCCCCTGAGCGAGGTGCGGCGCATCTCGCAGTTTGCCCGCGCCAACGGCATCAGGATGCACTGCGACGGCGCGCGTCTCTGGGAGGCCGTGGCGGCCGGCGCGGGCACGCTCAAGGACTTTTGCGCGCAGTTTGACACGCTGAGCCTGTGCTTCTCCAAGGGCCTGGGCGCGCCCGTCGGCAGCATCATCGTGGGCGACGCAAAGACGCTGCAGCACGCGCGGTGGACGCGCAAGGCCATTGGAGGCGGCATGCGGCAGCCGGGCTTCATCACCGCCTGCGCGAGGGTCGCCGTCGACGAGACGTTTGGCACGAAAGATGATGGGAGCGGTGGCTTGTTGAAGCAGGGCCACGAGATGGCCAAGAGGGTCGAGGCGCTGTGGACGGGCCTGGGCGGCAAGCTGGTGCATCCGGTGCACACCAACATGGCCTGGCTGGATCTCGAGGCGGCTGGTTGTAGCACGGACAAGTTCACGGAGCTGAGTCGCGCAGAGGGACTGACGGTTGGCGGAGGCCGGCTGGTGACGCACTATCAGATTGCGCAGAATGGCGACGAGGTGCTGGCGCGGCTGGCGCGGGTGTTTAAGAGGGTGGTCGGTAGTGGTTTGTAATTGATGACAACAGAGTGGTTTGTGTAGTTGATCTTGACCTCCTGAGCATCCGGTGCTGTAGTCTCTTGGCTGTGAAGTCACCGCATGTCACTGATCGTCGCTAGTTCTGACTTCAAGTCCAGCTGATTCGTGTCAAAACGCCTCACACGGGAAGAAGCCATGTTGGCCACGTGAAGTTAGGATGCCTTGGCTCGAGGCAGTCTGAAGTGAATTGAGTTTTGCCAACATCAGGTATTGCCCTCTTTCGGGCGGTTCGGCCAGGTGGGCGCCTTTGACGTAAGGCGATGCTTTACAGAAGCCATGAGCGTCAACAAGCCATGCAGTCTTCATATATTGATCCAGATTAGTCAGCGCCCACAGGGATTATACAAACAGCCATGAGATTTCAAGTTGTGCATCATGATTCAAGACACGACTTCGACCCGAATGATGGGCTGGTGATGACTTCAACAAACATAAACTTACCATTGGCGCAGTGCGGGGACAAAGGGACGCCACGCACTAAGACATTCATCTCCATGTGGAGAGCTGTGGGGGAACGGCAAGGTTCTGAGTTGGATCTGACAGTGACAGTCTGCATGTCTCACAGCTCAAACTTGATGTCGAATGGTTCAGCAGATAGGCACCAAAACGTGATGAAAGAAATTAAATACGTTGATAAAAATAATTCCCAATTACAAACAAGAAGCTTCCACAATGACAGCGACTCTGCGGTAAATAGTGATTCCATCAAACTTTCCATTCTCTTCTTCATGCTCCTTTACGATACTCCAAAAGCCTCATACGCCATACCCTCAACCTTCAAAAGACAAGGCACTTCTACCGCAAAAGTGGAGCAGCCAAGTGTGGCAGACTGAAAGTGACTTTCTGCCAAGCTTGACATGCCTTGATTTTCCATCTACTTACCAAAGAGTTACAACATCTTAGCAATAACCCGAAATTATCATGAGCGTACATTTATAAATAACCCCATATGCTCGCCTTCTTTAACCAAAACCCCAACCACTGAAACTCCTTACCTGCCGGCTCTCGTTTCGAGACCAAAGTGACGATGCCTTCACTGTTCATCATCGCCCTGGCAGCTCTGCCAGCCATCAACGCCCTCTACACCAATGGCTCCGTCATCGCCCCCTGCGACTCGCCCATCTACTGCCACGGCGACATCCTCCAGGACATCCAGCTGGCGCACCCCTTTTCCGACTCCAAGACCTTTGTAGACATGTAGGCCTCATCTCCATCCACGCTTATATAAAGCTCACACATCACCACCAGGCCAGCAAAGAGACCCCTCCCCGAAATCCTCGCCGCCTTCAACAACCTCTCCAAGCCCCTCACAAACTCCTCCGCCCTCCGGACCTTTCTCGATACCTACTTCGCCGACGCCGGCGGCGAACTCGTCCAAGTGCCCCGATCCAGCCTCACCACCAACCCGGCCTTTCTGTCCAGACTCAACGACACCGTCATCCGCCAATTCGTCTCCAAGGTCATCGACATCTGGCCCGACCTGACGCGCCGCTACTCCGGCGCCGCCGTGGCCAACTGCTCCTCCTGTCCAAACAGCTTCATCCCCGTGAACCGCACGTTTGTCGTCGCGGGCGGACGCTTCCGCGAGCCGTACTACTGGGACTCGTACTGGATCATCGAGGGCCTGCTGCGCACGGGCGGTGCGTTTGTGGGCATTGCCAGGAACACGATTGACAACTTCCTCGACTTTATCGAGCGCTTTGGCTTTGTTCCCAATGGCGCGCGGCTGTACTACTTGAACCGGTCGCAGCCGCCGCTGTTGTCGCAGATGGTGAGCGTCTACCTTGAGCGTACGAATGACACGAGCATTCTGAGACGGGCTCTGCCGCTGCTGGTCCGGGAGCATGCCTTTTGGATCAACAACAGGACCGTCAGCGTGACGGTTGCCAACAAGACGTACACGCTGCAGCAGTATGCCGTGCAAAACACCCAGCCGCGGCCAGAGTCCTTCCTGGAAGACCATGTCACGGCCAACAACCGCTCGTATTTCGCAGCTTCGGCCATCATCTATCCCGCCAACAAGGCCCTCAACGCGACCCAGATGGCACATCTCTATGCAAACCTCGCTACCGGGGCTGAGAGCGGCAACGACTACACCTCTCGCTGGCTCGCCAACCCGTCCGACGCCATCGACGACGTCTACTTCCCCCTGCGCTCGCTCAACAACAAGGACATTGTCCCCGTCGACCTCAACGCCATCCTGTACGGCAACGAGCTGACAATCTCGCAGCTCTACAGCCGCACCGGCAACCTCACCGCCGCCCGCGCCTGGGCCGAGCGCGCCGCAAACCGCAGCACCGCCATCCAAGCCGTCTTCTGGAACGAAAGCCTCTTCAGCTACTTCGACTACAACCTCACCTCGGCTTCGCAGTACGTCTTCGTCCCCGCCGACAAGGACGCCCTCTCGCTCGACAGGCAAACCGCGCCCCCGGGCAAGCAAGTCTTCTTCCACGTCGGCCAGTTCTACCCCTTCTGGACCGGCGCCGCGCCAGACTACATCAAGAACAACCCCTATGCCGTGACGCGCGCCTACAGCCGCGTGGCGCGATATCTCGACGCCCAGCCCGGCGGTATTCCGGCCAGCAACGTCCAGACCGGCCAGCAGTGGGACCAGCCCAACGTCTGGCCGCCGCACCAGCACATCCTCATGCAAGGGCTCAACAACGTGCCTGCCACCTTCTCGGCACAGGACCCGTCGTACCAGGCTATTCAAAACCTCTCTCTGCGTTTGGGGCAGCGATATCTCGACTATACGTTTTGCACGTGGCTCGCCACGGGAGGGTCGACCTCGGAAACGCCAAAGCTGCGTGGCTTGTCGGACCAGGACGTGGGCATCATGTTTGAAAAGTACGACGATAACTCGACCAACGCTGCGGGCGGAGGAGGAGAGTATGAGGTTGTCGAGGGCTTTGGCTGGACGAATGGCGTGCTGCTGTGGACGGCGGATACGTTTGGTAATAAGCTCAAGAGACCGCAGTGCGGAAACATCACGGCAGGTCACCCGGCGCCGTCATCTTCGTCTTCCAAGAGAAGTGCGGTCCAGTTGGATGCTTGGGATGCGAGGAGGGTGAAGAAGTTTGGCAAGAGAGCGGAGGGGAGAGAAAGGCCGTTTCTGGTTTGACGAATAACTTAGTTACTCCTAGCGATGACTCATCAGTGCCGATACATCAAAGACAGTAGCGAAACGAATAAGCCTTGTCAGAAAAGCAAAACAATCATAAATTTCCAAGTGTAAATAGCAGATCAACATCGTGTGTGTTCCCTTTATCCATACCTAGGCCCATCGTTCAAACAGTCCATGTTTCCCAGCGTCATGTCCTAGCTTCATTATATGAACCATCTCATCAGCTCGTAAAATCCTAACCAAATACTGTCTCTGCCCTCCATAGAACGTCATTAATCATTACAAAAAAGAACGACGAAAGAAAAGGAAGACGAAAGAAAAAAAAAAAAAAAAAACGAAAAAAAAAGAGGAAGAAGGGAAGCAATTTTTTTTTTCCTTTAAGCGAGAAGCTGCTCATAATTCGTAGACATTGCTGCCGAGTTCCAGCATCAGTTATCGTTAAACCGAAGCCAATCCTCAAACCCTTTGGTACTCTCGTACTGTGGAAGGTCTTCTTTCATCATTTGATCAGTTTCCGGATCCCATACTTCCATTGTGTACAGATCGCCTTGATCCTCCACAGGAAGTCGCCGTCTCATGTAGCAAAAATAAACGTAGAGAATCAGGCAGAGATTTTTGACACGGTCGGCGATGATAGAGCCAACTTCCAAGCTGTCATCGTTATCATTGTCTTCATCAGTGTATGATTCAATCTCAGGTGGAAATGGTACATTGTCCCAAGCTTGGCTCTTGTCCCAGCGCGGGGTCCCCAGGGTTAGGCGGCGGCGAAGTGAGATGAGAGCGCGGCCGACTTCAAGAACAACCTCGTGGCAAATGTTAGGGCGGCCAAGGGCTCTTTTGAGATGGTCATAGAATTGGAGCTCTAATTGGCGTCCAATAATTCGATATAACTGAGCTGCGGCAAAGACAACTTGTTTATGCTGTTCGTTGTTTGGATTGAGGTCGAGGCGGCCTTCAGTTCCATTACTAACTTCGTATGCCCCAGAATACGTGACCTGGAGAGCTGCGTCGTCCCACATGAAAAGCGTGTCACACAAAGTTTCTAGCAGATGGGCGCTGTTTTTGATACATGCCTTCCAATGACCCTGCCGCTGGAACTTGAGACCATCGATGAATTGGCGGAAGGTATGAGATGTAGGGGGGTAATTGGCACTGATGAAAGCGTGGCAAGCCTGGAGGTCGAGCTCGAAAACCACATTGCCCCTCTCGTACGCTCGAATGACGCCGTGGGACCTTTTCAAGGCGTGAATGGAGCCAAGGAGTTGCTGTACATTTATGTCAACAGGTATGCTGATTGCTTGACGAAAGCCGTCCAAAGATCTAAAATGAATCGTGTGAAGGTCTAAAACTCAGATATCATATCAGTAAATGGCCTGGTGCTAAAAAAAGATGTAATCACCACTTACCAAGCAACATAGTGCTACCCTGCTGGATGAGTTCGATGAAGCTCGCAGGAACACAAACAAATGGCTTCGGGGCATTGATATGGCCACTGGCGCATCGGTTACAGTCTCTTCCATGTTCTCGGCCCTCGCACTAGAAAACATGTTAGTCATGATATTGCACACTATGTATGGTGCAGGTAAGAAAGGGAGTGTGAATATGGATAGTGGATAAGGCTGAGAGAGAGAGAGAGAGAGAGAGAGAAAGAGAGAGAGAGAGAGGAAAAAGTAAAGGAAGGAAACCACGGGGGATTAGGGTTAGTGAACAAATAAAGCACAAGTATGCAAATTAGGCTTACCATGACTTTAGCCAACTTGCAGCCAATACACACGGTCCGCTCATTTCTTCTTCTTGTCGCAGCCTTCCGCTTCCCTTCTTCCAAAGGCTTTGTACGTCTGCCGCGACCTTTCCTTGGAAGTGGTGTATCCTGTAATGAAAAAGGACTCCTTTCTGTTCCTTCAGCGATAATCTTCCTAGGTTTTGGTTGCAAGTGGGCTTGCGCAATGGGCGAGTGTCTGTTGGACGGTTTGGTGCTGGACGACCGACGTAGCGAAAGACGTTGTATATTGGTTTCCAAAGTGCCGTGATGAGAGGTTGTAAAGCGGCGGCCGCGCGAAGCCCTTCTGCTAGGAACCTGATGCTGGATGCTTGTTGGTTCGAAGGGGGAAAGGGTGAAGTCTGTTTCTGGAGAGTGATAGCTATTGCTTGTCTCCAAGTTTTGGGACAGTTGCATATCACTGGGGAGATGGAACCGAGAACTTCCAACGCTATACAGATCCTCAGGAGCATCGTTTGCACTGTTATACATACCAGGCACCATGTCCTTGACACCAGGGCAAGTGGCTATGGGCGTGCTACCGTTCGAGGAGTGTCCAGAGCGGGTTCCTGAGTCAGGCTGGCTGAAGGTATAAGCATGTGGCTGGCCCAGGTAGTTGTAGGACTGGGTGACTGGGATGTTTGAGAAGCGATTTTCAAATAGCTGCGTCGGAAATTGATCCTCAGAGTATGGACCACGCTGACACTCGCCATCCCCGCGCTCGTGTGGCTGTTGAGGGGTATCGTATACCGTCATCTGTGTTTGTGCGGCAGAGTGCGGGTAGTGGTTCAGACCGGGGTTGTATTGACCGGAGGAGCTGAAAATCAGGCTGTCATTATTGGCCGCACTGGGCTGTGGCGGAAGCCAATCAGGAGTAGAACCAGCTCGGCCAAGGCCGGTAGTAAATGAGAGTCCTGACGAGAGCTGAGGACTCTGCCCATTGCTGATGGGGAAGGAATCTTGAGCAGTAGCGAGTAAGTCAGGGTACACATGGGGAGAGCTCCTGTGGTTTGATTGTGTCGGTGTCCCGAAAGTGTTGTCAGCATCGACTTCAAAACACCTGTATTGGACCATGAGTTAGTCATGGCAATGTCAAGACGCATGCCAGCAATATTAAAGTTGCCACTAGCTAGTCAGTGCGTACCTCAAAGAAGCGTCGTTTGGAGTCGCCTCGAGCATGTTGCTTGTGCCCATAAGGGAAAATTGGAGTTGTAAAAGTTGTCTGTCTTGGGGAGGTGGTTGAAGATCAAACATTATCAACACAAGCTGGAAGCTTTGCCTTGAGATCCAGGGATAGAAGACAAAGAGGAAGAGAAGAAGACATCTTTAAAATATGTTTTATGGTACGCATGGCTGAAGCACGAAGCGCTAAGAGGGTGTGGTAACCCATGCTCGTAGAGCCTTGCGTGTTTTCTTAGGCAAAGGCAACTGGGCGGCACCATACATGCATACTTCGGTAAATCATACCTAGTGTATAAACGCCTTTTCCCTCAACGCTACCAACGGCGGGACTGACACGTTCGATACACCCCATGAAGTACAAGTAAGTATACCACGATGCTGTTCGGCTCCAAGAGGCTCTGCGGGTGGCAGGCATTAGACCCAGGGCAAAACGGGGTCCATTTTGACGGGTCCATTTTGACGACTCCATTTTGACGACTCCGTCAGCATTGCACTTTGACTCTTCCAGCTGGTGAAGTATATTGGAGAATACGCATATTACTATCCTTTGGGGCTGTCCATTCTGGCTGATAATCTCTCTTTCCTGACTGGGACCAAGCGTTGCGGCTCTGCGGCTCTGCGGCTGCTGTCTTCTGATTGGTAAGTAATAGTGCCCAACGCAACCTTGGCGACCTGCACAAGCCGATGCGCCTTTCACTCCATCCAGGCCGATAGTAAATGTGCGCAACCCCCTTACACCTCTGTCAACGAGGTCATTGGAGAAAACCCCCTGGGTGTGTTTTGTGTGCCGCACGTCCCAGGATCTAGACTGCCAATCAGTTATTATTTTAATTTTTTTTTTGGTATTGGTGTGCTGCCTTACTGTGCCATGTACTTTGTAGCCGCCTTTTTTTTTTTTTCCCTCCCTCTTCCGCATAGCATGGCAGGCGAGGCGTGCTGATGGCGCCTTCTACGGATGCCACGTCTGCCACATGGAGGCGCCGTTGGTAACTGGACACTGAGCCACAACAAAAAGATGGACATTTGACGACCGTCGAAGTAGCGGTGGAAGTAGGAAAGCCTTGGGTGCTCCGTATTGACACTGGATACAAGGAGATGCTCGACGTCTTGTCCAGATAGGGTGTGCTGGCATGCATAGGGTTGCATAAAAGCTGTTGAGCTGAACCGAAAAGCGTCCGTATAGGACCCCGTCCATTTCCCATTACGAAATGGCCGTTTGAAAGGCTAGGCCCATCTCATTGATGGCGTAGTTGATCACCACTCAACAAGGCTGGCAGGGGCGGTCCGCTTTACAGCAACAACAATTCGCCACAAATGCGCTGTTGACCTTTGGTCGGGAAGCGGCTGCCTGCCATAGACAAATATGCACACGCCCACACACGCAGGGTTACAGGATACTATACAGTTCATGCCACGGTCGCGTGGCCTTGGTGACGCCAAGGGAAAGTGTGAATGCAAGGGGCCATCCCAATTTGTTCCTGGAACAAGCGCCTTGCGCGCGAGTATAGAGAGTCAATTTTGAACAGCCCCGCGGGTTCACTCAGAACGAGTTCAGAAATGAATGTTTTAGTTTGTCATAGACTCAATACTGCTTCGGCCTGTCCGTGAACTTCCCAGTAAATGCCTCGTGGTTGGACATGAGTCAGCCCCATGGCAAGGTTGCTATTTCATCGAAAAGTAACCGAGCGAGAAACAGACCTACACACCATTTTACTTTTGTCTTTGCTTTTTCCATGCCATGCCATTGTATCGAAGGGTTAAACTAGTTGCCAGTAACGGTTCGGGGGTGGCATGGAGCCGGAGAAGTGGAGAGGAGCCGAGTCGGAGTCCGGATTGGAGGATCCGTAACTGAGACAGCTGAAAGATACTGCCCACCAAGCAACGCAGAGAGCGCGGTAAGAACTGCCGTTAAGAGAACGTATAAGGAGATGTACAATTGAAGTGGATCGAATATGATCCTTTCCAGCTGGTCAGGGATTGGGAAGGAGCTTTTTCACTTGCATGCCCGCTCAAAAGACCAGACCGGACCGACACATTGAGTATGTGAGAGATATCTGTGGAACTTTGATAATCCTGACCGGGCCTTATGTGACCTCATCGGGACCAACTTTGGCCATTTATAGTATCCTTTCTTTGATGCACAATGAGTCGTTGGCGCCGAGGTGCCCCAAATAGGTAACACATTATGTATCGAGGATGAGACGAACGGCTTGGGGTGGATGGCAAAGGCAGTTCATGACTCTGGTCTGGGTTGCAATCATCAATGGGAGGGAAGTCGTCTCGGCGAGAGGACTTGATGAGATTTCAATTGGGGCCGTTGTTAGTTCCGTAAAATGGACTCGAGGCTTGCGGGCATTTCCGGTGACTTGACAGCTATGACAACTTAGCAGATGTGCTGCTATTGGATGCACCTCAGAGCTACAATGTCTTTGGCTTCAGCCTTAAAAATTGCGCCTACGTACCTGACTCCCAGCGGACGAATTGGGTTGTTGCCTCTTTCAGACGCACCCAATAATGGTTTGCAGCATGCAATTGCTCTATCCCAATTGAACGAGAAAAGTCGGCTGCTTCTCCTTAGTCCACCTCCTGTCAACGGGCTATCTTGTCCCACCAAGAACAAGAGAGCCTTCAACGTTGGGGGGCGCAGACAAGTTCATGGCTACTTGGCTGGCTGGCGCCCCCGTCAGCAGGGGATAGGCTGCATAGTCGCTGCTGCGCCGCATCCAGCCGTAAATGCAACCCAAGGCGAAAAATCAGAAGGCAAAAAGAAGCGAGCAACCCGGAAGAAACGAGACAAAAATTGCTGCGCCTTGACGCAATGCTTCGAGTGAGATTAAAGGTGTGGTTCGGGGTGCGTTTGATCTGGTGGTGGAAGAGTGAAGAGCGCCAGCTGGAGCGTACCTAGGTAGGAAATGCGTATGTAGTACTGTAGTAGTGCCACCACCTAATTCTGCCGAGACGGTACCTGAGGCATTCACTGCGACTCTTCTAGGATGGGCAGCCGCGATGGTGCTTTTGCCTGAACGGGCTGTTACAGGCACCTTTAGGTACCTACCAGTATGACGTTCGTCAGTGATGACCCTGGAGCTTTCGAATTGATAGCTGGAGGCCCAGTTCAGCAACCCGCAGCCTGCCAGACACAGATTCCATGCCATCAATTGATCTGACATGGCCTACAATTAGGATCTGGCCGTCCGCGTCTAGCTATGCAGCATGACTCTCGAGCTCTAAGCAGACAGAATAGAGTCAATTAAGCGAGCCTGCGTCTAGAGGTTCCAAATATAGAATGCCCACGACGCTATTTTCTATATGCTCTTCAGCAACCCGCACTATTACCCCCTCTCCGGCAGGCGCCTCCTGGTGATACCGACGACGGCAATGCATAACGCCGCTCAAAAACCTCCGGATATCGCGCTCCTGTGTGTTACTGTACATGGCAATAGCTCCAGTCCGCTGGGCTGGCCGGCACTAGGCCCGAACGCGAGCAATACGGCTGGCTCCGATCCCTGCAGCAGGATCTGCCAGTGACGAGGACTAGTCCCGTAGCGGGCGGAAGTGGCGCTGCAGAACGCTGGGACGAGCGGATTGGGCCATATGGAGCGCTTGGCGTTAGCGGCCGCGTGGAGCGTTCTTCGACTCCAAGCCATATCATCATCTCTGAGGGGAAACTGAGGGGAAAGCTTGGGAAGCTGTGACAGCTATTGTATTTAGATTAAGGCGATCACTGTTGATCTATATGGGAATTGGGAATGGCCCGTTGGGGATAAAGTTTGTGTCGGTTGAGCTGCAACTAGTATAAATAGCAGCTAATTTCGCCCAGAAGCTCACGAGATTGAATAAGAGCAAACATCAATCTCATTTCCTCTCCTACTACATTTTGAACGCTGTCTAGGTATCGATTGATTCCCATTGCGTCATTTTCACCCGAAATCCCAGTTCCCCATCATGTTTGGCAAGCCCAAGGAACAGAAGCCCCAAGAGGTTGCGGACATCCCTCCGCACCTCACGGACCTGCATTGTTTCACCGAAACAGAGGGCGTCGTCACAACGAGTAAGTCATTCAACTGCATACACGGGGGAACATAAGCGCAGGCGCAGGCGCGGCCACAGATTGCCACTGCGGCTGCATAACCGCACAAAGGATCTGTATCTACAGCACAAGGCTAATGACGCATTCTCCTCTTCACCTCGTGGTAGCCATGATGGACCTCCCGGGCTACCGCATCGAGCAGGTCCTCGGCACAGTCTACGGCATTACGGTGCGGTCGCGCAACATCGGCGCCAGCCTGGGCATGGCCTTCAAGAGCATGGCCGGCGGCGAGCTCCGGTGGTTCACATCCATGCTGTACTCGTGCCGCAACGACTCCATCGGCAGGGTCGTCGAGGAGTGCAAGAAGCGCGGTGGCAACGCAATCATCTGTCTGAGATTTGATGCAGGCGATATGGGCGGCTTCGCCCAGACGGCGGCGTATGGGACGGCTTGCCGCGTGGTCAAGATAGACGAGAGCACCCAGTCGCCGCCACAGCTGCAGGCGGCTATACGATAGCTGGAGCCCGGCGCTTAGCAGCGCGGCCGAGCAGGTCGTCTGGGGTTGGCAAGCTGGAGGCGGTTCGGCTGTCGCAAGGCTGCGGGCGACCAACGTGGCTGGAGCCGGTGAGGAGGCAGTGGATGTGGCAAATGTTCTATGTATAGGTTCAATCTGGGGGAGCTGAGCGAAGCGGATTTGGCATCAATCTTGCCGGCCTCTTCTCTTGTACGTAGTACATGCACACATGCGTCTGCGCCACAGCCCTGTGTGTAGCAGCAAGACTATCGCGATCGCATCCTTTTTCGGTAATTCCAGTCCAGTCCTGTTTTCGCGCAGCCGTCCCATGGCAGTCACTCGTATTGACGGATGATACACACCCCCCGTTGCATCCATCGTAAGTCGCCTGTTCTCAGCTGCTCCCGTCGTCTGTCATCTATCATCCGAAGCCTGGAGACGCTGGATTGGTGTGGCGGCCTGGTTCCACAGCTGCGTTGATCCCGCTGCGGAGCCACTAAGAGCCCGGCCGGCGAATTATGCTGCAAGGTTGGACGGACGCCTTGTTTTTGTGTGTGTGAATGTTGTTACAATGTGCGGTGCTGCTGGTGATCGGGCAATACAGCGCACAAGGCGCCATCTGATGCATGCATGCATGTTAATCAGCGGTATCCCTAGGCTGCCATTGGCAGGCCTCACCTCGGCATATGCTGGCCCTATTGGCCGGCAGTGGAGTTTCCAACTGTAAGACCACCTGCACTTACACGCCATCAGTGCCACTCGCATCTGGCAGCCTTGAGTGGGATTGATTGCCACGATTGCCGCAGTATTACGAGGCTGGAGGACTGCATGCAGCTCCCATTGGCCAATTCGAGGCAGACTTTGTTGTTTTGTTCGCCTTGCTGACTGTAGATGGGCTTCTTCCCACCTACAGGATCCAGTGCTAGCACAGTACATGCAGCCCCGTGGCCGAGCACAAGCCCCTGTAAGACCATCACTAACAGCACTAACAACACATGCGTCGAGCTTACACCAATCACGTCAACGCAATCCAGTCGACAATAAGCTGCCTCAACTCTCAATACCTGCAGAAAGCACAGCACAGCAACACCGGAAATTCACCGCCTCTCTGTCGTCGACTGCTTCCGAATTGCTGGTATCCGTATCGTGATCTCGAGGCCACGCTGCTGCCAATCGCTGCGAGACGATGCTGCGAGTCTGCCTTCGAACGCGATCCGGCTGACTGACATATCGAAAAAAACGACCCCTTCCACGTAACCCCTGCGACTTGCCCGTCTCTCGTCTCTGTCATGGCACCGTCCTCTGCTGACGGGCTCAAGAGATCCCCATCGACCGATTCTCTCTCTTCCGTCTCGACTACTAGCATCGTCTTTGATCGGATACAAGAGGAGATGGAGAAAGGAACAGCGTCGCGAAAGGCCCGCGGCAGGCCTGGCTACACCGACGTCTACGACGAGGATCCCCTCAAGGACGAAGCCGCTGATGACACCGAGAGCGCCGCCTTTCTTGGCTCGACCGGCACGGGCCTACAGCGCAGGCCTATGGACAGGAAGCTGCGTCGGATCCTCTTCATCTGCGCCGCCGTCTTCGCTGCTGCCTGGATCGCATCGCTCGCGGTGTTTGTATCCAAGGGATCGTACAAGCACGCCAGCGATGTGGAGCACGATCCCGACGCCGACTCTCGCGGCTCCGGCAAGCCTGTGACTCTGGACCAGATCTTTGACCGCTACTGGTCTGGCGAGAGCAAATCGCTGAGCTGGATTGCAGGCCCCGACGGCGAGGATGGCCTGTTGCTCGAGCAGGGAGTATCAGGCAAGGACTATCTCGTCGTGGAGGACGTTCGGTCAGTGGTAGGAGACGCGACTGCCGCAAGCGATGCGGATACTCAGCTGGCCAAGTCTCGCACTCTCATCAAGGCCAAGCAGTTCGAATACGCAGGCAAACCGTACACTCCCCAGTGGCTCCAGCCCAGCCCGGACCAGAAAAAGGTGCTCATTGGCGTTGCTAAAGAGAGCGTCTGGAGGCATTCGTTCACAGCCGTCTACTTCGTCCTCGACGTGGAGACGCAGACTGCAGAGCCCCTCATCCCGTTGGATACGGAAGCTCGCGTTCAGCTTGCAAGCTGGAGCCCTCGCAGCGACGCGGTATCCTTTACCAAGGATAACAATCTTTTCATCCGCCGCCTCACCGGTGACGACGATATCGTGCAGATCACAAAGGACGGTGGCCCAGAGTACTTTTACGGCATCCCTGACTGGGTGTATGAGGAAGAGGTCTTCTCTGGAAACAGCGCGACTTGGTGGTCCGACGACGGAAAGTTTCTGGCCTTTCTGCGGACCAACGAAACCGGCGTCCCGGAGTATCCCATTCAGTTCTTCATCTCGCGGCCCAGCGGCCACCCACCGCAGAGTGGCGAGGAGTCATACCCCGAGGTTCAGCAAATCAAGTATCCCAAGGCGGGCGCGCACAACCCCGTTGTGGACCTCCAGTTCTACGATGTCACAAAAGGCGACGTTTTTTCGGTCAGCACCGGCGATGAGTTCCCCGACGACGATCGCATCATCAACAGCCTCGTCTGGGCTGGCGACAAAGTCCTTGTCAAGCAGACCAACCGCGTCAGCGACAACTTGAAAGTCATCCTCGTTGATGTTAACGAGCGCCAGGGCAAGACGATCAACAACATCGACGTCGACAAGATTGACGGCGGCTGGTTTGAGATTTCCCACTCAATGACCTATGTTCCTGCAGACCCGGCCAATGGCCGACCAGAGGATGGCTATGTCGACACGGTCATTTACGAGGGCTATGAACACATTGGTTACTTTACGCCTCTGAGCAACTCCGAGCCCATCATGCTCACCTCTGGCGAGTGGGAAGTTGACAATGCTCCTTCAGCCGTCGATCTCGCCAACAACCTTGTCTACTTTGTCGGTACCAAGGAATCATCCATCCAGCGCCATGTATACTCGGTCAAGCTGGACGGCTCAGACCTAAAGCCTCTCACAAACATTTCTACCGAGGCCTACTATTCCGCCTCCTTCTCGTCTGGAGCGGGCTTTGCCCTCCTCTCCTATCGTGGACCCAAAATCCCGTACCAAAAGGTCGTCTCAACCCCTTCCAGCAACATCTCGTATGAAGTCGTTGTTGAAGACAACGCTGAGCTCGCCGACCGTGCCAAGAAGCACGAACTGCCCATTCTCAAATACGGCACGCTCGATCTCGACGACGGCGTCACCGTCAACTACCTCGAACGCCGCCCGCCCCATTTCGACCCCAGCAAGAAGTACCCCATCCTTTTCCAGCAGTACTCCGGGCCCGGCTCGCAAGAAGTCACAAAGAGATTCTCAGTCAACTTCCAGTCCTACGTCGCCTCCAACCTCGGCTACCTGGTCATCACCGTAGACCCCCGGGGCACAGGCTTCCTGGGCCGCAAGCACCGCGTGCCAGTCCGCTCGCAGCTCGGTCTCCTCGAGGCGCACGACCACATCGCCGCCGCTCGCCATTTTGCCTCGCTCGACTACGTCGACGAGACGCGCCTCGCCATCTGGGGCTGGTCTTACGGCGGCTTCACCACCCTCAAGACGCTCGAGCAGGACGCCGGCCGCACATTCTCCTACGGCATGGCCGTCGCGCCCGTTACCGACTGGCGCTTCTACGACAGCATCTACACCGAACGCTATATGCGCACTCCCCAGGACAACGACAAGGGGTATGCCATGTCCAAGGTCTCCAATGCCACGGCCCTGGGCGAGAACAAGCGCTTTTTGCTGATGCACGGCGTCGCCGATGACAATGTGCACTTCCAGAATTCCCTCACGTTGCTGGATAGCCTGGACTTGGCGGGCGTGGAAAACTACGATGTGCATGTTTTCCCCGACAGCGACCATGGCATTTACTTTCACGGCGCAAACCGCATTGTATACGACAGTGAGTTACTTACACCTTTCAATTAAAAAAAAAAAAAAAAAAAAAAAAAAAAAGAAAAAGGACTTTGCAAATGACTAATTTTTTTTTTCAGAGTTAAATAATTGGCTCATCAATGCATTCAACGGCGAATGGCTCAAGACAGCCCACCCCAAGCCAAACAACAAGAAAGTATAGAACATACCTATAATCCCGCCCTGTCCTATTCTGTACCTTTTCTTATTTGTTTATTTTTTTTTCTTTTTTTGGGAGAGTTTA
This sequence comes from Trichoderma sp. CBMAI-0020, assembly GCA_030708095.1. NCBI lineage: Eukaryota > Fungi > Ascomycota > Sordariomycetes > Hypocreales > Hypocreaceae > Trichoderma > Trichoderma sp. CBMAI-0020. Next base: position 541,778 of record JAJNCI010000011.1, on the reverse strand, counting down.
GGTAGGGGCGTAAACGCTTTTTGTATAATAACATAGCAACCATTGTTGGGACATGGTATATATAAAGCAGACTTGCTTTTAGTATAATACAATACATTGATAACGGTTTGCTTGCTTGTGATGCGCTGTGATCTATGAATAATTGAGACTGACTACCTATCTTTGCATACATACCATATAAATAGCAAATATACGTGTTATCAAATATGCATGTGGTCCATCTTGGAAAGCTAAACCGCGGGTGCTTCACTCACTCACAAAGCCTGGTCGAACTCCATCTCCCGAGTTTCCGATAAACAACGCACAAGTCACAGCATCACATAAATCACGCAGAGCCTGAAACGAAAAAAATAACAACAAAAGTTTAAATTGCCTATCATACACATTCGCAGCCTAGCAAATTTCCTTCCCGCGTCACTTCCGCCGAAATTCAGAAATGGAAAAGACGTTTTCTCCTCCGCCACTCTAACTGCAAAGGAAAAAGAAGAAAAAGAATCCGTGGCTAACGAGACTCCGAGCCCGAGGTTCGTCGTCTCCTTCTAGACGATGAACTCTTTTTTTTTTTTTGTACCTCTAATCCATCATTATAGCTCGATGAAGGAGCCCCTTAAAAACAAAAAGCTCACGCGTCGTCATAGTCAGTCCTATGTTGCCCGTCTAGCTCTCCCACCATGCTTCGCTCGAACTTGGCTACCCATGCTGCATGGCAGCTAGCTATGCCACAGCGAAAAGATTACGCATTATATGTTTGTACTAAGTATGGTGCGTTAGCGATAACCACACTGGCAATTGCATCTAGTAGTTGTAGCCAGTGGGCTGGGGCGCGAAACCAGTGGGCTGGGGCGCAAAGCCGTTAGCTTGGCCGTATGGTGCTGGAGCAGCATTTCCGCCAGGTCCGGCGGTGATCATGAGTCTAGCACCACCCAGAATGGGTGTGTTGTCATCAGTCTTCTCTTGCTCCTTCTCCTTGGACTTGCGCGACTCGTTATCCGCCTTGAGCAATGCGAGCTCCTTGGTCTGCTGGGAGAGCATGTTGATCATATACGGCATGGTGAAGTCGTTGAGGCCATTGCGCCAAGAGAGCTCCAGGACAAGGTCAGGTCGAATGAGATCATTGCAGGCATACAGCATGCCCGTGTAGCATTCACGGTGGCCAATGTCAACAAACTAGGTTATCAAGTTAGAATCGTTATAAAGATCAAATGGGTATTGGAAGGGGCAACATACATATCTGAGAAGATCGTTGACGATGTCGTTCTTGGTCGAGATGGCGGCTGTTTCGATGGCATCCTTGTAAAGCTTGTCTTGCTTCGAAAGGGCAATCGACTTCTCCCAGCGCTTGTTCTTGCGGTAAATACTGGCGGCAATTTGGCGGAAGAAGATCAGGTCATGCTTCTCCAGACGACCAGCCAGCTCCATGGCATCGTAGTTGTCATAGTTCTGCACCGAGTCACGCAGGGTCTTGTAATCCTCTTCTTCAATCAACAGGTCATTGACTGCCTCGTTAACAATGCGCTTGTTCTGCGTCTGGACGTTCAAAAGGAAGGGCTTGATAAGCGGCAGACTGTCGTTCTTCTGGAACATCTTGACAACACGGTTGACATCGACACGAGTTGTAAGAGCAGCCAGCAAATCGGTGAGCAGTGATGGGTGCTGCTCAACGTAGAACTTGATTGCACGGTAGTAAATCTCCAAGTTGGCAACCTTGACCACAATCTCCTTGAATTGCTGGTGATCCCATGAGTTCTCAGGTCGCTCGATGACAGTCAGTGCGGCGTTATCGAACTCGTCATAGTGGTAGTAACAGAAGACCAACTCAGGCCACAGATTCGCCTCCTCGCAGGCGCGGATCATCTTGGGCATGTTCACCCTAGACCAGAAGATCTTGATGTGCTCCATAAGACGCTCGGGATGATACTTGGACAGGGCGATACCCAGCTCGGTGAACATGCCCATGTGAGCACGCTCGAGACCTAGACCCTGCTCAAGCAGGCTGATGAGCTCATCAAAGTATCCATTGCGCTCATAGTCTTTGACCAGTTCTTGCAGTTGCTCAGCATCGACAATCAGGTTGAGACCGCAGATTTGAGCAAGTCTGAATTCTTTCTTGTCGACACAGGCTTCGTGAACCTGCTTCCACACCTTGATGTTGTTGGCCTTGCGAGCACACTCAACGGCCGCTTGGTAGTCACTGAGATGCACAAGGGTGGTGGCCAATTTGGCCCAGTTGGAGATGCTGCTGTAAAAGATCTTGGATGCCTCGTACAGTCCCTCTTCGTAAGCCTTGTCACCAGACTCTTCAATGTTAGCCACGTTGGTAGCACGCAGGAAGTCTTCCAATTCTGAGAGCTGCTCGAGTCTTGCATAGCAAAAGGCGAGAGCGGTGTCGATAACAGGTTCGCGAAGGGTCTTGCGGGCCATGCGGAGATACTTGACAAGATCCTCATTCTTTCCAGCATGGGTGGCAATCTCAATCACCTCAGCATAGTTGGAAGGATCCTCAGCCTTAATGTATGAATCGATACCATCAGAGATGCGAAGACCATCCAGCTGAGCCTTGGCAACCTTGCTCCAAACCTCAGGAAGGTCAACCTCCTCAGCATATGCCTGGGCTCGGTCAATGCTGACAACATGCTCGACGAGAACGTTGACGGCAGCAGACTTGTTGTCAGCCTTCTTGTAAATCTCAAAGGCTTCCTCAAAGAGGCCGACGTCGATACAGGCGGAGGCAATTTCATCAGCGTTGTAGTCGTTTAGCTTGTGAATATAGTCCATCACGCGGGCCTTGTCTGCCTTGGCAGCGGTGAACATGAGCAGGTTTTGCAGGTTCTGGTTGTCGCTGAAAGGAGAAGGCTCGAGAACAATCTTCTCCAAGAGCTCAATAAGTTCCAGAGGCAGGTCATTCTCCAAGAAGCAAGAAACAGCAACAGACACCTTGGCCGGGTCGGTGGACTCGGGGACAGCAGTTGCAGTGACCTGGTCAACGACAGATCGTCTGTGGATGTTGTTCTCGCTGAGGACAAAGCGCCAGAGCTCAGTGTCTTCTCGCTCCAAAAGGTATCGAGCCTGGGCCCTGTACATGGAGTTTTCGTTGGTAATGTTGACAAGCTCCAGATCATTCTGGCCCTTGGAGTAGGCAATGTACGCCAGGTTAGGATCTCGCTTCTCGCAGTATTTACCGACAACGAGGGTGTCATATTGATCATTCTCCTTGAGGAACTTCTCTGGGTTGTTGTTGGAGTCGATGTAGATCTTGGCCAGAGCATTGTAGACAGCTTGCTGCTGGTTACCAGCCTGAAGAGTGGCCTCGAGGAAGGGCAGCAGAAGCTTCAAGCGGTTTCGGGTCTCGACCTCAGACACAAGCTGGTCAATGCTGATCTGCTGAGCATCAACGGTCGTGAGGAGCTGTTTAATGATGCTCTCGTCGCAGTCAACGTCGAGCAGACCACCAATGACGGCTGGGGTTCGAGATGGGTTGACACGCTGAACATAGGCCTCAATGGCCTGGAACTGCTGGTTCTGGTAGAGGAACAGGATCAAGTCATGGACAAAGTTGAAGCGATCGCAAACGATGATGAGAGGCAGCTGCTCGGGCAGCTTAGCTTCCTTCAAAAAGTTCTTCACCTTTTCGGGGTTGTAGTGGGTGCTGTCACGGCAAATACGCTCAACCTCGTTAAACTGGCCCATTTTGGTGGCAGCTTCGATGTACTTGAAGTGCACATCAGGATCCTCGGAAAGATTGACAATGCTGCCGAGGTAGTAGAAAAGGCCCTCAAAGGTCTTGTACTTCTCGAATAGATCGATCAAGCGCACAGCTCCGAGAAGCTCCGAGTATTTGGTGGCGATGTTCACAACCGACTGCAAGTTTTGGCGAATGTTGTGCTTCATCATGGCGTCAAGGCAGTCAAGAGACTGCTCGACTGACAGCTTACCGAAGAAGGTGGACAGCCACTCGGGGTTGAAGTTGGCAGCGCCAGGGATGTTAACGATGACGCGCTTCACAGACTCAGGGTCTTCGTAGAGCTCTAACGCCTTTTGAGCGAGGCCAGCCTGTTCGCACAGCTGAGCAATACGGGCCTTGTCGAAGTGTGTGAACATGTCGTTACCGAGAATGGCTTCGGCAACTTGAGGGGCGTGCATCAGGTTCATCTCCAGGAGTCGAGTCTGGAGCCGAGCGTGCTCAGGCTTGTTCTCTTTAAGGGCGTCAAGCAGGAAGGCAGTGGCCTGCTGAACCATACCCTGGGACTGGAAGATGTCGCAAACACGCTCCAGGTCAATCAGAGGGCCCTGCTCATTGTTGGCGAGAGCAGTGGCAAACTCAGTTCCCTTGTCGGGATTGGTACGAATGATGTGCTGGAGAAGCTGGATATAGTCGGGCTGGTGTCCGGTTTGAGCGGCATATGGCAGAATCTTTTCGAACTGGCCAGTTTCGGCAAACCCAGCGATAACCTTGTTGGGGACGTTGGCCTGGAGGTAGATGCTCAGCGCCAGGTTGACGTCGTACGGGCGCACCATGTCACCAAGCGACTCGGAGCAGTCCAGCTTGCCCTCCTTGAACCATTTCTCCAAAAGATGCTTTCGGTTCTGCTGCAGGACAGGCTGAGCGAGCTCGAGAGTTTCGTATCGGTTCAGCGCGCCCTTGTCGAGCAGCATTCCGAAGTACTGCAGTGTGACAGCCATCTGGCCAGGCTGGGAAGGCAGTCGCTTAAACTTCTCGATCGTCTCGGTCGTACGTAGAAAGCCACGAGGGGAGCCGGCGGCGACCTTGGCAGCTTCGAGATAATTTCCGCTGTTGAAGAGCTGGTCGAACTGCTTTGCGTAGAGATTATCCGCACCGGGGAGGCCGGCCCTTGACGCCAGCTTGATGGCAATCTCTGTGTTAGCGGGATTCTCAAGCAGGTAGGGAATAATTGTTGTATCATCGATGGTGACGAAGAGGACCTGGCCCTTGCGGTTGATACCCACAAGACCCGAGGAGTCATCGTCCGCGCAGCTCGTGAAGATGGTTTCGCTGGAGATGCGGTTGATGAAGATGGACGAGCCCGTCTCGAGGTCGTACAAGTGGATGAAGCCGTACTTGGTCACCATGAAGATGACGCCATACTTTTGCGAGACTTGCAGGGCGACGGGGAAGTCATTGGTTGCCTCGGGGGGGAAGAAGATATCGACAGCCTTCTTCTGGAAGACTGGGTTCGAATCTGGGTGATCGACCTCGACAATGTGCAGCTTGGCACCAGTAGCGGTTCGCACAGCAAAACTGAAGATCTTGGTGTCCTGGGGAGCACCATCCAGTCTCAAAGTGCCGAAGCCAGCAGCATGGCCCTCAATGGCCTGGCTGATACCTCGGTCCTTGGAGTAGAGTTGCATGGCACCAACGACACGGCCCTGCTGAGACGAGATGCCGACCACGACCATCCACTTTCCGTCACTGTTAACTCGGTAGTTGATGATTTGGCAACCCTGTTGTAGCAGTCAAGTTAGCGGGGGAAGTAGTGCGGCACATGGGGTAAATTGACGCACGCTGAGGTTGGCATTGCGCTCAAAGACCTTGACAGGCGCATCCTGAGAAGCGTCGTAGACGTCCCAGTGGTAGACACTGCCAGTTGTGATGAGGCCCAGAGTGGACTCGCTGATCCACTTCCAGAACTGGACATCCTCGTTCATTGTGCAGGACTTGAGCTTCTTCTTCTGCTCGAGGTCGAAGATCTGGAGAGTCCTGGACTGGGCCTTGAGGGCAATGATTTGTTTGTTCCAGTGCATGACAGCACTGTCGGCCTTGATGGGCCGGCGCGTTACGTGGTTGCCATTCTTGAGCTCAACAATGACAACTTCGGGCTGGGCGGCTTCGTTTTTCTTTTCTCGAATGCAAACGAACGAGTCTGACTCTAGTGTCTGTTTGTTTCCAAGCGCGCGTACAGGTTAGCATGGCTGATGTTTTTTGTATTGTTGCCTTGGGTGATACGCCAGAAAGAAGCCACTTACGCAGGAGTTGAAGCCAATGGATTGCGTGTCCACGCCCAAGCTGCTGAGCTGGACCAGCTCCTGGAACTTGATGGGTAGAGGCGCCATTGCGCCAGAGTAACCAACAATGAGATAATATGGGCCGTCGTCGACTCGATACTCCTAGGGACGCTGCCTATCGAAATTGCCGCGGCTCACAGAATCGGTGTTGGGATTAGGTAGAGCTAGCTTCGGGCTCGAGGGGCGGAGGACGGGGCCGTCAACAGCTTCCATGCGCCAAAGCGGCACGAGACGAAGAACTAGATAAACGAGAAAAAAGGATCGAAAGGAAGAAAAGAAACGCGACGGCAGGCGAGTCGCGATGAGGCCTTGCCGATGAGGAGATGCTGGGAGGGTTGATTGGCGAAAGAGGAGATCTGGTTGGAGAGTTAAGGAGAAGTGGCAGGTCACCTTGCAGGCTAGGCTCGCTGAGCGGCATTGACTGCTGGCAGCAACAGCCCACTAGACTAGAACAAGGTGGCAGGAGTGATTGCGTGGAGAGCGAGGAGCCGGCGGCCAATCGCAGCGCGCGGAGCGATAGAAACTCCGGCCCCCGGCTGCGCCAAGCCTCGCGTGAATGGGCGTCTGGAACAAACAAAGGAACAACGAGAAACAAGTGGCCCTAAGACGATGCAAGCAATTGCGCCGTAATGCGGACTGGGCGAGACAAAAGAGCGGGAAACTATGCTTTATTCTATAGTTTGTATTGCGATTATCTACTCTTTGCCTGGTGTTTCGCCTTTGTTGAGGCACTTGGTCTGCATTATCTGGCTGATGCCTTCCAGGTACCTACGCGCAGGTACCTCTTCGTACTGTAGAGCTGAGCTCCCAATTTCCTCTGCGGCAAGCCTAAAACACCAATAGCCAAGTCAGCAGCTAGCGGATGCAATTTCACTGTACGAAGCACAGCTTCCTGTTGACGATTGGCTGCCTGTCTCTAACTTCGCAGTTGCCTTTTCAACCATATCTCCTTGTAATCATAAATAGCTGCGAACTCAAATTTCGAGTCTTTATCGCTAGGGGCTAATTGCTCGCTTGAATATCACCATCTACGACTGCAAACTGGAACTGGGGTTATTTCGCTGGTTTCGCCCTTGCTTGCCCGGCCTGCTAAAATGACGGGCACCCCGGCCCCCGTTTTGCCGGCTTTTTCGGGACGCCCTGGACAGAGATTGAGATCATGCATGCAAGGCTGCGGAGACCTGGTTCAGTGCGAGCCGAACATGCACGCAATCGCCTGCGAAGGATCCAGGGTCGGTGAGAATGCGAACTGGATCAGCCGCCATCCTGGTTCATCTGGACCGCTTTGCCGTACCATCGCTCTAATCGTGCACGGCCAAAAAATAGCTGCACCAGGAAGAAGGAAACAAAATCATCCACCGCTAATCGCCATAAACGCCGTGACTTTCCAGAGAGTATATGCAGTATCTGTACAAATATGTCCAGCATCCGTGAGATGGGCCGGTATCCTAGCTATTCCAAGAGATAAAAATGATATTTCGAATTGCGCTCCTCTCAACTCAGGTGTTCCCGATCGAGATGATGCGTAACAGCAGCCTCATCTCCCTCAAACGCCTCGCAGATTGGACAGACAACCGTGTCCTCGATGATGCGAGCGCCTCCATCGTCGCCTAAAGATGCATTGGCCGCAGGCTCTTCCAAAGCCGGCATATAATCTGCCAAGCTCCTTGGAGGCGGTCCCTCGAGATAATCGAAATCTTCATCGTTTCTGATATCCGTGTACCGGCTGCTGAATCGCGAGCTCGACGCACTGGAAGCCATTGCCGCTCCGGCTGATGGTTCGGAGGATCCGCCATCAAGTCTCTGCACTCTACCGACTTGGCCATTGCGCAGCCTGACTTTGATCCCGCGCGGGTGGTCTCCTGATGTGAGGACGTCTTGCACGACGCCCTGAGTTTCTCGGCCTGTCGGTTGATCTTCTTTTAGGATGATGAAGACAGCGGCACCAGCCACAACCTGTTTGGACGTTGGGACGGTGCCTGCAGCTTGTTGGGGCGTTCCAGGCGCTCGATGTCCCAAGTTGGATGATGCTCCTCTTCCTCTTCCCGTCCCTCTTCCTCTTCCTCTTCCCCGGGACTCGTTTTGCCCCGAGGGTCGAGGCTGGCGGTTGCGAGGCCTGTTCATCGCCCAAGAATTGTTGTAACGAACGAGAAGAAAAAGCATCTATGAAGAACATTGAAAGTGCACGCGTAAAGCGGTATCAGTATTAGTCAGCGTTTATCCACATTGGTGTCACCGCATCGCAATGTGAATCCAGGAACAATGGTAAAAGCATCATGATAGAATTCCCAAGGTGATAAAATCGGCATGTTCTGCTGCAGGAAGTACCGATATTCAAATCACAATAGATGGCAGATGCATCCTCGCCATGAGTATGCCGTATGAGCTAATCATGCCATGCTCTCCTCATTACCCTGAACCTCAATTCAACCTGCTGAGTCTTCAATTAACTTTGTTTTCCAGCACTTTTCACAATGCAAAGGTGTTAAGAATCAATAGGGCGAGTAGTGGAGTATATGGCATTCATCTTTGAGATCGTTGTGGTGGGATTTCAGTTCATAGATCGGGGCATTCATTCCAGAAGCTGACATTAATCGTTTGTTCTATGTCATGCAAAAACACTATTGTTCACTTGACGTCATATATACCAACAATGTGAGTCTATGATTAATTTTATCGGCCATAGAATTTAGACTAGAGCGGACCATCGAGGATTTGTATCTGCATGCATTTTATGGAAACTGCGTTAATAGAGCAGCCAAATATAACGAATAAGTCTTTCTGGCCGAGGTGGAGTAATTAACGCCTCGATTATCGTGCGCACCTAGACAGTAATTATGATCCCCTTATGCTTACACCATCGAAAATGTATGATAACCGAATCAGATTTAACGTCATAATGTTAAACATCTGATCGTCATAGAGTAAGACGGAGTTCAAACGTAATGGGCGTTGACTGGTATTTTACGCAGGAGTGTGACTTCAGAGGCTATGCAGAGCAGTTTGATGACGACATAAAGATGAGACGCGAAAGAAATATGAAGAAGATATTGCATTATAAATACCTTCATTGATTCCGACAATTTCTCATTTCGAATATGCACACTCTACAGACTTCTTTACAACATTTAATACACACTCTAGCAACAAATCAAGCTTATTGCACCATGGCAGACAACGACAACCCCGGCAATTTCGCTAACCGGTACGATCTCTTACAGTACTGCTGTCTTTTCTGAAGCTGACCATCAAAAGCCCCAAGGAGGAAGTTCAAAACATTGCCGCCAAGGGTGGAAAGGCTAGTCATAGCGGCGGCTTTGCGTCCATGGACTCTGATAAGCAGGTCAGTATCTGCATGTTATGTATAAATTGTCGAGATTTACACGCTGACATTTATGGCATAGCGTGAAATAGCTTCTATGGGAGGAAAAGCATCGGGAGGATCTTTTGAACCCGGCAGTGAGAAAGCTCGCGAGGCGGGCCGCAAGGGTGGCTCCCAGTGAAGCTGAGATGACTACATACTTATTGATGGACATATTGATCGGCATCCATTGATCAGTACGTAATGAAATTTACTTTCTAAATTAATTCCCAAGTACATAACATCATGAACGCCGTGAAGTGTATCGCCGAATGGCAAGTCTAATACTAGCCACAAGCTGGCGACTCTTGTAGGAAATAAACTCAACACAATCACTAACTTTATGGCTTAGTAATGATTTAAGGAGAACATAAGAAGAATTGTAGACATATTTTAATCATGAGTAGACCTATTCATTTGCAGTGATATATCTGCCTTATCCACTAATACTCATAAATTTACTCCAAAAGTATTCATTAACCTTGCTCCTAGTACCTCTCCTCAGTTAATAGATGCAGTCCAAGTGTTATTCAATGTTCCGCTTCCGGTGAATGCCTCAGTGCCAAATTGGTAACCTTTCAAGCAGCCAGTTAGTTATGATGCATAGGTAGCTCGTGTGACAAATGCTGGAGTGACATACTGAGGACATATTGGCTTGAGACAGGATACCCCTTGTTGTTCTGCAGATAGTTGTAAAAGTCCTTGACGTCTCCACTCCAGTTGGTGAGGTTGCCGGGAGCCACGAAGCTGTATACTTGCATGGCGCCATTGTAGCCGTACCAAAGATTCCAGCTCGAGCCGCCGACGTTGACCGTCCCCTGAGAAGATCCAATGGGCTGGATGTCTCCGTATTTTCCGAGCCTACGAAGAACATTATTTATGTTTAGTCCACAAATCATAAATAGTGATCTCTCTTCTGACTTACCAAATCATGAGTTCGTAGTCTCCAGAATAGGTCACATGGTTGGGATTAGATGCCGTAAAGAGATCATAGGCCACATCCGCACGAAGGTCGCTGCCAGTGTAGCTCCATTGAGCAGTAGTGGGCATGCTTGAGATGCTGCTGACAAGTCGTTTGTTTGGAATGTTGAGCGCAATGTTGGGGTATCCCTTGACGTTGTTCTGGCCTCCGGACCAGTTCCAGGTCGTTGACCACACGGCGGAACCGCCCAAGGATATATCAGTAATACAGCCAGAACCACTACCGGCGTTTTGTCCCCAGAGGTTGTTGCTCAGTGCATAATTGCCCCCAGAGAAGGTTGCATATTGGCTACAGGAGCTTTGGGCGAGAGCCACTGGCAATAGTGTAGGTGCAATCTGAAGGAACTTCATCGTAACGATGGTAGTATGAACAGTGTAAGAATCGTGTAAGAGAGTGAAGATGCTCTTAGCCAGGAAGTGGGCGGACTTTTCTATAATTGAGAAATTGATCTTAGCAGTCTTATATGTCTTTGGCCTCACCAATAAGTCACCTCCCATCATCCGAGTAAAGGGGCTAGCATCGACTTATAAATCTTTCCGGAATACTGTAAGTAGAAGGTATTCGTCCTCGAGGCATAATACATGGATATTAGGCTGAAACATGCTAATTGTTGAGGTTTTTTTCGTATATTGCCGTGCAACTGCCATATTATCATGTTGATTAAGCCTTTATTCCGTCTTTTAGCATCTCATATGATCCCAGCCGGGATGTCAGTGACCCCTGTATATGCTAAAAAGCTGCCAGGGAGCCTATACTCCGTGTACAATCTATTTGATGCAGAGCTAATATTGTTACGAAAATATGAATTAACCCTTATTAAGATATTATTCTATACCTAAAACCTGCGGCAGACAGGCTAACATATAATGAATGATACAAATCAATCGTTGTAATGCTATATTGTGTATTCTATCACAATCGAAAAATTGCTTCCGAGAAACTCAATTTCAGCGAGGCCTTCATCGATAAGTGAGGATTATGATAGTAATATGTGTTGAAGAAGAGGATGACAGTAGATTAATGTAGGGATTTAGATCGATGTATCCTACAAAGATAATCCAAGCATTGCGTGATCTTACTTTCATCAACACATACGATATAAGCGCCTTTGCAATTGCTAACTAGGTCAAGAAACCCCACTTTATCGCGAGTCTATCTATTGTGCCGGCTACTACTCTTATTTTCCTTATAGGAAGCGCTGTGACCAAGAAGGAAGCTTGATGTGGAATAATGTCCTTTTGGAACGACACTAACTATCCTGCCGATACTACTTACTATAAAGCGGCATCCATATCGCATGCAGTTTGTGCAGAGTTTAATGTTTAGCTATATAAATGAAACTCAATGTGCCATTGTATCGTTGTAATAGTATCAGCTATAGCTCCTTCGTACATAGATGATGTGTGTTTTGATATAACCAACATCCACTTATATACCTTCACCTCATCTTTTGTCCCAGAAACTGGTATAGAATGAGCGATTATTCACTCTCATTCATAAACGGGCTTATTCGGCTTGGAGAGTGACGATCGCATCACCTGTACAATAGCCAGAACTTTTGAGTACAACCACACTGCTACCACTTCAATTTAAATCGCTAAATTGAGGCTAAACTTTATGGAGATACTCAAAATCATGCTCCCAGGCTAAATAACTTGATTCAGGCTATACGGCGCGTTCGTGCTTGGCTGTCCCCAAGTTCAGCATATAGTTATTAGAGTTGTTTTATGCAACTGCTAAAGAGGGACGATGTGACTTTTTATCTGGAAGTGTCATGAAATGAAGTTAAGACGGCAGTGTGCTAGAACCCCGATTGGCGCGGATAGCGAGATGCAAGGGCCGCCTTTGGGGCTCCTCACTCGGAGCTCGGAGACGTCAGATCAGTTCCTGGTGCTTATACAAGTTTGAAACGTGGAAGGATTGTTTATTAAGGAGCGGCATGTTTGGATGGTACTAACCTGCGATGGCTATCGCTAGGCTCTGGAGCGATCGTATTGAATTGAATACTGGCAGAGTGAGCGATAGTATAAAGAGAGAGGACTAAGCGATTGTCATCAACGACTGTAGCTGTATGCGACATCGTGCAGGTATTTATTAGTTATCGTTACAGCTCAAATAAGCAAGATGAAAGTAGGAATTGTTGAAGTAAGAATAACAAGCGTCAGTGAGCAAGAACAATTGAGTAGACAAGGACGTATAAGACTCTGCGGCAAGAAGAACGACCACAATGCTTCTAGAATGCTTCGAAGCCTGAACATTGAAGCTAAAATCTTGCCTGCATCTGCAAAACCAATCTGCGATGGCCATGCTCCATTTAAGCCTATCTTGGTAATCCATACGGTACATGTAGTCGTAATACGGTACTCCGTACCTATACAAGGTACAAATGCCGTCGTTTCTAACCCGATAGCTGGTATGCTATCTGATGAAACAGGCCGATTGCCGAAATCCCCTCCGACCGGCATATGTTTAAACACCCGATGTTGTTTAGTATCGTATCGGCCTCTATAGGGCGCATGACTTACAAGTCTACAAGCCTAGCGAATAGCAGCTCGGCTGTACTAGACCGAAGCCCGAACACTTCGACCGATCAGCGGTGCGTATAAGTGCGAGCATGGGCGCTCAATACATCAGCCAAGTGCTACAGTAGCTCTTCTCCACGTCCATAAAAGCCTTGGCTATTCCCCCACGTAGGCTGCCCTATGTTACCTCTTACCCCGGATCATCATTAGCTGCTGTTCCAATCCGCAGAGTAGAATGCACCCGGGCAAAAGCTGAGAAACAAGAGTCTTCCGCGGGGAAGCAAGCATGGTAGCCAAGTGCGCTACTAACTGAACGAAGCGTTTAAGCGCTGGGCTCTCCACCTACTCTTTGATGCGATGGTGCTTATCTTGTGAGCCTGTGACAATGTTCGCTAGATTGCGGGGAAGCGAGAGACGTGTGAGGGATGATAACCCGCATTTTGAGGTTACATGAGTTGGCCGACATGAAGATCTTGTAGATAGATAGGCGAGATTCAGGATTAGAGTTGATAAATGCCTCCGTTCACGGTCGGTTGGAGACGTAACGTGATCTCTCTGGCCATTGCCAGGGTTGCACACCTACATATATCTGCATGTGTCCATGCTACTGCTTCATTCCTGGTCGACAACTTGATTGCATGTAGCCGTCTAATCCTGCACTGAGAGTCTTCTACTGTCATCCTTCGGGCAATACCCGGCATTATGGCCAAGAAAGAAGAGTCGTCGCCTTATGGCGATGTCGAAGCTCAAGATGCCATCTCTGTTGCTGCCGCCCCGGTCAGCGCCTTCGACAGTTACGATGCTCAAAAAGCGGAAAATGAGCAGCAACATATCGGCACGCTAGACCGTCGCCTCAAAGCTCGTCATGTCCAATTTCTTGCTCTTTCTGGAGCCATCGGCACGGGTCTCTTTGTCGGCAGCGGGCAGGTCCTTTCTCTAGCAGGCCCCCTCTCCGCATTTCTATGCTACATCATCACGGGCTTCAATCTGTACTGCGTAATCAATAGCTTGGGTGAAATGGCCGCTTGGCTGCCGATTCCGGGCGCAGTACCGGTTTTCGCTTCTCGGTTTGTCGACCCGGCGCTGGGATTCACGCTGGGATGGAATTACTGGTATCAGTTTGCCATTGGTGTGCCGATTGAGGTATCGGCTTGTGCCATCATTGTGGACTTTTGGCCAAACGATGTGCCCAAAGCCGCACTTATCACCGTCTTCTTTGTTGCTATGGTTATCGTCAATTGCCTTCCCGTACGGATATATGGAGAAGCCGAGTTTGCGTTTGGAGCCATCAAGTTGACTACCATCATTGGGTTGATCCTCCTCATGTTCATCATCACGGTGGGCGGATCTCCATCTGGAGACCAAATCGGCTTTCGATATTGGCACCACCCGGGTCCGATGAACGCTTACTTGGAAGACGGTGCGCTGGGCCGCTTTCTGGCCTTTTTCAAAGTCTTCATCCAAGCCACTTTTGCTTATGGCGGCAGTGAGATTGTGGTAGTCGCATCAGGCGAGACAAAAGACCCACGGCGAAATATCAAGCGCTCTGTCCGACGAGTGTTCTGGCGCATCTTGCTTTTCTACGTCCTTTCCATCTTCCTCGTTGGTCTTTGCGTCTCTTCTGAGGACCCGAATTTGCTCAATGCCATCAACAGCTCTGCTCCCGGCGTCGGCGCGAGCCCGTTTGTCATCGCCATCAAGAACGCTGGCATCAAAGTTCTCCCTCACATCATCAATGCAGTGGTACTATCTTCTGCCTGGTCTGCCGGCAACTCGTTCTTTTACGCATCCACGCGAGTGCTCTATTCAGCTGCTTTGGACGGCAAAGCGCCTGCAATCCTCAAGTACGAGAAATTTGGTGTGCCGTATGCCTGTGTGGCCTTGACAACCGCGCTGAGCTGCTTGGTCTACCTCAACGTCAGCAATCAGTCTTCTGAGGTCTTCTTCTGGATCAGCAACCTCAGCGCCGTCAGTACTCTCATAGTCTGGGCCAGCGTATCCTTCATATACCTCCGTTTCTATTACGCTCTGAGGTACAATGGCATCGACCGTGATACTTTGCCTTACAAATCCCCGTTTCAGCCGTTTCTGGCATATTTTGCACTCGTTTTTTGTCTTGTGATTGCGCTGTTTAATGGATTTGACTGCTTCTTCCCCGGCCGGTTTAGCGCCAAGTCGTTTATCCCGCCATACATTGATATTCCCATTTTCTTATCCTTGTTTTTCGGCTACAAACTCGTCAAGAAGACAAAGTTTGTTGGGTTGGCAGAGATGGATATCTGGTCAGGCAAGGCCGAGATTGATCGATTGGAGTCGACGTGGGTAAAGCCAGTACCAAGAAATTTCCTAGAGAGGATATGGTTCTGGATTGCCTGAGTTGGAGGAACTGAGACTAGGAACATGTCTCTTCGCATTTATCTAGTATTAAACTGCCACGTGTTGTCTTGCCTATCGTAGCAAGAAATATGTAATAGTCATAAGTAGTTCTCGCGCTGCGTCCTTTACCAGGTTACAATGGAGACATGTATATAATGAGCGCAGCTCTAACCGGTGCACGCTTTAGCCAATTGCTATTCAGATTCCTTGTATAAAAGAAAACGATGATACAGTATATTTACATATATTAGCAGTGTAGAAAAATATGAATCAATGGGCTCAAGGAGTCTGATTGAAGTCATAACTGTTCCCAAAACCGCGATTCAGGTAACGTTTCAAGGCCGCTTCACGGCCAACCCAGTCCACTGGAATATCCAATCCTAGCTGCCCCCGTTGTTCAAGCTCCTCCAGAACGGGTTTCAGATTATCTGCAAATTCCAGTCTCATGGTGTTCCTGTACCATGGGGCAAAATGGATCATGGCAAGCATAATCCGGATTTGATCAGATGGGTTGGGCATACCAGCATGCCATAGCCTAAGGTCTCGCAACACAATCGAGCCCTTCTTCACAATAGGCTGAATGGGCGGACGGACTGCTTCTCGATCACGCAAATGAGTCTCCATAATGCGGCCACTTGCTCGCTCTCCGTGTGCGCCTTCTTGAAAGCTAATGTCAGTCTTGTGTGTTCCGAGCCACAGCTCGGTTGATCCGTTTTCGGGGGTCATCGTCACGAGTGGAACGTTGACAACGAGAGCAAAGGGATGCGCCGGGTGAGCAAAGTCGGCATCTGAATGCACCGGCTGACGCTGGGGGGATGCTCCCGGGAGAGGAGGCATGGCTGCGTTGGCAGAGCAGAATGTCCATTTTGGCCGAGGCCCAAGAACGGCTGAAGTGATTTGGGTGGCAATAGGGTCTATAGGAAGATGCCATGTTAGACAAGAAGCTCTCTTCGATCCAAACTGTGTGAGGGACATGTCTTACTCGTGAATATTGATGGGTAGAAAAACTCTGCAACGGGAGGTGCATCTTGCTGCAAGTTTCCCTGATTGTAGTTGAATGGTCCCTTGTCGCCCATGTTTTGGAGCACGCGAGCATCCTGGACCATCTTGGTGTTGAGCTGATTAATGTCTTTGTGCGGCACGACATCTTCAATCACTACAAGGCCATCTTGATGTATGTGTTGCACCGCTTTTTCCAGATTGCGCTCGTCGAGTCTGGCGTTCTTGATCTCATCAGCACTGGGGCGGACCACGGCTGGCCAGTGAAGACTAGGAGACGAAGCAGGCTTTGCTACTGTGGCCATGCCTCGACTCAACAGCCGCGGAGCTCGAAAACGCACTGCAAGCATAGCGGCGGCCGAGATATTCTAGAGGGTCTGATAAGAAATGTTTTGGGTATACTGAAGTATGATGAATAAGAATAAGAAAACTAAGAGGATAGCCTGCAATGCAACAATTCACTTATATATACTTCTGCCCGACCGTGGGAAAAATTCCATTGATGATGCTATACTGAAACCCGAGCTCGGAATTCCCTTCCCGCTTGGTGTCTTCACTAAGAAGCGGGGATAGATGGCTCAAGATCCAGACCCAGTGCCCGCTTCCCCAGGAAAACTCGGAGATTCGAATTCCGCGGCCCAGGAGTCCTTTAGATTGGAAATTAAGCGTTCAACAGGCCATCCCACAGACCGTTTACACGCGGATAGGCGGCGAATGACTTCTTGTCTAGTGGCTTCGGACCGTATGAACTTGCCGCCTGAAGGGGGATTTGCAGTGTCAGAATGGAGACCGAGGGGGAGGCCGAGAATGAGTGATAAGGAGAGGGGGGCTTACAATATGCAATAGGGCCGAAAGAGTTCACGAGGACAGACGGAATATTGGTTGTGAATGCAATTCCGCAGATCTCGAGAGCAAAGGCTTCCAACAAATCGCCCTTACTCACATCGCCGACGATCTTATCGCTGCCATCGCAAATCTCTGGCAGCATTGGGAGCTGATTCAGGGGCGCAACTGCGGTAAGTATATTGAGCGCGAGGAGGGCATACTGCCTTGCAGAAGCTAATCATGTTGCCAAATCAGTTACCTTGGGTTAATAATGATGTTCTCTCTCAATGACAGACTTTATTATAAAACATACCGTGAAAATCTTGTAGAAACCAAAAGTGTGGTAGTTCGCCAACAGCTGATACAGCCACACGTTGGCTTCTTGAGAATGGCTTGATGTTTGACGGGACATTTTGGAGCCAAGTTTTAACCATGGAGAGTAGTCTCTCCCAATCGACTTCCGAGATTTGATGGCTGAAGGCCTTATTGATAGTTTGACCAAGAATGAGTGTAATGGAGTGCAGCTGGTCTTGGTTACCCGTCAGACTCGGAGCGGACGCCATTGTCACGTCCATTTTTAGTGGGCAGCCTTCGAATAAGCTAAAAGTAATATCCTCGCGGAGATAGTTCCAGAACCCGGCAGCGAGGAGGCTTCCAGGGGGGCTCGCTGCAATGGAGTCTTCACATGATGCCAATGAGTATGCACCTTGGAGGTGCCTGTTGGGGTCGATATCCTCTTTGGGACGTTAGCTCGGGTTTTGAAATCTGCATGACGGCATCAATGGAGGGATCTTTTCCTGGCTCACCATTGAGGATCTCGTACGATCGTAATAAACACACGGCCGCTAATGCAACCCCGTTTCTCAACAACTCAATCTTTTCGTCCAATAGAATCAGGCGATGGACGCAGTGCCCATGATAAGACTCAGCTACTGCCTTTGCAGGTTTAGATTTCGTTGTTTGGCTCACGTGCTCTGCAGACAAGGCAATAATGGCACTGAAGAGGAGCGGTTCATCTAGAGCAAGCTCGGGTACCCTTGTGGCAAACAGACGTGAGGCATCGCCGAGGTCATACCACTTTGCGGGCTCTGCGATGTAGTTGTGGAAATACCAGGCTATATCTGGTGATCGGAGTGCATCTCGTGGGTTTTCAGGAGGGGGAAATTTCCTCTTTTCAGCGGCTTCTATAAAAGGAATTTGTTTAGCAAGCTCGAAAGATATGGTGCTTGAGAATCAGGTATAGAAGGTATAGAAGCCGCCATAAAGATTGAAATACAGTTCTCACGTACCTTTGGAAAGATTCCCCGTCCCTGGTTGATAAGAATAGGCCAGAAACCTGGACGACTTCCCAAGACGCGCACAGTATCTTCCCGATTTCTTGCATTGGCCGCAGACGGGGGTGGCTTCATCGCCTGTCAGACAACATATATTAGATTAGTATATCCCGAGAGAGGATTACATTCGAGGTCAGCCGCTAGCACCGCTCACATTTAACCTTACGACGACGGCATGTGTCGCTGTTTAAGATGGGGCCAATGGCCGTTAGATTAGTTGCTGCAGAGATGAATCTCATCTACTCTAATTATGGAATTACCACATACCAGGCTATTGTATCAAAGCATTAGCAAGAGGTATGAAGCGGGTGGATCAGATGAAACACGTAAATAATTTCCACACGCGGTCCGCTGTAGCACTACTGCATACAATACTGAGACCCTTATACGCTTGATAGCAAAACCGCTCAAGGAACAAATTGCCATACACTCACCTGCATTATTGAGTGCTCGAGGCATTTGATTCTCGTTAGTATACAGAACTGCTTTCTGATGCAGTCCTGTTGGCGACCAATAAATTGTCGTGTCGATGGAAGGCTATGCAACCTTACCCCAAAGCCGGTCAGAGGACACCGACATTCAGTGCCGCTGTTTTGCGGAAAAAGACAAGTAGAAAATGTAAATTGAAGACTAGCTTCCGAGAACGGCAGGCCTGTCGTATAATGTAGAAATCTTGCATCGACCCAATTTCCAACTCACGAGCGGGAGTCTCCTCTATTCTCGCCTCCAGTCCTACCGTAGTTGTGAACTAAAAAGTCTGGGGCTTTTAGCGCTTAACCGACAACAAGGGCTGGGGTATTAGTGTCTGACTACTGGTAAGCTAGGTGGCTGGACATTCCGAGCTGCA
This sequence comes from Trichoderma sp. CBMAI-0020, assembly GCA_030708095.1. NCBI lineage: Eukaryota > Fungi > Ascomycota > Sordariomycetes > Hypocreales > Hypocreaceae > Trichoderma > Trichoderma sp. CBMAI-0020. The sequence continues at coordinate 522,511 of JAJNCI010000011.1, read as the reverse complement.
TTATTTCCTGGTGAGGCGATTGGCTGAGTTCAATGTGATGGGGTTCTGCAGCCCGGTTTAAGACTGCGATTTTCTAATCCCATCATTGCTACAAGTATGCGGCGTTACTGTGGCCATTAGGCGAGGGATATTCCTACGGCAGTCGCGATACTGGATAGTCGTGTGAACGTTATTCTATTATGGATGCCAATTACTCTGCGCGGGTGTCTCTTATTCGCATTGCCTGACCAAGGCTATACGCGCAATTATAATATTCCTCATGGCAGATACGCTTATATATGAAGGCACCTATACGTGAGCTTCTCTTCTGCAGAGAATAACCCGAATGGACAGTTGATAGTGAATGGTAATACGGTTAAGGGCATTGTTGACATGATTATTAGCGACGACAAAGCCATGTCTTATGCCACGATGGCTTATACCTATCCGGTAAACCTATGAAAAAAGTTTTATAGTTATGTTTTATGCCAACATAATATATACTTCTGTTGGGCGGTTTTAGAGTCTTCTGTTATCTATCCCATTGTTGTCTTTGTCGTTAAACTGAATTGTTGCGCTGAAAGTATAATTAATAAGTTGGTAAACCGAGATTATGCTGGGATCGCTGGGAAATGCTACGTGTTACAAGCGCATCCCATGTTTTCAGCTCCCATCACATTGCCTTGGGCTTTTAATTGCTCGCTATTAAGCTGCTCGATTGCCATTCAATCGAATGATCAAGATACCATTGGTTGTTATTTCCATTGAAACTCATAGAGAACCGCCCAATCCTTTTTCGATATACTATTCCTAGAACTGGGGCGTACGGGGCATCTCGTTTAAGCTTATGATACAGTGAGATAGAGGATTAGCAAATAATAATGCTGGTTTTGCCTTGCAACCCTAAACACTTGGAGGCAATGACTATGCATTCTTGTCAATGTTTCTCGCGTAATATACACAACTTCCAACAAAGTGTCAGGCAATAACGGTTCTGAAAATTAGTTCCAGTAGCGGCGACTTTTGGTTCCAAGGACTCTATTTTGAATGATGTATGCGGAGTAAACACAGCTGCAGGGGAAATTGCATTCCATTTCTATTTTAGATATCTAAAAAATGCTAGCGTTAGCATGCGAAATTGTCAAACATGTAGAGATTAAAGGTCAAGTCGTATATTTTTTTCTGCTTGTAGCTATATGTCAGAGTTTGCAATATGATATCAAACCATTTGATCATTTCGGTAGTGTTTTAGAGTGGTAGCATCGATGTTGAGGATTGCTAGATTGCTATCTTTTCATGGCTCATGATGCCGAATATCCCTGGCCCAGAACGAGGCGCCATATCTAGCAGGCTGGCTACAAAAATTGTCCGGACGGGGTATCACAAAAAGAATGATAGAGGATCACGCGGGGCAAATGCGATCTTGTTGATAGATAGCAGCTAGGACTATGTTTATCTCTATCCTCCTTTCATCAAGCTGGGGCTTTTGCTTCTTTATACATTCGTTCTTTGTTGCAACAAGAATCAACCTAGTTGCGGCACAGTTTTTTTTTTTTTTTGTCGTCTGACAAAATGGTCGAAATGAGCTTTGACTGTTGGTCCATCTTGCAGACCAGCGCCGTGTTCAGGCGTGAGTGAAATCCGTGCTCTCGGATGAGCCATGGTACTCTAGCCCAATAGCACTGTCTTACCGATTATAATTCTAAGGTTATAACTTAATTAGTATCAATCTATTATTGTTTTTCAAGTTTAGATTATATGTACTACTAGGTCAAAGCTGTCCATTTTCCAGGTGTTACAAGGATTAACGGGCCAACTGCAAGGCAAAGCCGAACAGTTGGTCTCTGAAAGCGGAACCAACACGCATTTACATGTATGCCATGACCTCTTTACGATGTAGCCAAGTAGCAAATCACTCCGTTAACCGGAGCTTTATCAAGGGCTGCGAATAAGGGATATAGATTGCTTGGGTGAGTCATTCTAAGGTTCTCTGACACAACAGCTAAAGTAGAATCGGACCAGCTAATTAACACTATCGCACTACTAAGTTGAGCTGTTTTCTTTCTCCTGCTTAAGAAAAGACTCTTGCTTTTTTTTTTCTATTTTTCTCAGACAAAACCTCTTTGACCCTGAAAATCAGATAACTGAGGGCATGCAGCATGGCTTCCGAGGGTCGCAAACAGCCGCCTTGGATCCCTCCCAAAACCCATCTTGACGCCCAGCTACCCCAACTAAAGATCTACAATAGTCTTACAAGGAACAATGATGACTTCGTTCCAGCCGACCCGACAGGGAAGATGGTGACATGGTACGGGTGTGGTCCGACAGTGTATGAAGATGCTCATCTGGGCCATGCCAAGAATTACGTCTCGTCGGACATTATCCGCCGCATCATGAAGGACTACTTCGGCTTCCGCGTCAAATTCGTGATGAATACGACCGATATCGATGACAAGATTATCCTCCAAGGCCGACGGAAGTACCTGCTCGCGCGCTTCAAGCAGGAGCATGCTGCAGAAGACGACTCGGTGATCGATTCGGTCTTGGCAGAGACCAAAGCCGCATTTCGTCACTACATTGAAAGGAATCTTCCGTCTCTGCCCTCGCATACAAGCCCAGAGGCCTTTTCTGAGGCAACGGACAAGGTATATGAAGAAAAGCCCGAGCTTTCATCTCTGGCCGACGCTGCGACAGTAAAACAGAGCCAGGCTGTTACTGTCGCCGATTTACTGTTAAGAGCACACATCGGAACGGTTCGGTCGGCTGCTGAGGCCCTGCGAGCCCCGGGAAAGCTGTCAGATTTTTTTGCTAAGACGGACGATATTTTACTCCCATATCTCGATGCTTTGCATGGTGCAGATATAGACTCCAACAATCACGAGATATACCTGGAGCTGACTCAGAATTTCGAACATCGCTTCTTCGAGGATATGAATGCGCTTAATGTCCTGCCCCCCGACCAACTAACTCGTGTGACCGAGTATGTCCCTCAAATTGTCCGCTTCGTTGAGAAGATTGTGGCCAATGGTTTCGGTTATGCTTGCCCTGATGGCTCCGTATATTTTGATATCGACTCGTTTGAGAAGGCTGGGCACAGCTACTCCTGGCTGGAACCATGGAACAAGAACGACCGCGTCCTCCAAGCCGATGGTGAAGGCTCACTGTCCAAGGGGAAGTTAATGAAGCGGAGTGAGAGTGATTTTGCGCTGTGGAAAGCAAGCAAGCCAGGCGAGCCAGCATGGCCTAGTCCATGGGGCCATGGGCGACCAGGATGGCATATCGAATGCTCCGCAATGGCCTCTGACGCGATCGGGAAGACGATAGACATTCATTCTGGAGGTGTCGATCTTCGTTTCCCTCATCATGATAACGAACTCGCACAATCGGAAGCTTACTGGTCGACTCCGGACTGCCACGTGCAGTGGACAAATTACTTCATTCACATAGGGCAGCTGAGGTAAAGATTTCAAATCCCAATTCCGTTGTAGAAAGACGCTAACAGACCCTAGAATTCGAGGCTTGAAGATGAGCAAGAGCCTCAAGAACTACACGACTATTAGAGCCTTTCTTTCCCAAAAGGAGTGGAGTGCACGTTCTCTCCGAATTTGCTTCCTCCTTGTGCCTTGGCAGGATGGTATTGAGGTAACAGACGAGCTTATGAAGGCCACAGTCAGCTGGGAAGGCAAGCTCAATAACTTCTTTCTGAAGAGTTTGGATGTTGAGAAACATCTCAGCCCCGAGACTGCCAAAATGCAAGAGCTTGGCATTGGAGACCAGCAATTATTGAGTGCCCTGGCTAAGGCGAAAGCCGATGTCGACACAGCTCTTTGCGATTCCTTCAATACCTCAGCAGTCATGAGGATACTCTCTGACCTCATTACTGAGTTTAACTCGGCAGGGGCACTTTCAGGCCAGACAGTCATCTTGCTCGCCCAGTAGGTAACGCGAATTATCACAATATTTGATCTAAATCCTGAGGGAGACCTCAGCAAGCCGGATCGTATCGGGTGGTCAGGCCTCGACATTCCCGTGTTAGTAAAACCCTACATATATCCTGCTTCTTAATTGCGCGACAAGGTTCGAACCTTGGCCTGTTCCGGTTCAGTCGATCATGCAGCTATAACGAAGCTCGCTGACGGAATTACGATGGCAGCGTCAACACCAGTGGCCGAGTCATCCAAACCATACGATCAGGTGCTGCAGCAGTTCCGTACAAACGTCAAGGAGCTCGCAGCCCAGCAAGCGCCGGGAAAAGATCTGCTCGCGTTATGTGACCAGCTCCGCGATGTACACCTCTGGGATCTGGGCATCTATCTGGAGGACCGCAACAATTTCCAGCCTGCTTTGGTACGGCCCCTCGATAAGTTGCTCATAGAGGCGCGAGCAGAGCAGGAATCAGATCGCACTGCCAAGGCAAAGGCAAAGCTAGAACAGGAAATCAAGGAGGCTGAGAGAGACAGAGAGCTGTGTGAGCGCGCTATGGTCGATCCCCTGCTGATGTTCAGAACCCCAGAATATTTGAAATGGGACAAAAACGGCATCCCGACCGTAGACGCGGCGGGGAATGCGGTATCCAAGAATAAGCACAAGAAGCTGGCCAGAGAGTGGGAGAAACAGAAGAAGAGACACGAGGAATGGCGGGTGACGCAGCAGACGGCATAGAAGAGAAGATGGAAAATGACAATGCCTACTTTGGCGAGCCGTCTTTTTATTATTAGTGTCTCCATTCTTAAGTCAAGGTAACCGACAATGTTGAGATTGTTTTTAATTAGAAAGGCGGCAATAAATGAGTGGCGATTAAAGGAGATAGATAAAGTACGTTCTGTAAGTAGGTACCTATATACAGTTACAGAGTTATACAATGCACTAGCAGATTCAGATTCCTACGTCCAAGATGTTGAGTGCTTTTGTGGTTCCAGTCCACTATTGTTTAGCAAGCCCATCGGTTGTTTGAACAGCCTTTCATAGTATCACACGCACATACACATCATAAATTCTTAAGCCCAACGACTTCCTAGATCTTTATACAAGCCACAACAGCAGTTGAGAAGAGCGAGATCCAGGATTCAATTTATTCATACAAGGTGTTTACAGTGGAGCTTACCTGTATGAGGCAACTTGTCGGATTAGTAACACCAATTCAAGCGCTAGCTATTATGGTCCAACGGTTAAGACATCAGTTTGTGGAGCTTCTACAAACCACTGAAGACCGAGGTTCGACTCCTCGTAATGGCACGATTTTTTTTCTTCGCTGCTTTCTTATCTTTTTGCATGTCGTGGATTTCTTACTGCGAGTACCTTCGTTTCCAAATAACAGTATCCTGTTTGATGCGATATGACAATGGCACCTCATTTTGTATTCTGATGAGCTTCATAGAGCGATTTGGCTGTTCAAAAGCATTTGCGTATTAGTATATAATATACTATACACACATGTTTGTCCCGGCTATGTAGAGCGTTGTTTAATTCTTATTTGTCAAGAGGACATGTCATAACTGTTCTTTATATTAAGCGGTTTCACAAAGCGCAGCGATTGAACAATGATGTGGATTGATGTCCACGGAATATGGCACAGGTTACGACTTGACCGAACATAATTCGATGTCAAATTGAAAACTAACTAGTTGAATAACTTTCCCGTGCAGCCAGGGCTATACGTTTAAGAATTGAAGACCACCTAAGCAGATAAAATTGTGTACAACCAGAGCTGTACCCACCCATTCATTCACACCACTTAGACAATCGGCTGTCCGTGCCAGCAGCAGCCAACACCAACCGTTCCGCGAGGGCCACAGGGCAATTCAACTCTAGCATCGTTAATGCCATTGCAAAAGCCCAGAGAGATTGCATCACAGGTTCCGCCAACCCATTCGCATGGGTTCTCGGGGACGTGGTCGAGTCTGCCGAACCAGTTGTCGAACCAGTTATCGGGCCAGTTGCCGGGGAGGTGAACGGCGCTGGCCTGGCATCCTGCAATGGGGTCAGTATATCACAAGAGAACTGATTGGCTTTCCAATGGCGACGAACCGTAGACGGCAAAGCTGGAAATGTTAGTAACTGACTTCTACTCGATTGAAAAGGTATGCTTACCCGATAATAGTAGCGATGGCGGAGGTACGCATATTGAATTTGAACTTGAGCTTAATGGATGGTTCTTAGAAAGATGTGATTGAGACTGAATGATCAGAGGTGTGTGATGTTTTGTTTGCAGTATCGGGGAGAGACCACGCATTATATACCCGTCAATTTGACAATCATTCATCGGATATACGTTTGCTAATTTGAGCATCGCCGGAGGTAGGTGTCATTCAATGTGGTAAAATTCCTGAAAAAGGACTTCCGTTCCTGTCAATTAGTTAGAATAAGGGTTTTTTTAACTTGCGGAATATGTTATAGTGTAACTTGTAAAGCCTACATACTTAGAATCCTTCTGTCCCGTAGTAGTATAACGTCACTGCTACCATTTCATACTACGATAGTGAGACGATGCATATCCTAATATGGCTACTCTTATACCATAAGAGTCTCTTTTACATCAGGTGAGTTTCTTCTTGATTCAGTACGATCATTCAATGGCAGCAGTGATTGGGCATATTCTTGAGACATATTTCAAATCCACGTGGAAAAGCATTCCACTGAATAAATGGAGGCGGCTAGATTGGATCGGCAGATTGAACTCGGAGCATTTGCGGCTATGATCGTTGCCGCAGCCCCTTTTTTTGAACAGTTCAGAAATGTAAATGTGCATGTGATCCTATTTAGGCGTCGGATTTTTTAGATGCCAAGACGATTAGACAACAAACCATATAGAGGTGAAAGGTGACACATGATGATTGTATAATGATAATATACACAGTGCACCTGTGAGCTGTCACAAAAGAAGGGTACCTATGTTGGTATGCTGTCGTCGCCGGTGTAAACATCTTCCAAGAAGGGAGCCAATTTGCCCAACTAGTGTTGCCCATTACTTAGTCTAGGAGAAGTCCACAGGAATGCATACACGAGTTGATTTACCAAGCCTGTCGAAAACAGGTCACGCAGGGATACGATACCATTCACAGCCATCTTACAGGAGTGCAATATGTAGATTGCTTTATGAGAGATCATATATAGCAGCACTACAAAGCAATATGAAGATGGTTGAAAGGGCTCATAGTAGGCATCACTTTTATAAAGAAAGGATTTAGGGGAGCATTGAACTAAGATGGTACCTATAGAATTTATATTTCTCCATAATTTAGTTCTTGCCGCTGGTGTTTTTGCTAACCTGCAGCAATATAATCCATAATTGCTGTTCTATCTCTTATAACAAGCATGTTGTGGTACTTTTGACTCATTCTTTAGATGGCTATATTTACTATTTCTTCTGACTAATAGCAAGTACTTAGATATGATGATGTAGGTAAAAGAGTAGCTTCGATGTTACAACAAGATAAAGAGCTTGGTAAAAACGGAGCGAATTCGCGTAGCGTCTTAGTTTCTTTCATAAAATACACAATTCCCTTCCCCAGCTTTGTGTTAGCCAAGTACATGTAGCAGCGGTGAATTTGGCCCCTTCAGTGGCTATAACCCTTTACGCAGCCGTACTGATAAGATGATATGATGTATGCGATCCATGTGTCGAAGGGCTATTGGCTTAAGGACGTAAGCCTGCATATGCATATTGCTCTGCTCCCGACGCCTAACTGCAGCCCAAGACTTTATCCTTGAAGTTTTTTCATCACCAACTAAAAGCAATCTTTGATCAATCACTTCAGGATCAGCGAAAATATAAGAAAGATGGTTGCCGCAAAACGCAAGCAGACGCGCTCTACGAAGCTGAAGAACTCTTTTTTTGGGCGCAATGCTCGTATCATTATGGGAGATGTTTTTCTAGGCAGGTTTTCTTTTTCTTTCTTTTTCTTTTTCCGTATCTGAAACTAATAGTAATAAATAGGTCCAAAGGCAAATCGGGAGGTTTCCGCCTCAGTGCGAATTCAACTAGAACAGAAAGAGAAAGATGGTCAGTTTGATAACCCTGAAGTTATTCCGACTAACTATTTAGTAGACTGTCGAAAATCTCTTGGCTTTCCCGATATCAACGCTCGCTTGAATAATATTTCCCCAACGGAAGAAGGAACCTGCGACTGGATTTTCGAAATGCCCCAGTTTCAAAAATGGTATTCCCCTGAACACAATGACAATAAGTTGTTTTGGATCAAAGGAAAACCTGGAACTGGAAAGTCGACAATAATGAAACGTATACTGGAAGAGTGCCAAACAAAAAAAGACTATGTTATCGCGGCATACTTTTTCAACGCCCGAGGCAGTAAACTGGAGAACACACCTCTTGGCATGCTGCGTTCGTTATTGTTCCAGATTATTGAGCACGAGCCTATTCTTTATGATTATCTTCTTCCAATGTTTCGAAAGAAAAAGGAAGAATATTACTCGGAAGATTGGGAATGGCATGAGCCAGAACTCAAAAACTTCTTTCTTCTAGAGTTATTGAAATGCCAGACAAAACCGATACTCTTGATCATCGATGCATTGGACGAATGCAGTGAGCAGGATGTGGAAAATATTGCAAAATTTCTTCAACAACTCAGCGACAATGCCAGGATTACGCTTAATATATGTCTATCGAGCCGCCACTATCCGTTCATCAACTTGCAAAGATGCCAAGAGTTGATTTTGGAAAAGGAAAAAAAGCATAATGATGACATTACTGCTTATATTCGTTCCCACTTAAACGTAAATGATAATCGCCTCGAGAGAAAGATTAGAAGGAAGGCGTCCGGGATCTTTATGTGGGTTCTGCTTGTCATCACAATGCTAAATCAAGCAAACAACGATGGGAGAGTTGAAGCCATGCGTCAGAGGTTGGATGAGATACCTGACGACTTGGAAGAGGTATTTGAGACGCTACTCACGAGAGAGAACCCCAACAAGGATGAAACTATCTTGATTTTGCAGTGGGTCTTGTTCGCAAAACGACCTTTGGCGCCACAAGAGATATACTTCGCTTTAGTAGCGGGTATAAATCCTCAAAGACTACGCCTTTGGGACCCATCTCGGATCACATCTGATGTTATCCGACGACGCATCACCAGTTCCTCTAGAGGTCTCATTGAGATACGCAAAGGCGTAAATGAGACAGTGCAGTTCATTCATGGATCCGTCAATGATTTCCTTGTTCGAAAGAACAGACTACAATTGCTGGACTCTACGCTTATGCCAGACCCTGTTGCAAAAAGTCATGATCGTTTGAAGGACTGCTGTGTGTCGTATATAATGATGGAGTCGCTGGAACTACCAACAAATCGTCAGCATGCCCGAGATATTCGCTCCCGTTATCTTTTCCTCCAATATGCATCTTCCTATCTATTTGACCATGCAGAAGAGGCAACTTCAACAGGCCAAGCTCAATTCATGGGCAATTTAAAAGATGGAAAAATTTGGAAACGGGTGGAATGCCTTCATAACTTCTCTTGGAACTACCCAGGATGCGGTAGGCACTTGAGCCTGCTCCATATCTTGGCAGCTCGTGGGCTTCATAAACTGATGGTGCTTCTGCTCAAAGAGGGAGTTGACATCAATGGCAAAGGCAGACCTTATGGGACTGCGCTCGAAGCAGCCATCAGAAATCAACGAGAAAAGACTGTGGAAATACTTCTTAACAAAGGGGCAAAAATCGACGCTCGTGGAAGAGTCGCACATAACACTGCACTACAAAAAGCAATTGATGTAAACAACAAAGACATTTTGGATGCGCTGATTGAGAAAGGAGCCAAGATTAATATATGGGAACGACTTCGTCACGGCAGCGTGCTTCGAGCAATGATAGAAAATGGTAATAAGGGTGCCGTGGCAATGCTGATAGAAAAGGGGACAAAAGTTCATTCGAAAGGGATTCGACGCACTGCGCTTCAAATAGCAGCATATCAAGGAGAAAGGGAGATCACGGAGATGCTACTTGACAAGGGGACCAATATTCAAACTCGTGGACTTTTGGGAACTGCACTTCATATGGCAATACTCGGTGGAGAGAGAGAAGTCATAAAGATGTTACTCGAAAAAGGCGCAAAGGTTAATGTCCAAGGCCTTTCTGGCACTCCAATTAGCCTCGCAGCATTCAAAGAAGATGAAGATGTTGCGAAAATGCTGTTTGAGAAAGGAGCGAAGCCTAACTTTGGATTGTTTCAAGGCACTCCGCTTCAACAAGCAGCACGCAATGGAAATAAAGAAATGATCGAGTTGCTGATTGATAAAGGGGCGAACATTAATGCTTGGGGCCCAGTTGGGACTGCCCTTCAAACAGCAGCAGTGGGTGGGAACAAAGAGGTGGTGGAATTACTGCTTGAAAAGGGAGCAAATGTTAATGCTCAAGGACTTTTTGGAACTGCACTTCAAGGAGCATCATTAAGCGGAGAGAAAGAAATTGTGGAATTACTGCTTGAAAAAGGGGCAAAGGTTAATGCTCGAGGACTTTTTGGGACTGCACTTCAGGCGGCGGCAGCGAGTGGACGAAAGGAAATCATAGAGCTGCTGATTGATAAAGGAGCAAATGTGAATACTCGGGGATTCCTGAGCGGTATGCTTCGTGGTAAAGGAACAAAGACGATTGTACAGTATCTCGGAAGAAAAGCGGAAATTGGGAAAGAGATTGTGGAGATGTTGGTTGAAAAGGGAGCAAAATTCAAAGCATGGGACGGGGTTTTTAACGCTGCATTCCAGGTAGCAATATCTCACGGAGATAAAGAATTCATGGAGACGCTATTCAAGGCGGGAGTAAAAGTCAACAACTGGAAAGGACTTCAAAGCGCCGCGCTTCACTTAGCAGCATATGAGGGGCAAAAAGAGATGGTGGAATTACTTCTTGAGAAAGGAGCAAACATCAATGCTTGGGGTGGACTACAAGGCACTGCACTTCAGGCAGCCGCATTTATGGGAGAGAAAGAAATTGTTGAGTTATTACTGAACAAAGGAGCAAAGGTTAATGCATGGGGCGGAGTCCGAGGCACTGCATTGCAGGCAGCTGCACTTGGTGGAGAGAAAGAGGTCGTGGAGTTGCTGCTTGAGAGAGGAGCAAAGGTCAATGCTTGGGGCGGAATTCGAGGCACTGCCCTTCAAACAGCAATATTTGGAGGGGAAAAAAGCATTGTCGAGATATTGGTAAAGAACGGGGCTAAAGAACCTAAGTGGAAAGGAGTATACCCCTTGTATAACTTTCTGCGCAGAGGCAGCCCGGACTGGGATATAAGCGAAGATGAGGATCGGGATGATTCTGACTGTTCCTCGGCCTCTGACTCTTCTGGAAATTACTCAGACTCTGGCTCTGGCGATGAATCTGGCGATGAATATGACGGTGAATATGACGGTGAATATGACGGTGAATACGACGGTGAATCGGATTATGAATATGGAGCTGGCGATGAAGTTGGCTTTAGCTCTGAGTCTGATGAGGATTATGACGATGAATCTAGCCGGACCTTGACTTGATTAATCAGATGAGAATTTTACAAAGATGGGTATGAGGGATATTGCGGTTGGCATCATAAGTAGTAGTTATTAAATGCTGGTTAGAGAGCTCTATTGCGTGAACTTTAGCCGATCCTTTGAACGTCCACAGCTATGTGCTAAGTCTAGATTACATATAAAGCAGAACATGAGAAGAGCCGAAAGTTGTAAGAATAATTTATTTCACAATATTGCTCATTTGGTTGGTCCAGTTCCGGCAATCCCATGAATATGCAAGTTATTGACAGCCAGCGATCCACTGCTTATCTTGGGTCCAGGAAGCGGATATTTCTGCCAAGTTTGAGAAATCGCCATGGGCTCATCTTAAACGCCGTTTGGTCCGCCAAAGCGAGATACGAATGTGGGTTTTGACCCGCCTCGGAGCCGACTTCTGGGTTCCGTTGCCACGGTGCGTAACTTCAGAGAAAAGGGTGAATAGCTGTGCTTTCTCTCCATGAAGTTTCATGTTGGTGAAAAAGCTATACAAATGATCTTGAAAGAATGACAATATCTACGATTTTGGTGAAAAGCATTTAACTACTAGTAATACTAATGTGAGAATGGAAGCTTCTTACAAGCTACTAACGGAGCGATGGCGCTGCTTAGTATAGGTGGTTTCCACATGAGTCATCCGCCTTATTAACATGTAATTCTATGAGCAGTTACTGCTGAACCAAGCAACGCCAGGTAGAAAAAGCACCGAATTGAAGCTTTGTCTCTCGGCACTCAAACTCCCACAATGGACCCGTCGCTGGGACCACTCGTCGCATCAGTCGAGCCGGCCCTTCTCCCGCCAAGAACGCCTCTCCACGGCCGCTACACATCTGTAGTCCCGCTCCGCCCTCAGCACTGGCGAGCGATTTACAAACATCTCGGAGGAGAGGAGAACGCCTGGCGATGGAAATACATGCCTCTGGAGGGCCTCCTCACCGAGGAGATATGCGAGGCGACCATCGCGGCATGGTCTGCCTCCAAAGATCCCCTATACTACACGGTGCTTTCGGGGCCTGCTTCCGATCCCGCCTCGGAGCCAGCAGGCATCCTGTCGTACCTGGCCATTGTTCCAAACCACCGTAGAATCGAGATTGGATGGGTGATATATGGGGATGCCCTTAAACACTCTAGGGAGGGGACGGAAGCGTTTTTTCTCTTCATGAAGCATGCGTTTGTGGACCTGGGATATCTACGTGTCGAGTGGAAGGCCAATAATCTCAATGCAGCGAGCTTGGCAGCAGCTCGGCGGCTGGGCTTTACGTTTGAGGGAGTTTTCAGGTGAGACTCGAGATGACGATACGCTGCAAATGGTCCATTGTGGATATGCTAACCGCTTGGCGAATATCCAGGAAGCACATGATTGTAAAGGGCAGACACCGGGATTCGGCGTGGTTGAGCATCCTCGATGACGAATGGCCTGCTGCTCGGAAGGGATTCGAAGCATGGCTGGACGAGTCCAACTTTGATGGGCATGGAAAGCAGAAGAAAGGGCTGAGCGAATGTAGAGATGACCTGCAGTAGGTGTGCTTCCGTAGACAGCGGACTGGATAGATAGACTAAAGGGACGCTGATCCCGAGATTTCTACATCTGTGGCAATAGATATTAGATGATATGACGTGGCAGCCTGACGTTGCAACGCCGGTAGCTGACGGCACTAAATGAGGCACAGATTTTGGCCTTCAATAGGGCTGACGAGCTGTAAAAATTCCCCGATATGCTGTTAGCATGAACATGTATTTCTGCTGAGTTTCAAGATATTTTTAGGAAGCGCCTGTAGCTCAACAAAGGCGTTGCGGAGAAAGGCAACGACCAGAGTCTAGAATCATGTTTCCCCGGCGCTAATAAAAGATGAACACCTCAATTGTGTAGAGCTGAAGTTGTTATGGCGTTTCCTAAATACGGCTTCCGCGCCTTGTGGCCAAAGTTTGGCCGATGGCGAGGAGCTCTGCGCCGGTCCGTCTGGCGTGGCCAAATCAATAGCCCAAGTCACTTAGACGGACGCGCGTTGCAAACAATTGACAGCTGATAATTCACAGCCAAATACGGAGCTCGATTTGATTGAAGCTGATGGATATAATGCTCAAACTCGATTGCAGTCAATGGGAAACGTAGCTTCATGTTCTTGGCCGCCATTAGTAGTTGTCACATGAAGACTTGTTGCTGTTACTCCATGTAATTACATGTGCCAAAGCGTCATGCTCATAACGTGCCTGCCAAGGGACTGGGCTCATGAAAAGAGCCGGGTCCAGGCTAGAGCTGATCTGCCAATTGAAAAATGAACCATCAACAGCCACTCGCTGAATGGCCGAGCCTTGGAATGGGGCGTCGAGCAATCCGGCAGCCACCGCAAGGTGTCATTGGACGCCATGGCTGGGGCCAATGGAGCTCCAGGCGGCATCTCCGGTTCGCCTGGACTCGCTGCAAAGACTCTTCTTTTAAAAGCCAGGAGCGCTGTAAGCCGACAAGAGCCAGTTGAGCGAAAATACGTATTAGACGCGGACGGCCCAGAAATAGCTCGTACTCCATTACACCAACGGCTGGACGGCAGGAGATGCGAAAGCGAGCTTAACTCCCTGGCTTTTCTTTATTTTGCGGTCTCTTGCTCCTTGTTTGGCCCCCCTTTTAAAGACTGGCCTTTGCTCCGAGGATCCAACTTGCTCAAAGAGAGAGAGTGAAATGGAAGACTGATTCTCTTGCAGCCAAGCGAGGAATCAGGAGTAATAACCTGGGTGATGAGGATCCAAGTGCTGATCTCTCTCGCCGAGCCGATCGTCGGTGTAGCCCTCGCTCATCGTTCATCGTTGTCCATCTAATTCTCGTTACGTCCTCGACTATTGACCACTCATCTCCATTTCTATTTATCCGTCAAGTCAGTCTGGTCTACGGCGCTTAACACAGCCTCACTCATCCTCTCTACCTAATCGACGCGCTCTCTGCCTCCCATGGCGTCTACCCACAGCGACACAGCCTCAATAGAGGAACCACGGCGCGTTCCGTCAGAACCTATTCATGCGGCCATCGGCCCTGATGCCGTTTGTGCCGAAGATGCCTCCAATGCGTCCAGCACTACCAAGAACGGTGGTGATTCGGACGGCGTGCAGCAACAGCTGTCCCAGGAAGACAAACAGCGGCGGCATCCAGAAACACAGCAGCAACAGCAGGATTGTCAACGCGAGGGAGTTTCCACGCCTGTGTTGACTGAAAAAACCGACGTCTCCATTGCAACGCCTAAGACAGCCGTCTTGCCGCGTGCCACCACCTTTGGATCGACCTTCACCACATTGACCGCTGCCTCTTCCACCTTTGGCCTCCTTTCTGCTCCTCCTGCATGCGACATTCCTGAATCGACGCCACCAGATCGCGTCGCCCTAGTCAGGGCCGAGAAGGGAGACGGCTACGTGCCTCAGAGCAGAGGGTTGAAGAACGACCTCTACCGTGCTGTCGGTTTCCTGGAGCTGGCTAATGCAGGCGACTTCGCTGCCAATGTGTGGAATTCGTACCCCGTGCCGGTGTATGCAACCGTCTTTATGGCGGTGGGAGCAACATTTGCCGGCATCATGTCCGTCTATGCCCTTCTGGACTCGCGGCGTGCCTTTCGGAATGTCAAGTTCCTTCGCCAGCAGCGCCGCGAGTTGAAGGAGGCGCGAGCTTCCAGAGCGGCAAAATCACTGCCTACTAGAGACTTGGACGTCCTCTTGTCTGTCAACTTTCGCGAGCTTGGTACAGAAGCCGTCAACCGCTGGGCGCTCAACATGTTCATGGGCGTCGGTGCCGTGCTCATCTGCGTAGGCACGTATCTTGCCATTGCTGGAGCCAACCCGGGCATCTTCTTGGCCAGTAATCTGCTCTCTGGATACATTGGTAATGCGCCAATCGCCATCTTTGGCGCCATCAACTCCTTCTGGGCGTACTACATCCTCTGCAAGGCCCAGGGGCACATCAACGCAGCTAAAAAGGCCATTCCCGGCACCCCATCCCTGGCTCTCATAAAGAGGCGCAGCAGGAACGTGCAGGTCTATACTGGCATCAACGGCACTGCCACGATTTTAGGAGGAGTCGGCTCCATGATCACCGCAACACGGTGGTGGGGCTACGTGATACTAATACCCGTCATCTTGGCCTCGGTGTTTTGCAATTACTGGTGGCGTACCAGAGCTGGCTATTCTCGCAGAGATTTGGTGCCCTATGGATTGTCGATTTTCAGCGTCGACGAGCTGTCTACGGCCTTGGAGTTTGCCGCCAGAGCAGAGGCCAAGATCAAAGAGCAAAAGAAGACACCGGTCAACTCATTTGTTTCGGATCCATCGTCTCTGCGGTCCGTACTTACGTTTATCCAAGAACAGGAATTGCTCGAACCTTTTTGTCTGCGGCTTGTTAAAGATGCAGGCTTACGAACGACAATCGGTTATCCCAATAACCCTGCAGAAATCGAAATCAAAGTCGATTCTCTCCTAGACCTCCCCAAGGAGTGTCACCCGGCAATCATTCAGGTCGCCCAGGACACAGTTCGAAAGATCGGATCGACGCACTTCAAATATCGAGAACGCTACGCAGCTGAACTGCTTGGCACATACCTTGCCATTTCACGGCAGGAAGCGAAACGAAGAGAGAAGACTGGATTTCAGTCTGAGAAGCCTAGTCGGCGATAGGAACACGGAGCGGATATATTTATTTTGAGTTACGACATTTTATGCATTGAAAGCGAGCGAGCGAGTCGCCATCATCATCTTGATGATTCTTTTCTTCCTGTTTTCGTAATGCATATATCGGCGCGGGGGCTGGGCTTCTTCACAAGCACTGGACAATGATGCAGGATGGCATGAGTATAGTAGTTAAATGCTAGAAAGATATATATAAGGGATTGCCCTGAAAGGCTATGTATTGAACAATCTACTCCTGTTTCTCTGTAAACTTATGAGATTCGGTCGAGGCAACTTTTATTACGCTCTACAGTCAACCTCCTTGGTTGTTCACATGTATATGGAGCCACATATGCGTCTTGGACACAAAAATATACCAGAAACATGAAAAATAATTCATTCTAATTAAGATGCGATAAATAGTAGAGAACTATAAAAACGGTCTTCTCAATCTACGCCGCACACAAACTAAATCTGTCCATTCGAGAGATGGTGTGATCCCCCAGCACAACGGTATCCATCAGCCTGCTTGATCCAATGATATCCAGCAGGGCACACTCCAAGGGCTTTTAATTTTTCTCTTTTCTGTGCCTCTTCTTTCCGGCGTTTTTCTTCCTCCATTAGCTGACGCACAATCCTTTCTCGAGCTTCAGCCGCTGCGCGTCGCCGAGCTTCTTCTTTCTTCCGAGCCTCGTCGTCTTCGGCAATTACTTCGCGAACAATCTTTTCTCGAGCCTCTTCAGCTGCAAGCTTCCGAGCTGCCTCTTTGAGCTTGAGGTACTCTGCTTCCCTTCGCTCTTCCTCTGCTTGATCTTTCTGGAGCTGATCCCAGATTTCGTCGCTCACGCCGGCGTCTCGTACGACTTTGCGGTTGCGGTTACTCACGGGCGACTCAGGCGGTGTAGGTGCTCCCTCATCTGACCCTTCCGCTTCAATCGCCTCGTCTTCTTGTGTCTTCTGTTGGGTTTCGACATTCGTATGAGTGCGAATTGACAAGGCCGGATTAGCTGGGGCTGCTGGCGCATGAGAAGAAGCTGCCCCGCGATCAAAAAATGCCGGAGGAGCAGACTTGACCATCTTAGATTGTCGGTCTTTCAGCGTATGATCAAGTACCCGCACAACCTGCTCTTCCTCTACTTTGAGTGCTATTGCATTCAGATCAATCGCTTGAAAGATGTTTCTGGCAAGTTGTTTCACGTCTCTTGCGCTAGCCCAGCCTTCTAAAGCGGTCAACGACTTGATAGTAGCTGTACAGCTGGCGAGAAATGAGTCGGAGGGACGTTCCAAGCAGCTGATGTTCATGTCCTTGCCCCTGCTTGCCAGCTCTACCTTTCTCTTCCGCAAAAGATCGGTAAGCAACTGGAAACAAGCATCTGGCTCGAGTGGCTTAAAGTCGATAGTTTCGGGGAAGCGGCTAGTCAGTCCAGGGTTCACGGACAGGAGTCGGTTTATGTCGTGTTCGTAACCCGCCAGGATAATGATGAGTTTGCCCTGATATTTTGGCTTGGTCACACAGTCCACAATTTCGTCAATGGCCTCTTTGGCATACCCGCCTTCAGCGAACCGGTACGCTTCATCGATCAATAAAACTCTCCCGAGTGACTTTTCGAGTACTTTTTGGACCTTGGGCCCAGTTTGACCAACATATTGGCCTATCAAGTCCGTAGCTGAGCATTCCTCTACCACAGCCTTGCCAAGAAAGCCCATGTCGTAGTAGACTTTGCCCATTTTTCGCGCGGTAGTTGTCTTGCCTGTGCCTGGTGGACCTCGGAAAAGAAAATTGAACGGAATCTCTTCCTTGACATCCAAACCGAGAGCTTTCAGCTGTCGAACCTGCTGCTGGATGTGCTCAAGCTTCTTGATAATATCTTCACGTCCGATGTCATCCTGGAATAGTGCCCGCACATTTGTGTCTCTTCGTGTCGTTCTGTCAAAGTCTTCATCAAAATCTTCTGCCTCTATCTGGTTCTTCTTTTTCAGCTTTCCAGCTGAGAGGCGCTTTTGATAAGAGGCTTTTGCTTTACTTAGAAGATTCTCAATCGCGCCGCCATTGCCAAAATTAGCCCTATTGCGTTCTCGGATGAGAACATCGAGCGCAGCGGTCTTGCCCTCTCCAGTAGTGGTAAAACCGGAGGCTTTCAGTTTGAGCTCCAGTACCTGTCTAAGAGCGTCATCGTCAAAGTCTTCAAAAACAAATGGTGTGTCCACTGAGAACCGACGACTGAGACCTGGGTTGACATTTTGGAACATCTCTTCCATTTGCTCCTGATAGCCTATTAGAATGACGCAGCGATCATCGCCAGGCACGTTCTGGACATCTGCGACTATCGTGTCTATAACGGCCGTCTTGTACGGGTCAGAGGTAGAACCTGATCCGCCATACAATCCGTATGCTTCGTCGATTACAAGCACTTTTCCCAAAGTTGCGGCGAGAATGCCCTTGGTTTGGGACTCTGACACTCCTAGAGCAGCACCGATAAAATCTGCCGGAGTCCTGACTACCAGCTCTCCATTAGATAAGAGACCAAGAGTTGCAAGAATCTCTCCGTAAAGCTTGGCAACTGTTGTCTTGCCTGTTCCGGGCGACCCTAAGAACACTCGATTGAGAGTAAACTGTATAGGAGGCTCTTCATCAAGCTCTCGCTGATAGTTGGTTTTGATCGAGTCAAGTAGTATTGCCACCTGTTCTTTAACTTCTTTCAGGCCAACCATCTTGTTTAATGTCTGCCACGCCTTGCAATCTTGCAAAGACAACGAAGGCTCTGGACCAATGATATCCTCTTTCGTGAACAAAAAATCGTTTGGATTTTTGCCGGACCGACGCTCGCGGCGAATTCTAGTGGCTTGTCTCTTTTTAATATTCGCTAAAGCATTCTCAATAGCGCGAGCGTTCCCGAACCCTTCTTTGCCTCTGCTTCGTCCGACTCTGCGGGCAGCGATTCGTATGTAGAGGCCATCCAGGCCATCTTCGACTTCCATATTGTTGGCATACGTGCGGTTCACCTGACGCTTGAGAATTTGTCGCAGTTCCTCATCCGTGTAGTCTTCAAAGCTCATTGTAATAGGAAACCGACTGGGGAATCCTGGATTGTGTGCAAAGAACGACTCCATCTGCTTAGAATACCCAGCAAGGACAAAGGTAACCTTTCCTCTAAGATTTTCCACTTCTGCAAGCAGATAATCCAAGACTGCCTTACCGCCAGGGCTGTTTCCAGATGAGAGCTGGTAAGCTTCATCGATAAAAAAGACTCCTCCGCCTTGGTCTTTCATCTTCTCAAGCACATCTTCGCATCCTTTGACGCCCATGTTGGCCAGCTTAGACCCTGTTGTCTCCTCGAAGCAGTCACCGGCGATAGCTCCAAGACTCGTAAGAAATTTACCCCATATACGGGCCACAGTCGTTTTACCTGTCCCTGGATTTCCAAGAAGGGAACAACTGAATCTTGAATCAGATAGAGGCGTTTCCTGGCGGATGGCGAGGTCTATTTCTGACTTCTTAGCAAGGAATTCTCCTTTCACCGACTCTAAACCAATGAGATCCATGAGTTCATCCAGAGCACCATTGCTAGCGCCAGTATCGCGCTTCATATCTTCCCATTCCTGCGCTGAAGGACCAAGGCTGTCAGAAGAAGCAGGTTTCTTGTCTTGAGGCTTCTTGCTGGATTTTCCTGGCTTGGCGTCCGCCGATTTTGCCGCATCTAGCCTTGCCTTTGTCTCTTTCAGACTTTGTAGCTGAGCTTTCTTCTGCGCGAGTTCCTTTTCTTGATCTTGCTCTTCTTGTGAATACTTCATGTGGCGCCGATGATGGTCAATTTCATCATCTATCTCCTGTAGCTCTCGACGATATTTGTCTTGCTGTTGCTGCCTCTTTTTCTCCATCTCAAGGTCTCGTTTAACTCTCCGTCGAGTGTCTTCGTCTTCTCTTGCGCAGGGCTTGCAGCCTTCGTTTTCTTTTCCGCACAAATGTTTTATCTTGTGGCCACGTTCGCAAGTTTTCTGAACCAGTTTCATGCATGGAACTTGTGAGTGGTTGGACATGCGATGGCATCGGCGTTCGCACGGATGTTTCCCACAGCCAAGAATAGCGCCACTAAGCAATTAGTAGATGTCGGATTAAATGTCGTAACTTGGAAACGTACCATAGCTGAGAGCATCCTCCATCGGGACAGTGCTGATCAAAATCTTCAGGCTTTTTGAGTAGGGCAGATCGATCGGGATGTTGTTCGCAGTGGACGGGTAATCCATCGAACAAGAATCCCTTTTCTTTCATCGCATCGAAGTACACTTTCCACATTTCGTTGCCCTTCTTGCTAGCCAAGAAAGTTTCCATACTTCCAATGAGGATAATACCGTTTCTTGCTCGCGATAAAAGCACGACTAGTCGCTCACGAGCTACGAGGAACCCGATGTCGCCTTTCTTGTTGCTTCTGGCCAAGGATATGATCACAATATCGCTTTCTTCTCCTTGGTAGTTATCTATCATTTGTCAGTAACCGTACTATAAAGCCCGTAAATGCAGATCATTTTACCAATAGTCGACAACCGTAGCCGTCCCTTTGGAGTTTTAGCAGCAGCCTGTGTCATTAGCCCAGCTCGCACTAGTTCATGAGTGTCCAAGTCATTCAAGTAGGGATCATTAATCTCGCTGAGTTTCTGTCTTAAAAGCGAAAGCTGGCCCATGTATGGAGTCAAGACGACCATGTTTTCGGAACGATAGCCTTGTTGACTCAGATACTTGACCGTTTTCAAGACCATGTCGGCTTCAAACGTGTTTTTCTTGCTGGCCTTTGAACTTGGATCCCGACGATCAACGACATTATCAAGCTGCTCTTCTGGATGTTCGTGGTTCACAAAAATGACTCTCTCTTTCAATCCACGTATCTTTTCTCGATTGAGTGTTTTTGGAACATCCTTGAGCTCTTCATAGGCCAAAAGCCTTGAGAATTGAGAAATATCCGGATGACTGCGATGCTGTTCCTGCAGAGTAGCAAAGTGATGACCTTGTCTAATAAGGCGCTCAAAAAGAGAAACGTTGAGGTCATAGCCTTCGCCCTTTTCCACCGAGAGATTGTAATTGTTGATCTTCGGACGAAGCTGCTTATGATCACCAATCAGAACCAGTTGTTGGACAGACGGGCCGAGAGCCGTAATGACATGCGCCTCTAGAATTTCACCAGCTTCTTCGACAAGAACAATGTCTGGTTTGGCCGCTCGTATGACGGATTGATACATTGCTGCACCGGTGGTCGTGCATCCAATGATTCTCCTGCTCTTGACTATGGCTCTCTTACTTTCTTTCAGGAGACTCTCTATCCTCCGGTAGTGGTTATTTGCCGTTTCTGCTTGCTGTACAAACTCATTGATCTTATCTCGTTGAATTTGGCCCATCCATGAGTTATGGTACTGTAACCGAGTCTCTGGCGCGACTCTCCAAACTGCTCGTTCTTCATCACTCATGTTTGCTCCCAGCATGCCTAGCGATGATAGCTCTTTTCCCTGAACCCAATAGTCATAAACGTCAACAGGGCGCAGTGGCTTCTTCTTCTTTTTTCCAACAATTTTCTCCTCGGCCGGGACTTGAAATGCATCCCAGAAGCTCATTTCAGAAGCGGAGAACTCTAACATATCCAATATTTCTTGCGGATGAACGTGTCGCTTGTTTAGCTGATCTATAAGACGATCTAGCATTATCCGTGTGTCCGTTTGATCCGTTCTAGTATTACTGAGCATCGCTTTAGTTTCAAGGCTGAAACGGAATTGAGGGTCTTTTGCAAGATTATCAATTCGTAACGCTTCTGTTCTAGTAGAAGCTTTAGAACCAATTCGAACCATGTCGCTCGGCGGAATGCCTATGTTCATCAAATCTTCAAGAAACTGGTCCAAAGCATGATTTGTATAACTGAGAACCAAGATTCGAAAGTCAGTCAGCTTCATAAGTGCCAAGGCAATAATAGCCCCAATAAAAGATTTGCCGGTCCCTGGCGGGCCCTGAATTTGGCCTACAGGGCTTTCCAGGCCGTTAATCAGCGATTCGAGCTGTGCATCTCGAATGTTCACTTTGATGCCCAGTCTGCTCTCCAAGTCGAATGATGTTCCCTTTCCCAGCGCGAATCGTAGTTCTTGAATGAAACTGTAAAGCTTTGGGGGTGGATCGTATTTAGATGGAGGCCCTGATGGGTCGAGGATGACATTCTCGATTGGAATTTCTGTGATTTCTTTCAGGCGCTTTAATATTGGTTCGTAAGCAAAGGTGGCAGTATCAACGACGTAGAACTTGAGTTCAAGGCATTTTGGACCCATGAGTGCCTCGACCGCTCCCTTTAACCCAGCATTATCGGTGAACTGTATCCCAACCTTGGGCGGATCTTCTATAAGCCAGTCTTTTTCACGTACGATGGAGCCAAAGGCAATGATACTTTTGCCTAAGCAAAGAGCACCGACAGAATTGTGCTTCACAATGTGTCTGGGGTCTTCGAGATACTTCTTCTTGGCTTCTTTAGTGCGCATGTTTTGGGGAAAGTTGACCCCTTCTTGGCACTGAAGTACCAGCGTGAATGGCTTCGACGATCTTTCAGCTCCGATATCGTAATCCGCCAGATTTAACATGCCAAAGGCCAGCGGCTTACGCCTGGCCTTTCTTTGGCCCCATGCTATTTGCAGATCTTCCTTTAGATCTGCAATCATGTCTTCTCGTAATAGACGGAAAAGCCAGCCAAGATGATTCAGTGCACGGGTATCTCTGGGAACTTCAAACACATCATCCAGCCGTTGTAAAAAAGGATCCTCTTTTGAACTGACTTCATCCGCGGTGGGAAATATGGAAATTTGGCGAAAATCTGCAAAATCATTGTCGTGTCTGCCACCAGGGCTGTAGTCCAATCGGATTGACGCAGATGCAGAGCCTTTTCGAACTTGGATAACTTTATCGATGCGATAACCAAGGATTCGTACTGCCTCGGACGGCGATTTGGCCAGCGATAGATTTCCAGTAAGCGATTCCACATCATGAGAAAGTGCCGCGATCTCGGGTGAGGATGAAGAGACGATTGCCAAGCAAAGAGACGCAAAAGCCAACAAGCTGCTGTCTTTGAGCTGATTGGAGGTATAAAGGCTCAAGAATGCGGTCCAAAACGTTGGAGGACAGAGAATTTCCTTCAGCAATGTCTCAAGAAAATTGCCGTCATTCAGTATTTCTACCTGAGGCTGGCAAACTTGCGCTATGAAGGTAGCTGTCGAAGACGTAATAAACCCGACAGAGAGATTGCTACGAACGGCTTCTCTGACAGTTTTTGGACCATCTTTTCTCGCAAGTATGCATTCCATACAAAATGCCGCAGATTTGTGTTCGCATATGACGCCAACTGCCTCAAAGAAGTGCTGTGCGTCGCGTGAGGTTTGAATGGCGCGATCGCCTTTGATGAAGGAGTAAAAAACATCCTCGAGCTTGGCGGCACGGCCAGAAAAACCACTTTTGGAAGCCATGATTATGGATGAAGGTAGTTGAGTGTAGTAAGTTGTTGACAACGTTTGATAATGGCGAGTATTAAGAACTGAAATCTACCATATATATAATCAGATGGGTCTATCTATCAGGCCACCGAGAGATATACCATCCGCAAATGAAAGGAATCAGTTAATGCGTCAACGCAATTGTGGTGAATGCCGTAAGGCAGCCTTGACACCTGTAGGAGGCCTTGCTGCGTCTTGTGTTGCATGAGTGGTGGGGGGACTCTCTTCTCGTTGGATGAATCTCATAGGCCTCCCGCAGCCGCGTCACAGCCTGGCCATCTGATTCGGCCACGATATGAGCCTTTCCCCTCATCAGGCCGCAGCGGCCTCTCAGAGGCCAAATTTGTTGGAGCAGCCATGCTGTGTAAAGTCAGATATCCAGTGTTGGCCCGATAGCGCGGCCAATTGCGCCTCAACGTATTTGAAAGATGCAGATAACGGTGAAGCTATGGGCCGCCCAGAAGCGTCATTCACATGACTTGTTATAGGCCTCCCGATTTTACCCAAAAGTATGAGAGGGGATGGGGAGAGCTTAACTTGCTGGAATGCTCGACCTCGATTGTTTACTTTTGAAGTGTACATTCAAGAGCTGAGATTTCTCTCTTACCAGTACATCGATATCCGAATCATGTCCTATGATAGGGCACGGCGTGGCCGAGGGATTAATGTAGGCCGGCGCGGCCGAGGAAATTTCTGGAGTGCCAGGCCAAAAAATCCTGGTGTGCAGTTGGAAGAATCGCCATTTCCTCCTCTCGGAAATCTGATCGAAGCTATTGATGCAAAAGCCTTTGAGGATATTGACGATGATGAGTGCACCCAATTCAGCATGAAGGATGTTGAGCCCATAGCATCATATAGCTGGGTAGATCAAAAGGCTCCAAAAATAATTGTTCCCGGTATGTATGCGTTATTATGCTCTACGAAAGGCGAAAAGTGTCTAACTTTGAATTCTCGCAGGTTGCCCTCCTCTTTGGAAGCCATTGACCGACCATCCAAAGCTTCAAGAAGACAATGGCGTGTATTATCGCGATGACAATTCAGCCTGCTTCCCAAAACATCCTCTCGAGCCTGCGATCGTTTCTGTCATGAAGATGCACCCGGATTCATTTAACATCGATATTGTCGGCTGTAATAGTACTCTTGGAAACCTTTTGCGCTTTATTCGAGGCGTTGAGTGTACCTTTCGCATGCTTGTCGAAGTTGTGGGCAAAACTGTCCATCTCGTGCGAAGAGAAAGGTCACCAAAGGAGCAGTTGATTGGAGTCAGAGGTTATGGACATACTTTCCCAGAGGCTTATACCAGATGGGCGCCTGATGTCCAGCCGTCTAAATCGCATCACAGAATTGTCAGATGTCGATTTGGAAAGCTTGATTTACTGATGCGACAAAGCTCAGATGGCTACATTGGAGAATATAAAGACAAAAGCCCACCCACTGCTACGCCATCTTCAACTGCCGATGAGGACATAGCCAATCTTCTTGGAAACCTCTCTATCAAATCATTGCCTCCCAAATCGACCATGATTGGGCAGCTTGAAGTAGTTGATGGCGGTCGGCTAACACCACAGTCATCTGCCTTTGATCTCAAGACTCGATCAATCAAGGCTATTGATAGAGACACTCTTGGAGAGGAATTGCCGCGCTTGTGGATGATGCAAATTCCCAACTTCATACTTGCGCACCATAGATTTGGAACTTTCTGCAACATCGAGGTTTCCGATATCCGAGATGAAATCGAAAATTGGGAAAAATCTCATCAGGCGGATTTGCGTCGTCTGAGCGCGCTTCTGAACCGCATAATTACAACGGCATTGGAGAAAGAAGGCACCTTGCTGGAAATTGTCAGGGTGGAAGGAGGCTCCTTAGAGATTCGAGAGCGTCTTCCAGATGTAGGTGTAGCATTTTCTGCTGAAGTGAAGGAAAAGTGGTTGAAGTGGCTTGGAGACGTTGAAGACGACACTGAAGAGGTTGATGATGATAGCGACAGTGGCAGTGGTGATTTCACTGAATGCAATGAGGAGTGTGGATACTGTGGTAAATGCAGCTCTTGATCTTATTACGATATAGTAGTTAGCTCTAATAAATGATTTCATCTCCGTCGGACTTTTCACTGGATGGCGGCTTCTAGTCGTAGCTTTGCCTTTCGCTGGAACCGGCATCAAGGGTGTATGGGGCTGTGAGTAAGTATCGGCATAACAGAACCAACGACTTTCAATAATCCTATTGTAAATGCCTACTAATCGTCCACCACTGTTGATAAATCCGGAGACAGGAAAGATAGATACAGAGTCTTTGACTTTGCACCTGCGATTGAGAGCATAAACGCGATTCGGAGATCCACATTCGCCGAAGTTCTTTGCACTCTTTTTTGTTTAACTTTTCAACAAGGTCTTATGCTAAGACTTTCTCAACTTTTGACCGGCTTCAGCTCTTGAAAGGACTGGCAATCAGCAATAACCATCGGTCTAGGTGGGCAAGGTGGGATAGGGCGAGCTGAGGGCGAGGCGGGGATGAGTAATCGCAAATCAAGAAGCACGAACCCAAGAGCGAAGGGCGAATTTGAGCGGACTTTCGGCCTATTGGTTTACAAGCGAAGGCCGCTGCTATTACGGAATATTGCTTAATTCATCGAATTAAATCCAAGATTAACTTGGGATGTTGTATCCACAAACGAATAGGCGTCGGGCGACATTTGGCTCTTCGTAGAGGATACTTATCATACATATAATGATCGGAAGCCCCCGTTCAATGATCTGTATCCGACAAGTTATATCCCATTCTTCTTGCACAGCAATTACGTTTTAAGAAAGGGAAGAAATATGGCTGCCTTTAAGAATCACGAAGAGATTCTGGAAGCCGCTTTCCGCGACCCCCAAAACACCGCAATCAATTTAGAGCCCTCCAATGTAAACAGAGTCATCAAGAGCGGAGCCTATGACGCTGATCCGAACATACATTACACAAAAACTCAACTATGGGACATGGAATACAACAAGGCGTACAACCCAGAAAAATACTTGCGACACATCTTGCGGCCAGGAAGCGTTCGGATCTTCAATGTACAGAAAGATGGTCCGAGAGAGACCTTTGTCCGCGTTTCAGACCAAGGAACATGGATAGACCCTTCCATGTACAGCACGGTCATTGAGCAAGTCCTCATAGACAATGAACGGCAGCGAGCATTCTTTATTGGCGTTCCGGAAGTCGAAGATCCAGAGGGCAAGAAGATTGTCTCAGGAGACCAAGTGCTTTTCCACGTCGAGCACTCTGCGGCCGGAACTGAAGACGAGCCGCTCAACATTTGGCGAATTGTCCACTTAGACAAGGATGAAGACGGAAAGATAAAGGATGCGTTTGCGAAGATGGGTGCCGTACCGTACCTTAGAGAGTTTAACGAGATATATATCCGTGAGGATCTAGGCAAGAAGCTGATTCGGATATGATGCAATATATAATGGGTGGCAGTACTGCATTGCATACTATTTTAGTATTTACATGTATTTTAGGGCGCTTCAATTAAAAACAGTAAAGCTTTTCATGAATCAATCATTTGATGCCTCAATATCACTTTATCGGCTCATGACAGCCTTTGAAGCTCATAGTATAGATATATTCACACTACTCGAGCACTTTTGCGAGACAGCTCCTCCAGCGCTCATTGGCCAAAGTAGCCGTCTGCTAGAGAGGGCATGGAAGAGGATAACGTTTCTCGGATTTTAAATCCATTTAATTACTTTCAGCCAATTACTTTTAAACACTGATTTATTGATTGAATCGCTACATAACTGCATTTTTTTTTTAAGTTTGTTTACTCAAAGCCTCCCGGCGGGAAGTGCTGTTGGGGTCAAAGTAGGGTCTCTCGCCTACACCAACAGCTCTGTTGCCAAAGCGCTCACCCAAGCCTGTGTAATCGTACGTCGCAGTGTGGAACACGCTCCGGTTATCCCAGATTGCTATCGAAATACGTTAGCCTGTATCTCAGATCAACTATAATGGAAAATACATACCAATGTCGTTGGGGTTCTGCCAGCGGAATCGCACTTGCAGATCATGGCCATCATGGACAAGGTCCAAGAACCACTGTCGCAGTCTGTTGCTCTCATCCTCAGTCACTCCGTTGATGTGCTTGACATGGCCACCGACGGGGAAGATGCTCTTCCATCCGGTGACGGGGTTGGTTCGCACAACGGGGTGAATAGCCTTGAGTTCAGAGCCAATGTTCTCGGGGGCACCACGAGGCTTGGTGTACAGCTCAAAGCCACCACGGGCAGCGATTTCGTTGAATGAGGGTGTTTGGAAGGTAGCAGTCAGAGACTCAAGGAACTTCTGATAAGGCTCGCTGATGCGATCATAGATTTCGTAGCCAGATGCCCAAAGGGTATCTATAACAGAGTTAGAATAACTGTCGGACGAAGAAAAAGAAGTCCAACTTACCGCCTCCAGTCGGGGGAAGTTTAGTAAGGCGGAGAGAGGTGTAGTCGGCCGGAGCAGGCTCAAAGGCGATATCGCTATGCCAGCTGGCGGCCTTTTGCTTCTTGGGGCTGAGCTCTCCTGGACCATTCTGCTTGTAGAACTTGTCGAATTGAACTGAGCTGATGGTGCTGATCTCGGGATCACTGCCACCAAGCTCTCGTTCGTTGTTCAAAACTGGGTGAATGTGCAAGCTAGACGTAGCAGGGCGTCCGGTCAACCTGCCGAGGCGAAGAATCAGCTCCTTCTGGAGATCGTTGGTGAGGTTGTCTTGGGCGCGGAAGAAGACGACACCACGCTGTGAAACTGTAAAGAGTCAGATGAACTGTTTAGATTCCAAGTATCATTTTGTCAGGGGTGACTTACTAGTGACGGCGAGGTCTCGAATAAGTTCATCGGAGTTGGGAGCGTTCAGCCACTCTACAAGATTGGCCTTGGGGAATTCGCGGCCAATGACGGGCGTGATATCGAACGACTCATATTGATCCAAGGTGCCAGCAAGGGGGACAGGCTGCTGGGCCTTGGTCTTTATGGGCAAGTCATGGATAATAGCAGGTGCTTCAACTGCTGCGGGAGCCATTGTTGCTGCTGTGTTTGAGTAGTGTCAAAGGCAATAAATTTTCAATATCGGGTATCAATTGAATCGATTCACAGTAAAGAACTTGAGGTCACACAATGCTGCTTTGGGGTACAGCAAACACTTATATGTAAACTTTCCAAATCTTATTACCTTCTGTTAGCTGCCATACATCTGAGTCATACCGAACGCAACGCCCTTTGACATCAGTTTGCTGACTTGATCACACTTCCAAGTCATCCTTTAGCCGTATTCACCCAAGAAGCGATAAAGTGACGCGTTATTATACGACATCGGCTGCCAAATTGCGTCAGTGAGGGGATAGACTTTTACCAACAGCCCTCGCGACATATAATTCTGCGGACTTTGGGATCTCGGCCATTACAACATCAGACTTGTAGAGCATGCGATTGGAGGATTCGGTCGGGTCCTCGGTGCAAGCAGGCGGTTCATAAGCAACGCGTTCAGTTGCATTGCATGAGCATCTGGTTCCAGTCGGAGTAAAAGCATCTCTTTGGGTTAGAACTCCTGCATCTCAAAGGCCAAGTGCCGGAACCTCGCGGACTAGCCACGTCTCCAAAGCGACGGCGCGGACGTCTCACGACTAGGAGATATCGCATCATCCAATAATCGCAAATAGACTCTTTCTCCAGGACGTGACGAATTCAAGCACAATCAGCTGCACTCTTGGAAACGCGGGGGTGCTGCAGATAGAACCCCTCAGCTTGAGGAATCACATCAACTCCTCGTGGAAGCACGACAGCAAGCATGGCCAATTGTTAGCATTAGGCTGTCTACCAACATAGGCACATGTAGACCGGGGTCTCTGTTATGGAAGTCGCACGCGGCATGTCGCCTTCAGAGGGATAAAATCTTGCCGGTATCCCTATCGCGGCGGCCCGTACAGTTCTCTGGAATTGCGTGCTTTGGGCCTGTTTTGGGGGATTGAGGATGTGCGTTTTGCCGCTCGTTGAAAGGATCAAGGTGGTGATTGCGTGATTGCGGCCGCCACTCGCACAATGAAACACCACAGATAAGGTGCATTGTCCTGCACAATACTGCGATATGTCAGCTTCGGGGGAAAAATACAATAAAGCAATTTAATTAAGAGTTTTGGACATGATGGGAAGCATTTGATGCGAAAGAATTGGATGTTCCAGTGTATAAGTGATTGTCGGAGTCATCACTTGAAGCATCAAAAAACCACAACGAAGGGACAATCATTCAATTAGAAAACACAGTATAGCCAACTCAGGTTAAACACCCAACTGATAAGAATAATGCTGCCAAGAACCTGTACTCGAATACGCATGCGTATATGCATGATCTCATTCCCCAGAGCAGCGATCTGGAAAGGCTGGAGACCAGGGCCGGGTCACCGGTCATCTCAGATATTGCTCGTCTTGACTACCAGCCGCTTATTGATACCCCAGAGAGCATATCTTAGTAGCATATACATCCTAGATTCTATCGAGCCTAGCCCTCTCGTCGTAATTGCTTGGGTTGTTCTCATCATACCCAAGCCGGGCCTACCGCGTTCTCGATGTCGTTTCTTGGCTCGTTGCGTGCGATCGCCACATTTAGACACCAAGGCCGGGCTTTATGGTTGCATTGCTATATAATCAATCTAGAACAAATATCTCGCGATTTCGTGATACTCGCTGAAGTTACTTTGGCCATTCTTCTAGCCCTTTCAAACCTTCACAGCTGGCATAATGGCGACTGTACTTGCTAGAGGCTCGAAAGACCCGTCTTCTGTCTCGACAATCTCGCTAGACAGCATTTCTCCGCCACTTGGAGCTCCCATAACTGAAAGAAAGTCATGGTTCAAGAAAGGTTCTTCAATTGACAAAGATGCCATCGCAACACAGGTTTGTCATTGTTCAATTGGTACTGTGGTGTGGCGGTATTGACTGAAAGGGTGGCAGCTTAGCGTTTTTGATGATCCTGATACGGCGGAAAAGTACCAGCCAAGAGCAGATTGGTAAGTCGATACGAGGTTATTCAGTGTGACTCGACTCTAAGTTAAGAATTTGAACTTTCATAGGGAAAATATCCACCGATTCGATCCCAGTTTCAGATGGACGTGGCGTGAGGAGCTGAAACTCATTCGGAAGATTGACTGGTACATCACGTTTTGGGCATGCATTATGTTCATGGCTCTCGAGCTTGATCGTTCCAACCTTTCACAAGCCCTTACGGATAACTTTCTTACTGATCTCCATATGACAACCAATGGTATGCTGGGCTCCATCATATCCATCTAAGAATAACGCTGACGCTCTTCGTCTTGAAGACTACAATCTCGGTAATACAGTGTTCAAGCTATCTTTCCTCATCGCAGAACTTCCATCGCAACTAGTATCGAAATGGATGGGCCCCGATCGATGGATTCCGATGCAAATGTGCATCTGGAGCATTATCGCAGGTGCACAGTTTTGGTTATCCGGTAGATCATCATTCCTTGCCACGCGAGCCTTGCTTGGAATTGTTCAAGGTGGATTTATTCCAGATGTGAGTCCTTTACTGCTGATACTAGGTGATTCAGCTGCTGATTATGATGCAGATTATTCTCTACCTCTCATACTTCTACAGGCATGCAGAACTGTCGATCCGGCTTGGCTTCTTTTGGACTGCTCTGAGCTTGGCCGATATCCTTTCAGCATTGCTCGCGTACGGGCTGCTACACATGCGAGGCATTGCAGGAAAGTCTGGATGGAGATGGCTTTTCCTTATTGAAGTAGGCCCTCGAGAAACTTTATCCAATATTATCTTTGACACGCATACTTATGAACAATATTAGGGCCTTCTGACTCTCGTTATTGGCCTCTTCGCTTGGCTGCTCATGCCACCCGGTCCTTGTCAGACAGCGAGTTGGTTTAGAGGCAAGAATGGATGGTTTAGCGAGCGAGAGGAGAAGATCATTGTCAACCGAGTAATCCGCGAAGATCCTGGCAAGAGTTCCATGCATAATCGCGAGCCGGTCACACCGAGATTGCTATGGCAAAGTCTTAAAGATTATGATCTCTGGTGAGTCAAAAATTGCCCCAAACAAAGCCAAAAGCTGGTTCAGCTAATAATAAGTAATGGAACAGGCCGATTTACATACTTGGACTTGTCTTCCAAGTCCCCGCCACGCCGCCCGCGAATTATCTTACTCTTGCGCTAAAGGGACTCGGCTTCGACACTTTCCAAACCAACTTACTTACTATTCCATCAACGGTCTTACATGGTATGCTCTCTGTTAAAAAATTGGAAAAGCATCATCTTACTAACCGTGCCTTAGTATTTACAATGCTGGGCCTCACATATTTCGCTGAAGCTATCAACGAGCTTACTCTCACTGCCTTATTCGGTCAAATATGGGTGCTCCCATTCTTGATCTATCTCAATGTTGCAAACAGCCAAGAAGTCAACAAATGGGTATTCTGGGTGGTAGTTTCACTGCTCTTGGCATATCCAAATGGTAAGTTCATCCCAGTTCAGGCCTAAACGCTCCATATACTGACGCCCAAATGCAGCCCATCCCATTCAAGTCGCCTGGAATTCTCGCAATTCTAATGCGGTCCGACTCCGAACGGTTTCAGCCGCGTGCTACAACATGTTTGTACAAGCTGGTGGCATTATTTCCGCCAACATTTACCAAGCAGGTAAAAGTGCTCCCATACATTACTTGTACTCGTGCTTTGGCTTACCAGATTCTGATAGACGATGCCCCTCGCTACGTCCGTGGCAATCGCGCGCTTCTCGGCATCAACTGCATGAACATAGTCATTTATCTCCTTACCAAGGTGTACTTCATAGCTCGTAACCGATATCGCGAGAAGAAATGGGCGGCCATGTCAGAGAATGAGCGGCTGGACTATCTCGCTACGACAACTGACGAAGGAAATAAGAGGCTTGACTTCCGATTCCAGCATTAGACATTCTCTAGACCGGTATTAGACTTCGACGGATCTAGGATTACATGATTATGCCTTTGGTTTGATAGCTAGAAATTATTTGAGCGCAATTTTGCTTTTTTTTTTTTTTTTTTTTTTTTTTTTTTTTCAAAGCGTGGCTTTGCATTTTGATCGTACGATAGCATGGAGTATAAGTGTTGTGTAAAAAACAGGTATCAGTTCTCTCGCTACAATACTCGGTCTAACCATCTATATCGAAAATCCAAGATGTTCTCTCTCATCATGTGTAATCCTTCCCCACTCCAACAGCAAGCGAAACATATAAATCTGCATATCCTCTTTTCTCAGCGCTTTGCGCGTCCAATCTCTGCCTTGTTCCGCAATCTTCTTCGCCATATCAGGCCCTTGACCGTCCTTATCATCAGATCTTCCACTGAAAAACTCAAACACAGCCCAAAACCCTGAGCCAAGCCTCAGGTCTACGGGGACGTAATGTTGCCAAGCTTGAAGTCGCTCATCATACCAGGTGCGAAAGACGGCAGCGCGATAGGGCAGACTGCGGCTTTCCAGGAAGGGAAGAAAGCGACCGCTGAAACCTGCGCCGTCCATGTCCATCAAATGGCGATATCGCCAATGCTCTTCAAATGGAACGCTAGGAGGTAGCCGGTTGGCTTCTGTGCTGGATGAATGCTTGTCTAGTGTTGCCAGGCCCCATTTCTCATATATTTCTGACTCAACCGCACATTCTCTTCTGTCACATTTGGATATTTCTCCAGTGAAAGAGACATTAACACTCATTGGCGACTTTGTACCAGAAGTTTGCAATGATACCGTCTTCTCATAAGCTTCGTGGACAAATCTCGGTCGCAAGAAACCTGGCCATCGTCCATGAGCCGAGAAGCCATCTGACGGTGATCCACGCCAAAACAAGTCATTTATTTTGTCTTTCCACATCATGCCACTGTCCTCCTTGAATGCACTCTTTTCATCAAAATTCCACGGAGATGGAATCAAAATGTCCGAGAAGCCGCCAACACGGGCTTGGCTAAAGATGGGGAAGACTTCTTGTGTGCCTATCATGGCAGATGGCGAGTTGAGAAATCCATCCAGATATGCGGCATCTGGCTGATGGCAAAGATCATGAGCAAGTGATGCGTTTGCCAGCAAGGCACCGCTGCTCGTCAATACGGAATGCGGACTAATGCAATTAACACACATTTTGCTCCAATCCCACCATCGCCTGGAATTCACAGCCGAGTCTGGTGGACACGAGGGGCCAACAAAATCGTAAAAGATTGGTCTCCGAATATTGTTCGTGAATTTGGGATCGATGGCATCTTTACCGCCATCCGCTGCTCGAGGCTTCGGCTCCGGGAAGTCTTTGGGCCATGGAGAAGACGAAAATTGACTGGCTAACCAGCCCTTCTCTCCCTTTAGACCTTTCAATTTCTCTCTATTCTTTCGTGCTTTGGCTTTCAGTTGTTCCATTTGTGTGAAAGGAACTGCCATGCGACACTCGTCGGCAAGATTAATCGCTATGTCCATATCAGGCAACCATTGAGCGAAAGGTTCAATCATCTTTTGGAAAGAGTCCGTCATCCAGCGATGTGATCCAGGGATATACGACGATTGTTCCACGGATCCATTCCTAATACGCATGCCGCCCATTTCAGAGCTTCCATACGCAAAAACCCTGGTGGTCAGGTCACGTATACTCCCTGCATCTAGACCCCAGAATGGGAGCAAATCATCGTTAATCTGGTCAAAGTAATCCACGACGACAGAATTATGTGTCCTGGCAAACTCATGCCATTTGTCGAAATTTGGCGGAGGAGGGATACCATATCTCTTCGTGTATTCGCTCACGGCGTCGGCCAACGATACACTGACTGCTGCTTGCAGCTCCCATGAGAATGCCTGTGCCGACGCTTCTGAAACAAGCGATTTGATGGCTACATCGGCCGAAACCATTGGCGAGTTCTTAAAGAAGAGGAGTCGCGTTACTGTTTCCAAGGCAAGTAATGCAAATCCACTATTACAGATAATGAGCCATTTGGATAATTCCCGCGATGCGCCAGAATCTTCAGTATGATGACCATGAATGGCAAGATACCACAAGGGCACAGCTACAAGAATCGCAAGAGTCGTGTGCTTTGTAAGCTCATCATAAGACGAGGATGGTAGAACCGAAATGACGCTCCGAACTGGTATCTGTGAGCCCATAAAAGCGGCGGTTGTCACAAGCAGAGCAAGACATGCTGGATGTAAAGAAGACAGCAGTGATATGCTACATAATATCCCGATAGTTGCTAGTAATCCATCAATGGCAAAGTCTCGGTTGTCAAGAGCCCGAAACCGGAATGCCATGATAAACTCCGAGTCAGAAAGCCAAGACGGAAAAGAGAGCAGTAAAATGCTCCCCGCTGCAACAAACGAGAGCTTGCTCAAGAAAGCAGCTATATCGAGTCCATCGTCCTTTGCGGTACGAGCTAGAAGAGACGTATGGCTTATGATGGCGGCATCGAGTACAACATTAAGCAGCTGAATGAGAGGGATGAAGCGCTCCCATCTCCATCCGATAGGGCAGATGGTGCCGGTGGCGATGATGGAACTTTCTTCTGATGAAATCACGAAGAGAGGCCATACTATGGCGAAGAAGGTGAATATTATTTGCAATTTTGACGGCATAGACGGCTGTGTCTGACTCTTATGGAGGCTGTCATATCGAGACGCCGAGAGCGTGAATAGCGGCCCTACTGCCTCTGTGATGATGGCGAATAACAGCAGAAATGCCTGCATGAAGTATTTAGCTTAGACAACAGCTAATTGGCATGTCATATGTCATCAAAAGCATACCTCTATGCCAGCTCGTGAGCATTGTGTAGTTCGAATAACGGCCCAATAGAGCCACGTCCGCAGTCCGATGCAAAGGAGAATGAAGAGAAAGAACGGATGCATATGGTGAAACTTGTCCAGCCCGATTCGTACAAACTTTATAATCGTGCTTGTGGGTTGAACAACATCGATTGAACTCTTGTGGTTTGCGATGACAGCGAGGGATTGGTAATGGCCTCGACGACTCTGATAATACGTATAGGCCAGCAAAGATAGTCCAGTAAGCAGAAGAGTAATGGTTGAGAAGTGGACTGGGCGTTCTAATATCATGTCGAATCAGCTTTGATCAGGACTAGGAGAACTGCGTTACATACCCAAAGAAGCACTGGTGTAGTATCTTGCGGACAGGAAGTACGCGGATAAAGAGAGGCATCTTGTATAAGGCGTCAGTAGGTATGTAACATATGCAGCAGTATTATTCAGACTTTGGGGACTTTAAGGGCTATCTTCATGCTTACATTAGCGCCACTGAGTGAGGCACGGTCCCAGGCATCTTAAGGGGACAAGATGCAGGTATCACCAAGTGCACGCGCGCATTTGTGTATGTTCAACACTCTTCAACTACAGCCTCATGAACTTTAATTGCTGCCTACGTCTGACTGTGGGTGAGACCACGTTATCAATCGTTGAAAATCTATTTGCGCCAA
Source organism: Trichoderma sp. CBMAI-0020 (assembly GCA_030708095.1). Lineage (NCBI taxonomy): Eukaryota > Fungi > Ascomycota > Sordariomycetes > Hypocreales > Hypocreaceae > Trichoderma > Trichoderma sp. CBMAI-0020. Next base: position 486,398 of record JAJNCI010000011.1, on the reverse strand, counting down.
TCAGCTGGGGATCATCATTAAACGCCCCTGTTTAGCACCATATCGGGAATGGTCATGGCTTGGCAACGACTACAGTTGATATTTTGCTAGCGATAGCATTGTATGAAGCCTAGATAGATACTTGTACGCTTTTGAAGAATAGCCATAGCACATAAGTCTAGACTCTCGTCACCAAGAGATTCCTGTGAGCCAGGTCTGGAATCCAAAGGAAGCTTGAGGCCCATTAGTATCGCGATAACCTATATACCGAAAGTTCCCCGCGCATTTGCCAAGAAGTTGCCGATAAGCATCTCCATCTGAGCTAGACGTTATAGGTATACCTTGGTGAGAAGAACTTTTGTTTCCAGAGAGTGTGATGATTACCCAAGTAGCATCGCCACTCACCATCGCCGTCAACTCCGCGCACATTAACAACTGCCAAGCTGCGTCTTGATTGGATCGCCGTCCTACTGCCGGTCTTTAGACCGGATGAAGCAGGTGGGAATTAAGCCGGATAAAAACAATAAGCATAATAGTAAAGAAATGGATCAATTCTATCTGAGCTTTCAGAAAGTGCAGGGTATGTTTGGGCGTTCCACCGTCGAGGGAGCGGGGTTACTCTATGTCTATGTCGGCTATGGTCCCTGTTAGACAAATGCCGTGGGAAAGAATCTTATATTAAGGGAAATCGGCAAACCAAGCCAAGTCCTCTCGATGTATTCAAGACTCATGCTTCAATCCAGGTGAAAGGTGCTGGAAGTCGACGGAAATGTCTGCACACAGGCCGCGCTGCCTCTCGGCCAGGGCCTCTGCTTTTGCAGCGGTGCTTTGTCTTGAGTTTCTCAGTCGCCATGTCGAGGCACTATCGGGAGCCTCATGGAGGGATCCTTTTGCTCCTATTGATCCCCAAGTCTGGGTAAACCCTGATGACATGACCTGGGATGACTTCAAGGCGCCGCCCGGTACTCAATGGAACGACGTGACAAAGAGAGGCTCAAGCCGCAACTTCAACATTGCTTTGATCGCAGTAGACTATAGCGACGAGACTTTTGTCGTCACCCGAGAGCCCAATTCGACTGTCTTTGGCAATCCGTTACCGGTAGTATCTGGCCTCGCTCGAGGAGATGTGCCTGCGTACTATCGCGATCTGCTCAACAAGCCTACCGATCTCAACCGCGGGCACACAATGCATGAGTATTGGATGGAAGATTCCCACGGCCGATACGGTGTCGATTTGACATCGTTTGGGCCTTATCGCATGCCTGCTTTGTCGTACCAGTACGGCGTCGACGATGGCTTCAACCCCGGAGCTTGCCCTACAAACAGCACCTGTAACCGCGATATCCGAACAGATGCTTATGCGGCGTGGCGAGCAGAGGTGGGAAATAGTACGAGCAACTCATTTGAGCTCGTCTTTATCCTCTCGGCCGGACAGGACGAGTCTTCCACATGGCAAGAGTTTGGCGAGATGAGATTCTCGTCGCCGGAAGACGTTCCTGATGCATTTGGACCTCCAAAGAGCGCCAACGGCTCTCCGTCGCTACCAAACTATGCATCAACTCGATATGTTCCCTGGACGTCGTGGGCATCGGCGTCTACCATTTGGCCCAACGCGGGGGGCGGTTCATCGACTCAATGCGAGAGTTCGGGAATGGGAACCTATGCGCACGAGCTCAGCCATCTGTTGAATATCGGCGACAATTATAACAACCCGTATGGTGTTCCTCTGCGGCGAGATTATACCGGGCCATACTCGATGATGTCTCGGGGATCGTTCAATGGCCCCGGTGGCCCTCATACGCGGTACCAAATACCAGCACTACAAGGAGGCTCAATGGGTTCCTTGCACACAGTCAGAGACAAGCTTGTCCTGGGACTCATCTCTAATGAGACCATTGTTCGCATATCGAGAGATGCTTTGGCAGAATCAGGGCCGGTAGTGGCACAAATCACCGCCCGGTCAGTTGTATCTGAGCTCATTGGTCTGAGGGTTGATATGAATCGCGACCTATCTCCTGCATGCAACGTTTCTACCGACGTCCTTTGCGATGGAGGCGGCTACAATACCTACGATGTCGAGGTTATTGATAGGATGGGCGCAGATTCATTCCAACCAGACTCGGGCGTCATGATAAGCAAGACGAGGAACAGCAATACTCAGCCATTCCAGTGGACCATTGATGCGAATCCTCAGGATATCAAGCTCGTTGATTTTATCCGACCCAATGGCACAGCGGCCATGATTACGATGGGCGACTATCGCCAACTAGCCGACGCGTTATTCCACGCGGGCACCGGATCTGGCAGCAAATACGAATTTGTGGACGAGGCCAACGGCCTTCACTTTTACATCTTGGACGTCCACAGGGATGCAGCCGGCGTGCTCTCCTATACCGTGGGCGCGAGATCTCTCGCCGACGCTAGCTCAAGCGAATACGGGATTCGGATGACTTCCGGCGCACCACTTGCGTACAAGCACGACAAGATGAAGAGCAGCCCTCTCGTCGGGGGAGTCTTTTGCGAATTCGAGCTCACCAACAACGGCACGTATTCCGGCTCCAGCAAGGGCCATGCCCAAGTCCTGTCGGAGCACCTTGAGTGGGATATTTTCCGTCTGGAGGCTGATATCAAGGGAGCTGGTTGGAAGGCGGCCTTGCCCAATGCCGTAATTGCACTGAGACACGGGCAAGCAGCAAAGGCCTACGTGGCGGTGCGAGCGGATATTCACGCGAAGGATGCTGTTGGGATGGTGAAGCTGACGGCGACGTCGGAGTCGGACCCAATGGTCATGGCAACGTCGTTTTGCAAGGTCGACAAGCACCGTGTCGTTGAGCGGCTCGTATTAAACGAATCCACAAAGCTGTGATGGCGTTGTTTGAGGGTAGGGACTGCGTACCTATATGGAGGTAGTACACCATTGAAGTATATCATTAAGCTTGTATTCCTGCCGCAGATGCCAACGGTGTCTTGATCTGTTTGAGGCCGTCAAGGAAAGCAAAACCGGCACTCCACTGCAATGCTGCTTGTCTTGATGCCACTCCTGAGCCTGATAGCGGTCAACGAGTCGGTGGCTGTGTGGAGCAGCAGATGATGCATGTAACCTGTTGATTTGGGTTAGAAAGAGGAGGCGCCGAAGGGAGGGAGCATGTCACCGGCCGGAGAGTGATTTTCGGTGATTTCCCATCACTGGTGGCACAGCATAGAAGTTTCACAGTCATCATTTCTTACGTCTGGTTTTTTGCGAATAAAAAAAGTCAAAGTTTATATCAAGCGGCGTACATGTACCCCAGGCTTGGATCCGCGTGGAGCTGTCAAGTCTAAAGTTGACGTTTCGCATGGCAGAAATAGCCTGCAAAACAAGCTTTTCTTAGTGTCGCTTTTAGAAACATGAGCAGAATTGCCAAGAAAAGGGCGTCTCGGGGAGAAACACGGATCGACGACTCCATTGTCAACGTCAGCGCACGTCGTTCTAGAACCCAGGGGCTATAAGCACGGGGACGAGAAGGGCCGCAGGGCTGTGTTGCGTTTCACATTCATTTCTGCAGATACGAAGGACGAGGCAGTGTCCAGGTATCGTACAGTATAGCGGCCATGGACGTGGATAGTAGGCAGCCACACATTGGCGATGCCGTATGCATGGGCCTTTTGTCCTTGCCTCCTCCTCTTCTCATTATACGGCTGATTACATACGAGCCGCTGTGGCAGAACTAGACTTTGGGGGGGGAATGGGGAGATGAGTATAACGTCCATTGGAAAATAGTGACGTAGATCGAGCCAGCCGTTCTCGACGAATCATTCCAGCCACGCCGCTGGTCGCTTTGCATAGCCTCGATAAATGATACGATGATATGCCTCTAGGGGGCATGCATTTTCGAGTACGTAACAGTCGCTGATGCTCTCGTCCTGGGGAATTTGGGCTTGTGCAATGCGGGCAATGATTGACTACGGCTAGTATTTCTGGCGGAGACGGCGCTGACTTGGGCACTAATAAGAGGAGCATTGGAAACAGAGAAGATGGAATCTCACTCAATGACACAAAGAATATTTGCCTTGAACACCACTATTCTTAGATTGATTGCTGTATTGCTTGTAGTAGACGCTCGTTCTGCGAAATCCCGCCAACATGTACATGCAGCCTCTCCTCCCGCTAATTAATCGACACAACGTGGTTGGCATGAGAGGCTCCCCCCATAAAATGCCAAATTAGACACAATAGCAAATACACGGGCTTTTGGGTGGAAAACTCTTGGCATCAATAGCCTCCAGGAACGGATGCTGCGGGCTGCAGACAGGCGGCCAATCCTAGCGCATCAATCTTTTGCGATCAGACTAGCCTAGTGACAGTGCGCCTTGATCAATCAATAACGTCCATGCGATTGAAGGGTTTTCCCAGCAGTGAGCGAGTCGATGTTTATTTATGCTTTTCCACCTCGTCCTCATCACTGCTCTCCTGGCGGCGGCCCCTTTTGCGCCCATTAACTCCGTCTTTTCCTCTTTTCCCCTCTCGCCTATCCAGTCACTTGCAGCAGCCCTTGGAATATCTCCGATTAGGGCCCTTTTCCAGCGCCTTGGGCGGGTCCTTGGATTGGACGCACCAACAATCGGACGCTGTGCCCAGTGCATTTCCGCACTAGCCTTCCCCCCCTACTAGCGCCGTCGCGGCGCGCATCTGGGCCTGGAATTGCTCCCAGGCCTTCTTTTGGGCGCCTCCTTTGCACGACCATTTCCCGCTTCGCTCCTCTGCTTCTCACTCCCTCGCAGGCAGTCGACGAGATTCGCCAGGCGACGCGAGACGAGAGCGACACCGACTTCGACGCCCGCGGAACGACGCAGACACGATGCTGCTCAACTTTGGCAGCAACAAGTACGCCGTGCACTCGCTGCTCGGCGGCTCCATCCTCTTCATCACGCTGCTGCTCTACGTCTGGAACTTCCACCTGCTCCCCGGGCCCGGCGATGGCATCCGCGGCCACAGAGGGCCTGGAGAGCCTGGAGGACCGCATCCACCACCACCTCCTCCTCCTGGGGGACTATCGCCGCCGGGAAGGCCTCATGGGCCAGGGGGCGACAAGACCAGGCCGCCAAAGAAGCCGGTGGACGACAAGTGTCCCAAGGGCACGCTGCGGCACGGAAACTCGACATACTGCGTGCCTCAGGAGATTGGCGGCGTCACCTGGCAGCGGCCGGCCGAGGCGAAGAAGATCATGGGCCTCATCTTTTACGGCCGTCGCTCGACCGTTTCCATCCTGGACTGCTACTTGAAGGTACGGCGCGCAGACCTCTAGATAGTCTAATCAGAATCGGCATGCTAACTCGAGATGGCGGAAACAATAGCGCAATTTGGCCAAGAACGGAGGTCTTCTCGACGGCGTCATCTTCCTCCAGCGCACCGAGAAAGAAAAAGACATCAAGTTTCTCGAGAAACTGCTGGCGAGCGAGCCCGACTACGAGAAATGGGACATTGACATGACCGAGGGCGGCTTTGCCTCTTCCTACGACCTCATCCAGGATGATGTCTTATATGTCAAGATGGACGACGATATAGTATGAAATGACCCAGAAGAAGAAGACCGCAGCATCAGGGAGCTAATGTGAATTGCCAGGTCTACATTGAAGATTCCGTCATTCCCTCCATAGTCACCACCCGAGCTCAACACCCCGAATACTACGTCGTCTCCGCCAATGTCATCAACCAACCGCTTATCAGCTGGATTCACTGGAACCTGGGCGCCATTAAGCCATACATGCCCGAGATCAACAAGGCGTATCCTGCGCCCAAGCCTGGCAGCAAGTTGGACTGGCGACCATCCGTGTTGCCGTCTTGGGAAGGGCCTGACGACTTCGAGGTCATCGACTGGAACCCTCCCGACCACCAGAAACACCGATGGCTACCCATAAAGGGCCGCAACGACCACGTCCTTGACCGCACTCCCATTCTCGAGACGGAATATGACGCTTTTGGAACGGGCTGGAAGAAGTGGCAGATTGCCGCTCAAGAGCACTATAGTCTGTTTGAGAACATTGAGAACGACAGCCTGGACCAGTATCGCTTCAAGACTTGGGACTTTCAACTGAGGCGCATGGGCATCCAGTTTACTGCCATGATGGGCAAGGATATCAATCAAGCCAAACCAATTGATGCTGATGACGAGCATCATTTTGCCGTCACAATGCCTGAGAGGACTGGGAGACGTAAGTTGCTTTCTAGGGAAGAAGATGCGACCAAGTGCTAACAACGCGATCCACAGATGCTATTGCTGATGGCGGCGGTGTTGTTGCCCATTACAGCTTTGGCGCCCAAGCCGGCGAAGAACGAATCGAACAGACAGACATTCTCGAACGCTACCGAGTCTACGCTGAAGACATGATTTGCAAAGATCCCATGCTATGGGACCCTATCATGAACAAGCACTCCGACTAATGCCAGAATTCTAAGTGGCAACATTTTTCCCTTTTCGATTTTTTTCGACGACACGTGTATTATGTACATCCTGTACGCATATTTCGGAACGACGTCTTTTCTTCCCTCGGCGAATACGGGAGTTGGGAGTATGGTATTGTTTTTTTGAAAGTGTGGGTTTTTTAGGAACATGAAAAGAGGTGCAGCAGTTTCGGCATTTAAAGGGGAGAAAACTCTCATAATGGGACGAGGAGCGAGAAAAGGAAGCGGTCCATTTAGTTGGCATATTATTTTTGGTTCTGGGCGATACCCTCTGTCACCAGGTTACATAAGCACAGCATTTTAATACTAGAATGGCGGCGCTGGGTATATATCGTTTTTCCATAGACACGAAAGCCTTGTTCTTTTGGATCTGGTGTTTTTGAATGGCTTGAGTTGAGGCGTGAAGGAACAGCAAGGGAGAAAAAAGCATAGATTCATACATCGGTGAGAATGCGATGGCGACTTGAGATTCTGAGCACCAAGTGAGTTACCTCTGACGATACAGTTTCTTGCAGCTCCACAGCCGACGCACGCTGTAAGGCTCAGTGGCCAATAGATTTGTCCTTTCGCAGCTATGATTGTTCACAGCCAATCGTGGACCTTGCAATGCTTCAGCGTCAAGAGCATCCCCGCGTTCTCAAGCTGAGGCCGTCGCTATGATGCTTGCCAGCTTATTGATGCGACCAGTAGCCTCGGTTCTTACATCCAGCACTCTTGGTCGATTGAACAAACGGCGGCAATTCCCGACATCTCATAAATGTTCAGAGGCAACGCAGCTACGCGGACGAACACGCAGCACCCGGAGCGAAGAAAGAAAAGAAGAAGAAGAGAAAAAAAAAGAAGGGGGCGGTAGAGGTCAAGCCTGAACAGACAACACTATCGACGATATTAGCCGAGGCGAATGCCTTGCTAGGGAAACTGAATAGAGTCAGGGCTGCACCAGTTGAGGCTGCACCAGTTGAAGCTGCACCAGTTGAAGCTGCACCAGCTAAAGCTCCCCCAAATGACGCGACAGAAGAACAAAGCTCTCCCTTATCAGCCGAGCAAGAAGCCCTGGTCTCACTGGCATTAAAAGGCCACAACATATTCTATACGGGCTCAGCTGGCTGTGGAAAATCTACAGTTTTGAAAGCCATTCGAAATCGCTTTCAAGCAAAGGGTCAATATGTCCATGTTTTGGCCCCAACAGGCAAGGTGGCACTCGCCAACGGAGGCAGAACAACATGGTCTTTTGCTGGTTGGACGCCCAATTCGCATAAAATGAGCCTATATGAGTTGACAAATCCTGATTCTCAACCCAACATCCCATTATTCGAGCGGCTGGAAGAAGTCAAGACAATCATCATTGATGAGATAAGCATGGTCGAAAACATACACTTTGGACGGCTGAATGAACTCATGAAGGCTGTGAAGGAGTCTCCTCTTCCGTTTGGAGGCATTCAGATTATTGTCACGGGTGACTTTTGCCAGCTACCACCTGTGAAGCCATTCCGTAACTGCTTCAGCTGCGGCAGTCAGCTTGAGTACAGCTACCCATCAAGAACATACTCATGCCTGAATCAGAGCTGCAACATTGACTTCTACGACAAGAACGACAAATGGGCTTTTAAAAGCAAAGTGTGGCAAGAATGCAACTTTCGCTACGTCTACCTCGCCACCGTCTACAGACAGAAAGATCCCGCCTTTCTTGATTTGCTACAAAAGTGTCGGCTCGGATTGCAGCTTAATGACGCTGACATCAAGCTTTTGACAAGCCCAGACGGCAAAACGGACAACCATCCAGTGAAGCTTTTCCCAACACGAGCAGAGGTGCGAAAGGTCAATGACGCAGTTTCGGCGTCTACATACTCCTGCCCAGGTATAAAAGAGCGTGGATATATTTTGGTGGAATAAAAAGAAGCACTAATATTTGAAGGACAAGCAAGAATGAGCTACCCATGGGTCTCTAAAAGCACCGAGCGACCATAATTTCGAAGTCGAACTTCACCTGAAAGAAGACATGCAAGTATTGTTGCTACGCAATATTGATCTCGGTGGAGGGTTGTGCAATGGCGCCCAGGGAATAATTACTGGGTTTGAGCCCTTTGGGGAGATTCTGCCTGAAATCCCTCTGTATGGAGAAGATCTACCTGTATATATGTCAGAACTCCAGGGGCAAGAAGAAACCATTCGAGATTTCATGCGCAAATGCAACAAGGCCAAAGGCTGGCCGATTGTCAAATTCCACAATGGCATGACCAGGACAATTTATCCCGTTTGCCAATCTCAGCTTCTGGGAGATGAACGCCCGTACCCGCTCATGGGCAGGATGCAGATCCCGCTAACTGCTGCCTGGGCTTTCAGCATTCACAAATCTCAGGGAATGACGCTCGATAGCGCCGTGGTGGATATAGGGAAAGCTTTTGAAGCAGGCCAGATCTATGTAGCTCTGTCGAGGGTAAAGACATTGGCGGGGTTGAAGGTGGAGGGGGATTTGTCCCCGTTGCGGGAATTCAAGGGAGACGGAGTGGTGCTGGAGTGGCTAAAGAAGACATTTGGAGAGAAAGTTGTGATGGGGAAACAGGATTAAGAGCCGATCGGGGTTCTGTCATTATTTCAGCCATGGACTGCTATAGCAGGGGTATAAATCTCATTATTAGATTGAAGACAACATATAAGAAATATAGGAGTCGGAATAATATATTTTGAGCTGAAATCTGGCGAGAAAGACTTTGCCAATCCATATACCCAGTCTCAAACGCATCACTAGTTCATCTTGTTTCCACCAAAATCGTCATCCATACAAGCGTTCCAAGCTCATCAGCCTCTTCGCACCAACGAGAAATCGCCTCATGAGAGTCAGATTGTTTTGATTCGATGTCTGTACTTCGTCCATTCAACAGGAATATGGAAGATTGTATCGTGCCAAGACACATGCTCTCAACGCCGTGTTGCAGCGACACGGAGTTTTGATACCGCCTTATCCATACCGGGTCCGGGACAGGCTCCCAGAGATCTCGCGTACATGGGAGGGGCACGTTTTCAAGTCCCCGGCATTTTACATGGTCTGGGTCTTCCTTGAAGACGTCTAGGAGTAGTTCTATACCGTAAAGAACGCAGATTGTCCTGTGAGTAGGGTTAGTATACAGCTAAGAGCAAATCAATTTATTATGTACTGACCGGCGAGTGCCCTCCCTTAGTATCCATTCTTGCCGGATAGCACTTTCGTCTGGGCCCAACGGAGTTCGAAAGTCATGTATACTATGGAGGTGTCGACCAAAATCCTGTGTGCTATGTATTAGCCATGTCATTACTGGAGAAACTAACGTACTATAATTGCTTTTATAACTGAGAGTACGCCTCCAGCCTGAATTGGCCTGATATAGCGTGCATATAGTAGGGCATAAATTGTACACGCTTGCAATGAGGCCTGGACCTCATAACAATCCATGTTTGACAGCTACAACGTATTAGCACGACTACCACTGGCACTAGAGAGACAATAAATGGTATTCGGCTCACCTCCTTGTATAAACGCAGCACTTCATTCTCGACAATGGTCCAGATAAAACCCTTGTTTGACGTCGCTATATTCTCCGCCATTGTTATAATCGCACGGCAATTTTCCAGAGGCCGTAGTAGACATTGGTGGCTTCCATTCGATCCGCAGCCATCGCCTTGTTTGCACGCGGCAAAGATAAAAGGTGGAAGACGGCTGCTGTTTATCATCTTCAAATAGTTGAAAAGTTGTCCGATTAATAACTTTTTGGTCAATTTGGATTCGATTGTTTCCCTTTTCTGTGTCACCGAGGCCTTTGGCTTGCTTCTTTCGGTGTCGAGGGTATGGCTGTTTCCAACTTGCAGCCAAGAAAGCTCGCTTGCGTCTGCTATTGGATCGAGGGTTGGCTGAAAGTAAATACTGATAGGTATATGTTTTGCTATCGGGTTCGAAGGAGCTACTATTTGCTGTGACAAGTTTCCCGATACTGGAGTTACCAAGTCTTCCAACAAAGACGAAAGCCCTGGGTCAGGCTGGGGCTCAATCGAGCTACTCATCCCGCCATTGATCATCTCATCAAAAGATGGCATAAACGTATTAATACTGGAGAAAATGGATGAATCATTGCCAAAGTTCTCAACAGTTGTCGGCATTGAGCACCAGTTATCCTGGCCCTGCGAGTTACTGCCATATTGGTTTAGGAAGTCATGGACGTATTCGCACGGCAGATTCCGTTTACGGCATCTACTACAAGGACTGGACTGGGAACATCGCGTCTTTGATTTGTGGCACTCGATACACGCCTTTCTTTTTCTTCGTGGAAACGGCATATTGTTGAGTTAAAAGTATGTAAGTAGCACGATTCAACCGGACAGCCACGCCGCAATCGCGTTCATCATGGCAACTCGTCTGGGAATAGCGTCGGAGTTGCTGTGGACCTGATCTGCCTCGTCGAATCACAGACGCGGAAGCGCCGATGCTTTCTAATCCACAATGCCGGCGCTATACCGGCACCCCTATTGGGGAAGTCTGGAATTGCGTGTCATTGCGGATTAAATGTCCGAACATTGAGGATTGGCCAATAGTTGACTCTTGTCGTAGTTGTATACGTATGGGACTGCAAACATGGAGTGGACATTACTCGTCTTGTCGAATCAGCGCCTTGGAAGTGCCGAAGTGATAGGCATGGCCATTGCCGAGATGCTAACTATACCGAACTCTAGTATTGAACATCTAAATAATTATAAAAGGCTTCGCTTTCCAACTAGGTCAATCATTCATAATTGTAATTAAGAATCCATTAAACTCTATTATCATATCATGGCACCTATCCGAGTTGGTCTTATCGGTCTTTCAACCGCAAAAGCCTTCACCGGACGCGGTTGCTGGGCCGCGGTTTCTCATCTTCCAGCTCTTCTTGCATCGCCAGAGTACGAGATTGTCGCTCTTGCAAACTCCTCCGTCGAGTCTGCAAAGCGATCCATTGCGGCACAAGGGCTTCCAGAGTCGACAAAGGCATACGGAAGTGTTGATGACCTCGCCGACGACCCCGATGTCGATCTGATTATCGTGTCAGTTAAGGTGGAGAGCCATTATGAGCTTGTTAAACCAGCCCTCCTCAAGAACAAAAACGTTTTTGTAGAGTGGCCCATGGCGAATAACACGGCCGAGATTGAAGAATTGGCTGCGCTAGCAAAGAAGCACAATGTGCAGACATTTATGGGAACCCAAGGAAGAGCATCTCCGGTGATGCAGAAGTTGAAAGAACTGATTGCGAGCAATAAGATTGGCCGCGTCATCAGTTCTTCGGTGGTTGCGTGTACCTTGAATCGCTCGGTGGACGTTTGGCCTGAAAGCTTGAAATCCTACCTCGATATTGAGAGCGGTGGAAACGAGTTCACTATAGTCTTTGGTCATTGTAAGTCGCTGAACAGCCAGACGATTAGCCCAACAAATTACTAATACAACCAACCAGTCCTCGATTCATTTGTCAATGTGCTGGGCGATCTCTCGCACATCCAATCGATTTTTAAAACGGGATACAAGACGGTCAAGCTTACCGGGTCCGACCAATCTCGAGTGCAGGAGGCCGCCAGCAAGGAGACAGCTTCCATGGCCGTCCAATCTACCGGGCCTGGTAACAACATTGTTGATCCCGCATATGTCAAAACGTCGCCCGACCAAATCTTCGTGCAAGGAGTCACCAGCAGTGGGGCGGTAGCTTCCATAGCTTTCCGAAAACCAAGGCATCACGGCGATGAACACGACCTACGTTGGTACATCTCCGGCACTGAGGGAGAAATTATGGTCACTAGCCCCGCATCATGGTCAATAGCTGACAAGGACGCCGAAATCCGAATCAGGAACGGAGATGGGCCGTTTGAAGTGGTTGATTTCCAGAGCTATCGACTTCCTGCCGCTGAGACACTTTCACCGATTGCTGCGAATACACACTCAATGTATGATGCGTTTGCCAAAGGAGATACGGCTAGATACGCAACGTTTGAGTCGGCAGCCAATACTCATAGGATCCTGGATGAGATAAGGAAGGCTGCGTATATACATGAAGACTGAGATGTGCTAAACACAGAAGATTTATGTGGGATACAGTATTTCAATGAAATATGATACATATACGCTGAATGCATTGCTCGTAAACGTTGTACAAAACTCTATCGTAGATCAAGTGGACTCTCAAATTAAAAAGGCCTACACTAGGTTGCACAAAGCCAGTGCAATTTCGTCACACCGCCATCAGGAGATGTGGAAAGTTGGCATTTCATAGCGAGGTTGACTGCGTGATGGATGTCATTGTATCAGCGAACTATCTCTTTTGAAAGCATTGTAAATTTCGTGTCCTAGTTTATTCGGACAGAGAAGTCTGTTGTATATAGAGAGATTAAAACGATGACTATTCTTGCTATAGCAGTTCAGGTAACTGATACCTTTTAACTAGCCTTTACACCAACTTCATTCCGCCATCAAATATTTGACATCAAACAATGAATAATATAGCCAATAAGACCTTATCTCCTAGAGCTTCTGCGGAAAATATCACCTATCAGTATCTCTAGCATTTTGGATTTATCCAACCCGGTATCATAGTTTGATTGATTCAGCACTTTAACGGCATTACTTTCTACCGATGTATTGGTCTTGACATCCAACTTCATAGGGCCTCAGACGTCAGAGAAAGTCTATTGACGAGTTATGCGTACATGGCGTGTTGAACATTCCAGCACGGCCGTTCAAGCCGCTTATCGCGATATGTCGGACCAAAAGGCAACAGCTTGTTGGTCGTTTAGTCTGATCATGCAAGGAAACATGGCGCAATATCCTCTTCAATTGGAGGTACAGCCTCTACGTTAGTGTTTACCATCATTAGAGACTCAGCCACGTACTACCTCAACAATGCCAGACGCAAGGCGTTTCCCCTCTTCAAGGACAAACAACCGCGGTTTCGAGGACAAATTCCGCTTAGTTGTCGTAGTGCCGTTGCCTCCTTCGCCGCATAAAACCTTGTTTCTTCCTCCGACGGAGGCCTAACCGCTCCGTGTCGGATCCGAACAACTACCTGGGCGCCATTACACGATGTCGACGAACTAGTGACGCTCGTTCAAGGAGAAAGCCGGAACGTAAAAAGCTCCGTGGCACAACAGACGTTATATCCGAGAGCGATGTGGATGAAGTCAGTTGGTGCATCCACGCATGTAGGCTCGAAGCTCGTAAGTCGTATAGAAGCCAAGGACATGGTGGCTGATCCGATAGCCCATCTAAACGTGGCACGCTCGGTGCCGTTCCGACTCGGCAGGGCTGCTTGGCGGATTTCGTTGCCTCGCCACGTTCAGCTGTTCGATCTAAATTTGGGCGTTTTGCTTGGCATCCAGCGGAAAGAAGGAGGTTGCAAAAACGCGCCGGGCGTCTTTAAAGCAAAGGACCGGCTAGGATAGCGCCCAGAATGGAAAGGCTAGGCGGCTTCTCCTCATTTTCGATGGATACGTGCCTCGGCTCGTGTTGCTTAGTGGCCTCATCGATGCAGACAGCTTCCTCATGAGTCATGGGTTGGCAATGGCCTCGATCCAATCAGGAATCAAGCAGCCGCCTCCAGGTTCGTGGAAATCGCGGGGTGTGGGCCAATATCCTTTAGCTGGAGCGGTCAAGCCCGTTGGAACGAGGCCGATTTAAACTACGAGATAGACAGCTGCATCGAGGTCGATTCTCAGCTCAACGTTTGTTGGCGCAGCTGTAGATTTCGTGTGGGGGAATGGGATGAAGTGAGGTTTGGCAGGGATCTCCCCACACAACTCAATTCCCCCGTACGGGGTAAGACCAAGGGTGCTTTGCATCCATTCAAGTCAGCTTGCAAACAGCACAGTAATCAAGACCACGTCCATGGTCCGTTTTGGGTCCCTGCCGCGAGAAAGAGCAGGTGGCAATGTTAGAGGCTAAAACAAAAGGGCTTTTGTTTAGTCTGCGAGTATCGTACATCAATTCTCATCTCTATTAATTCCGAGACTCAATTTCGCGGCCCAAGACTCTTTGACTGCCGCCAGCAACTCTACCCGGACGAGCCGTTTCTGGTAGCGAGCATTGTCTAAGCTTTACTAGCCCGGAAGGAAGTCCGCAGTTTAAAAACATCAATGATAGCAATACTTGTCTGGTAAAACAACCTATAGTATACGCCCTTTACGCATCATGAGGCCAATAGAAGCCAAAATAATACATGGCCAATATCCACCTGATGACAGAAGGCTTTCAAAGCCACTGGATGCTTGCCCAGCTCGTCTCGTCGGGCAAATTAATGGGGCCGCCTGTTAGCGACGATGCCCCGGACTTGACGAGGTGTCCGTTCGTACCACGTCGCATAGATTCGTCCCTACAATGGAGTAGCTGATCCGTAACTTGCCCTGCCTGCCGCTGGAACTAACAGAACTGGGCTAATGGTTAATATCCGCCATGCAACCAACCCGGAGGCATAGCCTGAAAGATGTTAGACTGCGGGGGAGTATGGAGGCGGGGGCGAATGTGGGCTCTTTGTCCGGGGTAGAAGTGAAAAAACAGACTCCAAAGTGGGCTCAGTTGCGAAAGCTGCCCCAACTGGCGGACGACTAATTGACCGTTTCATGTAAGCCACCTGATGGTTGGAGCAGATAGTCCACACAACTCTTATCAACTATCGAAATACATCGATCCGGCGCCACGCAAGAGAGATCCAAAGTCTGGACTTGGACGTGCGCTCATGGGGGGCCTGCAAACAAGGGTGCGGAGTTTGCAAGAGGCTGGCACGGCTTGACCGTATGATGATGATGGTATGCACTCCTGGTGATGGTGTTGGTGTCTAGGTAGCATTCAGCTATTTAGTCTCTTGCCTTTTCCTGCAGTAATGGGCATATCTCGCCTCTTTCCCTTCTCTCTTCACACCTCGATTGCTTCAAAATATACCTAGTACAAGTGAAACGTTTGGTTACACAAGACGGCACCATGACGACTCGAGAGCTGAATCGTCTACATACCCATGACTGTACGTTCTGTCCTTTGTTCCTGGCGGATACGATATTCTTGTCGTGTAAAGGACAGTCAACTAACTTGTCGTGAAATGAAGTGGAGTTGGGCACAACTGAAGCCACCCAGAAACACGTTCCTCGCAATGTCGTCCCTCCCAGGCGCATCTCGCAGCGCCGCCTCGACTTCGAACACAGGCGGCCTCGCTGGCTGCGCGAGTGTATAGCGGAAGCGACTGGAGTGTTTATGTATGTTCTGCCTGGAATAGGCGCCATTGCCACCTTTACCTTGAACGCCGCATCACCCATCGGCGCCTCAGCCTTTGGAAGTCTCTTCGCAATCGGTTTTGCTTTTGCCCTTGGCATTGCTTTTGCCATCATTACGTGTGCCCCAACCTCGGGCGGCCACTTCAGTCCTGCTGTTACAATTTGCCTTTGTATTTGGCAAGGTTTCCCCCTCAAAAAAGTGCCCTATTATATATTCAGCCAGCTTGTTGGCGGATTTCTGGCTGCTCTGGTGCTCATGGGAATATACCATCAGCAAATCAACGAGATGAAGGAATTGCTCCTTGCCGCTGGCAAGCCTCTGGTCGCAAATGGCGCTCCCGCAAGCATTCTGTGCTCGTTCCCCAACCCTGATCAGTCAATGGGATACGTCTTCTTCACAGAGTTCATCTGCGATTGCTTTGTCGGCTTCATCATATGGGCTGCCATCGACCCGGCCAATCCCTTCATCTCGCCGGCAATTGCACCTCTTATGATTGGCCTGGCATATGCCGCCATGGCCTGGGGCTTTGGAGACGTCACTCTCACCATGAACATGGCTCGAGACCTTGGTCCCAGAATCGTTGCTGCAATCTTCTTCGGCAAAGAAGCTTTCACTTATAAGAATTACTCTCCTATCGCAATCCTCGTTAGCATACCTGCTACATTGGTATCCAGCGCTTTCTACGAGTTTGTCTTCCGAGACAGCGTATCGGTGATTCAAAGCGGTCACGCCGTTCATGAGGACGGAGACGAGGCACTGGTGAGGCACATCACTAGGACTACTACAGTAGAAGGCATTGATGAACGGAGAGGTGACTACAAATCTTAAATAATCGAGTTATTACAAAGAGGCCTGCCATGCAGACAATAAAAACACATTTTGAATACATGCCCTGTTCTATCTTTAGCATACGAAATGACTATTGGAGAAAAAAAATTGTAAACTCTTAACCATGCAGTACTTACTTCGATTAGAGTCAAATGTCCTAACGATGTTGATGTTCGTGAACTCTCCACGCAGTCAATTACAGTAAACTCACTGTGACATGTAGATTGCAACCTCTATTCTCTTTGCTTATTCATCCAGACTATCTTCAATGAGTACCTAGTAGCAAGCCCCCACCCTTTCGTGTCATTATGGTTCAATCTGGTGATCTTCGGTACCTGCATCCGTGATTATTAAACATGCATACAGGCATCTCAAGATTGGGAGCGTAGCCACTACGAGACACACCCTTTCTAAGACGTTTTTGGGCAAAACGAGATTTCCTAAAGTAGCTCAACTCTTCTCCATTACCCCAAACTACTCTAATTTATTCTCCCTCTACTGGGAACCCCAGTAGCCCATGGCTTGTTGATTTGGCTCTCAGCAACCTGATCAGTAATCAATCCGTTGTCTACACGCCGCACCTTAAAGCATATATTGACTTCTAGCGGCAGTCTATAAGCAGAGTTGATGATTAAGCCAGAGTTTTCCAGCTAGTCAGAAATGCAGTTACTCGCTGACCTGCTTTTATTGGAAGAGGCACAGAATGAACAAACTTGATTATATTGTGATGATGATGATGCTGCCTAGGATTAAACTAGCTCAGAGATGCGGAGCACAGCCTTCCCCCGAGAGGACCCGACCTGCCTCGAGGTCAAGGCGATAGTGCCCGACCTGTATCAACACCAGGGGAGTTGTTTCCATCACGAGATTATCAGCACGTGGACGAATTTCACTGACAAGAGCAAGATGGCGGTGCCTTCTCTTTATCGAGCGTTTTCGTGTAATTGCGGGCCAAAGGATTTGGAGGAGGAGAATTCGATGATATTGGCGTAGTTAAGGCAATGCAGATCCACATCAGCTAGACCGTCAAGCTCAAGGCCCATAAATCATTTTTTAGTTGCTTTCTAATGCCACTTACTTGGAGAATCTTGAACACTTGGAAATGTACTTGAAGAAAATCAGGATCTGGCAACGGCAATGCCCCATCTGATTGCTAAAAAGTTACCTCCTGTGGAGCTTTCCCCATTACAAATGTGGCGGCTTTGGAAGAATGGGTACGATATCTATGCATCTGAATTAACAGCGAACGTTAATAAAAAGAGCAAGGAGGATGAAGAGAAAGATAAGGGAAAAACTAACTTCGCTTGTTGGCTCAAGAGCTAGTGCATACTGGCCAAATTCATAATGAACATCCCCTGCTAGTGTCATGGCATTCTCAAGCTGGTAGGATATGCGCACATTGCGTTCGACAAGAATTAAGATTTCCTCGACCTTGCGTCAACATGCTTTCATATTTGTTGACATCGACCATGCCAGTAACGACATACTTGTTGCTATCTCTACTTAAACATTCTTTTTTCATACGTGTCTGATCCTTTCTTGACGATGACTCGATCTCGGTCATCATTAAGCCGACGGCTTCAGATACTTCTTCAATCGGCGACGGCGTGATAGGTTCTGGTGCCTTGCCTCCAGACAATTTCACTAAGTTTCAGATTCATAAAAACTGTCATTTTGCGTTGTATTTCATTCACTCGACACACACTAGGCTTTAGGATTGCGTCGACCAGGTAATTGCCAAGGGGTGCGAAGAAAAAGAGGGAATTCTAAAACGATTAGCATACATTTCTTAACTTTACACATTATAATAGCACAAAAGTTTTCTAGCACTATCTACCATAGGTTACTACTGCTACTACTGCTACTACTGCTACTACTGCTACTACTGCTACTACTGCTACTACTGCTACTACTGCTACTACTGCTACTACTGCTACTACTGCTACTACTGCTACTACTGCTACTACTGCTACTACTATTATTACTAAGTTATTTCTAAGGTTTATTATTAAATAATAAAACGAAGGTATTAGATAGCTGTTGCTCTAATAAATAATACTGTGTGTAGTTTCATTTTGCGGTCCTTATTTTTCTTCGCACCCCTTGATTGCGTAACATTCGGAGCTTGATTGGATCCTCCCTCAATTGCATGATCTCGCTCATCAATACCATCTGGCCTTCTTTACAGAGAAACTTAAGAAAGGCGCGAAACACTGTAGTCGTATTATCACTTTGGCCGTTAAGAACAATCGTTCACCTGGTAAACATTCTTCTCGTGGCAAAATAGTCTCTTCATATGTGGGCAAGATTTTATGTGGGCTACATCTGCCTGATCGCTGTCGTGCCTTGGCCGTCCACCTGAGAGGCTACCAGAGAAATCTTGAGTCAAAGTTGTTGAAGGAGGCACAAATGGACGGAACGTGATGTATTGTGATGATGCAAATGCTAGGGTAAAATTTATATGATAGGCCGACCGATCCTTTCTATCGTTTCCTCGATAGGACCCGACCTGCATCGACACTAGGGGAGTTATTTCTAACACATTCCTTGAACTTCACTGGTGGTAAAGATGCCTAAATCGACCTATATTAACCATAGTCAAGTAATAAAAGAGTATTCTAGGTAAAATTCGGATGTTTCCCAGCAGATAAAATAAAAATTAAAAGTATTCCTATTCCCAGTTTACAATTTCATTCCATTCCCCTTGCCCATTATTTATTCAGATGGCAGTATCCGACAAGATACATCTTATTTTGGCTGCTATAGTTATTTTTTCCTTTGTCGCTGCTTGCTCGATGTAACTGCCAAATATGCACCGAACGGGCACAGGGTTGAACACTGCTACCATGTCCCACTCTTATATTTGGCGCATTTCAATGATTTCTGGAATACAATCAATCCATGCTCTCCTCATTTTTTTCCTCTCATTCAGAATCAAAGAAATTGAAACGGTTTAGTTCCCCGCACGAGCTGAGCTTGGCATAATGGCTGAAGCACAGATGAAATTCGTCTTTCTCAGCCCCTTCACGTGACGGAAGGTGCATCATGCGCGTTGGATGCTGACGCCTTCAGGCCGCCAACTTTCTTCAACCATCAACTTCAACCAACACTCAAAATTGGACCGAAAGCAAAACCACTTCGAATATGGGACGCGACTGCTGCGACCAACAAGCTCCAGCCTCGGAAGTAATGACTGCACCAGATGCGGCTCCAGCTGTGCAGACCAACGCCTGCCAGCAATCTCGTTCCGATGACAGCTGCCTTGAGACTCGCTCTGAGAGTCCGAGCCGAGGAGATCGCCCTCAGGCCGCACTGGATGATTGCTGCTCTTCTGGAAAATGCGAGGATGAGAAAGCCCAAGATGATACTGAGCAGCTTGATTGCTGCTCTTCTGGACAATGCGAGGATGAGAAAGCTCAAGATGATTCTGACCAACCCGATTGCTGCTCTTCTGGAGAATGCGAAGATGAAAAAGGCCAAGATGATACTGACCAGCCTGATTGCTGCCGTGGCAAAGTCAGCCCATGCTGCGATACGTCTTGCCTCGATCGCTTGGCAGTGCGAGAGTGCGAGATGAATGCTACGACTATCCTCGGCTCTGGCGCTCAGACAAACGGTAAGTAGCTGCTGTTTGAGACGGCCAGCCACATTGCTAAATCATTCTAGCATGCAGTAAAGCGATTGAAGGCCAGGCATGCAGCCAGCATAGCCTCTCTATCCTCGACCGCTATGGGGCCACTCTACGGACCTTGGGATGCATTTGCCGCGCCCTCATTGCTCTTGGCCAGGAAACCTGCTGTAACGTCCCGGAGCGCCGCTCTCCAGGCGCAAAGAAGTGCTCTAAGGACGCGTCGGGCCGCGAGCTGTTTCGCACTTCGCTGGATGACTGCTGTAGAAGCGAATCTATCACCAGGGACCAGGCTGCAAGGAACCGTCTTCGCCTGCGGAAGAGTGCTGGTGAAAGCGCCATGCTCATCAAGCCCGCCAAAGAAGCTTTTACCGACGACTGTGCGAGCTCTTACTGTTCAAAGAGCGAGCCCGCCAAGCGCCCAAAGCCATGCTACTCGGAGGGCAAACCTGTCGATAAACCTTTTGCTGAAAATGGGTGTGCCGATACTTGCTGCTCAAAGGCTCCCATTGTGGACGTCAAGGCCGACACCAAGGACAGCATAAAAATTATGACAAACACCTGTTCCGGCTCTTACTGCTCTGACGATAGCCCTAAAGCTCTATATGCCAGGGACAATTTTGTAGAGGATTGCTGTGGAGGAGCCATGAATAAGGCCGCCATGGAGCCATCCAATGCCACTTGTTCCAACTCTTGCTGCGAGCCAGTGAAACGGGATACTGCAAAATATCCAAAGCGTGGATGCGCAGACTCCTGCTGCTCAAAAGACCGGCCGACCAGTCCTCAAGGCTCGTGCAGCGATATTTGCTGCTCTTCTGCTATGCCTGATCCTGTGCTAAACATCGAAAAAGCCCTGGTTCCCACCATCACGGACATGGAAAATCAGGGCACCGGAAAAGAGCATGTAGTTCTGAGTGTTTCTGGTATGACCTGTACTGGTTGCGAGACAAAGCTCAACAGAACCCTCGCCGCTGTCCCTGCTGTCAAGGATTTGAAGACCAGTCTGATTCTCTCTCGGGCCGAGTTCAATATTGATCTTCGATTGGGATCGGTAGAGGAAGTCATGAAACATCTAGAGCGAACGACTGAATTCAAATGTGAAAGAATCCAGACCAAAGGATCTAGCCTGGATCTTATCGTCCCCAATGAGCCCTCCAAGTTCCTGGGCCAAACATGGCCAGACGGCGTTATCGACATGGCACTTGTAGACGATCAGACTGTGCGAGTTACTTTTGATCCGAAGATAGTCGGAGCTCGAGACCTCACTGAGAAAATTTGGGGCCCGCCAGTCATACTTGCTCCTCCACGCGGTGATGTTCCGCTAGATGCCAGCAGCAAGCATGTTCGCCGTGTCGGGTATACGACGCTTCTCTCTGCCATCTTGACGATTCCAGTATTGGTCATGGCGTGGGCACCACTTCCTGAGAAGAAAGTGGCATATTCCTCTGCTTCGTTTGCCTTAGCCACTATTGTTCAATTTGCCATAGCAGGTCCTTTCTATCCCAAGGCTCTCAAGGCTCTTGTTTTCTCTAGAGTCATCGAGATGGACCTCTTGATCGTCTTGAGCACAAGTGCTGCCTACATCTTCTCGGTGGTCTCCTTCGCATACCTCATTATAGGGAACCCCCTTTTAACTGGTCAATTTTTCGAAACGAGCACTCTCTTGGTTACCTTGATCATGGTGGGTCGATGGGTCGCCGCTCTCGCTCGCCAGAGAGCAGTTGAATCCATTTCTATCCGGTCACTTCAGGCATCGACAGCCATCCTTGTAGATCAGGAGAGCGGAACTGAACGCGAGATTGACGCACGGCTATTGCAATACGGTGACACATTCAAGGTCCTCCCTGATACTAGAATTCCAACCGACGGCACTGTCATCAAGGGCTCATCTGAAGTTGATGAGTCTATGCTTACTGGTGAATCCCGGCCAGTGGAAAAATATTCCAAATCTGTCGTCATTGCAGGGTCAATCAATGGATCTGGAGTCATGACCGTTAGGCTGAACTATTTGCCCAGCGACAACACTATCTGCGCCATTGCTGCGATGGTTGACGAAGCTAAACTACTGAAGCCCAAGTTGCAGGACCTTGCGGACCGAGTAGCATCCTACTTTGTCCCGATTGTAGTGGCATTGGCGACTATCACATTCGTCATCTGGATTGCAGTGGGCATGACTGTTCGTGGGTATGGTGGATCTGAAGCTGCCACTCAGGCTATCACGTACACCATTGCTGTCCTCATCGTCTCTTGCCCCTGCGCCATTGGATTGGCTGTTCCCATGGTTATTGTGATAGCAAGCGGAGTCGCGGCAGAAAAGGGTATCGTCTTTAAGTCTGCGGATGCTATCGAGGTTGCTCACAAGACGTCACACGTCGTGTTTGACAAGACTGGTACCTTGACTCGGGGAAAGCTTTCTGTTGTCACGGAGAACTCCCTTGACAATGGCAAACTCTCGCTTCTTCTAGGCCTCATCGAAAGCAGCCGACACCCAGTCTCGCTCGCTGTGGCTGCTCATCTTAAGGAAGCTGGGATCATAGCTTCGGATGTTGCTGAGCCCAAGAGCATTACTGGTAAAGGTGTTGAAGCAATCTTGGGTGGCCAGAGTCTTCGAGCAGGCAATTCCCGTTGGCTCGAGCTAACGAAACATGAACTTGTTCAACCAATGCTTGCTCGGGGGTACACGGTCTTCTGCTTCACGATCGACAATGCGTTAATGGTAGTCTACGGTCTTGAAGATGAGCTTCGGCCTGACGCAGTGGAGACGATTAGAGCATTGCAAAGGCACGACGTTTCGGTGCATCTGGTTTCCGGAGACGACGACGGAGCTGTGCAGACGTTGGCATCCAAGCTCAGCATTCCTAACGACCTTGTGCGTTCTCGAAGCTCACCCGCTGACAAGAAGGACTACATACAGAAGCTCCTTGGTACGACTACAGATCGCAAACAGCCGGTTGTCGTTTTTTGCGGTGACGGCACGAACGATGCTGTTGCTCTCGCGCAAGCTACAATCGGCGTCCATATGAACGAAGGCACGGATGTCGCACAATCCGCGGCGGATGTGGTTCTCATGCGCCCTTCTCTTGGTAGCATCCTTACCATGATAGACGTCAGTCGGAAGTCCGTCAACCGCATCAAATTCAATTTTATGTGGAGTTTCATTTACAACGCCTTTGCAATCCTTCTCGCTGCGGGTGCTTTTGTCAATGCGAGAATTCCTCCAGAGTATGCAGGCCTAGGAGAGTTGGTAAGCGTACTACCAGTCATTGCCGCTGCAGTGTTACTGCGTTGGTCGACGATTTAGGTCTACTATGGTTGAAATCTTAACAACTTTACTCAATATCCCCTGGAATAGCTGCTGTTAGGGATGGCAAGGGACACCTCCGGCCATGTTCAGGTTCAAACCGCGAGAGGCAGGAGTAGTCAAGAGGTACTCAATCATTAATGGCAAACTATACAAACTAGACTATCGCCAAATCAATCGTAACATGCGTGCTCATCATAGCTCATGCGGCCCACTTCCAGAGTCGATCAAGCATTCCCTTTGGCTTCTCTGCATACTCTGTAGACTCATCCAACTGGCGTCCGGTATGAAGATCAATCTCTTCAGCGGTGCGGAATTTGGTCTTCTTAAAGAACTTCCATCCCAGAAATAGTGTAAAGAAAATACTAAATCACATAGTCAGTATACAGTTCGAGCAAGGACAAGAGGGAGCTGGAAACATACGGAATGCCAACATAGGACACAACAAACTTTTGCGTATCCCAGTGGCCATGAATGAAGACGCTAAAGCCATTGAAGATGATGACAATGATGAAGAATACGAGACTGATGTAAGAGATGTAAGGCTGTAAGAAACCCTTGAAAGCTAGCTCTTCCTTCTGGTTGATGCCCTGAGCGTGCAGAGCGCGATCAAAGCCGATATACGCGATACATATGCTGCACCACGTGAATAGAGCGGCGGTCGTAACAAGGTTGGCGAACCATGAGAACACCCGGGCACTATCAGAGCTGACAGCCATGTAGGTGAGAGGTGCAAGAGCCCCGGTGCAGAGGACGCAGTAAATCGGAACTCCCCTCTTGGTGCATTTGAGTAGGAACTTTGGGGCCTGGCCGCCCTCAGCAAGGGCAAGCAGATATCGGCTACCACTGTAGAGCAGTGCATTGCCGGATGAAGCAGCAGAAAGAAGAACAACGGCGTTGATGATGGAGGGGAGCACCTTGATGCCGGCACGCGAGATTCCAATGACCCAAGGCGAGCTGGCAACACCGGCACCGCCGTTGAGGAGTCGGTTATCAGTGTATGGAACGAGGACGCCGATGGCCAAAGTGCCGAGGATATAGAAGAAGATGATTCGCCAGAAGAGACGGTTGATGGCCTTTGGGATGTTGTACCGGGGGTTTTCTGTTTCTCCTGCTGCAACGGCAACCATTTCGATACCGGCAAAGGCGAAGCCTGCATTGACAATGGCGTTGAAGAGCCCAAGGAAACGTCCTGTGTCGCCACTGGCAATGTACTCTATCATAGCGCCAGGGCTCTTCCAGTATCTATTGCAAAAGCCCAGGTCAGCCACTGTTAAGCTTATTTTTATGGTAGCTTGCCATTGACGTGTAAGACTCACCGAAATCCAAGTCGATCATGGGTGGGACCACCTCCTAGGTCTATGACCAGAGAAAGGATGAGGAGGCCAACCAGGGCCACAATCTTGACGCAAGAGCATACGAACTCAACTTCACCAAAGATTCCAACGTCAATGAGATTAAAGATGAAGATGAGGACGAGAATGATGGAGATCCAGACAGCAGGCTATTGACAGTTTCTGTTAGAGAATGAAATTTCCCGATACTTGTGACAAGAATGTAGCGTCTTGGGACTTACCGAAATAGTATCGTTCCAGAACTGAATAACCGCGGCGGCAGCAGATATCTCTGCACAGACTGTGATTGCACAATTATACCACTGGTTCCAGCCAACGGCGAATCCCAACGCTTCATCAACGAAACGTGAGCAGAATCTCGGCGTAGCTCCTGGTAGTGGCATCCATGTTGTCATCTCTCCAAGACATCGCATCTATCATCTGTTAGTTGATGCTGACGTGACCCATCAGAGCCATTCCCCAAATGAATGAACAGCTGATCAGATCTAAGGCGCAACTCACCATGGCGAAGATGAAGATACTAGTAATGCTATAGCCCAATAGGAGAGACAGCGGACCCGCCTGAGCAAGACCACCACCAATACCCACGAAGAGACCCGTTCCAATGGTGCCTCCAATAGCATAAAACTGCATATGGCGTGACTTGAGCTTCCTCTTTACCGTCTCTCGTTCAACAGGGGCCCCTTCATAATGGGACGCATTGTTGATAGAGATGGAGGCATCCTCGGACTGGTCTGAAGTTGGGTTTGCAATCTTCTTCTCGTCCATTGTGGGGGCTGTAGTCGTCACTGTTTTTGAGTTGTGTGATTAAAAACTTTTTTTTTTCCCTGCACGTCTCCATTCGTATTTGTAGTTATCCAAGACGACTTACAAGGTTCCTTTTGAGCACTCATGATCTGTTATCATAGAGGTCGCTATCATGAGCTGAGCTGAAGTCTGTTTTCCGATTTCGCCGACAGATGCTTCTCCAATATGCCGATGGCCGACCCACGCTGAAGCACGCCCTATGGAGTCTATTTACCGACAGCCCAGGAATGCCCAATCGCCGACACGGATGATTCCAGAGCATACACGAAAGGATAGATGTGAGAGAAACGAGAACAAGGGAAGCTCTTATATACAGATAAGGAGCGCCGCCACGGTGTCGCCCTAGTTTTGTGGCTTGAATCTCCTGATAGTTGTTTTGTCTTGGATCTAAGACCAGAAGAAAGTCATGACACCGGCACTAGTGGATGACGGCCAGCCTGTGAGTATCTACTGCTTTTTTTTTCCATCTTTCTCCTTAACTTTTGACCATCTGGGCTAATTGTTCGCATCCAGGCCTGGAATAGGCTGATTCGCTTCGAAGATGTCAACGGCAAAGAGAGATACGGCGAGCCCGTAGACGATGACCTCGACGGTACGTCGCCCTATAACAAGCAATGATTCCAAAACACGGCATCGTACCGGCATCTTCCCGCAGCGCTGACAGGGAATTCTTCCTTTAGTTGGAATCGCTTTACACCGTGGCGAAGATGTATATGCCAGGATTGTTCGAACCGAGTCAGCCCTAGACCTATCAGCCGTCCTCTCGGCAGACATTATCCAAGTTAAAAAGGTTAGCTGAGTGTAAAAAAACAAAACCATATATTTTGGGAGCGCGCATGGGACAGCCTTGTTAACGGAATAATAAGCTGTTAGCACCACTTAAACCGCAGGAAGCGGGTACGATACGATGCATCGGGCTCAACTACCGGGAACACGCTGTAAGTAATGCCGCAAAAGAGCAGCCGCAACGTTGCAAAAGCACCATGTGTCGGTTGACACGTAGAACCGAGTTGCTGAGACCCCGTTTTGACAGGCAGAAATGAAGTTGTCAATCCCTGAAACGCCTACAATGTTCCTCAAGGCAACGGAAACCATCAACCACCCTTCCGGTCACATCATTGCTCCCCATTGCGCAGACCTGCACGACTGCCACCTGGACTACGAGGTGGAACTGGCCGTTGTCATCGGCAAGACGTGCAAAGACGTCTCCGAGCATCAGGCCATGGAGCACGTTCTGGGCTACATGACGGCCAACGATGTCACCGCGCGGACTCACCAGAACGAAGTCTCACAGTGGGATCGTGGCAAGGGCTTCGATGGCTTTGCGCCAATCGGACCGGCGCTGGTCTCGGCCAAGATCATTCCTGACCCGTCCGTTCTAAAGCTGCAGACGATCCTCAACGGCCAGGTGATGCAGCAGGGCGAGGCGAGCGACATGATCTTCACGGTGCCCAAGATTGTCTCATTTCTTTCCCAGGTGAGTTACAAGCTGAGTCAGAGGGGGCATCGAGTTGCTTCCTGGGCTAATAAAACGAATGCTGAGCAAAATTGCAGGGCTGCACGCTGCAAAAGGGGACTATCATCTTGACGGGGACCCCTTGCGGCATTGGCGTCAGCCGGAACCCACCCGTTCGGCTCGTTGAAGGGGATGAGCTGTTCGTGACGATCAGTCATGGCCTTGGGTCGCTGACCAATCCGATTGCGTTCAAACCTTCGACGCATTTGGAGTCTAAGCATGCACAGCTTATTGAGGCGAAGATGTAAGGAAAAGGGTTAAGAACTGTTAGGGTGGGATTTCACCATGCGAAAAGCGCATCTCATGGCACGAAATTTGAGAGCAAAGGCGTTTAGCGTATATATAGGTTATATACATGTACTTGGTTCAAGGTATTTTGACAAAATTTCACAGCTACTTACTTGGGAATCACTGGCCACCGTAATTGTCCTCCGCAATACCTGTAATCATCTGCTCCCATGTACTAAAGTCTGCTGCGCCCGGAAACGTAAATTGGCCGTCTTCCCAAACAGTTGGCCAGTATATAGAGCTCATGTCGGAAGACATGGCGGGAGACTCCAGATCCGATGGACGCATTCGCCCCGAGCCATCTACAGGCTGAATCCTAGGGCCAGGCGGCTCAGAGGGGGTGCCCGATGGATAGGCATTCATCGAAGTATACCTCGAGTCCTTGGCCTTTGAAATGCACAGCTCAACGACTTTCAACTCGGCCATGCCAAATTCGTTTAGCCAGGGATCCTGGTGTAGGTTCTCGCAATATGCTTCCAAGTCCTCCAAGATGGCACCAGCTTGTGCCGAATGAGGATTCTTTACGGCAATAATACCGAGAATCATGGCACTGTTGAAGAGGTTGTGTGCTCCAAAAGCCCACCGCAGGCTGTCTGCGTTTGTGCTATTCATTGTACGAAGCCGAATTTTCAAATCTGCCAACGCCGAGGACATGCACGCCTCGTGGCTGGTTCGAAATCGATCCGTGATTGATTCTCGAAGCAGGAATGGTCGATGTAGGACGATTCGGGCAAAGTGAAATGACGTGTGCAGGTATAATCGATGCCATGGGAGGAAAGGAAGAGCGTCATCCGCCGCCGTGTCTGGGTTATCTAAGCGGAAGTATGGCGGAAGCTGTTCGCTCCACCTGACCAGGTTTGCATCGAGCTGGAGAACAGCCTCATAGCTTGCCCTTTCCATTCCGAAGCACTTTTCCTGAATCTTTCCAACGACTTGTGCGAGTCGATAAAGCAGAGATGATAGCACGCTCGGCGTTGGCAGGCTAAGCGGCTGCGGCACAGCACGGTTGGCTTCATCGTCTTCCATGTCGTCCAGCCAGACGTTTTCAGGCTCGTGCGTTAAGCAAAACTGATTGTTGATTGCATACGGCCGGCCCAGTGCAAGCGATATCATACGATCGATTGTATATATATGGCTCCAGAGCCGTCTCCGCTGCTCGGTGGCTTTGCGAGTCATGCGCCATCTTTCACCGTCAACCTGCCAAGTGTGAGTATTTTACACAGGCCATATAACATTGAGGTGGTGCAATCCCTACATGCATGCCTTGTGCTTGGGCCATCCTCGATGCGAAGCCAATGGTCAGCCACGACTCTGAAACGCGTCGAGTGTAGAGTAGATAACGAGTGACGAGCAGCCCGGCTCGTACAATATCTGTACTTTCTCCGTAAAACGACGGGGCAATGACAATTGCTCTTCTTGCTGCCCACTGTAGCATTCCTTGTCAGTTTTATTTCCATATACGAGTTTCTTTTGCACGCAGAAATTCAACTTACATAAAATCGGAGAGAGGCTTCTTCTCGTTCTCGCTGCACGTCCAGCGTCGGATGTGGCGGAGAATCAAGCAAAACGCCAAAGGCCAATATTATGAATAACAGGCCCAGCCACCGAAGGTCGACGTTGGCCAAATCATCGAAACCAAATCGCCTCCCCCAAAACTCATCATAGCTGCTTCTGAAAGTCGCCTCATGCACTGCATCCAACGACCAGTTCACCTCTGCCAGGAAGATATTCACCAAGCGATCAACCGTCGACTTCTGCCGAGGCAGGAGACCAAGCAGATCCCAGACCTGAGCAAAAGAGCTGGACTCATCCCGAAAGGACTGCAATGTGTCTCGACCTCGCGATATGCCTGCCGGGAGATCCTGGCCCTCTTCACTGAGTATTCTGGAAGCCACCTGGTGGCCAAAGTATGAGGAGCCGTAAAAGGCTCTGGCACCCCTGTTAGTGAACAACGACCCCAAACTGGGACTCATTGGCGGCTGCGTCACTCTCCTCGGTCTGGGAGAAGGGCTGGGCGGAGCGATGGACACCACCTGGGGAGACTGTGAATTCTTGAAACCATTGCTGTTGGTGGAATCGCCGCATAGATGGGCAACTCCCCGCTGTAGGCAGCGGTTACAAGGCTGGTTCCTATCACACTTTTGCTTCCTCAGGTGGCATTGCGTACATGACGTGGGCTTCCGGCCTCGTCTGCTGCCTCTGCTAGCCGGTTTTCGCGGCTGGGCCATGATTACAGAGTCCGACATCTCGGGATATCTCCACATTCACCCTCGGGGGCCCGGCGCCGGGAGCAAATGATTATAAAACGCGTGTCGGTGTCGGCAAATGGTAGACTCGAGAAAGAATAAGACGGAGGATGAGAATTGTCAGTGCAAGTGGAATTTGCCGATATACATGTATTTAGTGGTTGGTGGTGGTGGCAGCAGTATCTGGGGTCTGGGGAAGCCCCGGTTTCTGAGAAATAGCTTGGAAAGAGTCGCCAAATCACCGGCTCGAGATTCGACCAGCCTGTGCGTTGGGCTGGGGAATTTCACGCCATCGTCCGAGCTACGGCGAGCTTTTAGCAGCCTTTATGGAGAAGAAGCCGCAGGTTGGCTCCATGCGAGCGCCCGCCGTCTCTTTTGACCTTTTGACTGACTCGGGTTGACAACAGCTGTTTGTAAGTGATTACGAGTTGAGTTGCAGACGGCAACCCAGATGATGGGCTTTGGTCGATTGAGATAGAATGGAGTGATAAAGCAAAATAGTATTGATCCTTTGGCTTCGCACCATGGCGTCAGGCTTGATCATACGTGGAATATTATTTTGCAATGCAATTGCCGCTACAGGACCCCTGCCCGATTACCAAACCGTTACCAACCTGGAGATTCCATCCATCCGCCAGCCCTGAACCCCGGCCCTATCGTCTAGATTATGTACAGTCCGATCTGCCCGTCTACTTGTACATACCTGGCCTCCTATCGCTGACCACGATCCACCGGCGTGCAGGTGACGAACATGAGGCATCCGCGCTCCGAGGCCCAGGGCCCATGCTCCATGCCGGCGTTGCGGTATGCATACATGCCCTTGTAAAAGGTCTGGGCCAGCCTCTTATCCGTAAGATCGCCTTCGACGATGTAGACCTCCTCGATGTAGGTGTGCACCGCGGGATTTGACGTTGGGTTGGTGGCCCCCGGTTGCCATCGCTGCAGTATCGACTTGCGGCCGGTTACTGTGTCTTCGTTCAACGTCATTTCCTCGATGCCGGGTGAGCAGAGTCGCCAGGTGGAGCGTGTGGTTGGATCGTGGAATTCGAACTGCTCCATCTTTGGGGCTGTAGTTGCAGACATCGAATAGGGAAGCCGGGTGGTGATTTCTTGGGGAATGATCTTTGGAGGCAGTGACGGTGTTTTGGAGAAGCAATTGGGCTTTGACGACTTTTTGTCGGAAAACAAATGGCCAATTGAACAGTTGCGCCCTTGCGTAGCTTTTCAATCTATCGATTCCTAGGGAAGGCTTTCTTACAAGTAATACTGGCGATGGGAGGGGAAGTGGAGCAGAATGGCCGCCATCGGCAAATGTTTGGCGGTGACACAGCGCCACTGAAGCTTTACCATCAGGGAGCTGAGGAGCAAGCTTCCAGCACTCTGCTAGCTGGTGATGGGGGAAGATACGGCGACGCGAAAAAGCCGAAAAGCCGACGGGCTTCGAGGTCGCGTGCTGGAGCGAGTTTCGACTTTGACTCTAGCATCGAGTGTAAATGTTTTGAGGAGATAAAGTCGGCATTTGCATTATCTAAAAGATCGCTAGATCGATAAACTGATATCAGCTGGCAGCTATCCAACAAACTTGGCGTTGACAACCTGCACCCCGGTTCTCTACCATCAGATCCCCCCGCGCTCAAGATGGCATCAGTCGCTCGCAGCATCCTCAAGAAGCCTGTCAAGATTTCTCTCGTACAGCTCCTTTCTGGGACAGACAAGGCTGCGAACCTGAAGCATGCAGCCTCGCAAGTAGCCAAGGCGGCCTCGGGAGGCTCAAAGATTGTCGTCCTTCCAGAATGCTTCAACTCACCGTATGGAACCGAGCATTTTCCCAAGTATGCAGAGCCATTGCTGCCTTTGCCGCCAGTAAAGGAGCAGGCTCCGTCGTACTATGCTTTGTCGGCAATGGCAGCAGAGAACAATGTGTATCTCATTGGAGGCTCGATCCCAGAGCTCAACCCATCAACCAAAAAGCACTACAACACCTGTCTCATCTTCGGGCCAGATGGAGCCTTACTATCAATCCACCGCAAGACGCATCTCTTTGATATTGATATCCCAGGCAAAGTCACGTTTCGGGAGTCGGAAGTTCTCAGCCCAGGCAACAAGGTCACACTGGTCGATTTCCCCGAATATGGCAAGATTGCCATTGCCATTTGCTACGACATCCGCTTCCCGGAGCTTGCGACCATTGCCGCTCGAAAGGGGGCTTTTGCTTTAATCTATCCCGGTGCATTCAACCTGGTCACGGGTGCTTTGCATTGGAAACTGCTCGCACAGGCACGAGCTGTCGACAACCAGATATACGTGGGCATGTGCAGTCCTGCTCGCGTGTTGGACTCTTCCTATCCCGCGTGGGGTCACAGCATGATTCTTGATCCAATGGCTGCTGTCTTGGCTGAGGCACAAGAGGACGAGGCTATCATTGAGAGCGAGTTGAATGAAGAAAAGATTCTAGAGACGCGAAGGAATATACCTTTGGAGACGCAGCGCAGGTTCGATGTCTACCCGGATGTAAGCGCAGGGAAAGTAGCATATGAGGAGCCGGACTTGGTTGGCCAGGTTCGCAACTAGGGTGTTCAAAGCGTATACAAATAGGAATTGTAGATACTTCATTTGTAATATCAACATCTCGTGCTATTGCTTATCATAGCAAAAAGTCTTGTGACATATATGAAGCAAATCATTATGGAGGTTAGGAAAAGGCAATATCTATACACATCTTCCCTCAGCATATCTACTCTAGCGGCAACTGTTCGTCCCTTATTCCAGATTACCATCGGCAGTTGTGGCGATTTACACGCAGCTTGGAAAGATATAAATGATGTGAGTTTCAAGTATAAATTATTCTCAACATTTTCATTCCAGCTTCTAACTCTGCGTTCATCATGGTACACAAAGATCTCTCCTTCCCAGCTACTCTAATTTTCATTCTCAATCTTTTCGTTTGCTTGCCAATAGTGCTTCTCAACTTCTTCTTTATCCCCGTCACCTGGAAGTGCAACAAATTGGCTTCGTGTAAATGGGCGATATTTTTCTTCTTCAATCTTGCCCAGTCTGCTGTTCGATAGCGTCATGTTACTTGCGCTCGAACCATAGAATTCCTGAAAAGACGAGATGAGGGGCCTCCGGCGGTCGGGATCAATTCCATCCACGACGTGAGTTCAAAGTACTTTACGCTCAATGGCAGCAATGGCGCCCCTCAGGTCAGGATAATCCTTCATGGTCTCATGCTTCTCTGCTAATTCGCACTCCATCTGAACAAGGCACTCTAAAATGCGACTGGGCCGAACAAGGTTGGATTTTTGAGTGGTAAGTTGCGCACGGGTCCATTTGTCTTTGACATAGCGGTATCCTCTGTCTAATTTTGATGTAGAAGGATGCTCAGTGCCAGTTGTACCGGCTAACAGGTTGACGTGATGAGTCATGGTATCATCTGGGAGGTTGACAACACATTGGCCGGTTCGAATAATGTTCTGGGGCGTCTTGCTTTTGGCAGCAAGTCAGAGGACACAGCGGTGGCCGAACCACCATACTGATGATACCGCAGAGATGTTCTCCGTTCCATCTTCAATTTTGGAGGTGATGAGCAAGACGGGCGTCCCCCAGAAGAAAATGGCGTTGATATGACGGAGTGCGACAGTCTATACCAAGCGGGTGTTGGTTTTAGGCCAACTGATCCAGCGAATTCCAAATTGTCGACTCTTTTATGACTGCTATGACCTTTCTCTCTCAGTGTAGATGTTGGTTGCCCAGGTTGAAAGTCATAGGGTGAGATTAAGAAGCGAGTCATCCCCATATAATGAGCTTTATACTCTAGTTCCATATCCTTACATACTGTCAATCCAATCGACAAGAGATCATCTGTAACGAATGAGGTCATGTGCTGGCCTCAAAAGGTGTTTCATGCATGATTTCCAATAGCTTTCCAAAGTAGGCCTATGCTCGATATTTTAATTACACAGTTTATTGCTTGTTAGGGAATATATTCTCAGAGTGTAGCATCATGATATATGACTGAATGTGTTAGTATATGCCAGTCTTTGTCGTTCGTTATGGCTGTATTATAAAGACTGGTTTCGTAATTCAGCGATAAGATGGATCATGAAATCTAAACGCCAATGAGCAGAACATTTTGCCGTTAATCACATTCCAGTGGTCAC
Organism: Trichoderma sp. CBMAI-0020; assembly: GCA_030708095.1. Classification (NCBI taxonomy): domain Eukaryota; kingdom Fungi; phylum Ascomycota; class Sordariomycetes; order Hypocreales; family Hypocreaceae; genus Trichoderma; species Trichoderma sp. CBMAI-0020. The sequence continues at coordinate 452,601 of JAJNCI010000011.1, read as the reverse complement.
CATAGTTCAGCTAACCATATATATACTTGTATTTATAATCGCTCCATCGTGCCCGCTGGGTTACATCACAGTAGTTTGGCGTCAACCTGATGACACATATTCGCTTAGCGCTGCCTATAAGTTCCATGAGATCTCGTTTACACTGGGGCATTTATGAATGTTTATCCCAAAAAGCAATGCGAGGACACAGAATCTTTTACACTAACCATAAAACCACATCAATACCTCTTTCTAGAATATTCATATATCGTTGCATAGCTTTTAGCTAAATATCATGTCTCTTTCCACCCACAAGGCTATTCTCGAGTATTTTTCATCGCTATTGGTGGAAAATAAATAGCTAAGTCCATCACTTCCTTGTTTTCGTATACACCATTAGATTGGAGCTGGAAACCTTGTTCAAAGTCGACCGCGACAATGCGGGCGCCTGACTCAAGAGGTGGGTTACCGTCTGATTCTGCCACTTCGGAGCTTTCTCCTTGAGATTCTTTCGCAGAAAGGTATAGTGGCGTATTTATCCCGTCTATAGATCGGGTATATAATTAGGATTTCTAATTTCAAGGTAGAAATGCTCTACACATCAAGCTAGTATAGAGTCCTACATAAGCATTATGATTGCCAGTGATATAGGTATCTATTTTCAAGGGATAACCAGATACAATTTTGGCCTATATAAACACTCGTTTAATCTACTTGACTTTGTATCCTTGAATAAATGACGCACATCTAGTTTATAGCAGTAGATTGATTCCAAAACTGGTTCCACTTTCGGTTGTCAACTCGCATTGATAAGCAATTGCTAACTCCATGTGGCCCGCGCTGACGGGAAACCAAGCTCTGTGAAACATCAGATTCAAAACGACATCAATAGATACAGACGAAGAATTCTGTAAGAGATGATGAGATAGCGATTTGGGATCTTGGACTGGCGTTTAAACAGCGAATCCATCAATATTTCCGGAGGGTTGGAACGATATGTAGGGTAGGAGCTTTTTGATACAGCTCGGCGTTGGTGTTGTGCGAGGCTGATAACTTAAAGTGGATACACGTGTGGCTGGTGATTGACCGCCACAGTATACGCACGAGGCTGCGCGTGCACTGAACAAAGTTGCCGAGTGAGCTTCCGCCAGGCAAGCCATCAACTCCTAAAGTCTTGACCCCCGTGTTCCAAGCAAGCTGACAACATGGTAAGTAAGGAGTTGCAAAACCAAGGCATATTTCCCTTCCATCATGAACTTTGCTGACACTCTCGATAGGCTCGAAATTCGGAAAAGGCCCAGTCTATGCTCTTCCGCTTCCGTGAAGCGCAAGCAGCAGACTTGGGCATCATTGACGCCGGACGAACACGCCGCCCCAAGGTCATCACCGAAGTCGACTCGATCCCATCGTGCGAGAAATGGCGCGGGCAAGTCCTCAAGGAGATATCGCGCAAGGTCTCTCGGATCCAGGACCCCGTGCTGAGCGACTACCAGATCCGCGACCTCAACGATGAAATCAACAAGCTGATGCGCGAGAAGCACATGTGGGAGGTGCAGATACGGAATTTAGGAGGGCCAAACTACATGAGAGGAGGAGGGAAGATGTACGACGAGCAGGGCAGAGAAATACCCGGCGGAGGGAAAGGCTACAAATACTTTGGGCGAGCGAGGGAGCTGCCAGGCGTTAAAGAGCTCTTTGAGGCCGCCCAATCCAAGAGGAAGGAGGACAAGCCGCTGGAAACAAGCAGAGACTTGAGAAAAAACGTGGATGCGGCGTATTACGGCTATGCTCCGAACGAGGAGGACGACGCGCTGCTACAGTACGAAGCCGAGAAAGAAAGAGAAGCATTGGCAAATCTCCTGGCGACGGGATCACAGGGAGCGCCAGACGGTTGGGAACCTTTACCTGGAGACAGCGGTGACGGCCATGGATGGGCACTGCCCACGCTGGAGGAAGTTCAGATGGAGCTTCTTGAGAGGAGAAGACGGAAGCTACTTGACCAGTTATAAGCCAATGCTTACCTCTGCGACCCGACGACACTTTTCACGCATCGATTGGCCTCAGGGATGCAAAAAAGCACGCAGGGCTACTATTCGACCTGGATCGCAGCCTGAGATATAAAGTTTTAACCGGCCCTATCTTGCCCTTCTATGACGACTCATTTGGCTATAAGTAGTATGAGCATTCGGCCCCAACAATACGCTCGCATTGATCTAGCCTGTACGGAATGCTGCCGAGAACATGGCGAGCAACTATTGTATCCCTTGGACACGCCCATGTTCTCGTGTACTCCGCTGGCTAGCTGGCTGATTGGCCATACCGACAAGGATTTTAGAGGATGAAAGAGTTGCTGTAGGCTTGAATGCTGTGGATAAGAGAGGAGGGAGGGCCTGATGTCGCTCATATGCTTTTGCTATAAAGCACGATCGCTCTTCTATGTACATGGACAGGATTTGGATATAATCTCGATGGCGTTCAGGAAAATGGATTTAATGGATTTGTTTGGGTGTTGATGCAAAAATATTGTCTTGATATACTGTTTAGCGCAACAGAGTAAACATAGCTCTGTTTTCATTGGCCCGGAAGAAACGATACTTGATTGCTTACACCGCGAAATCGTCTGACTCTCTGCCAGATAGTGCACACGGTCGGGACATCGCAGCGAGTTGCCAGCACCATGTCCTATTAGGATGATTATGATTACGCGGACGGCTCCTTTTGCTGGGGCAAGTCTTGGCTGCAATCATCTACCACGGCGATGGAGAAATGAGCATGGAAGCGATTGATTGGGATGACCTAATAGTGGAGGATCTTCCTATGCCATTATGCACCGATCACTGTCAAGGTGAGCCGTGTGTTCAATCGCAATAAAGCTCGAGTCCACTAATAATCCGGGTTGAGTCGTTTCTGCGGCTACGGGCTTTGTACCGCTACCTCTGGGGTTTGCTTTTGAAAGACAAACTGGGACAATAGCACGAGTTTTTTCCTCGCTAAAAGGTCCTGTCTTGGAATTTCTAATAATATCTCGAGCTGTGCTTCACTCCCATATAATCCTTCATGTCACTATCCGATACCCGCCGGAGGCTAATCGAATCGCGGAGCCTTCCCCTCACGCAACTCTCTCTCTGTTCCTTTGCCTTTGCCTTTCTTGCTCTGAGTCCTTCTTCTTGAATTCCCCCTCTTTTGTTCTCGGCCGCCCCATGCAAGCAGCGAACAGCAAGAAGAGAAAAAAAAAAAAAACATGTGCAGAAAACGGCCGAACCGCCCAAAGACGTGCATTAGCTTCAGGGGCAAACTGGGCACTGGCCAGCCAACCGGGAGGGCGCCAGGGCCAGGGCGCCGCCAATTGAGGGCTGCTGCAAGGGGTGCCTGGCGCTAGAAGACAGCGGACAACGTTCTTTCAGTGGGCGCTAGCGGTGAGAGTCGCTCGTTTTGGGCTGCTGTCATCGCCAGAGTACCAGTACGAGATGACTGGTAAGCGCCAGTTTATGCGAGCAAATGGACTGGGGCCACTGGGCACGCAAGCTCTCTACATGCAGCCTGTTGCTGAATATTGTCATTATTATGCGGACAGACGTTCCCTGGCTATTTGTACAGTATGTCTTGCATACACTGTAGGTGATTGCTACTCCCATCTGGCACTGTAGCACCCGGCACACTTTAATTTCGATGCAACGTCTGCCTGCGCACCAGCGACATCAATTCAAATTCAAATCGCTCGCAGCAGATCCCTCTTTCCAGGGATGCCTGCCCTGCGCGTCGCCACTGTCTCAAGCGGCATAGCGCTGTCTAGCGCGCGGAGGCGCCCCGGAGGCCCTGCCAGGGACCCTGCGCGAGAGCCAATAGCGCCGTTGCACGCCTTTTGCTGCGAACCGCCAGCAAATTGCGAGACGCGATGGCCTCGATCCACCCGGACGGGGACCAAGGAAGAGCTTTTGTGTCGCTCGAGCACAGGCCCAGGCACCGCGAATGAGATTGCTGCGAGGTACATTACAGTGCTGTACAGGACAGGACAGGGCTGCAATAGGACTCTGCTGCCCTTGGCTGGCTGGGCGGCACCCGTCAGTTAATTTGTATCCTCGCTTCCCCGTGGCCGCCTCGTGGAGAAGGACAGCGGCCCTGGCCAGTCAGTCATTTCTTGCCCGTTGATGCGAGAATCAACTGACTGGTGCTAGTGCGAGCAGCAGGTAGCGGTACCTTGCATGTGCCCAGCCCGTCGAGCGTCTCAGGCGGCGGGTTTGCCTGCTGCCTCAGGTTTCTCCCACCCGGCCTCTTTTCCGCTTGACCTCAGTCTCTTAATCGACTCGCTGAGACTTCTCTATTTTTGTTGATCCATTCTGCGGCTGGTCGCGCGGTAGCCTCTCCCTCGTTTTTTCCCATTGTTGCCGTCGCAATCCCCGCTGTGTCAGACTGGGCACGTCCGTTCCTTTTTTCCTTCTTTTCCCATCGAGTCTCCAATCGGGAGATACCTAGTACTATAGACAGGCAGACAGGCAGACAGCCTACGACGAGAAACGTCAATACGAACAATCGCAACTAGCGCAGTGAATCACGCATACGAAGCTACGGCGCAAGACATACGCCACACAACCGTGCCATACCGGGCTACACTGCATTATACATCATATCGAAAGGGCAAATCGCAATCATATTGTGTCGTCGGAGAGGGGAGCCTTTCCGTTTGTTGATGGCACCTTTGGGTAGCCAAGGGCAGAGACGACGACGACTTCAGAGACTGCAGAATAAGCAGGCGAAATTTGGGTTGGGGAAGAGTTGACGGTGTTGGCTTGGACCACAGTCGCTTCAAGATGGTGTCGTTTTTCGGCCTCAGGTTTGGTGGCGACAAGAAGAAGTCTCAGTGAGATACCCTTCGATTTGCCTTTCCTACCATGTGTTTTTGCGATAATGTCATTGTAGCTAACGCCTTCATCTGCCACAGGAGCAAGCAATCCGACAAAAAGCAAGTGGCCCAGTCGAATCAGCGATATGGCAAAAACAGCCCCAATGACAGCTTCAAATTCCCACCGCCCCAGCAGACCTCCTCCCGGTCGGGCTCCTCGACATCGACTGCTCGAAACTTGGGCTGGCGCGCCACCCTCAAAGGCGTGCCGGCGGCGTTGTCCATGGTCGACCTCACGTCGCCCCGGAAACCCAGCATGGGCAGCCTGCGGCATGGGCTCGACGGCGGGGGCTTCAAGCCTTGGATGAAACCGAATGCAAGCATGACCAACCTTGCTGTACCGAATCCATTTGGAGTAGACAAGGCGCCACCACTGCCTGCAGGCTCGAGACAGTCTGCTTTGATAGATCCTCTCGACACTCGTTTTAATAAGAAGTCTGGAAGTACTACAGTCTCCACAAGTCAAAGTGGAGGTGGTAGTTTACAGAGATCGGGTAGCAAGAGCCCATTGGGTCAGTCTGATCTGAAAGCTGAGCCGGAGCCGATGCCAGAGCCGGAGCTAGAGCCAGAGTCAACTGGAAAGGATTCCGAGAGCCTGGCCGGATTGGAGGAGTTTGACGACTTTGGTGAGCCTGGACCGGATGTTGGCATTCGTGGTTCAGGATATGCTGGATACCCATCGCCTCCTCAGTCGGTCGAAACCGAAGAACAATGGCCTCCCATGTCTCCGGTTGATGGAGAGGTAGGCGGCGCAGAAGCAGATGCGGAACGAAATGCAGAGGCCGACATGAAAGCAGGCGTAAATCAGACACAGCAACAATTTATCGTTCCAGGATTCACCAACGGACCTGGCCCTGCTATGCTTCCCAGCCCATCCTCGTCAACATCGCGCAAAAGCGAGGATACGCGGGGATCGCCGGTTGTGCAAAACGTCCACGCAAAGCGGGATACGTTGACATTCACCTCCTCTCGGAGAAGAAGCTTCACAATGGTTGTCGAGGAGGAAGAGCTCGAAAAGCACCGGCAACAGCAGCAGCATCGTGTAGAAGGCCTCGCAGGCAACTTCTCTGATTTCGACTTTGGCCATGGAGTGGCGAACCAGCAGGCTGTGGCCGTTGGAACGCTTGGAATAGAGCTGGTGCAGAGCCCAATCCAAATGGAGCGGCCGAATCCCTTCAAAGATGCTGAACATGTGGAAGCTATCGAGAGTGCCATAGGCAATGAGAATGGCGCGAGGGCTGAAGATGTTGAAGGTGCTGCTGGCCATGTTTTGAGTGAACAGGATCAACAAAGCGAGCTGAGCGATACGGCATATTTGGCGTCACCTGTTGCATCACCGATTGAATCACCAGTTGATTCCTTTATGCCATTGCACTTCGCATCGCCCTTCGCATCGCCCATGGCACCACAAAAGCAGTTTCGGGCTTTTAGCCCTTTCAGCCCTCAGCGACTCCATGTGGATATACCCGATGATGCTTCGCCATCCGCACCGGCACAGCAGCCACTGCCATCACCTTCTGCTGTTTCCACTGGCGTCGAAAGCCCTCGTCCAAACCGAAGACCCTCTCAGATGATGATGGAAACTCCGAATGCACTGGCATCGGTTTTGCATTCGGTCGGATCAACCCCGCCTCAGGGCTTCAATTCACGAATGACAACCGAATCTCGTGCCCGCGGCCCTCCGCAGCCGCTACAGCAAGCTGCATTCCCAAGTCTTGCCGCCCGGATGGAAACCCCCTCGCAGAGTCCCCGAACGCCATATGGTCCTGCTGCGGATGAAGGCAATTATATGCGGACAGAGGAGGCACCGCGACCACCCATGGACCGAGTGCCCATGAGCCCTTTCGCTGCCAGAACCCCTATGGAGGGCGAGTTTCCAGTCATGAAAGGGCTTCCGCGAGGGCGACAGCCTCCTCGACCGCAGATGCCTTTTGAAGACTCCCCAGACAGACGGACTGAGGAACGAAGCCCTCGCCCATTTTCCAAGTGGGGGGGATTTGGATTTGACCGGTCAGACACGCGAAACTCTCCGCTGCCAAAACCACCACGAACTCCAAAGGGTCAGCCCCCGGCCTCACCAAGCTGGTCCCTCTCCACCCCTACATCCGATATTGCGCCACGAATTCCTAGCCCGACGTTCCCATCTCTTGAAAAAGCCATATCAGCCACGAGCGAAGATCTGGCCAAGTCGTTTGAGATGTCCTTTGATGCTCCTCAGCCATCGCCTCTTGCAAACGAATTCTCCATCCATGATGGTGCTAGTCCTAGCGTAAAGTCAAGCCCCGTAATACGCGTTGAAGCAAAAAAGGCACCTCCACGGCCTACACCATCGCCGATCAACTTGCCGCCGCTTATGAGAGAGAAGGGCCCATTAACGCCAAGTCCCCTGTATTCTCCTTCAGGATCGACATTTATCTAAAGAATTTCCTTTCAACCCAGTCATATTTTCTTTCTCTTTGTTTTTTTTTTCCCCTAGCTTTTTTCCTTGTTGTACTTAACGACCGTGTTGACATGGGATGACGGAGCAGGGTTTATTTTGATGCTTTTTGCAAGCGTTGGGTTTTTTCTTCTTTTCCAAAAAGAAGTTTTCATTCACGTCATTCGTTACTATCTGTACAGAACGTACATTCTATAATTACCAGCTGGGCTAGTATTTGAGTCGATTATCGGAGGAATTGTGTAGCTACTTGAGGGAAAGAGGTGCTGTTGTCTGTTTTGCAGGAGGGGGACTGTATTAGTATAGTGAAAATTTTTTTTGGCACAGGATATATAAATATGTACATGCATAGGATGTTGCAAAAAGGATGATGTTCAAATTGGATCCAACAACGCCAAGTGTGCTAAATCGCAGGTTCCAGAATATACTGTACGTACTTTTTTGGGGGGGGGGGGGGGGGGGGCGGACAAGGTGAGAAGACGAAAGAATACACAATGCTATATACAACAATTCCTCGCACGCTATGCCCGACTCCCTCTTTTCCCCTCGTCTAGTTTAAAAAGAGCCTCAAATTCCCCCCTACATTTTTCAGGTCGAGCAAAAATGTGTCGTGGCCGAACAGACTCGTCTCCTCGCTCAGCTCGACGTGTGTGACGCTGCGGTTTCCGCCCAAGCGCAGAGACTCGGCAATTTCGCGCTGCTGCCATGCCGGGAAGAGGATGTCGCTGGCAACGCCCATGACAAGCGTGGGGATATCGCGGAGAGGAGACAGGCCGCGGATCAAGTCTTCGGGAGGCCGAGACGATGCTGGGTTTGGTGGCGAGGAGGAAGAGTCTGCAGATCCGTCAAGCTCGGTGCTGCTCTGAGAATCGGGCTGCTCTTGGTAGGGCTCGCTGGGAAGAGTGAGGCTGCATTGAGCATCGGCCGACTCGGAGAATTCACCAGCGGCGAGGGCGTCTTTTCGAGCGGCGCGGCGGGCCTGAGTGCTGACCTGGTTTTCGTAGCCGAGGTCGAAGAGGTCCATGGCCTTGCTGACGTACAGCAGGCTGTTGGGGTCATAGGTGAGGCACCACTTCTCGCCGGCGTGGTCGAGATACGTCTCGATGAGGAAGTCCGGGCACAGGGCCGGGGGCTTGCTCGGATCGGCCCTCCGGCGGCCGAAGCGCTGCTCCCACTCGGGCCCGGAGCGGTACGTGACGGTGGCAATCTCGCGGGCCAGCTTCATGCCGGCGTGGGGCGGCACGCGGCCGTAGTAGAAGCCGCGGTTCCAGTTGGGGTCCATCATCAGCACCTGGCGCTGCGTGTGGCGCATGGCGATGCTGTACGGGTGGCTCCTCGCGCAGCCGCTGATGGTGGCCACGCGCGAGACGCGCTCCGGGAACAGCACCGCGGCGGCGAGCGACTGCATGCCGCCCATGCTGGACCCGACGCTGGCGTAGAGGCGGCCGATGCCGAGGTGGTCCAGCAGGCGGAACTGCGCGCGTACCATGTCGTGCATCGTCAGGATGGGGAAGCGCGTGGCGTACATCTCGCCGTTGGCCGGGTCGACGCTGCTGGGGCCGGTCGAGCCGTAGCACCCGCCGATGACGTTTGTGCAGATGATGTGGAAACGGTCAGTATCGAGGGGGGCTCCGGGGCCGATGAACCTTTCCCACCAGCCGGGTGCTGGGTTGGCCGCTGTGGAATGGGCGTGGGACGAGGCAGAGAGGCCGGTGTGCAGCAGGATGACGTTGGAGCGGTCGGCGTTGAGGGCGCCCCATGATTCGTAGGCGATGTTGAAGGAGGGCAGGATGCCGCCCCAGTCGAGGAGGAGGGGGTCTTTGCAGTGGTAGTTGAGCGTGACGCCGGACGTGTACGAGGGCTCTGGGCCGGCGGTTGATGATGATGATGAAGACGAAGTGCGCGAGTTGGGGTTGGCGCTGAGCTGGGCGGAGCGGGATTCGAGCTTGTCGAGACAGGGGAAGTTGAGCGCTGGATTTGAGGGCGCGGGCGAGCCTGAGAGGAGGGAGGCCGATGAGGAGAAGAGGCGAGAGTGTGTTGTTTTATGAGATGGTGAGGATGAGGTTGGTGGTGATGCTGGTGTGTAAGCCAGAAATGGCCTCTGCAGGCGCTGGCTGGCCAATCGGAGGGACTGGTGGGGTCTCATTTTGGAAGGCAGCAGCAGCAACAACCGCAATGCTGATTGAATATCAATAACTAACAAGATACAGAGGAAATTGGATGAGAGTGTCGATTCACCTCTCACTTTGAGATTTTATTTAGATTCAGATGAGATGCTGAACCGACAAGCCGTCGCTTGGTAATTGCTGCAGGTCCGGGACATCGGCGTGGGGCGGTGGGTTCTCGGCCTCGCACGACATTTCACGTGCAGCGCTATTTCTGTCACTTTGTCCGTGGGGAAGAATCGGGGCCATTGTCTCATAGGCAGCGGCAAAGGCGTAATAACGAATAACGGTATTTCTGCCTCTACTGATCAAGATTAAGACCGATGCTGATTATATGATGGCAACTTGGCCCATTTCCCACTGTGGCCTGTTCGTCGAGCGCTGTCCCTCTCTGTATACCCCGATTCGTGTATAAACACCGCCACTGCTGGTATTTTGTGCCTTCTTCAGAAGCAACGCATCTTGAGACATGACTAGTGCCAGCAGTACTTGCTCATCTTCCGTAACTTCACCATCGACAGCATCCTCGGCTACATCAAAGCTCATGGATCCGTCCACCTCGTCCTGCGTCTGCTCGTCCCACAAGGACCACCCATAAACCCCCTTTCGCATCCTCGCTCGGAACAACAGCGTCTTGATCTCGAGCCTCGCAGCCGTTACCGCACTGAACTCGTCATCTACCATTGTCGTAACGACTTTGTAACTCGCAAGCTCCAGCAAATGCAAGCTTGTGCCAAACGTAAAGTCAATCTCGCCACTGAACGAGCCCCATGACCATGACGGCGCAACATACGTAGCGTGTCGACGCGGCGTCTCCTGTGCATCTGGGTCGTGGTTCGGATGCCATAGCAGGAGCTCGCCGAGATGTTCTGCCCATAGCCCTGCGATGTAAGTCTTGTTGGCGCTGCGGCTCATTTTCCTGGCAATGGCCGAGATGGCGAGGAGCTTGTCCTGGTACCAGCCGAGGCCGCGGCGCGTGTAATGCGATACGAGCGTCTGCCAGACTTGGATGAATTTGTAAGGATCGTCGAGACTTGCCCAGTCGACGCTGGATGTAAGGGGATGGGACATGTTGAGCTGGGCGAATGTCTTGGAGTGTCCGATCCAGCCGTCGGATTGCAGCTGGGATTCGTCGGCACGGCTTCGAGCGCAGTGGTATCTGATGTTATGTGTGCCGTATTCGAGCACTCGCGGCGACAGGATGGATTCTTGGAGACACCAAGATCGCTTGTCAATGGGCTCCCACGCATCTGGCTCTCTGCCTTGCCAGAGTATTACTGCGCTTGGCTGTCCATCTTCGCACGTAAATGGCATCCGAAAGCTTTGCTCGCCAGCGATATATCGGCTATGGAGGAAGCCTTCAGGAACGGCGGTAGCTCTAGCAGCTGAGATTGTGACGTATGCTTGCTCGTAAATCTCTGCCATGCGCGAAATCTGCTCTGCTTTATCCTGGTCTGAGTCTTGTATGATGCAAAGGGCGTCGATCCAGAGATGCTGTAGACCCAAGTCCATTGTCACTTGGATGGCATCTTTGAGTGTCTGCGGTAATTGAGCGTAAGGCATGTCTTTTACCCACGGCTGTACGAGGTGGTTTAAAAGTTTAATGGGTTGATCTCCGCCCCAGCAATAGCTCAGCGCAATGTATTGGGGCACTTTACTTGCAGCATCATTCTCTTGAAGCCGTATTTGGGGATGCGAAGCGTTTCCCGAGAGATATAGCAGACGACGAGGACCAGAAGCCAACTTTCCGGGAGACTTGGCATTGCTCTGAAGCTGCTGGCACTCTGAATGTGTTTCAGAGCATTCTTCAAGCCAGGTTTTAATTGTTGTGATTGTCTCTTTAGATGATGGAAATAGGCAGGGTGGTCGGTAAGTAACCTCTTTCGCAGCTAATTCACTAGCCATCATCAGCCACCCGATAACGAACTCGTATGGATGTAAAAGCAATAGAAAAAAAAAAAAAAAAAAAAAAAAAAAAAAAAGAAAGACTCACTGCTTTTCCGCACAAACGATCAGCTTCCTCTCCAAAGTCCCACCATCAATGTGATCATCCAGCTCATCTACCCAGTCGAGCACCATCTGCTCTCTCGAGTTGTGCGCAAAGTAAGCGCGCAGGTAACTCTCCGAGTGAGTGTCATCTCGACGCAGAGTCACAAGCCATTTGAACAGTTCGCAGCCTTGATCGGCCAGCGATAACGCTTCGTCATATGCGATATTGAAGACGTAAGCTTCTCCTGTGGCGTAGTAGTTTTCCTCTATGAGCTCAAACCAACCCTGGTCAGAGTAGTAGTTGCCGAACGTAAGAGTTAGTCTTGTTTGGCAGAGGCCACATGAATGAGGTTCTGCAGAAGTGCTCATGATGGCCGTAACATATACAAAAAATTTATCAAGTTGAGAATAATGATATGGATAGCAAAGCAATGGAAAACAACCCCGCTGAGAGGTGATCAGGTGGTGAGATCCAAGACCCAAGTTTTGCCATGTAGCGTTTGCTGACCAGTGATGCACCACTGTAATCCTTGTTTCTCCACTACTCGTCATCAAGAGTTACTGAAGAATAAGCATAATGTCTATATCTATATCTATTCATGACTGGATGTAATTCGCAATAACAGAATACAGAGTCACGCGAAACTCCACTTGTGCTCCCAATTGCTGACAACTACAGTCTCATGGTGTTATTGTCATGTGCCGTCTTGATGTTTCGCCTCATCTGGGCGAGATCCATTGAAGCCCTCCTCATGCCTCTCCATCTCGATATCACCAGCTGTGAATTCGTGTGCGCCGCGTTCACTGCCAGCCTCGGTCCCGGAAAGCTGTTCAAACGTATGTAAATCCATGGCGCCTCTCATCGAAACCGAAGCAAACAAATATGCGCTTGGAATGCTTGCATCGCGCTGCTGGTGGTAGTATCGCCGCTTGGCTGCTTCTGCTATCTCATGGATCGTTTCTGCATCGGATACATTGGGCCTATAATACGACTTTGGATAAACGCTGCCGTAGAGGATGAGGTTGAATATTGGCTTAAGAGATGGTAAGCAAGCTAGTCGAGGTCCATTAGCAACATACTTGGGAGAGGCAAGAAATACGGCGGCGGCGGCGATACATACCACAGACAGTGCCAACATACGTTTCAACCCCAGTCCATATCATCTCTGTGCACTCATTCCACGTAACATCGGGGGAATTGAGATCTAATTCAAGGACAAAAACAAGTCTAGTAATCGAGACAGCCGTGACACTAGGGCGTTGTGAGAATTGGCCGGTGCGTTTACGGGAGGTTAGGAAGAAGCCTTACAAAATTCCCAAGCCAAAGATGAACAGAGTCGCAATCTTTTGCGGCAAGCGTAATCGAAGATTCCAAATGTAAGGTAGTGGGAAGATCAAAATAAGGATATCTGTCGCGATATGCGGAACAGCCTTTCCAATGAAGAAGGGATGGACCTTGACGCTGCATTCGAACGTAGACGGGTCCGGCGGGTTTACCGGATCAAATTGGTTCCAGAGAGCGGATATCGGTATGCATTGAAGAGTTGATGTTATCATCTACCATATGTTAGCCTTTATCTCTAGAAAGTGATTGATTGGAGAAAAGGGCTTGAGCATACAGAACCTACTCCCCAGCAGATCACCATACCGGCCAAAATCCCGAGTATTATTTTATCCACAAGCCGAATGATGAATATTCGCCAGTAAAAAGCAATGATTGACAGCTTGACCAAGCAGAGCGCGATTGTATAAGTGAATTCGGTGGTGAATAGCCCCAACGCCCAGTCTCTGCCAGCTTCTGGAGCACCAGCCCATATATGCTTGCAGAAGCCATTGTTCACCACTAGGGCTTGTTAGCAAGAGGCGCGTCCATCATCTGAGAGGCGAAAGTATGGAAGAACAGCTTACTATAGATGCTAACGGTAAACATGAACCCGCCGGAAAAGAGCTATATAGATCCCGTCAGCACAGCTTTCTTTATAAAAGAATGGGAATATCGCAGTTCCAAGGGAGAGGGATGGTTCATACTAGAGAGATGATGATGAGCCAATCATCCAGCCATAACCGGACTTTTACCAATTTCCGACAACTGATGCGCAGAATCACCGCTATCACAGCCATGCCCCAAGTCGAACTCCATGCTCCAATCAGATTGGCCGACCTGTCGTGACTGAGATCAATTCCAGGTGGCGGAGGTCCCGGAAAATCCATGGTTTCAAAGGATCAATCAATCATCCCCTCAATCAATTGAAAGTGGACGCCTATTATTTTGGAGCTCATGGTCGCTATTGCATAGCGAATTGTCGGGACGAGGGTAATGAGCCTATCGCTAGTATCGTTGGTTTCGCTGACAATCGAGGTTAGATCTGCGCAGCTTTCCGCAGGCACTTTGATTCAATTGAGCAAAGGAATATGTTTTATAATAAAAGGTAGAGAGTTTCGCAACGACTTGGAACTTTCTTCTGCTGCGTATCCGGCCCGGACGGCTATAGCAGACTACGGACTTTGGTCGTGTATGCCGACGACTGCGATAAACTTTACGCCATCAACCCATCTTCTGCTTCAGCTCCTAGTTTCTTAGAAATCTTTCTGATGGCGGACATCTGGAGTATCTTGACTGGGTTAGCAGGCTCACTAGCATCGGAACCCTGAGACCAACTTTCCAGAGCGATGGTGTTTGGAAGAGCTCGCCATTGGCTACCAAGCCAGCCACCTCAGCCTCAACGTCAGCTACCTGTCGCTGGGCGAGAGGCTGTGAAATCCGATGCCGGTTACCCGCTGCCAAAAGGATGGCTTGGACGCGATCGATCTGGCCCGGCTTTCTGGTACTTCCGGTGTTCTGGCACACTAAAACCGCGCCGCGTTTGAGGCTATATCCGTTCGTGCGTGCGTGTATACATGTATACTAGCTATTAGCGGCTGTTTTCCCATTGGACAGCCCATCTCTCTGAAGACAAAGAAGCTCGACTTCATTACTTCCTCCAAAACTGCTGCAAAGCCATCAAAGTACTCAAGACAATTAAAGATCTCATCCCCCTTTCGTATACAGATGTGCCGTACAGTAATAGTTTAGTGGCCCTCTGACGTGATTATCCTGGGGCGAGCTATCCCACCGGCCCGCGAACCCACAGATGACCAACGGCAGGCTTCCCAATGGAGGCTTCTATATCCAACAGAAGATCGCATTGCCGCTACTTGAGTCATCTCGGTAAGGCCGACCGCTAAGTTCGAGTAATTGAAGTTAGATGTAAGTAGTTGTTTGTCTTTTCGGAAAGAGTTGATGGTTATTCATTCATCATACCGATGTCCTGCAGCTTGGCATCATCGTGGCGGTCACTGCTGCCGTCATCATCTGACCAGGTTCTCTTTTCACTGTAGTCTCTGGATAAGGAATATTGAATGGTTAGTTACAATAGAAACCGATGTCACTGTTCTATTCTTATAGAAAAGTGCTGCTTAAAGAGCAAGTGCTGCTTAAAGTGTTTAAAGACGGGATCATCTTGTGCTAGGCATGTAATGCAGAGCATTTGGTATGAGAATTTAGAATACGACGGCATTTCATCAGGCTACATGTATAAATAGATCTCGCTAGAGGTGATTACTGCATTACTCTCTCTCTCGCTCAAGTATACATTTAGTAAGTCCAGCATTACACAAATCCAGTTTCCAGTCACATTGTTCGTGTTTGAACTTGGTGCCATTGGTTTCCAGATATTGTTCTTGTTTTTCGACCCTTCCTTCCCGTACCCATCGGAATCATTCAACAATAAGCTTCCTCCCTCTAAATCTACATCAGTGGGTCTAGATCCCAAACAAAGAGCGAGATTGAACTAGGCCCGGGCGTCTCCTCTGCCAACCTTTGTTTACTTTTCTTTGATGTCCTTGCCCAGTCTCCAGTTAAAGTAATCGCAAAGTAGATTTGCTTTACTGGGTAGTAAAATGATCCAGCGCTGGGAAATAAGAGCTGCGTATGGACAGTTGTTGTAGCTATTGCTGGCCGCAATCGCAAGACGGCCCCAGCGCGCCCTCGGCCTTAAGATCTCCTTCCACCCTGTTCCGTTTTCCTTCCTTTCATCCTTTTCCACTATCCTTGATAGACTTTTTGAAACGATTTTAAGATATTCACAATTCTGTACCGATCAAGATGTCGCAACTATGGTAAGTTATCTGATAGCCAAGGCTCTGCATAGCTTTTCGGTAACAGGATAATAATTTTAGTGTCATAGCTTTGTTGTTATAGATGAGCACCCACCGAACAATAAGAATTCGGATTCTAATGGGAAGAGTCGAGTTGAAACTTTTCTTTCTACGCAATTCGAAGGCGCTATTGTTAAATACTACAACATTCTTGAGTGCGAATGGCACTTCCCTAAAATCTGGGGTCTCGAGCAGCAGGCAGATGATATTCTTCAAGATCTCTTCAAAGATGAGACTCTAGCTTTAATATGTGATATCTGTTATTGAATGTAGTGAAATACTTCTAAGATTTCTTTTTAGGGTTAACACGCTTCTCCTAGCTATAGGGCCATCATTTTCATCAGCCACGGCTTGGGTGGCTGTCTTGTCAAACAGGCAAGTCTTACCTACCTATGTGTCATACTCATCGATGGGGCCTCTGTTGTTCTAACTAAAAATCTAGATACTGCTTTTAGCTGCTGCAAATTCTCGATATCAGATTGTTTCATCGTTAACAAAGTCATTGGTAGGATGGAAATATCCGTGGAGGCCTTAGATTTCTTGCTCACATTTCTTATAGATCTTCTTCGGAGCTCTTCATCGAACCAAATCAGACTTGGACGCTAGAAATTATATATTTCGCCACATATCTACATTAGCTTCTACCGCCCATGATTCTTTTGCCTTAGCCCAGGTCTATATATCTGTCTTTTCGGCGATTCAAAGAGATTTCATTGCAATATCGAGCAATTATCGAGTCATCAATTTCATCGAGTCTCAGTCTACAGAAGTGGATTATTTGGTAAGTGCGAGTGATTATGACTATAACCCAAAGAGTCGCTAATCTAGGGAGAAAGGCTGTGGATGGGTATTGTTCAACAATGAATGTTCCAATGGAAGAGAATATTACGACTTCTTGCAACTACACAGGATTATGGGTTTTCACAAAAGAGAACCAAGCCATGAACTACCTAGTGCGAATAATCACCGACATGATTACAATGGAGCCCAAAAGTAAGTCATTTCCAGCCATAAGAATTAGGAATCAAGGTTAATCTCCCATAGGCTTTTACGACCAATCCCAACTATTTCTGGGCAAGCTTTCTACTCCATTAGCGGATACAATTACCCATTCCTGGACTCAGAACATGATCCAAACAGTATCCATGAGCTGGATCACGGAAACCCCATCTTTCAACCAGTGGAGTAAGAGTACCGTGAATACTGTTCTACATATTAATAGCAAGCCCGGATCTGGCATAACGTTACTGAGCTCATATATCCTAAACTTCCTCAAAATGGATCCCGCTTTCAAAAATTCTGTTATGCTCAAATTCGCAATCACTTCGTTCGGATCCAGCTCATTACAGCTCACAGCGATGCTTTTATTACTGTCTCTTTAGATTCTCGCACAACGACCTGCATTATTTCAACGAGTGTTATGGCTATGCTCCTGGCTCTTCAATGAACCTGGAGTCACCGTCACTAAACCCATCGCATATTCGTTGCTTTCAGCGCTTCTCAACTTACTTGATGAACCCATCTTCTGCATTATCGAAAATCTGCATTTAACAACCGATCCTTCGGAATGCCAGCAGCTACTGATCGATGTGGCTACAGCCAAAAACTCTGCTAGTCCGCTTAGAATTCTAGTCACGACTGAGTCTTATGTGCATGAACACACACAAGAGGCGCCATATGACGACCAAGACATGGCTGCCCGGTTTTCAATGCTAAATGAACAAGGTGTGGCGTATCTGCCTCTTCACCTTCAAAGCGAGCAAGCCATGTTTGCCTCTATAAAACAGTCAGTACAAGAGGGCATCTTGCTTCTTATTGAAGAAAAGTCATATTGGGCAGATTTTACAGACGAGATACGAGAAAAAATATGCATCGAAGGAACAACTCAGCTTCTGGCGATGCATCAGATCAATTTGCTGCGATTTCCCGTACCTCCTACAACAAAGCTATCATTGAAACAGATGCTAGAGTACCTTCCTTTGACTTTGGAGGATGTATGCACCCAAGCATTGTCATTGCCATCAGCGTCTGGAGAGACTCAGAAAAAAAGGGCTCTATCGGCACTATGCTGGATTGTGTTTGCATTTCGCCCGTTAGAAGTTCGCGAGGCCGCTATTGCCCTAGCTTTCGAAAACGAGAGTATCAATTCGATACACTTATTGAAAGGAAATGTGTGGAATGATATTGTTGGAGACCTATCGGCTATCCTTGGGCCTTTACTAAGAGTCGTCGGCAATCATCTTTATCCTATTCATCATACCATCAGAACACTACCCATTTTAGCCAGCGAAAAGAGGGCTTTCCACTTACAAGCACTCATTACATGTATCAAATACCTTCGGATCATCCTCAAAGAGAACCGCTTGGATAATATTGAGCAACCTCACGCCGGAAAAATGCGTATATCATTCGTGAAGCCCGAGTGCGATTTACTCCGCTACAGCTCTATCTATTGGCCCGATCATTTTCGAATTGCCTTCTCCAACGAGCCATGCTGGGACCAAGACGCTGACGCAGCACAACGAGCTGCAGCTTTTGACCTTACCTACGAGTTTATCAATAGCAAGCCGCTGCTCGACGAATGGTCTAAAGCCTACAATATATTTGCTCCAGATATCTACGGGAGTGAACCAGTCGACCTACTCGACATTACTGGTCTTACAGCTGCTTGCAAATTTGGTTTGCTCCCTATAGTGCAGAAATATACCTCCGATGATTCCATTCGCATATCAGCCGCCGAATTTACAAATGCTTTGGATATAGCAGCTCGTTTTGGACATGCTGATATTGCCAAATGGCTACTTTCTAGAGGCACGCTATCACCACGAGCTATCTACCTTGCATCTATAGGAGGCCATGTGGATGTTATTAAAGAGCTTGTTCAAAAGGATTTTCAAGTGGACCATGCTGATAATAATGGCTATACATCACTACTCCACACAGCCAGATTGGGCCATTTGAAGGCATTGCGCTTCCTTCTACAAAACGGGGCTTCAACCGCAAAGAAATCCCAAGATGATTCGACAGCCCTGCATCTCTCTTCACGAATCGGGCACTTGAGTGCTGTAAAAGAACTCATGGACCGGTCTGATTGCGGATATGAAGACAAGGAAGGATACACTGCCTTGCATAGGGCAGCTGCCGGCGGATGTTTCGAAGTGGTGGCGTACCTTTACCCACGATACAAGGATATTCAAAAGATTTCGTGCGTCACCAAGAATCACGACACAGTTCTCCATCTTGCTGTTGTTAGTGGCAGTTATACGACATGCCAGTTGTTATTACAACAAAAAGACACCGCAGTTTTGATTAATATGACAAACAAGCAGAGAAAGACTCCACTCCATTTTGCTGCGGAGTATGGATACTTGGATATCATGAGATGTATTTTGGATATTGTCGATAACGGGCTTGAGTTTCAGATAATGGGCCTATCCGACATTTCAGCCGTAACCTCAGGGAAAACCGTTGTGGAAAAGATCTCACCGTCTCGACTCACTGCTCAGAACGGCCATCTTGCTATCATGGCAGAGCTTCTCGATCGTCAAGTTAGCCGCTTGAAGCAAACATCTACCACTACGGATAGTGTGTGGTCAAATTTAGATGAAGCTTACTTGTGTCTGAGAGATGCTGCTAGTGCAGGCCATATCAATATTGTACACAAGCTTTTGAACGCTTCGGTTGCTGTCTCAAAGCCAGATGATCAGGAACATACACCACTACAGTTGGCAGCTATGTTTGGTCATTCAGATATTGCTAAAGAACTATCAGCATCAGCGTCTCAAGAAGATCAACAAGCAGCACTGCTGCTAGCACTGCAAATAGGTGATCCCAAAGTCGTCCGAAGCTTAATTCGAAGTGGCACTCCTCTTACAAGAACTAAATCTGGCAAGTCATTTATTCACTTGGCTGTTGAGTCCGGTCATATTCAGGTTTTCCAAGAGCTACTCGAGGCTGAAGGAACACGTCTTATATTCCAAAGAGAACAAGAAAAGTTGATCAACATTGCAGCAGAAAGAAGTCACGTTCCCCTTCTCAATCATATCTTCAGTGGAACGTATATAAGTGTAAATGAGAACGCCAGGGATCATGTTTTCCAGAGGCTCATGAAAAGTACTGTTATATGGAAAGATAACAGAGTAGTAGAGGTTCTACTTAACAACGGCCTTTCATGCGATATGAGGGATGCCGAAGGGCATCAGCCCTTACACATTGCCGCGAAACACGGAAACAGAGGAACTGTTAGGCTTCTGATTGAAGCTGGAGCTGCAATCGACAGCATAGCGACTTCGGGGGGTACGCCTCTCTTGATCGCTATTCAAGCAGAGAACAGATCAGTATGTGAATCGCTTCTGGAGCTCAACGCACATCCGGATATCGCAGACGACGATGGCCTGACGCCGGTTTTTCTCGCCTGCGAACTTGATGCATATGAAGTTGTCAGACTGCTGCTTCAGTATGGTGCAGATATCGGTGCCATCAATCCGGGTGGCCAAACGGCGCTTCACAAGTCAGTGAGGAGCCCAAAAATGATGAATATTCTACTGGAAAAGGATCAAGGAAAGCATTATGTGGATGTCGCAGATGCTCAACATCAAACACCACTTCACCTAGCTGCTGCATCAGGCATTAATAAGACAGTAGGTTGTCTTCTTGATGCCAATGCTGACTTAAACCAAACCGATGCGAATGGTTATACAGCATTGCATATCGCTGTTAATGGGGGCAGTCAGAGGCAATGAAGATTCTCATTGATAGGGGCGCCGACTGTAATAGAAAGGCCAATAGGGGGCAACTTCCTTTGCATTTGGCAGCAGAAAGTTGCTATTATGACGCCCTTGAATACCTGCTGCCCCTCACGGAAGATGTCAATGCCTTGGACAGCAAATTGGGTACTCCTTTAGCAGCGGCAGGACGATCTACTATTGCACAACACGATGAAAGCATTCGATGTGCGAAGCTTTTATTACACAAAAACGCGCAAATAAATCGCTGTGGCGGCGAACTGCACTCACCTCTACAGACCGTTGCTCGGTACGCGAATATTGGCCTGGCTCGGCTACTACTGGAAAACGGTGCCGAAGTAAATGCAGTTGGGGGAAAATTCCAATCAGCTTTGAATGCAGCCATCAAGGCTAAACACTTGGGTCTTATGGAACTGTTGCTGAGTGTCAATGCCGACCCTAATATCAAATACAACAACCGCTCTGCTCGTGAAAACGCTGTTTACAGTGGACACTTGCACATTCTGGAGACTTTGCTAAATGCAATTACGGACATAGATCGCCAAATATCCGATAAAGGGCAAAATGCGTTCCGAATGGCCGTCAAGATGGACTATCTCGAGCTTGCCGAGCTGATGATAAAGAAGGGCGTCAATGTCCAAGGTGATCAATCAGGCACATCTTTATTATCGTATATCCTCACCTCGTACAGCCATTGCGTTTTAGATTATTTTCTTCACGATGGCCGTGAGCATATTGACATTAATGAACAAGATATTGATGGTCAAACTGCCCTTGATTATGCTATACTGGGAGATATCGGCTTCTTTGGAGAGCTATTAGATGCTGGTGCGGATCCAAATGTCCAAGATAAATATGGCAATACAGCGCTTATACATGCTCTCAAGGAAGGAAGTGATGCTGTCAGTGAAATACTGGCATATGAGGATCGGAAGGGTCGAATACCAGTACGATTTGAATTGGTTGACAACATCGGCAGGGGACCACTGTATTGGGCGTGTTACTATGGGCGCAATGATTGCTTTTACCATGCAATGTTGAAACTTTCCACATTGCAATATAACAATGCGGAAAATCCAAAAAACTTTTTCATCTCAGCAATCCACCACGCAGCAGCTGCAAGAAATAGGCAAATGATGCTACAAAAACTGATCGAATATGAGATTGATGTCAATCGGCCCGATAGAAATAACTGGACTGCTCTGCACACCGCTCGTGCCTATTGTTACGAAGAGATTCAGAGAATACTAGAGATTGAGTTGCGGTTTCAGGGCATTAAGGCAATCGAGACAAGCTTGAAACCCCCATCCTTGCAGCGGCCCTTGCGGTGGGATAGGCTGGACATGCATAGAGCATTTAGGGTATTTAAAGACGGACTTGTGCTATTCCTTGAAGGTATTAATCATTTTACTCTATTATTAAGCTTCAAGTTTGAAGTAGCTAACGAATCAACTCCTTAGATCCAGTTGCAGAGGATACATTCAGCAGAGAGTATGTTCGAACAGCAATAACTGACTTTTGCATACCTAATGACGAGAGAGTGTTTTACTTTGAGATTCAAATCACAAGGCTTGAGATATCAAAAAACTCAATAGTTGATCCGGAGATTGCCGTTGGATTAAGCGAGGAGCATGTACCCTTGGATCAAATGGTTGGCCGGGAATCTGGATCATGGGGGTTTCATGGGGACAACGGTCAGCTATACGGACAACAGGGCAAGGGGAAGGATTTCGACGAAGGCTATGGCAGTCGACACACAGTTGGATGCGGTATCAACTTCTCTAAGAATGTGGGATTTCTTACCAAAATTGGACGGTTTCTAGGTAAGGCGCCCCGAGGTTTTGCAACTTTAGCTAACTCAATATTATCTTAGGCCATTTTTCAAGTGCAGTTACAGGAAAACTCTATCCAACTGTGTCGTTTGGCCGAAACCTTGTGAATGGGTCTCACATAACAGAAAATTTCGGTAATGATCAGAGTATAAAGTTTATGTATGACCTCGAGAAACATGACCAAGTTACGGAAAATGTCAAAGTAATAAGAAGGCGACCGACAATGAATGTAGGATAACGAAATTCCGACAAAGTATAAATGTATCTATGATATATTTTATTTTGTTATGTTACTTAGAAAACAAGCAAATTATGAAATGTTATCAATGTTGTCATTTTGTTTATGTGTAGGCTAGGTAGCCTCTTGTGTCACAATCAAGACGTCGGATGACCTGTTGCTTATTTTAATTCAGGTTTGGTGCTTTGACGGGTCTATGGATCAAACAAAAAGCTTTCCCACAAATCACCGGAATCCTGGTCTGAAATGAGCGGATCAATAGCGCTCAACTGATCCAACCAATATGTCTGATCGAAGTTGTTTGGAAAAGTCTGAGTAAAATTGACTAAAGAAGCCTGTTCTGAAGTTAGGTTGGGCTGAAAAGAGCCTAGTTGCGAATTTTGAGAGTGCATAAGATCTTCTTGATTAAGATCACTCATCAGATTGTTGAAGATCTCAACAGGAGTCTCATAGGGAGCTGTTCTTGCATCGACCACACTGCTAGGCGACTCAGTTGATGTCTTAATTTTCTGATAACAGCGCCGGACGATATCATAGCCCGAAGTAGCTATTGGATTGAAAGTCTTCATTTCCAAAAGGCTCTCAACTGCTTGGTGAAGACTATTGCTGACCTTTTGTTTGATCTCACGGTTCTGTGGTGGGAATAAGATTGTGATAATGGAGATAAGGAGCGAAGCCTCGATGGTGTAGAATGCCAGTCCAAATAGATGATATTGATGTTGTTTGGCTTGTGTAAAAGAAATCAGCTGGCAATCAAGCGTCTCAATTGAGGCTTGCAAAGCAGCTTTTCGACTCTCCGTACTGGATATGATGTGTGGTCGATGCAAAGTCATGAGAAATAAATTTGCCATGACTTGTAATTCTTCACGAAGCTGCGTCAGATACGGATGATCCAAGTCCCAGGCAGTATCTGGGTTCTTCTGCCTCAAGTATGCTGGCAACGTCTCCACTAGCGATATTATGTCTTCATGGAGCGTTTGGACAACCAAATAGTCTTTTGGGCGAGGGCGATCAGCCTTGAGAGCCCGCATCTCATGCACTTTACAGGCAAGCGCATAACGAAAAAGAGGCGCCGAAGCCGTTGAGAAATTAGGGCTATCATCGAGGCGGACTGTCATTGGTACAGCCGTAGAAGGATCTTCGGGTATGCTGCAATCCATGGGGGGCTTTGCATCACAGTCGTCCATGTGGATCGTTCGAGGGCGGCCCAGAATCATAGCCACGTATCTATGCCGGTTAGGTCCCGAAATAAGATGAAAGAAAGACCTTTGAGCGTCTTACCCATCCCATACAAAGAGATTGATCCATAAGCGCTTCTTGCTTTGCTCGTACCAAAATAGATTTAAGGTTTCGTCGACATTAGTCTTGCTTGATTGATATACTTCTTTCTGCCTATGCAATCCTAGTTCTTGGGCAAGTCTAATCAATAGAATCGACAAATTAGTACTAATGTCCGAAAGTGCTCTCGTAAAACGAGCACAACACATACCTAATGGCATATCCAACAGTATGCCAAGCTTCAACAGCTTGCCCACAGTTCTTCAACCACGATGATCTGAGAAAGTCTGCTTGGATTGCAGTTATGGCAAGCCCGGGTCTCCCCAAAAGGTACAGCAGTCTATCACCAAGATCGCTATACGTACGCGAAGTAGAAAGTACATATGATGAACCAGACGGGCCATTCCAATCAGGTGGCAAAAATTGCAACGATAGTGCAATAACTTGGAAAAGTAGAGCGGGAAAGTATCGTATTTCCGTTGAAAGTTGTACAGAAGTCAGATATTTGACCGGCTCTATGTCTTCTTTTGGTGGCCACCGTGAAAATAACTCGTTGAAATAATATTTTTCAAGGATAAAGTAATGAGAATTCACATCGTCGAAGAATAAATTGACCAAAGCCTCGATGGCCATTCTCGGGGGTAGCTTCGCAACAAGGTTCTCAATATCTTGTTTTGGCGAACCAAACTGAGAGCCGCCATTGCAGGCAGTCGAAATGTCTTGGAATTCTTCATTTCCGAGAACCTTGAATAAGTCAGCCAATGGTTATTGGTCACACCACAGCTTACACGTATCTACCTTTTGCAAGTCCACAAAGGCATTGCTTCCAGAAACAAGAGAGTATCCAAGGTCCACATTTTCCCTTTCGCTTTCATATGAATGGGCTGTTTCTGAGCTAGGCTGAACTGTTGGATTTGGTAGTTGCTGTTCAGTTCCTGGTGGAGACCTAATCATCAACGTCAGGATCGCAGAAGCAGATGTTGAGAAAAGACTTGAAAACAAGCAGCAAAAGCGACTTACGGTAGCGAAGTATTGAATATGCATTTATTTGGTATCCTGCGCGCCAAGCAGTTGTTGCACGGCGTCTTACGATCACACTAAAAGAATGTTAGATAGGACGTCTAAAGCTTGCTGAGGTGCACGCAACTCTTTGCTTTCTGCGATAGCATTCTGAACACGAGGTCACCAATCGCTTCCGTTTTGACGCATGTTGTCTCCTGCTTTCCGAACTTCTCATTATGATGGCATTGAAAAGTCAATGAGAGACGGATTCAAATTGGGAAAAACTGCTGAAACAATTCAAAGTTCAAAATTCTACAGTTCGAGTCGCGCGGCGAAGAATGTCTCGGAAGGGTAATCTGCGGGTAACATGGCCCGGAGACGGTACAGAACCTAATCTAATTATGGTTTTAATTTCATGATTCGTGAAAGCCTTCACATTACTTGCTTGTGGCCAGCTTGGAAAGGCAAAATCTATATTCATAGTCGATCATACCTACGGTTGGGGCTTCTTGTCATCGAAACCATTGCTTTCACGCCACACCTATACAATATGTTCTTCGTCAACGAGAAATTTACAGGCGACACGTACAAGCAACAGTAATCATGCATAGCCAAATTTCCATGATTCGAAGAAATCACAATTGTACATGGATACTTAATTCTATCTGTTGTAGTAGTATCGCATCTGGAGATGGAATACGACAATCACAACTTTTCCAATGGCAATCGATGCGACTAATACAAGCTCTGGTTTCAGGTCTGTCCGAAATCTGCCTAGTATTTGAATCCACCTATTTGGCATCGCCCAGGTGCTTCTTCAAGAAAGGTAGCACTTGCTCCAGTGCCGGCTTAACGGCCTCAGGCTTGTCGTAAAGCATGTAGTGCGAAACTCCAGGAAGGACTGCAATGTGCTTCTCCTTAGAGGCTGCCCGGCCGTGAATCTCATGAGCATCTCGGTAAGCGCCAAATCCTCCTGGCTTTTCACCAACTACGACCATCAGAGGCTGGGTCATGAGCATCTCTGCGTGGTTAAACGCATCCCATGTGAGGGCAGCGCTGTTGAATGAGAAAAGTCCGCTGGTACATCCATTGGGCGCCTCACCCCGGTTGGTCTTGTAGTATTGGGTGGCCTCGACAATGTCGATGTCGCTAGTTGCTGTCTTGGCATCTTCAACTGTTGTCGGGAGGTAGTTGATAACCAGTCGCTCTCCGCCTTGAGCTTCGGCAGTACGCTGAGCAGCCATCTTTTCAAGAGCGCCAGCCGGATCGAAACCGGCGAAACCTTCACGGGAGAGACGGCCAAAGTTGGCAGGCGTGATGCCAACACAGCACTTGAAACGGTAATCCGTCATGGCAGCATTGATAGCATAACCTCCTCCACCACAGATACCAAGCACGCCAATGCGATCAGCATCAACATAAGGCAGAGTCTGGGCATAGTCGACGACGAAACGGAAGTCAGAAACGCGGAACTCTGGATTTTCGATAAAGCGAGGCTTGCCACCAGAGGCGCCCTGGAAAGATGCGTCAAAGGCGACAACAACGAAGCCTGCCTCTGCCATTGCTTTTCCATAGATATTGCCTGAAGTTTGTTCTTTGCATGATCCAATCGGATGGGCGCATACAACTGCGGGATACTTTTTGTTCTCATCGAAATCGGGTGGGAAGTGGATGTCAGCGGCTGTCTCCCAAGCAATGTTGGGGATGCCGACGGTCTTGATTGTCTCAGGCATTGTAACAATTGTTGAGATACTGATGATGTTTTGGAATTAAAATTAATACATGTTGAAAAACAGATAGACACAATCAATATATATTATCTACGAGATATACAATTTGGTGGCTGTGTCGCATGGCGTAGCTAACTCCGACATCTATCGGGGGAGTTCTACCAAGTTGTAATACGTAGCCAATCATGTTGAGACGCAGCAATACACAGAAGTTCGTGCTTTCGGCCGAAAAGTAGAGACGCGGATAGTAGCTAACAAGCTATTTTCGGCCGAACATAGCGGATTTAGGCTCAGCTGTTTTCAGGGCCTGCAATGGTAGTGAATTTTACGGCGGATATAAAGAAGAATAAACGGGCTTAAACAGGGCTGCTATCTGAGATGAGGAAAAATGCGGACGGATCTAGGTAAAGTCCAGAGAGGGAAGAGACTGACCGGCGATCGCGGAGCTTGGAGAATGAATCTGTCGGCGAACAATAACGATACTGTAACACCAAATGACGGCTGGTATTTTGGTTTACTAAGATCTACCAGAAAAGCTTGATGGAGGACTATCTTACACCCCGCCGTTGTATGATGCACCTCCTGCTGCCTCGTCAAGGCTAATACATTCGTGTAATCCCACCACTTCAAACACCGCCTTGGGAGAACCACTACTGTTAAACTCAGATTTTGGAGGTGCTCCAGCCTCTTTCAGCGTTTGCATGGCCTTTGTCACCGCTTCGAAAACAGGCTGAAGGCATAATCCGGGATATATAATCAGCTTAAAGCCAAACTCTTTCGCCTCTTGGACAGATAAGTCGGGGGACACTCCTCCAGGCACATTGTTAAACAGAACAGGAGTAGGCGCCATATCCAAGCAGATCTGCTTTGCCTGCTCCTTCGATGTTATGCCCTCGAGGAAAGCGATATCCGCTCCAGCAGCAACGGCTGCCTTGAGCCGGTCTCTTGCTGCTTCATACCCCTCGGATTGTAAAGCGTCGGTGCGAGCTATGATGAGAATGTCACCCACACGCTGTTTTCTCACTAGCACTGCTGCTCGGATTCGAGACAAAAATTCGTCTTCTGGGACAATTTGCTTGTTTAGGAGATGGCCGCAGCGCTTGGATTGGACTTGGTCTTCCAGATGCAGCGCGGCCACTCCGGCTTGCATGTATTGGGCGACAGTGCGTCCAACCATTACGGGGCCTTATGATGAAATTCAATACCAGGCGTCAGTTAGATAAATGCACATGTAATGTTGAATAGAAATGGAGTTATGGAGGGTTATGGAAGGTTATGGAGCATTGTGCTTCTCTTGCGCTATAGTTCATGAACAGTGTATAGACTTACCACCGTAACCAGTGTCGGCATCAGCGATTAGAGGCACACTCTGGTCTAACGAAGCAATCATGGAAGCTGTTTCCCTCATATCGTTGAGAGTGGCAATGCCAAGGTCTGGCATTCCCAGTCTTGATATGGTTGTGCCGGCCCCAGTCTATAAGTGTAAGTACATAATCTATGCCAGAAGAATGCAAAGTGCAAAATGCCACGATAGAACGGATTGACAACCAATGACAACTTACCATGTATAAACAGTCAAAGCCAGCTTTAAGAGCCATACGAGCTGTAAATCCATCATAGACACCTGGACACACAACGATCTTGTCGGGTTCAGCCAACTGGGCGCGTAGAGCAGCCACGGCCGTTTGTTGTTCAGCTTGATTCGTCATAGTGATATTGCGAAATCTGATGCTCCAACACTTTAGAATGATACGCCTTCATAGGCTTATTTCTTACTTTGTCTTATACTTCCTGGAACTTTCAGAAACCTCCGTGCGGCTCGTCGGGACCGATTCGGCCGCGTTGCCGGATTTGACCGTTGGTGGCGCTTTAAGACGCTTTGAGACTGGTAGAGTGAGAGTCTGAGACAGTCGAGCTGGGAGGTGAACGGCCCTGAGCGCCGAATTTTACCGCGTACCGCTTCTGTCCTGCTTGTAAGCCAAGCCGTGAATTTAGGTACGTGTAAACATTGTGATGAACGAGCATAAATGAACCAACATTCTACAATATATCAGCTAGAAATACATCCTACAATGGCAATATTATCACTCCAATTTTGACTTTTCTCTTCTTCGCTTTAATTACAATCATGTCTCATTCAATAGCAACATCATCAGACATCCCCTCTGACCCATCAAGTCCGACAGGCCTACTCTGCACCTGGATCTCCTCACTTACATACGACGACATCAATGAGGATCTCCGCGCCCGCGCCAAATACTTCATCTTAGACGGTATCGCCTGCGGCTTAGTGGGCGCTCACTTGCCATGGTCTGAAAAAGCCGCAAAAGCTCTGCTAGACTTGGAGCTCACAGAAGGGTCTGCTGGTGTCATTGGCTATGAGCGTCGAATCAATGTTCTCAATGCGGCCATGTTGAACAGTTCTTTTATTCAAGGATTTGAACTGGACGATTGGCATACTGGAGCTCCATTGCATTCCAACAGCATCATCCTGCCCGCTCTGTTCGCCGCATCTGATCATCTATCGTTGAAATCAGGCCCATCGTCTGCCAGTCAAGGCCGAGATCTTATTACTGCGTATATCGCTGGACTGGAAGTTGGTCCACGAGTTGGTCTCGCCCTTCACGGACCTCACATGTTATCCATGGGATGGCATTCCGGCGCCGTCTTTGGCCCTCCTGCGTCCGCAGCTGCTGTAGGCAAGTTCCTCGGCTTATCTGCTGGTGCCATTGAAGATGCTTTTGGTATTGCATGCACGCAAGCTGGTGGTTTGATGTCTGCACAGTTTGAATCAGAAGTGAAGCGCATGCAGCACGGCTTCGCAGCAAGGAGCGGC
The DNA here is from genome assembly GCA_030708095.1 of Trichoderma sp. CBMAI-0020. NCBI lineage: Eukaryota > Fungi > Ascomycota > Sordariomycetes > Hypocreales > Hypocreaceae > Trichoderma > Trichoderma sp. CBMAI-0020. The sequence goes on along the minus strand of JAJNCI010000011.1, from coordinate 423,273 downwards.
CTTTTGGGTGCTATTCTAGCTCAAACAGGCTATGTGGGCATCAAACGCGTATTCGAGCGCGAATATGGCGGTTTCCTCAAGCAGTTCAGCAGTGGGAATGGAATGGAGCCGCAGTATAAGACCGAAGAAATTGCCAAAGACCTTGGCCAAAAGTGGTTGATGAAAGGCGTTGCGATAAAGCCATATGCGAGCATGGCTGGAACACACAACACCGTGGACTGCTTGACAGATCTTCGCAGTCTCTACCCCGAAGCAATCGGTGACACCGAAGGTATTGAGCGTATCTTGATCGAATTGAGCAAGCCTGCTTTTGAACATGGAGGCTGGGTAGCAACACGGCCACTGACAGCAACTGGAGCTCAAATGAGCAACGCCTACGTTGCAGCCACATACATTGTTGATAGTGCCGTTCTTCCGGCACAATTCTCTTCTCATATGATTGAGCGGGATATGATTTGGGATCTAGTTGGCAAGACAACCTGCGAGCTAAACGAAGAGTTTAGCAAAATGCGTACTCGAGTGACTGTCTGGCTGCAGGGCAGGTCGGAGCCTATTGTTGCGGATAGGGAAGTAGCTAAGAGCCTTATGCCGCCATTGAGCAATCATGAGATACTGGAAAAGTGGAGGAATATTACGGCTTATGTGATTGACGATGAAAGGAGACAGAAGATTGAAGATGTTGTTTTGAACCTTGAAGATTGCAGCGATCTCGGTGTGTTGAGCGAGCTGTTGATGGGTGTGACGAAGAATCCAATCGGATGAGAGAGTGTACATGTTACTCGTGTATACCTAGGTAGTAAAAGAAGATAGACTAGAGTATAGCAACGGTTGTTTGACGGATATGTTTAGTATGGTACTGTTCGATGTAAAGCTATTTGTCGTGGCCGGCCAGATGTTGTGTTATGCGGGCTGCAGGGAATGGTTGAAGATGTTTAAAATCGTCAACTTGGTGATTTCATACTAGATAACGAGACAGCAGTGATCTTATAATCTGCGACCCTATTGAATGTACTAAAGTGTCTTTGTAAATAATTAAAGTCAAGCATTAGAATGTATTAACCTCTGTCCTTTCCACTACCACTTAAGCTTGGGTTGGAGCTCAAGACTGATTCACATATGCTGTCGCTATACTCCACATCATAAAGGCCATTCATTGAGGTTCAGACTTATATCCCAGTCAAAGTCAACAAATGGCTCATCAGTTAGCGAAGCTGTCTGTTGGACATCCAGAGCACCCGCGTTATTGCCAGTATTCGCATCTGTTCGCTGTTCAAGGGAGATGTCGTTGCTATTCGCCATCGAAGATGCGACTTGGACTACACAAGGAAATTGTTGTCAGTGGCGTATCTTGAGTCAGAAGATCAAATCAGTGAGAAACATAATACATGCTTACGTTGTCGCCTGTTCTCATAGGGATTTCCTGATCCACCAAACTCCTGTCGCCACCACCAGAGGCAGTCAAAGACAACGCTTGTAGATAGCCTACTCGATATCCGGCTGCTCAAGCTATCTATTTTTCCGTCTTTACCTCTGAAAATCTTTTGACTGTTCCATAGCTGGCTGAATATGGTGGCACCCCTGGCACTTAGGTCGTTGTTCTGTATGGATCCTTCACGCGCAAAGACTATGGAAGCAAAATAGGCCTGCTCCCCTGCCTCGAGATCTAGATGGGGCGCGAGCTCGCTGCGGTGAATCTTCAAGATTGTGCAGGATGCTAGAACAATGGTCTTCTGGATGAAAGCAGGCGCAATTTTTGGAACGCTCTCTTCTGCTTCTGACCGCTGACAGACCGTATTGACGAGGTTGCAGGCAACAGCATAGAGAGAAATGAAGCCTTCGGGTTTGCGAAATGCTGCATCTACAAGGAAGTGGTATGCCAGCAGATACAAACGATAGCATTGATAATAGATGGAATCTAGTTTTCTCAGAAGTCAGACGACAGATTCCATGATCAGCAAGAAACGCTGATTCTCACCAACAGTTGTCTGCACTTTCACTGCGGCTTTTGTTAATTGTGTATCGAAGAGACTAATGCAAGAGAGCAACGATGAAGGATTTTTGGAGTCGCTTCCGCTGTGCGCTCTTTTCAAGGCCTCAGTTGCACAAATCATGATTTCACACAATTTGAGATAAACTTTGGTGTCTTGAGGAGAGTCGAGCTCGCAGCCGCCCCCGCCATCATCTCCTTCTGATTGAACAGGCAGAGTGAGCGCATCATTCAAGCCTAACGGCATGATTCCTTCAGCAAGCCCAATTCTGTAGATGACAATGAGTCAGTCAATGATATGCATGTGCGTAAGCCGTGGGAGAATCACATATAGCAAGTCGTACAGCACTGTCTCCATAACATGCGTCGATTGTCTCTATCGAATCTATTGCGATTGAGTATCGTCCTGGCAAAATCTTGTCCAACGCCTGTGACATGAAGCCCAACTACCATGGCGAGATGGAGGGCCGCGCCTGCAAGGACAAGGCTGATGCCTCTGTGCATGGTGTCGATCGGAGTTGGCCACTGGCATAACAGCAGTATGCCTTGTATTGTCTGGATAGGGTTGTTTCGTTTCTCAAGCGCTGCGAATGCCATTGAGTTAATCTTTGGGGCAAGTCGCTCCAACAAAGTTGGATCACCAGCATAATGCCTGCTGCCTATATAGACAATGACCCACGACAGGAAAGGTGACTGTGCAAAGCACTGGTTTGGACTGATTACAGCATTGTTGAAAATTGGTAGGAATGGAGCATATAAACGGAAGAATCTGCTGACAATTAATATGGCAGTCCCGGTGATAGATGGGCGGCCCTTGGATTAGGGCTGATGAGTCGTACAGGTTGAAGCAGTCTTGAATTTTGCGGCCGGCGACATCTTGTCCATCGAATAGTTGAGAAGTAGCCGGAGGTTCGATAGCCTGATTTTGAGATGTAGTAGATTGATGATTGTTGCTCCTTGTAGATATCGAGGGAGATGTTTGGGGCTGTAACCCGGCAGCTATACCCTCTGAAGCTGGAGTCAAAGCCGGAACAAACAAGGGAGCCGAAACCGAGTCCGCAACCATAAAAGGCACAGAAGCCGGAGCCGAAGCCGAAACTCCATCAACATCCCCAGATTGCCTTGTGGGGCTATTCGATCTGCTGCCATTGCCCTCATCCCGATCCAGCTCGGCACGGCGCCTGAAGTCTTCAAGCTCCCTCTGCAGCTGAGACTTGGTCCGCCGAGATGCCGGAGTGGGCGCAATAACACAGTCAAGTTGCATTCGGCGACATCGTGTACAAGAGCTGGGGGGCGCGGCGTTGCATTTGACCTGCTCGTGTTAATCTCGGCCAATGCAGTGTGATAGGAGGATGGTATAATCTGTGCTCACTTTTTGCAGCCTACACTCTCGGCATGCTGGACGACGGCGTACTCTCTCGGGGGGCATCTCAACTATCTCTCAATTATCTCCATCAGAGTTGTGAGCTGCATGATGAGAGAGGCGATGCCGTACTGACCGGTTGATGTGCCTATAATCGGCGAGGTCACGTGGCTGGCTTATACCGATGGACCACCTCCAGCTGTAGCACAACAAGGCATAAATCAGAATACATGTACATAATTGCCAAATGCATTTAAAAATAGCAGTAGTAGCAGCAGTAGCAGTAGTAACAATAGTAACAATAGCAGTAATACCAGTACTAGAGGCATCAGCTTACATGTAGGTTATAGTTGGAGTTGAATTATATACTTAAGAACATACCTGCCTACCTGCATGGGGTACGAGATAATTTTGTTTTCTCTTAAACATATATATGTGTGCGTATAGATTCTTACTCATTTCTTTTTTTAAAAATCCAACTTGCATGTATTGTTCATTCATCTAGATAGTTCACCATTGCATACCAGCCGCTTGGCTACTGACCTCCACTTCTCTCCTGGCATCTTTGGTGCTGCCGCAGATCATGTCAAAGAGCTGTTTGCCAAACTTCTTAAACGCTGGCGTGATCCCCCCTGCCTCCACCAACTCCCTCTCCATCGCAGATAAACTAAAAGGAAATTCTCGATCTCCTACGGTAAGGCTACTGGTTTCTAAGTTTATACTTATTTCTTCGCCGTCTGCAGCAGCTTTGTAAAAAGCCGGGTCGTCCATGGTAAAGCCCAGAAGTCCGAGGCTGGGCTGGTTGCGGCCGTAAATAAAGGCAAAGGACTCTGCAATGACACATTTGATACCGCATCCTATGGGAGAAGAAAGACATTAGCATCTAAATCGATGGAAATGAAAGAGAGACTTAGCACCGATACAACATACCAAGTAATGCAGATACGGCCTGCTCTCGCGAAGAGCCGCAGCCAAATGCTTTGCCCGCTACTACCACGTTGAAGCCTTCTTTGGCTCGTGAGCGGAAGGTAGGATTCGTGAATTCGAGACAGTGAGCTCCCATTTCTTCATTGGTCCGAGACGAGATGAGAAACTGGGCCGGTGCCAGCTATAACTATTTGTCAGTCTTGTTGCATGCGTAATTGTTCAAGGGGTAAACATACAGCATCTGTGTCAACAAAATCCCCAAGCCTCTGGATTTTCCCATGGATTGTTGCATTATCCCTCTTATCTTGTTGTTTACTGTCGCCTGTTTTCTTCTCGCTAGTGTTAATTGTTTCATTACCTTGCAATGTGGATATAGCCAATTGGTCGACAACCAATTCACTCTCGCTCGGGGCTGCTTCTCCTGGACTCGCTGGTTCGACCCAATTTGGTTCTTGGCCTGATGATACTCCTTTCAACGACCCACGGCCAGTCATAAATTCCCATCTTTCTGCTGGGATTTGATCAATGAAATGCTGTGGGTTCGCCACTGCCATCGAAAACGAGGATGCCGCTACCGTAGCAGCAGAAGCGAGATTTCCAATAGAGCCTTGTGTCCATTGTTGTTAACATCTGCATTCCGCTAAATCATGGCAATGGTTCACTTACCTTGGCCCATACGGTTCTCAAAGTTCCTATTTTGAGACGACAGCCATACTTCGCCCTCTGAAGCCCGATCCGCAGATATGCCCACGCAGTAACTGCATCCTGGGACGCCAATCTCGAAGCCAGCGTCTTCGTATATCTGCGCAAGTCCCAATTTTTGCAATCTGTCAAGAATAGGAAGGGATCCAGGAACCACTTTTCGCTTCTTGCCATCTTTCAACGGAGAGAGTCCCATCTGTAGTCCTTGTTCCAAGACCAATGCGCCGAGAATGATATCCTCTTCTGCGGTTGTACAAGCTCCGATGAAGCATCCGTCCAGCTCCATACCCAGAACATTTGTAACTGGAACGACGTCATCAGGGTTTGGATACTTGGCCACGAATGACTCAACCTTGGAAAGATCGATAGTATGTGATTCAGCATATACCGCACCCTCGTCTGGGCGAAAGTAATGCGATGCATTCTTATGTCGCGCCAGTTTTCTGCCGTCGATAAACCCTTTCGTTATGTGATCAGGAGTGAAAATTCCTGTAACACCTCCGAGTTCCTAAACATAGAAAGTCTCAAGTTAGACATGTTTCCCAAATACTTTACAGACTCCATCAACGTACAGTTGTCATATTAGCGATTGCAAATCGCGCATCTGGAGAGAGGTAATTGAGACCGGCTCCTGTATACTCGACAATCCGATCTGACGCGACTGTGTTTCTCTTGAGTTGCTGTAACACATAGAGGATGACATCTTTGCCACCAATTCCACGGCTCGGCGCTCCAATGAACTCAATCTTGACAACTTCAGGTACCTTGAACCATGTTTCTCCGGTAATGAGACCCATTGTGACATCTGCCGCTCCAAGCCCAATGGCAAGGCAGCCAACCGCCCCGGAAGAGCATGTATGAGAATCCGAGCCAATGATGAGCATTCCAGGCTGAGCGCGTTCTCTGAAGAATTCGGTATGCATGATGGTATACTAGATTTATTGTTAGAATCAGGAAAGTTTTAATTGCGAGACACGTTTGGCCTACATTCATCCCTTGATACTCTGTCATTTTGAAGACCTTACGAGCCTTTTCAGATGATTCGATGAGTCTTTGAACCGCAGGAACGCCTTTAACCCTAGGCTCCACAACGTGATCTCCGGCAAGCCAGAAGCGATCGTTGCGAAATATTCCTGGATTCCCTAGGCTGTCATACGTGCGTTCCATGCCCTTGATGGTGCTTTAGCTGATGTTTGTTTTGTGCTAATGAGATACCAGATTGAGGATGTGTCTTACCGCCCAAGATGCCTCTGAAGCCATGATCCAGTCTAAAGACACTCGAATTGTCTCGCCAGTCCTAACATAGCCTTTGGAGTCAATGGCGTGCATGGCAAAGATCTTCTCTGTGACATTCATCGGCGGCCTGTCTTTTGGAGCCACTTGTTGAATACTCTGTCCAACGAGTTTCTTTCGGTCATCCGAGTTGAGTGCCTCCAGCCCTGTAATCATAGAAAGCGGTTAGTAGACAATATGTATAGAGCATGAAATTAGACCTAGAGATTACGTACACGCCGATATAAGAAAGCTGATCTCGCGTATGTCATCTTGTGTTGCTTCCTCGTCTTGTCTCAGACCCAGACCTCCATAATTGGGCGACGTCGAGCAAAGTTCGGATACTTGTGAAAATATCTGACTTTCTCTGAAAGCGCCCTGCTCTGAAAGGACAAGGCTTATGTTACCAAGCAACGTAATGGGATGCACAACATCCTTGGGTACGTTGGATTCGTTGAGCTTGATACTTCGAGATTTGGAAAGTAGACTCGCCCATTGGGATAACAGTTCGCTACCATTAAGCTGAGTGGCTGTCATCTTGATTGCAATAATTGGACGAAATGGGTTTACGATAGTTTTAGCACAAGATGCCGGTCGCGATTGGTATTGTTTATTGACCTTTATAACATGTAGCTCAATATACTTAAATCCGTATTATGTCCCGGGTTTCCTTAACGCCTTTTTCAGCAGTGTGGGGGAGCGACAAATCCTTGTCGCAGAATGCCGAAAATCGCCGTAAAGGGGCTTTTCTTTTCTCATGATGCCGGCGTTTGACCTGCTGCAGCAAGCAGTAGCCATAGATTGCGCGTAGACTCATCCAAATCATGTGTACCAAGGAAACTCTCCCATCTAAGTTGCCAAAAGATGCCGAGGGGACAATTGAACTCCGAGCTCGGCCCTTCTGGCTGCGACGCCACAAGCGAAGTGCTCTACAACAAATGGCCGATCGTCCTGCTCCATCCTGAAATCGTTTCTGCCTGCTTGGAAACGATATCCTCCTGTTGTGGCGAGTCGCAATTCTGCGGTGTTGCATAGGAACGAGTGAAGCGCTTCTCAAGGTGCGCTTTACACATGGGGAAATGCATCGCGGGATGAACTCGGGAATGATGAACGGAAGTGACTGAAATGGATATATTGATCGTGAAAATGAAGAAAACATCTACCTTCGTATGTAAATCTACGTACATGTAGTTACATACGGTAGGTACCTATCAAACTTCAATAGGCGAGCGTCTCCATGTCGTTCCCCAACAAGGAATCTCAAAATGGCATAATCACAGTAAAATAGAGACAGATTTGATGATGAGCTATTCGAATCCAGGTTATGGTTACTTTAAATCTGATAGTATGTATATTTGGGATGTTATATGCCTTAGTCTCTCTCAATTCTCATGAATATCCTGCCAGATTGCGGCGTTGTCTGACGCCTTTGCTGCATAAACCTCATTTCTCCTCAAGTCGCTTCAGTATAAACGCCATATAAGTCTGAATATCTTCCAAGATGGCAGCGTTTTCCGCCTCCTTCCTAGCTGCGTTGTCCAAAGCTGTTTGAACGACGCCATTGATCTTGAGTTTGATGTTTGGCCATATCCGAAGCCGTCTTTTGAACAACGGCTTTGAGCTCAGCTTGATGTTTCGCGATTTCCGCAGCAACCATTTTACCATTTGCAATAATGGAGTTATCAATGGATTTTTGGAGCTTGTCTATCTTGATATGAAGGCGAAAACAATCTTTTTCAAACAAAAGCTTCATATCGGATACGCCCTTTGTGACGCCCTCATCCAGGCCCGATGATGTCTTGCCTTTGGCAGATGATCTCGCAGACAAATTCGCAGACGAGTTCTGGCTGGTAGCCGTCTTCTCTTCATTGCGAGTGTCGGCAGACGTTGATGAAATCGGGGACTTTGCTGATTTCATGCGCTCAAGGAGATTTTTGACGTCCCATGCCGGCGCCCGGTTGGGCTTCTTCGCTTCTCTCTTCGACGCGGTTTGGGATGGCGCCCTAGGCACAGCGCAGTTGTCGAACAATCTTTGCGGAGCGCTACGTCTTCCGAATAGCGTTTGAGAGGTGTTGGTGTTTTCGGCTAGCCTCTGAGGGCTGTCTTGGCGTACAAACAGCTTCGAGCCATCAGAACGGTTTGCGCGGGACCTCTCATCGAAGGAGTAGGCTGTTGAACAAGCTTCCTCAGCTAGAGACGACGCCTCCCAGATACCTCTAGAGTGCAACGTGGGGGGAGCGTTGGTAACCGACACAGGAGACTCTTCGATTTTCACCCGCTTTCTCATATAACGCTGTGTAAGGCTGTCTAAGGCGATGGAGAGCTGAATCGGGTTGTTTTTCGTAGTGGCGGTTGATGCGGAGATTTGCTCTTTTGCAGTCTCCCGAGGTCTCTTATTCGTTGTTGGAATCGAGTTGGTCTTGGAGGCCTCGCCGTCGGCTGATGCTGGGAGGTAATGCGACTCTTTGGGATGGAGCTGGAAGTATTCTTCCGAATAGTCCTCCACAACTCTCGTACCAAATTTATTCCTGACGACTTCGATATAAGTGGGCGGGAGCTTGGGGCCGTAGAGGGCGTTGAGGATTACAAAATTGGCCCAGCTGACGGATTCCCACGCAAAGTTCTTTTTCTGAGCTTTTCGATACAACCAATGGGATGATGCCGACTTAGCGGCGCTCGCCGTCCGAAGATATTTGCCATCTTGAATAATTTCAACCATATCCTGCCGGACATCTGCCATCATTCTGGTAGCTTGGGAGTAGTAGGCGTTTAAAACCGCAATAGTATCCTGGTAGTCGGGTGTACCAAAAGCGAGGTCGTATGGGTAATCACTTGGTACCGTCACGCAATAGCCTTTGGGTCAAGTGAAGTAATCAATCCCTTTGCGAAATCCTGATATAAATCTCAAATAAAAGAAAGAAAAGTGCTGTTGTGCAGAGCAGGCAGCGTCGGCTGGTTTAGGAAATTATGAAATCTTGATGCCCGCCAAAAGCGTCCATAGGGGTGAAACAAAGCTGCTGTGCCGATCAAAGCCACCTTTTTTGATCGAAGTCACCTAGGAAAGCAGGCAGGCAGGCAGGCAGGTAGGCAAGCAAGTTACCTTTGCTTCTAGCGCGTTATTTTTTTTCATGCTTGTAGTAACCGCTTTCTTCTATAGTAAAATGTATATTAATCTATAGCGAGAAGATAAGGCTTTCTATTATATAAAGTATATTATAAATTTAATCAAATATTATATAAAAATAAAATATTTTTACTTAAGAGAAATATTTAAAAGCAGTAGATAGATTTATAAGGTATTAAAATATAGTAAATGTAGCTATTATAATATAAAAAAAAAAATAAAAAAAAAATACAACAAGATGACCAGAATCATGATCCACAGGGCACAGTTACACTTCATGCCAGTAGGAGTGGCAGAAGTAGCATACATGTAGGTAACAACTACAGCCAGAGTGCCCAGTAACAGTATTGGAGCGTTGGGCAACTTTTCCCATTATAGAGAATAGCAGTCACATTAATAAAAAAATCTGTATCCCCTTCTTATTCATATTTTCGCAAATCCTCCAACGCAAACGCCACTCTCCTCATAGACTGACAGACGTCGTTTTGAAGCTTCTTTTCTTCGTCCATGCTTGATCTCACTTCCATCGTGAACTGATGGGCCTCTTCTTCAAACGCCTGGTCTTCGGCTCCGATTGCCGCAGTTTCTTCTGCTGTCTTGTTGCCGGCTTCGATTGTTTTATCCACTTTTAGTTTGATCTCAGATAGATTAAACCTTTACGGCAACTTATCCGTGGAATTTCATCTGTTGAGGATTTTGGTCAAGGCTATGAGTCCCTTGCTAATGCGCCGATTTTGAAAGTTTGATCTGGTGAAGTCTTCTCATCATCTTGCACTATATTTGTCTGATCCACGCTCTGTTAGTGGACTGATTGCTGCTTGAGGCTCTGGGGCGATCTGCGGCGTCCATGTCATCGCCTAATCCTTCCATACGGCGTCTAAGCTCTTCAAGTTCTTAAAGAGTTAGCTCTTAGAGTGCCTGGATGCAGGTGTATATGCGATGACACACCATCTGTCGACACCGTGTACACTTGACAGCCTCGGCATTATAGTTAACCTGATTGTATATGATCGAATGATGACAGCAGAATTAGGACTTGTCTTTCGCAACTCGTGCTCCTGGCTAGCTAGATGTCTTCCTTCCCTGTCTATAGCCCTCAAATCCGGTCTTAGGACTGGGAGAGTCGTGGATGCTGAGGCTGGCGAAGTGATCCTGACATTGGAAGAGCCTTTGCATGGACTTTTCTCGTTATGGCTGATGGTTTTTCTTCATAATTACACTATCTTCTAGCTCTTTATTACCGACAAGTATTTTTGAACGAGCCTTGACAAGCGCGTGTGGCACGCTTGAGGAATATGTGGTGTTAAGAATTGGCACTGGTGCCATTGCTGCCGCCATGTTCCAGGTCGAATCTGCATATACTGGTTCTCAAGATTGTGCCCCGTAAAGAAACTTGCTTCCATGAAGCGTATACAAGATGATATGCTTCACTGCTGTAGCATCCTTGTTGTATGCAACGTAGAGTGACGGGGACGAGGCAAAGAGTTCACATTGCAACGTGAGAGAAACTCATGCCCTTGTTTCATAAACACTTCGACAGTCTCTGCCGACCAACAAGGCCATGGGCGAGGACATTATTCTTGTAGGTCAAATTAACATTTTTGTGGATATGATTCCGGCCATGGCGACCCAAAGACCTTTTCCTCCTAGGACCTTCTAGGGTGTTATGGAATAGAATCATGTTAGACGTTGAGATTGTTGATGGAAATCCGATTTCATTGTCTTGTTGCCTTGTACTTGGGTTGCTTGAGTCTTGGGATACGCATAGCAGACTCGCCTCCGGTGCTTGAGTAGCGTACATGTAGATATAGCAGATATAGCAGATATAGCAAAGGTAGTAGAGGTAGTAGAGGTAGCAGAGGTAGTAGAGGTAGCAGAGGTAGTAGAGGTAGCAGAGGTAGTGTTATGGGATAAGCGACAGGAGAGCCTACGTCCTCGAAGAGATCTCTACAATGCAGAACGTAGGGATCTCGAATAAAGAGTGGGTATGGTTCAATCCTCTATAACAAAGCAATCAGGGCTAGCCAACTATATACCAATGAGGGACCTCATTCGTCCAGGGATATTGGGCAGCATCCCCCAACAGGTAGTAGGGAGCTATAAGCAGAAGGTGATTACGTGTAGTATAGATGCAAACCAATTAGATGCAAACCAATAGAGGTAGCTGCTGCGAATTACAGGTGCAAAACGTAATCTAACCTAACAATCTGCATAAGAACAACTAAGCGACTTTGTACATACTATCACAGCAATCTGTCCAAGTCCATCTGAGCACCTACTCCTTCTCATGCCCACCTCCAGCTTCAACCACATCCTCCACTTGGTGAATCTTATCCTTTGAAACAATACCATCCTCATCAAAGACAGTAAGCGCCTCGCCGTGCTCCAGATCTCTCTGGAACAGCGCCCCAATCTTAGTAGCCTCGCGATCGAGAAACGTCCACGGAGAGCGTCCCTTTGTGAATAAAAAGTCCATTTCTTCAAGCGTTTTCCCGGCTGACTCGGGGTAGAAGAGGAATACGACGATGCTCATGAGGTAGCACAGAGCCATGAATATGATGTAAAGCTTCCAGCTGTTTCACAAATGTATGTCAGTATATGGTGCATTTTCTACGAGTGAGATGAGGGTATGCTGACCTGATCTTTGCCATCGCAGTAGGAATATACAAAGCGAACCAGAAATTCTATCTTCCATCAGCTTTTAAAGTCCCCAATGGCAGGCGTATTGCACATAACTTACGACAAACCAGTTCGTAGCAGTCGTCATGGACGTAGCGCGACCACGCATACTCATGCTAAATATCTCGGGAGGATACACCCAGGCGACGCAAGCCCACGTAATTGCAAAGACCGCAACATAGATGTACACAAAGGCGATAATCGTGCGCGACGCAGCAGCATTTGCAAAGTCGAAATTCGTCTTCTGTGTAAGCGAATCAAAGACAGGATTACCTGATCAAGAAACAGTTAGCAAGTGAGATTTACAAAGGATCAAGACAACGTACCCTCTGTTTTCATAAGGATGCCAATAATCATCATTGAGATGCCCATTCCAATACCACCGATAACCATGGGCCATCTCCGGCCCCATTTATCCATGTAGTACATGTTTGGGTAAGTAAAGACGTTGAGAACAACGCCCTGAAGACCGTTTGCCAAGAGGGATGATGAAGTCGCGCCGAGGCCAGCTTGCTGGAAGAGGAAAACTGCGTAATACATGATACTACCAAGGGTCAGAAAGGGTTATTGAACAATAAATGTGCAAATAATGAACACTTACACATTGATGCCCGTCATCGATTGCCAGAATTGCTTTTTCACGGTTAGCACCTGGATCATAAATGATAGACCTCGGGGAGACATACAACACCAATACCGATCCACATACGGCGCCTGTGTGTTCCAATAAGCATATCAAAGTAGCTAGGCGGCGGATGATTCTTCTCAAAGGAAATTTTGGCCACAATCTCTGCTAGCTCAGCTTGCACATAAGGATCATTGACATCGCCTCCTGCGTGAACCTGTGCAAGCACCTGCAGCGCCTCTTCCTGTCTGTCTTTTTGGACGAGCCATCGAGGCGATTCGGGCATGAACCACATGGTAATATGCAGAGTCACGGTAGCCTAAGTTTATTAGTTTCTCTCTGCAATGCAGGGAACACTCATAGGTAATGACTCACAATCATCTGTAGCCCCATTGGAAGCCTCCATGATGCGCTACCGTTGATATGACTTGTTCCGAACTGAATCCAAAACGCGATTAGAATGCCAAAGTTGACAAAACACTGAAAAACACTGATGATACGACCGCGAATCCTATAGATCCATTAACAAGAGCTTCAACATTGCAAAGAAAACATTCACATACTCTCTCGGCGCAATCTCGCTTTGGTACATGGTAACCTATCTCCATTAGCATCCCTCAAAAGCACGAGGCAATCCACCTTACCATCATTGTCAAGCATCCATTCCCAAGCCCATTGATGACTCTCCCCGCAACAAGAGCCTCGACATTATTCGCCGCCGCGGAAATAGCACAGCCAATCGTGAAAATCGCAGAGCCCAGCAAGATCGTCTTCCGGCGGCCCAGCCTGTCTGCAAGGAAAGCGCCCGTCAAGAGAGAGCCCGCAAAGGCTCCCGCCAAGATGGACGCCGTGATTCCTCCCTGACGAAAGTTGCTTGGATGGTTAAAGTAGTTTAAGAATTGTGGCATTGCCAAGATGCCGCCTTTCAAGTCGTTAGTCGGTACAGCGCCATGGAGCTATTCGGTCGTTGCGACCCAACTTACTCATTGAGCCCGTGTCCTAAAATGGCAAATGTTAATTGTCAATTTCCTCAACCGTGACGCTAATGACTTACATATCCAAAGGCCAGACCTCCGGTACATGGCGCAATACCATAAAAGTAGACTGCCTACAACAGAATCAGCGTCTAATCTCATCTCGGTTCAACTCAAGACCATCACAGAGTTTGCAACCACGTACCTTTCTCACCATATTGTCATCAACCGTTATTCAATTGATCGACAACTCTGTATCTTCAATCTATCACATCTAGATCCCGTCTCCATCATCATCACCAGACTCAATTATATACAAAACAAGACAGTACAGAAATAACCGAAGAGCCGATATGCGCGCCACGATTGGATAGCTTCGCTAGACGTTTACCCCAGACTCCACAACTCCAAATCTGGGGAAGCAAGCCAGACCCGTCGGCTGACTAGCCGAGCGCAAAAGAGGAGAACAACAACCAACAATCAGTAATTTCTCCGAGAACCAAAATGCAGCTTCAACCGGCGGGTCTTTTGAGGAGCCGAACTACCGGCAAAGGCATCATGATTGGACGTTTCAGTGAAATAGAAGCGATAGCTCAACGGCATATCACAGCGTAGCTCGTCCTTTGACAATAAAATGTGCGATATATAGTATTCCAGAGACCCAGCTTCTTTCATTTGCTTCTTCATCGGTTTACAACTGTATTTCACGATTTCCCTTAACAAGACTTCATAATGGCGCCCTCACGAACAGACACCACCAGCAGTAGAGAGTTCATCGGCTCCAGCTCACCAGCTTCAGAGGTCAAAATCACAGGATTCAAAGCTCACGGTAAGCACATGCTCAATCAGCACACTTTGCCTTCCAAGCTCATCACAAGCCAGACCTGAGATTTCCCACCAGCCTAGATCTCTCCGGCTCAGATGCCATGAACCCCGGCCCCAACTACAGCGCGGCGTACATCATCCTCCAAACAAACACAGATCTTTCAGGCCATGGCTTCGCATTCACCATCGGCCGCGGCAACAACCTCTGCACAGCCGCAGCCGAGATGATTGCCGAGCGCCTCGTCGGAAAGACGCTCGCCGAACTAACACAAAACATGGGTCAAACCTGGCGGCATCTCGTGTCCGACTCACAGCTCCGTTGGGTCGGCCCCGAAAAGGGCGTCATTCATCTCGGCCTCAGCACGTGCGTCAATGCCGTCTGGGATCTCTGGGGCCGGTACCTGAACAAGCCAGTCTGGAAGATTGTCGCCGACATGACGCCGGAGGAATTTGTCAACTGCATTGATTTCCGGTACATTGTCGATGCCATTACTCCAGAGGAAGCGATTGCGCTGCTGCGTGAGCAAGAAAAGACCAAAGCCGCACGGTTAGAAGAGGCACGCATCAGCAAAGCTGTTCCAGCGTACACAACGCAAGCGGGATGGCTGGGCTTTTCTGACGAGAAGATGGTGCAGTTGATCAAGTCGAATCTTGCTGTCGGCATGGATAAGTTCAAGTTCAAAGTTGGTGGCAATCTTGAAGACGACATACGCCGACTGCAGATTGCTCGTGATACCATTGGATACGACCGCATGCTCATGGTTGATGCCAATCAAGTGTGGAGCGTACCTGAGGCAATTGAGTACATGCTACAGCTTGTCAAATATAAGCCACTGTAAGTTTCGTCTTTCAATTGTCTAATCAGCAAATGTACTGATATAAACCGTCATCTCCAGCTTCATCGAAGAGCCCACTTCGCCTGATGATATTCTCGGCCACGCCGAAATCAGAAAAGCCCTGAAGCCCCACGGCGTGGGCGTAGCTACCGGCGAGCACTGCCAAAACCGTGTCATGTTCAAACAGCTGCTTCAGGCGGGATCAATCGACTATTGCCAAATCGATGCTTGCAGGTTAGGTGGCGTTAACGAAGTCATGGCCGTTCTGCTAATGGCAAAGAAGTAAGTCATGGGAAACCAGCCACGTACCTTACGTCCCTCGTTCAATCTAATCCATATCGCAGATTCAATGTCCCAATTGTACCTCACAGTGGAGGCATTGGCCTCAACGAATACACGCAGCACCTTGCTCTGATAAACTATTTATGCGTAGCGGGAGAAAAGAGTCTGCTAGAGCACATTAACTCGTTCCGTGACGTTCTGACAAACCCCTGTCAGACCAAAGACGGCCATTTCGTCACACCAGACGAGCCAGGATACAGCGTAGAGTATACGCCAGAGGCGATAGAGAAGTACACGTACCCGTCAGGCAGCTTCTGGAAGAGTGAGCAAGGACAGGCAATCATAAATGAGCCAAAGATATAATTACACATTTTGTATAGATAAGCAATAGATAGTGTGCGGGTGTTTGAATAGAAAGATGCTGCTCAAGCGGACTGAAAGATGTTTTGAAAGTAGCCAAACTCGTCCAGCCAATCTTCAAACAGTTGCAGATTGGTGGCATCAGAAATTGCAGCATCTCCAAGCTCCAAGTCGCCAGGGTCAGCCCCAAATACGGTAGAAGCAGTCTGTAGCATCGGTGCTGTTGCCAAAAGTCCATCTTGGATATCAGCAGTAGTGACGAGCATTGATGAATGGTCAGCAGTGTCATCATCTTGGCTTCGTGCCACTGTAAGTTTGACGGGATTGTTTTCAGCATTATTCGCTGTGAGTGGACGCCTCCAACTCGGGGCCTGGGTAGAGATCTCTGCTACTTTGCCGGCAGGCTGTTTTGCAGGCATATGATCATGGAAGAACGCGACGAGAGGGTCTTGCTCGGTTGTGCTGGCGTGCGCCGGTGGTTCTTGAGAATGCGAAGCTGCAAGCTTGAAAAAGTCGTGGTAGAAACTCGCGTGCCAATAAATGTCGCCGAGCTGTTCTAACAGCACCATGCATTTGTTGAATCGATCGATGTGAGGTTGTCTGCTGGATGGATCTGGCGAGGACCGCATCATAAGAAGATGGACAATGAGCGGCGGTAGAATGGCAGTAACGCTGTGACGCAATTAATTAGAACTCGCCGAAGGTGGAAAAAAAAGACAATAGCTACCATATCGTAGGGCAATATTTGACTAGATCCAGTCTGACGAGCTCGACGGCGAGCCTCGTGGAGTCCTCGGCGGCCGCTTGAACTTTTGGCAGAGGCAATTGTGCGCCACTGGGGCGACTTTCGTCCAGAACCTGGTGTGAGTTGTGAAGAGCGATGATAACAATACTTTGGAAGTTAGCTATAGAGTGAATGATATCCCCAAGAGTCGTGGTAGTCTTACTTGTAAATCAGATGTAAAAGAGCCCTGTATAGAGTGCGGATACCTCGCGTGTCGAAATCTCCGCCATTCCCCTCATGCAACTTGGCACTTGGCACCAAGTTGAGACGCCAATGTTGGAGAGTTTCTTCACAGAGGCTTATCTGTTCAGGCAGTGATCCAGCCGCTGTCGCTATGTTGTGCGGAAGCGACAACACTCCCTCCATGTACTGGCACAGTTTCACAAACTCGATAAAGAATTCCTTTACCGTTTGATCATCCTCGCTATCCCCATCCTCTTTCAGATCATCAAGCGTGAGCATGGGAACCGTGCAGTCCAGGCTGTTGATGTGCATAGGACGCCCCGTGCCCAGCGTAGTGAGCCGGTCTCGAACCAGGCATGCCCACCATATTCTAGCCCAAAGCTTGTGTTGCGGCTCTTGACCAGCGTTTCGATGTAATCCTAAGCCTTGCGAGAGGCTAATAGCTTGGTGAACCCAAAACCAAGTGTGCTTCTGTTCAACCATGGACGGGTAGTAGTGGCTCATCAGGAGAAGCGCTTGAATGTTGGTAATGTCATCTGATTCAAAATCAAAGTCGTACAAGTACTAAAAAGTAAGTATAGCCATCCAATATAGTGCTGGAATTATGGACAAACATACTCGCGCTCTTTTGTGCAGTTGATTTCTCGCGTCTTTACGCGACGTGAATCCGGCGTCTCTCAACGTGCTGGCAGGCACCGTCTAAAACCACGTCAAAATGAGCGAAACACCGAACAAATACGGGATCGACCTACCGCACTGGCCGTAAACACGATGGCTTGGAGAAGCAACAGACTGATGCCGTAAGTGTGAAGAGCGGCGTTACGGTCGTTTTTGTAGTAGCCTTCCAGAAAGCTGGACTTGTCGATGATGGGGAAGAACGGGTGAAAGAGCTGAAAATAGTTGGACACAAACTCGTCCATGACTCTCTTCGGAGGCAAGCTGAGAGCACCCTTTAGTCTCAGATACTGTATGTCTTCTTCGTCCAGCCTGGAATGTTTAATGGCCCCCGAGTCATCCTCATCGTCCTGAGAAACGACCAGCAGCGAGGACTGGCCGTCAGGGGCAAAGCTGCGAAAGAAGGGATAATGCGGAACTTGGTGCAGCATGGCATGCTGCGGAATCAATCGAGGAATCACCGGTGGCCTGGCTGCATCGCTGGCCCTCAAGTCGTCGCTCAACGATGGCGGCTCCTTTGCAGGCTCATTCTTGCCGCGCCTCTTCTTGCGGGCCTGGACAAGGCAATCGAAGCCATCGAGCTGGCATTTGGTGCATGGAACGCCGGTCTTAAGCACGTCGCAGCGAATCTTACGAGCGCGGCAGCACGAACAGGCTTTGGAGGCGCGTTTCTTCTTTCTGGCGGATGAAGCAGCCGCGGATGGAGGAGTCTGCTCGTCTGAGTGAGCCATGGTGCTTTGTTTAGCTGAGAGCGCTGGGAGTAGAAGCTTCGACAAGGATCCACGACCAGATGGAGGCAGACTGTCCAATTATTGCAAACAGAGTCAGACAAGTCACGAAGATTCAGGAATTAGAATCACGAGTTATAGCCCAGCAGTGAATGTCATTCAAGAACCGAGACGGCGCTGGTGGCTGCAGAAGGCGCTGGCTACTGCTGACTAACCGGCACCCAGCTCTCGTCCCAAGTAAGAGCCATCATTCGACAATGATACTGCAGGAGTCAGTATTTTCGCAAAAGGCAATTGATCAATTGTCCACACGACATATTCGAGCACATCCCATTCTCGCCCGCATCCACACGCAATCAGTCCCAACACGTCCCATCCTTTCTCCCAGCAGCAGTGCAACCACCAGACCCCTGCAGCCTCCCCTCCACCAGCGCTAAAAGGCCCCATAAACCGCCCGGCGCGTCTAACCTCCAAGCGCGCCAGGCTCTCTAACCTCACTTGAATTTCTTTCACCTTCACTTCCTGGCAGCTGGCAAAACAGCCTCAACAACGCCTCACTTTGCTGTCAGTTCAAAACCCTGAACAGCTGCGCCAGCTGGCACACAAAATCAGCAAACGAAACGGCGTTTTGCATTTGAACAGCTGCCGGAACAATGGGCAGCCCCGGAAGCCGAAATTCCTTCTTCTTGGCAGGTATAAAGTTCTTGTTCTTCCTCCTTGAACACTTCTTCTTCTTTTCCTTTTTTCACATCAACCAAACTCGCACCGCGAGATCTCCCCCCCCCCCCCTCCTCCCCCTTCTTCTTCTTCTTCTTTCATATTCACCTTCATCATCATCTTCTTCCCCCTCTTCCACATTATTTTCTTTTTGCTAAGCAGCTCTACTCTGTAATCTGCGATCCTCTCCAACGACTAACCTTCCCTCCTCCCTCCAGCAACACCAGCCCGTGCTATCTTTCCTCTCCCTCCATCTCACAGCACCTCGTCCGCCCAGAACAGCCCAGCGACAGTCTCCCAACGTGCTCTTCTTCCAATATGCCTCCCAACGTGCACTTCCGTCTTGTTCTTCAAACACGCTTCAATTCTGCTCCAAAACCGCTCCAAAACCGCTTCAATACCGCTTCAATTCCGTTTCAATCCGCTTCAATCTGCTCCAATCTGCTCCTCATCGTAAACCCATCTCCGCCTCCCTCCTGCTCGCCTTTGCCCCTCAGCGCTCCCCCCCTTTTCGCGACTTCGGACTCCGCAAGTGCTCGCGGTGATGACATCTTTTCACAATCCCCCTACTGGGAAAAGCCTCTGAGAAAGGAGCAACCTTTTTCTTCACTGGCAAATGACCGTATCACAAGAACAGAGATCTGAGCGAGCACACCGAGTCTTCTCCCCTTTCACCCTCTTTTTGCACTCTTCTTCCTTTTTTGTCCTTGTCTTGTAGGAATTCCCCCCCCTTCTTTGTTGGTTGTTTCTCGCAGTAGCCGCAATGACCGACAATCTTGCACCTCGAGAAGTCTCTTTCTTATTCCCTCATCGAGGGTTCAAAACAAGGACTCGTGATTTTTTTTCTCCCTAGTGGGATATAGTTTTCAATCGGAGCAGGCTGAGCCACAACCAACACAAGACGTAATTCTTACCCAGGTTGGTCGGAATAGCTAGTTTGGGTGATTTGAGAGGGTAAAAGGGGGAGCGAGTCGGTTTCTTGTTGTTTTCCTTTCGAACAAAGTGAAAAACCACCTGGTGATGATTCAAGGTCCAAAAAGCCAAATTTGCAGGCAACAGCAGTAGGAGTGACAATCCTTGGCTGCGGGTTGCCGGTGAGAACATTAAGAGAGCTAATCTGAGGGTGGCCCATTGATTCACTTTGTTTTCCTTTCTCCTATTTGTCTTTTTCTTCTACTATTTTTTGTGTGTTCTTTGTTTTTTATTTGTGTACTGAGGATACCAATCTAAGGACGCAGCAAGTAGTCACTATGGCATTCAGCAAGCGCAGATAGATGAATGAACGATTGATGCTATATACATTGAAAGAATAGACATACACACACAATATCACTGCACAGTGCCATTCAAGCAAAGTCTTTAAAGCGAAAAATTCTATTCAGCCCGTCTTCCTTCTGCTTTTAATAATTTTTACTCTCATCGTAAAGATCTTTCCCCAGCCCGGCTGATATCATGTGCCATCCATGGGTGGGTATTCCTTGGCCGGCCAGATGCAAATCGTACATAGTCGAAAAAAAAAAAAAATTCTACAACATCCTTGCTTGCTTCGAGTATTTGTGCTCCTTATAAAAAAAGTTGCTTTCATTTCTTTTCATCTGCTCCCTTCAATTCTTCTTGCCAACAGGCTTGCTGTACATCCATATCGCGCAGAATCCAACAAAGCCCGACACCGTCGCCCCAATGCCAGAGATCCAAGGCCAGGCGCCGGAGATGACAAAGCTGCGAGGCCACTCGTCGTGCGCAAAGTGGCGGACGCTAACTGTGTTCTTCTCTTCGATGTAAGTGAGGAAAGGGCGCTTGTAGTTGACCTTGAAGTTGAAGATGCCATGCTGGTCGGGGAGGGTGAAGGAGACGCCATACACAGCAGCATCGCCAGTGGTGCGGGTGCGGGCCAAGTTGAGGCGGTGGAAGGGCGAAAGCATGGAAAACTCGAGCTGGAGAACGTCGTCCTGAGGAAGGGAAAAGGGAACCCATTTGTCCCAGCTCCACTCAGAGAGAGAGATGTTGTAGGACTAGAAAAGAGGAAGAAGGAAAATGTCAGTGCCAACATGCAAATTTAAGCCCTTTTATGTGCCACTTACCACATCGTTCTTGATACGGTAGATGCCGGGATTCAACTCATCAGAGTCCTGCAGCTTGTGCTCAATACTGTTCACGCGCAGCACACCAATCTCCTGGAACGTCCAGCCCGATACTCTTTTGGCAAACTCCTGGTTATCGGTCCTGAAGCTGTTTCCACCAGGCTTTCCAACCACGGCCTCAAACCACTTGTTCTGCAGCATCTCGGCAGATCCCAGGACCGTCACGCGAGCAGAGTTGCGCGCCTCAAAGACCGACAGAAGCGATAGTTGCTGGCCGGCAGCGAACAAGTCATCGGCATCCAGAACCTCGGCCTGCTCCTTGGGGTTGTAGCTGTACGCAGTGGCCGAGGCGCGAACGACGGGCGTAAGCAGAGGCCCAGAGCCAAGGACATGGCCAACAGCGTGGGGGAACGCCACAACGCCGCCTTCAATCTCAAAGTACGGCTTCAAGCCGGGGCGAATGTTGATGGGCCCTTCGACAACGAGGACGTCGTGGGATTCGGCAGCGGAGCGAACGTCGTAGTTGAAGTGGTCGATGACGGTGCCGGTGCGCTCAACAGGCAGAGAGATGTCGAGCTCGGAGAGAAGGCCGACGATGGAGGTGGACGAGGGCACGGTGGACGTCTGCGCAACGAGGATGTTTCCGTCGGCGTTGACAAAGTTGACGAGATGGCTGGGCGTCAGATTTGGCCCCAGGCCTGTGTAAGAGTCAGCGAGCCATTGGGACATGTGCGCAGAAGCACTGGACGCAGCTCTGCAGGCAGATGCTGGGCTGATATCAAACAAACATACCCTTGACCTTGGAAGGCAGAAACAACAGGTGGTCGTATTTCCTCTCGCCCAGATGGAAGAGCGCCAGTCCCTCACTCCGCGGCGTCTCGTATGAAACATCGTAGCCTCGAGCTGCAAAAGATGCAATAATACCAAAAGTCAGCTAATTCTGGTCTTCCAATTGCAATATTCAGAGAAGAAGAGTGTATAAGATATGTCGTGCAGCATCTCGCAGCATCTCGCATCAACGCACCTGTCAGATCGCCAAGAAACTGGCTATACAAGTCCTTCTCAGCAACATCGTCCAGCACCACCAGCAAGCGATTGCCCGCCGTGCTGGCCGCCGAAACAGCCGCCGCGTACACGAGCGCAGCCACGCTCAGAATCGACCACATCGCGAACAATCAGACGAAATATGCGTGGGCGTGGTGGGAAAAGGTGCAGGTTTGCAGTGGGAGGACACCTGTAAGCTGGAAGCTCCCGCTATAGCTGTGCCTTTGGGGATACGTAGCCTCGCCGGCAACTTGAACCCGCTGTGGAGCCGCTCCGTTCGTCACTTGCAGCGGTACAAGTTGCATGTATCTCCATCGCAAGCAGCTCCAGAAAATCCGCCCGCCGTGCCGAGATTCTGCCGAGGCGCCGCAAGAGCATCACGACGAAACCTCATATCGTCACCCGAACAGCTTTGCTCCAATACCGCAACCCTCAAGATCCCGCAGACTCCAGTCTGAACCACAGTACGAGGAAACCCCCCCTCTCTTCCATGATCTACTCAACTCCAGATCCTGTAGCTAATCAATTGGTCTCTCATCCAGCTTCACAATGTCCTCTCCCCTCTTCTGGTCAACGCCCCTCAAGTACTGCAGCTGGGCAGCCCGCGAGCGTCCCGCCTTCTTCTGGTCCGTCGTCGTCGGAGCCGCCGGTCCGATCCTGATTCCCATCGTTCCTCCCATCCGCCACATGCTCGGCGATGTCGACCCTGCGCCGATTCCTGTTACTTATCCCGGTAGGTTTTTTTCTCACCACTTGGAGATCGCATGGCCATTGAGCGGCATGCCCTCATGTGTAGGATGCTTGGGGTGGATTATAGGAAAATGAGGAGCAAAGGCTATAGAGGTGCAAAAGATGTGTTTGGATAGAGTAAAGCTAACTAGAGAACACAAATACAGTTCCCGCCGGCCCTCGCAAACAGGTAACAGGCTACGACGACTAAACATGCTACAAAACAAAGACACTCAAAAAATATCGAATTCCCACGTCATAAAAACAAAGAGAAGAGCTGGGAATCTCAAACAAAGGGTAATTGATTCCTGTACATACTCACCAAACCACGGCGTTAATATACACAAATGTAAAGAAAGAGGAACATGAGAGCATGCCCGAAATCAGTGGCAGAGAGCAGGAGATGATAAAACCCTCAAATCCAACGAAATTACAAACGTTCTCTTTTCTGTTTTGCTTGTTCTAAACCTAGTACCCATCCAAAGCTTCTTATCTTCCTCCTTCCTCTCCTCTCCACTAAGCATATAATTGTCCAACTTTTAAAAGCACACGCCCCTTTTTTTGTAGTAATCTATCGTTTACGCTGGCTTCCTGCTTGCTACTCTCACAAAACCCACTGGCACATAAAAGAAACACAATCAAATCCTCTACCCCTCTTTCTCCCTTTTAAAAAGATTTTGCTTGCTACTCCAGACAAATTCCAGACAAATCATTGCTCGATTCATCCCTATCGCGAAATGGTGCGATACGTGTTCTTCACAGATGTTCGGCGGGGCAAACTCAGGCTCTACCTGTCTCTACTACCCGCGAAATTCCACTCATACTAAGCATATCCTGTCAGTAAAAGTAAATCATGAATACCCCCAGAAGATTATAACTCACCACTCGCCCATCATCATCCCCGGTGTAGAGACACGTCGGCATCGGGCTTATACAAGTAATCCCCGCCATCGTATTTTCCCCCTTTTCGCTATTATAATCAATATGATCCAGGCGCCGCAACAGCTCCAGAGTCCACTTCCCTCTTGCCGCGCTCTTGCGCCACACATTGACAATGCCTCCGCGGTGTCCCGTAAAGACGAGGTAGTTCTCAAGCCACTCATTCCCTGCACCTTCGTAAAAAGCGCAGGAATGGACGTAATCTTCAGAATCCGAGCACACATTCTGTTCCAGAATGAGCGCGCCGTTTAGAGAGTAGAGGATCACGTTGGGCCCCGAGCACAGCATGATATCGCCTGATACGTTATGAATCTGCGCACATTCAACATGGCGTACAAGAGGCAGCTTCCGGATGAAAGAGAGCTGGTTGAGATCCCACAAGAAAGCCTGACCATCCGATGAAGCCGTGACAAAAGTGCTAAAGGCTTTGCCCACTGCAATGGCAGTCACCGGAGTCTTGTGGCCGAACAAGCTCGATTTCAGATACAACTCCACTGGCTTTCCCGGCACCGTATGCAGAGCATGTACCGAAATCACACAGTCCTCTCCAGCAGTTATCAGTGTCTTGGAGTCAGCAAAGGAAGCGCAAGAAATCTGGCCAATGTGGAGGTTTTCAAACAGACCCGCCGGCCGGCGATTGTCAGCAAAGAAGAATCGAATACTGTTATCCGCATATCCCCATTCCAAATATTTGTCGTATGGCGGGAGATTGAGACGGAATGGCGACGCACACAGCAGGCGGTCCAATTTTGGTGCGTAAATAAGCGACGAAACTCTCTCGTGGCTTTCCAACAGCGGATTCGGCAGGCATGACAGAGAGAAAATGGCTGTATCCAGACGCTTGACGGATGATTTGAATTGCTCTCGCGGCGGGTGCGGCTTCTGGAACACTTGGTGCGGCGTTTGACCGAAATTGTGAATGACACCGGCAGATATAGCCCGCTCGTTGGTATCTTTAATCTGGTCCAAATCGACCGAGCCCGCATACGAAAGGTTATGGAAAACGTTGAGATTTTCCACAGCCGCTTCGCCTCGCTGCTTGAATCCAAATACCAAGTCAATCCATTGATGCAGGTTCTCGCTCACGTACGGGCTCTCAAGCGCTTCGCGATGCTTTGCAATAAAGATTTTAGGATCACCCTTGGCCCAGGGCGGAAGCTCGACATTATTGACTTGGGCGCCATTGCTCTGGCGACGTCCAAAATCGTACCCATTGATGTTTGTCAAGAATTCGGGAAGACAAAAGAACTCGGGAATCAGCTCTCGGACGTCTGTTTTGTTGTTGCAGGACGATGAAGTCCATGCATCGCCAATTGACTGGAACAGGCGATCTGCGTGATCAAAGCTATCTCCTTGGACAAGTAGGTAAGACTGTACAAAGGGCGGCAGTCTGATGAGGTAAGAGGACACAATCATGGCAGACGAATAATGGGTGCCGTAGTGGAACGGCGGCTGTCCAATCTCTTCGAGGGCACTAAACGTATCAATGAAGCCCTGAATGCGGTTGGGAGTCTGGGCACCCATGGGCTTTGACAAGTCGCGGAATGTTCTCGGGTCTTCCAGATCAAGATCATCGCTGGTATAATCAGCCAGAATCCACGGAAACACGGGATATTGGGTCAAATCATTAAAAGTCCGTCCAGCCATCGTATTGACCACCATTAGATAGTGAAAGTTGGAGATTTCACCTCTCTGCCAGCGTTTCATGATGGACGTCCATGGCGATGCATTGAATAGCGTTCCCAGCCTAGATCCCAAGCCTTGTGGAGAATCCTCAAACCCCTTGAGCATGTCGAACCTCCACGCATCTTCCGGGTTGGGAAGCGTATTCGCCGCACTTGTATGCGGTGCTTTGTTTAGCATCTTCGAAAACAAGTTATCTCTGACCGCTGTAGAGATATTGGTAAATAGATAGCTCCGACCATCAGTGAAGAAGATTTCGATGGCAACGTCTCGGAAAAGGAATCGACGTTTGGAGATGCTGATAACATCCTGCCATCTCCAATGCCTCGACTCTTGTTCTCGGCCACCGGCGTTTTGTCTTTTTTCAAGCGTCTTCGCGCCTGTTACGACTTGGGTAAACGGATCGCGTTCTTCGGGCGGCGCTTGCCATACATTCACAATATCGCCATTGGCGCACTGGAACACATTATCCATGATGTAGAGTGCGTCCTTTCCTACTATCAAAAGGCCTTCACATGCCTCGAGACCTGTGACCCGGGATATGTTGTAGGCGGCCTGTATCTGGTCGCCATGCTCCAGCCGCCGCCTGACTTTGCGATTTTTATCTTCAAAGTTCTCGTCGCCTTCATTTCGCTCATTGGGGTCATCAATGAGCTCAAAATCATCTTCTGCTGTGAGAACAGGCTCAGGGTTCTCAGACGTTACTTCAGGCTCCATGGATAAAGATGTCAAATCGGTGTCATTGGCACCATCCAACAAGGCGCTGGACCGTGTTGGCGGCCGACTTGCTGAGGCTGCTCGATCCCGTGAAACTGGCGTCGTGCTCAAAGCGGATCCACTCGTAGGAGTCGCTGACTGACTTCCTTTTGCTTTCGGCTGATACTTGTCTTCTCCCACAGGATAGTCGGGGAGAAGGCGCAGGCGCATACGGTTCCGTCCCTCTGTGCGATCCAACTTCCATTTCGGTGCTGTTGGCACGCTAAACACCGCTCCAGGCCGTTGCAAATCCCGTTCCATTTTCCTGTAGCCTGCTGCAAGGAAGGCCAAGTCATCCTGCTGATCTTGCATCAGGCGTTGGTACTTGAAATACTCAGTAGTATAGATGCTCTTCATCCAGGCGCTGTTGCCAATCTCATGGTTGAGAAGAGTTTGCTCCGCCGCAGCTGCCTCCATATTCCAGATTTTCAACTTGTCTTTGCGTTTGTTGAGACGAGATTTCGCAGACTCAAACGTGCGATGGTTCTCTCCACTGACAAAATCTTCCCAAGTCTTTGCCATACCGCCGAAAAATAGCATGTCCAACGCCGGCCTATGTTTATCCACCCAAGAAACGAATGCCTCGTCGTCTATTTCCGTCAGTTTCTGAAACTCACGAACGATTTGTCGCTGCTCCGGTGCAGAAGACCAACGCATCAAAGCGATTGACTCTTCGGGCTTTTGTACCAAAACGATGCGAAGGAAATTGGCAGCAGCGATACGAATCGATGGCTTATCGTCAATGAGTTTCGTGTAAAGTTGGTACCAAAACAGCTTTAGGTATTCGTCGTCAGCCCCCAAGCACTCCAGAATAGACATTTGCCAGTAAGCCATCTTGTCCATGAATTCCTTGGCCTCTGACTCCGACGTTTGCCGATTGTCCAAGTCTGAGAGCTTGAGCAGAATCGTTCGCAACAAGCAGCTGCGAATCGTTGATATGGCTTGGCTGCACAAACGAACGCTTTTCAAGGTTGCAATCTCGGGCCGTTGCAGGAATTCCAGCAGCATTCCGTTGAAGTCAATCATGGCTTCTGCACCGTTGAGGAACCAGCCTTCGAAGATTGCTTCGCAGAGGTGAGTACAGAGCCGGCCAAGATTGGTCAGAATCCTGGGCTCGCATATCCCCTGGCGCTTCGTCTGGACCATGTTTGTCACCTCGGAAATTGCCTTTTTCAGAACATATGACTCAAAATACGCCTGGTGCTCTTGGAAACCAGGAGGCATCTTAGTGAAGAGACCGAAACCCGAAAATTCTTTGCGGACGAAAATTTGATCCATGAAAACCCGCATAACCAAGTCCGTTATCCCGTCCAAGATAGCATTACCAAGGCCGCCAACAACAACAATCTTTTGCTGTTGGGGCAAAGGCTTTGCCAAAAGAGAAGACAACTTTGGCTCCTGAACGTTTTTCTGGGCAGTCAAAAGGACAAAGGACGACGCTCGTCTTAGAGGCGTTCCTTTGGGCGGTGTTGACTGTGGTGATGGCACAAGGTCAATGTTAGTCGTTCTAACGATCGGTGCCGGCATAGAACTACCGCCCATAGGCCTAATAATAACATCGTTGCCTTCAAATGTCAGAGCAGAGTCTCGTGAGTTCAGTTCCACGTCCGGTGTGACTGCATCGGCGCTAACAATGACCGGATAAAGAGCTGCCAAAAGCAAACGAATCCACTCAGACGATAGAGCAAAGTCTCTGAATTCAGAAGACCGCTCGTAGAGATTTTGCAAAACCTGGATAGCATTTTGAAGGAACACGGCGTGTGCACCCACTTTCTCTCGGGACATTGGAACTGTGGATATGGTCAGAAAAGATTTAATCACCAAGACGAAAGGGCAGAAACATACACCTAGGTTCTAAACCTCTGACAAGATCTGAGCTCGCTCTGGGTCTTGTCTCGTAAGCGGAAGACGGTCTAGGTAATCCGTGAGATGGCGTAAGACTGGTGGCTGGAGAATCCGGGTCCTCCTGGTACTTCATTACGTCTTTGAGGCCATGCTGAAGCATTGATGTGATGATAACCAGGGACTCGGGATAGACAACTTTGCGCTTGTCAAACTTTTCAGCCAGAGTATGGAAGTCAGCCCTGCTATCCAGGTTGACATCAGCCACATCCTGCCCAAACAAGATGCAAAAGCACATGGTCCATAGAGGAGGGAGGTCCCAAAATCGTTTTAATCGATTTGCCATGATTGTAAATCCGCCGGATTTACCAGCAAATTTTGATGTGTAAGCAGATCCATGAACAACAAGAAGGCGAGCGAGGATTTTGCATCCATGAATGACAGTCTCAGAGTCATCATCGGCAAGCAGGTACAGTAACCACTGTTTAGAGATATTGTCAGCCTATAGTCCACGTACTGCTCTCGAATAGCAACGGTTTTCCTCACCTTATTGGTTACCGTCTTGGCAAACTTTTTGATATTATTGAAGCTGCCTCTTTCGCAAAGGATCCTAGAGTAAAGGCTAAGGACATGGGTTCCAAGTTGCTTTTTCGATACAGTTCTCGTACCGCTGCCCAGGCCACTGCTGTCACTTCTATCTCGGGTCCCGCTCTTGAAGGGGCCGGGTGTGCTAGATCTTGAAGTGGCCAAGGACAGTCGTGGTGTTCGTGAGCCTATGGAGGTAGGCAAATGAAAAGCATAGGTGATGAAAAGTGACAAGGATCTCATAACTTCTTGACTCAAATTGGATCTGACGAGGGCTTCGAAAGCCCCCATGAATTGCGGAACGACTTCTTCAGAGATAGCCTCGCCTTTCATGGCGTCCAATAGTCGTTTCACAATTCCTAAGGCAACAATAGTTAGGGACCCATTGCCAATACTGGAAGAAAAGAGGCGATCCTATCACTTACTCATGCGAATCAACCTCCTACTGTTGAAGTCATGATGTTTACTGTTAACTGCAAAAGTCACGAATTGTTTATAATAGAGCTCCTGGACGCGCGGCCCTGCTCTGCGCCAGATATCCAGGTCGATGAGGAGGATGCGGTATGCTAAGGGGTTGATGATGAAAGAGTCAATAGGATCGGAATGGTTATATCCGACAAATCCCAAGACCAGGCTGAGGATGCGGAACGCAAGACTTTCACGCTCTTCGTGAGAGACCGAAAGACGGAACGTCGGCGCATCGCCGGCAGTTCCAGAGCCACCATATCCGATCTTGAAGCGTAAAAGCATCCCCAAGACGCTGTATCCGTTATCTCTCTCCATGGCTTCACTATTTCTCCAACTCTTACGAATGCAATGGAACATGATCTCGATGGCGTGAATAGTTTCCTCGACAGTTGTTGCTTTTTCTAGAAGCTTGAGGGCCAATGGCGTGAAGCCGGCTAGACGCCAGAGGTTCTCATCAAAATATGAAGGGACGGTCACGATTGGAGACCCCCTAAAGGAAGCAATCCCCTGGCTTCTGAACAACGCATCGGTGAGGCTTGGCACCGCACAGTTGATGGCGAGAGGAGATGCTTCCTTGCTCGACATGCGGAAAAGATCACGAGTGGATGAGCGAGGGAGCGCTCGGAGAACTCCCGTGTCGATATACTGCACGTTTTCTGGAAAGGTGGCAGAAGGAAGGATACCGAGCAATATTTTTGACTCTGGCAAAAGCGAGCTTGCCTTATCGCGCACTGCTCTGAGAATATCAGAGTTCTCGTCCTGCCCGGAATGAACAATCTCGTTGCGCAAGCCTAGCTGAGCTGATGCCTCATAGGTCTGGAAGCCGCCCAGAGCGTCTTGGAAGTTTCCTTGGTATCGCGGTCTGAGCGCATGATGAACCGCTATATAATCATCGCTAAGAACATCTTCAAACAGATGGGCAGATGCCAATGACCATCTCGAAAAGACAAGGCCAGGGCCGCTCTGGTTGGACAAGTCGCGAGGGGTGCCGAGGAATGCCTGTACGGGATTGTGCTTGTTCTGATTCGAGTTGAACGAGGCAAATGTTTCTGTGCTTCCATTTGCCAGTGGAGGCATATGCGGGTAATTGCAACGAATCTGCTCCGTAAACTCTCCATTTACATAGAGAGATGCTTTACTAGCGGACATTGTCTTTGGTCGACGATGAACAACGGCAATGTGGTACCATTTCTTCTCATGAAATGTCACAGACTTGAATCTCACGCTGGGCTTATTGGAAAAGACTGAGGTCTGAAGGATAAAGTTGTGGGTATCTCGTTCCAAGTACATGAGGACGAAACAAGTTTGGGAGGAGTCAAAGACTCCAAAGATGGTGGTATGCGCGGTTGGGTCGAACGAGTCGACACGTATCCAGGCCGTGAAGGTATATCCAGCCGAGGACTGGGGAGGGAATGAACGGCCCAAGGTAGGGAGTTCCAAGGAAGAATGGCCATGGAGCGATAGGTCAAACTGGAAAAAGGGAGGGCCGGTGTATTTGGAGGTCATTTCTAGGAAAAAGTTGGCCGCCTCCTGGCCTGGCGCTGACAACAGGAACTGGACATCTGCAGGCTGGTTCACACCGAGGTACATGAGCGATCGACATAGGGCCAACACGATATCGCGTTCTGCCGGCGCCAGGTTGGACTGAGGCGAGAAGGCAGACTCGAGGAACTGCGAGAGAACGCCAGTTGAATGGATCGCGGCACGGTTGTATATCGAGACCGATGCTGCGCTGAGGATCGTCTCGAGCACAATCAGGGACGTCGGACTCGGGGTAGAATTCTCGGGCCTGGGGATAGCTCGCCAGAAGCTCACGACAGCTCTGAGCAGCTCTGGATGGCGTATTATCGTCTTGGCAGTGACAACCTCGCGCACGCTTGGTCCAATGTTCCCGACGGAGCGCGCAAGCACAAGATCCCATTGTTCGTCGGCTCCATCTTCGACTTCGTTTTCAGGGGCATCATTCTGGTTGGTGTTGGTCTCGTTTTCGTTTTCAGTGTCGGCATCGGATTCCGATCGTAAGGCTTTTGCGGTAGACTGGCATAGTAAATCCAAAGCTTCGTCGTCCAGCGAGAAAGCTAGAAGCTTGCCAAACACATGGCAGCTGACCCAGACGTCGGGCTCTGCGCCTCCCAAGCCAATGCTCGCGATGGTCTGCTCCAGAGCTTCCCATCCACCTCCGGCAACTCTATAGCGGAAGAATCGCTTGTTGCCGGAGTGATCTCGAAACGCAGCTGACAAGACGCTCAGAAAAGCTCCAATCAGCTTGAACAATGACATCATCTCAGCCTGGCTCCGCTTCCGCGGATCATGGTAGCCCGCAAAGCCACGCAGCACGTCAAGCACGCATTCGAACCCCCCCGCGAGTCGAAAGGCATCTTGGTTCATGGACGCCGGAGGGGCAGCTATCAGCTGGGCAAGGTTCCGCAGGCCCTTGGCGAGCTTGGGGATGTCGGGGTAGCCATCGCCGGTTCGAGATGTCTGTTCGTGGATAAGATCATCGAGCAATGTCTGCAGGACTTGGACGTATTTCGGGTTGGTGTTGGCCGAGGTGGACGCCGAGGTCGACGACCGGTATCGCGTGGGAAGAGTCGCCATGATGCCGAATTCGCATTCCAGTAGGTTTGCCCTCCAGGGCCCGTCAAGGGTCCAGGCCGTCAGCTATCCGCAACGGCATTGAAGGACAATCGGGCAAGCAGCTCGGAGCTCTGGCGCGGGGCGCATGAAGCTCTTGGACGGCGGTCAGCTGGCCCAAGGGAATGCCAGGGCGTCGCGGAAGAAACGCAAGCAAGGGGCCTGAAAGAAGGAATGACGATGACGGCGCGGAAGATGCCAGAACTCGCTCAACTCGCAGGGCAACCTCGGGTGTTGGGGGGAATCTTGCAATCTCTCGACGGTTGCTTGCCGGGCTCTAGATGAGGTTGGAGCCTGCCAGCTAATCCGCCGTCAGCCTCGACCGTGGCTGAGGCTCGGGCGCTGCGGTTAGTGGGAGGATGTGGCACCAGCGCCGGCAGCCCCGCTAAGTGGTCCTCTACGGAGTAGGTCTGCAGGCGAGCTTCAGTGCAAGCTCCAGTGCTTCAGTGCTTATCGCTGCTCAGGCCAGGGCATGCGTGGCTGATAAGGAGATAAGGGGCAGAGTGATGCCATCACATTGGGTGTTGAAGTCCTATTTGTATCTACATGCAGGTGCTGATACAGCTGCCAGGCAGACATCTCGAAAGCAGATACGCAGGCAGCTACATAGACGGTACTTAGTATGTACATAAAAGCAGTGTTGAGCGATGAGAATGATGAGAACAGATGGCATTAGTATTTGGCATCAGAAAGGTATATCGGCAGAGTACGCCTAGATGGCTGTCGTATCAGGCAGAAGCTGTATCGGACGGACAGACAGACAAACAGGCTCCATCTGACAAACTTACGAGCCGTCGGAGAGAAAAGGAGTCGGCGTTTTATGAAGCGCTCGCTCTACGAAGGATGCACTTCGTATCTGCATTTGATGGGATGATGCACAAAATAATGCGTTGGGATTAGAGCTCAGCGAAGAGAGAGCCCTCGGCCGATCGCGGCGCTGGCCGTAACTTGACCGTGGCACAGATTAGAATTTGGAAGAGGCGGAAAGGGGCTGCTTTAAGTTATGGATTAGGAGAAACCTTTGTGCTGGCGATGGGAGCTTGTACAAACAAGTGTAAATCAGGCGAGCACGAAGTACCTCATGTAAGGAGTCAGAGTACAGGGAATAGCCGCTACCAGGTTTGTATGGAGCGGCCTCGCAATCGTGTTAGCATTTCCTTGAATGGGTGCTGAAACGGCCAAGGGCTGGTCCTCAACGCTCACTGTGTCATGTAATCCTCACGTTCGTACTCGTACTGGCCTACCCGGGCACGAATCGAGTCTCAAACTGGCGTTGTACAAGTATCAGTACTTGGCACCTAAATAGAGCGCCAGTGTCATCTTTTTGAGGTCATCTTGGCGAATAAGCACGCAAGCGACGCTCCCTTTTCGCTGCCAAACGCCTGCCATTGCTCCCATTTTCATTCATGTTACAATTCCCATCAGCAGCGCTCGACTACCTAGTCCAGATAGAGGTATTCAATAGCTGCACCCTCTATCAATAGCACCGGATTGCATGAGCTTACAAGCACCAACAGGTTACAGTGCAAATAGGTACTAGTAACTGCTGTCTGGTATTGAGTGCAGGCATGCAAGCCTCTCGGGTAGTTCACACGTGATGTTGAGCAGGTAGCATTGGTGATAATACCGAGTAACTCCGCAATAAAAGGGAGGCGAATCTCCAAGGTGCTTGCGTGCCAGCTACATGCAGTAACTGCGGATAGATACGGAGCTCTGTACAGTCATGAGCAGGCACAGGCAGTACACTGTATGTAGGTACTTATTCCAAATCTCCGTCTTATACAGTGCATCTTGCGTCTAACCGGATGCAGCCACGCCAGCCCAGCCTGTAAATAACGTTGATCAGCCCGGCATCACTGGACCAGCTTCTCGCAAATGGCACCTCCCTGGCTGCCGTCACGAGTCGCACTCAAATGGGCATGGAGAGGCCTTGGAGCAGAGACCGGGAGGCTCGTGACAAGACGCACGAGCCAGGATTGTTTGACGCAGCATCAGAAGGCTGGGTGGCGGCCAATCGGAGCCACTTGTATCCCCGCATTATGGGACGGGGGAAATGGGACCAGATGCACCGCTGTGGCCTGGATGCAGGGCTTATCGCCTGTTGAGCTGGCTGGTCCGGGGGAGCAAGGAGGACGAGATGGGGCAGCGCAGCGATAGCGCTGGATTGATGGACGGATGATGGATGTGAGTCGTATAACGCAATCATGGATACACCAATAGGCAAGTATCGTAGCAATAGCGCTGGCTGTAGGGAGCAGCGGTGCATGGGTGGCCGCAAAGGTGAGTGATGGGCATCGGCTGCCGCTCAGGGTCGCCCCCTAAATGCCATCCGCCTCCAATCCCTACGCCTTTGGGTCGTCTGGTTTCGTTTGCGTCGTGAAAAGGGCTACCGCAGGTACACGGCGCCAGCACACGACACACGCGCATACAGTGCCAGCTCCCCGGCCAGGCCGTCTCAGGAGACCAACGGCAGGTCAGCACGGGTTCAGAGCACAAAGAAGCCAGCCGTCGTTCCTTTCGGCACAGACAGCACAGATGGCGCGACAGGCGGTGATGCGCTGGTCCAAACTACCCGCAGCGCTCATCCCTTGTATCGCCGCTGCCTTGTCTCACTGGCCGTCATTGCGGCCGGAAGGAACAAGCACCAGACATGAAAGACATCGCCAGGCCTCATTTCGGAAGAGTCATTGTTCCGTCATGGCTCGACTTTGCCCTGCAAACGCGTCAACAGTACCTCTACCTGTAGGCTGTACCTGTTCCAGGCTGATACAGCCGATAGCCTGTGGGGCGGGACGGCATGGGTGCATGTGAGTCGGGCTCGCACTCCTGGCACTGTAGCAACGAGTACCGGATGTGCTCTGGCGCAAGTACTGCAAGTACCCGCGTGTATCCCACGCAGCCAAATGCCAGCGGCTTGCGTACGGCCAGGTACAAGGCTGAGTGACCTGGCGCCAGGCTTATCGCATCGCCCCGGCAAGTGGACTGGACGCGGGCGACGCCGCTAAACTCTGTTGGGGCCGCCGCCATGCCCTGAGCACCCCCGGCTCCAGTGATGCGTCACCGCGGGCGTGAGCGCTGAGGCAGCACTGGAGCCTCGTCCCAGCCGCCCTTATCTACTGCGCCGTCGCTCGTCTTCTCGTCTTCTTTCTTTCTCTTCCTCTTCCATCATCCTTTTCCCCATCCATCCATCCATCGCCGTCTCTTCTCCCATCTATCTGCCATCTCGCAGGAGGACGTTGGAGTTTTCTTGATTTCCGTCACCTTTTGTTTTCGTCTCTTCTGGCCCGTGTCGCAGGTTGACCAACTCCCATATTCCCTCATTCATTACATCTATCAGGACCATCATTATGCGGTCCGTCATCGCTCTCTCTGTGGCGGCCGTCGCCCAGGCCAGCTCTTTCCAGGTTGGCACTATCCACGAGAGCTCTGCTCCCGTCCTCAGCAATATTGAGGCCAACGCCATTCCGGACAACTACATCATCAAATTCAAGGATCACGTTGATGAGGCTGGTGTCGACAAGCACCAGAACTGGATCCAGAGCATCCACGATGAAGGCGAGCAGCAGCGCCTTGAGCTCCGCAAGCGAAGCAGCATCTTTGGCGCGGACGAGGCCTTTGACGGCCTGAAGCACACCTTCAAGATTGGTGATTTCAAGGGCTATGCCGGTCACTTTGCCGAGGACATCATCGAGCAGGTCCGGAACCACCCGGATGTAAGTTCACGCTACCATTTCCATCGCCACTAGCAGGTCAATTGAGACTAATCATCGCTATCAGGTCGAGTATATTGAGCGCGACACCATTGTCCACACTATGCTTCCCCTCGACTCACAAGAGAGCGTCGTTGTTGAGGATTCGTGCAACCCCGAGACCGAGAAGCAGGCTCCCTGGGGCTTGGCCCGTATCTCTCACCGAGACACCTTGGGCTTCGGCACCTTTAACAAGTACCTCTACACCGCTGACGGTGGCGAGGGTGTTGATGCCTATGTTATTGACACTGGTACCAACATTGAGCACGTCGACTTCGAGGGTCGTGCCAAGTGGGGCAAGACCATCCCTGCCGGCGATGAGGATGAGGATGGCAACGGCCACGGCACTCACTGCTCTGGTACCGTTGCTGGTAAGAAGTACGGAGTTGCCAAGAAGGCCCATGTCTACGCCGTCAAGGTCCTCCGATCCAACGGCTCTGGCACCATGAGCGATGTCGTCAAGGGCGTCGAGTACGCCGCTCTCTCCCACCAGGAGCAGGTTAAGCTGGCCAATGCCGGCAAGCGAAAGGGCTTCAAGGGCTCAGTCGCCAACATGTCTCTTGGCGGTGGCAAGACGTCTGCTCTCGACGCCGCTGTCAACGCTGCCGTCAAGGCCGGTGTTCACTTCGCCGTCGCTGCTGGCAACGACAACGCTGATGCCTGCAACTACTCCCCCGCTGCTGCCACCGAGCCCGTCACCGTCGGTGCCTCTGCCCTGGACGACAGCCGTGCTTACTTCTCCAACTATGGCAAGTGCACTGACATCTTCGCCCCCGGCTTGAGCATCCAGTCCACCTGGATCGGCTCCAAGTATGCCGTCAACACCATCTCGGGTACCTCCATGGCCTCTCCCCACATTGCCGGTCTCCTGGCCTACTACCTGTCTCTCCAGCCTGCTGGTGACTCAGAGTTCGCTGTTGCCCCCATCACCCCCAACAAGCTCAAGAAGGACCTCATCTCCATTGCTACCCAGGACACTCTGTCTGACATCCCCTCCGACACCCCCAACCTGCTTGCCTGGAACGGTGCTGGCTGCAGCAACTACTCCCAGATCGTCAAGGCTGGTGGCTACAAGGCCAAGGCCCAGAAGCAGACCAAGCTCCCCGCTACCATTGAGGAGCTCGAGAACGCCATTGAGGGTGACTTTGAGGTTGTCTCTGGCAAGATTGTCAAGGGTGCCAAGTCCTTTGGCTCCAAGGCTGAGAAGTTCGCCAAGAAGATCCACGACCTCGTCGAGGAGGAGATTGACGAGTTCATGTCCGAGCTCTCTGAGTAAGAATCTTTATTAAGCATATATTTCCTTTTTATTTTGTAATGGCCATAATGCGCCGATGAGTACGTAGAGTACGACGGGTTATGGAACGGGACCAGGAGAGACTATTATTTTGGGTAATTGGCATGCACTTTGGGCGCGAAGCCACTGAATTTAGTATCGGCTTTGCACTTTTACTTCGTATTACTGTTTTGCAACACCTACGTTTCTCGGACAGAATGCTTATACAGGAGTATCATATAATCAATACACTGCATTCATATGCAACCACTCTTCAGATGCACTCGTGACATGTTACTTTTGCGAAGATTTCTTGTTCAGGCCTGTCAAGGGCTACGCTCGAGGCTAGAAACCCGTGATTTGCTGCCAATCACAATCCCTGTGTTCGTCGACAAGTGCCTACTGTGGTAATGTCTCTGCTGTAGGCTCTGGCTTAGATGATGTGAGGCAACGATGTCGCATTTTCTACGATGCTGTTGAATATCGCACGCAAATGAACAGACAACGCAAACAGAACGCAGCTATTAACCAAAGCTCAGTGAATCAAGTCACTCCAATGGCAAAAATGGCTTATCCAAAGTCTTCTAAGCCCTTCCTTCGATAGCTGGATGTCTAGGCAGTTTTCGTTAGCAGCTGCTCTCTCTTACTCGGTGGTTCAATGCATCCTCTGCTCAAACAATTTTTTGCCAGCTGCCACACTAACCTCACTTCAGGATGCTCCTGCCATGTCCATAGCTGCGATATTCGCTGCGGATGCCTGAGGCGAGGCTACCTGGCTGCCTCCTTCCTCATGGCCATTGATATGAGTGGAAATATCAAAATTTCCGTCACCCACGGATCCAACTTCAATCGTGTTTTTCCCCCCCATATATGCCTCTGAAATAGCCAGTTCTATCCCGTTATCACAGCACCCATCATCAGTTGCCAGTCACGATCCGTTTGTTATATCATCTCCCCCCTTTACCACCAAAACGAGAACATCTTCTTCAACGCCAAATCTTCGTAGCGTTTCGGAAACGCAATCGCGGCAATGCTTCGCAAGAACAGCACCAGAAGTCAGGATCGCCGGCCCCTAAGCAGGAGCAAGTCATCCGTCACCATTGGCCGAAATACAGCCCATGTTCTCACCGGCAGCGAGCCGTTTACGGTTGAAAGAGATGCGTATATTGCTGCAACTCTCTCATTCAACCGCGCCCAGCCA
Source organism: Trichoderma sp. CBMAI-0020 (assembly GCA_030708095.1). NCBI lineage: Eukaryota > Fungi > Ascomycota > Sordariomycetes > Hypocreales > Hypocreaceae > Trichoderma > Trichoderma sp. CBMAI-0020. The sequence goes on along the minus strand of JAJNCI010000011.1, from coordinate 385,246 downwards.
CAGAATAGCAACGAGCGAAAGTCGCCGCGCTTAGTTCGACAACAAAGTGTGAGATTTGCCGGCCCAAATGCTCAGCCTCGGAGAATATTGGCCGCTCGCGCAAGCGTGCCTGCAGTTGGCAACTTGCCGCGACGTCCCATGGGCTCCCAGCAGTATTCTTTGGATCCAGAGGATGAAGCTGCGTCACTCCCATCGTACGGAAAGCTACGCAAATCGAAGTCAATGTATGCTCCAGCAATAGCAAAAATACCGACATATTCTTTGGACAATAGTGACCATTCCGATGTGTTCAATGGATGGCAAACAACATCTCGATATTCATCTTTTGCGAAAAAGGAGAACGAACCCATTTGGAATTCAGGCGGACCATCACTAAGGGCTCCAAAATCCATGGCTTTTCTCTCACACGGCCGTGAAGGTTCGACATCACGAACAAATACCAGAAATAGCTCAGAGATGTCCGACGAGCTGACACGAAATGGATTCTACGAGCCGCAAGGGAGCTTGAACCGCCTCAAGTCTCGGCCTTCAAGTTTCTTTCGATCGAATTACAAACAGAGTCCCAACCTGTCGGCCTTCCCCAAGTCTCTTTGCAGTAGCAGCAACAATACCACAGTGCTCTCTCCAGCATCTATTTACGGTCTCAATAACCCCTCCAGCATTCCTCTAAAGCAGCCGACCTTGCGAACTACGGCTCGCAAAATCTCCAAATCGCTCAAGAGCAGAATCAAGGGGCTGTTTGGCCGCCCCAAGAGTACAGATGAAGCGATAGTCCAGGCCGAATATCATACCCCGGAACGGGATTCAAATGATGGTAGTTGCTATGGAACTCAGTCAACAGTGCCTACACGATTGTCCCAGGAAGCATCCATGTATCAAGGACCATCCCGGATGCCTTCTTTCCATGCAGTGCCGGCGAGCCAACAGCTCAAATCGCGACAGGGCAGCTTCGCAAACGTGGAAACAGAAGATTGCCTGCCGAGTGACGATAAATCAAGAGTCACTAGTTGGACAGACTCCACAGCGGCGACAATTAGCCATCAGCCAAGGTCGGCTAACTGGAGCCGCCAATATGCATTCTCTTCTGAAGCAGCTGAGACGGGAACTTTGCCTTTATCTCACAACCAAGGGTCTATCCCTTTCGATAACAATTCGCACAGAGGCCCTACCGTCAACAGCCAGCGTGTGTACTCGGCTCTCATCAAGAGACTGCAAGAAACGAAACAACGACAGAGTCAGTCATTGGGAGAGAACCATGCGACTTTGAATGCTAGTGAAGCAGATTCGCCGCAAAGCAACTCGACCATAAGACGCCAACCTCGTTGGATCAGGTATGAAGGATCCACCAACACTATTCGTCATGTTCAGGAAGAGGATGATGTCTTTCAGGACCGCGCCGAAAAGACTGAGATGTCACGTTCTTCGTCCTCCAATAGGGTTATCAGAGGTCATGAGTCCACAGACTCACAACAGAAAGGCGATGCCTACCCCAACTCAGCTATTGATGGAGACTGTATGGCTCCTCTCGGTCAGAATGCTACAGAACTTCAGGTGGCCCCTGAAACTCAAAAATCGCTCATCTCAAGTCGGAGCTCGGCCTTTTTCGCCAGCCCAACATGTCATCTTTTCCGTACGACAAGCCCATATCGCCGCGCCCTACAAGCCACGATGAAGGCTACCCAAGCCAACGAGCAGCCCCAAACTCCCGGTACCAAGTACTTGGGCTCTTTGTCCGCACTTAGTCTCCCTACGCGGCGATCGAGCACAGATGGATCGGATGACGACGAACGAATGGCATACGCAGAGAGCATATACTCCAATTCTAGTGGGAAGAACATTTCATCTCCGTCAAAGTCGATGAAGAAGGATCATGGGGACGTCACCATCTTCCTTCCGGTTGAAACGCAAAGGCCATCCCTCTCGCTCTCGGGCCATCATGCTCGAGAGGTTTCTTCATCTAGCTCTATTGAATGGAAGACATGGCTCAGTGCCAACGTGTCGAGGCTAGAGACTTCACCCACCACATTGAGAACAGATTTTCCCGAAGAACCGTCGTCTGCTCCTCGCCATTCCAAACACATTAGAGAGAAGACTGAGATTGAGGCTGAGGGGGACGATTTGCTTCAAGACGGCTTGGGTAGCGGCTTGCCACTAAGGGTTGCAGCGGACAAGGACAATCGTCTGCCTACATTGACGACAGTATCGCAGCCACCAAAGTTTCAACTTGCGAATTCCTGGTACTCTCAATCTCCGGGTGCCAATGAAAACTCACCACCGGCAACAGGCGCACGAAGCCGACCTATTAGCAGCAAAGACACATCTCCGGTTGGCTCAAAGGGCAATTTGCGCACCATACCGTCAGTACCCAATGTCAACAAGGCCTGTGCTGCAGCCAATGGTGAATCGCCGCTGGAGATTCCACGAATGCGCTCTCTCAATACACTTGCTAAGCCGCCGTGCTCTCCTATGAGCGGCGAAATGCGACTTAGGCGTCAGTCTCGGACACGTCTCCGAGCCAACGATGCTTCAGCCAAGTCCAGTCCCGGGTTGACAACCGCCTTTGAGAGGCAGTTTGGGGTCAGCAAGACGGGCTCACCCGGGACGTGCAAGGCAAAGGAGCCGTCGGGTAGAGCGGATAGCACAGCCGGATGCGAGGCCGATGCCGGTATTGACGATATGGGGCGGCGAGAGCTCGATGCGCAGGTGATGGGAAGCAAGAGAATGGTTGATTTGTTCTTGAGCAGTCGCCGCAAGAGAACAGCGAGTAGTCAAATGGGACGGAGCAGCGACAGTCTATCGGCTGCATTTATCTAAACATGGGAAGCAAGTAGTAATGGGCGGTCCAAAGGCTGGGAAGGTGAGGCCGATGACACGCAGTTGGTGCATAGTATAAGTTGTTTCTGGCTTGTGTCGTATGATTTAGCATGGTGCGAGAATAACGAAACTCATATTCACAAATCCCTTTAGTTATTATACATGTCCTGATGGGCAGGCTCGGTGGCATTACTTTATTACGACTAGATAGAATCTCAGGAGTTTGTTTTACAAGCCCACGTGCCCCATGACTTGTTTTTTTGTCTTGTTCTTGGGAACACTTGATTGTCCGTGTATCATTTATTGCAATCATTACATATTATCTAGGCGGGTAGTAGGTATATTCTAGGTGTATACCAAGCAGGGAAACCCATCCATGTCTTTCGTACTTCATAACTCGCTATTGTACAAGAGGTGCTCTTAGGGTATATATATATCTCTCTCTCTAGGCAACTCGGATAAAAAGAAAATAGGGGGAGAGGGAGGACGCCGTTCTCCCCAAGCCATCAGAAAAACGCTCGTTTTTAATTTTTACTCGTCTTTATCGGACACGGGGCTGACGTGGACCTGCCATAGCCTGGCTAGCGATTGTGGAAACTCGGCTTGGCGCTCTTTGCTAACCCACTCGCCGTACTCTTCGTGGGTGACTTTCTCGGCGAGGATGCCCCTCATCTCGCCCCTGTGCACTGCGCCGTCTGTGAGAGACGAGTTTGCGCTGTGGGTGGTGCGCAGGAAGTGCCAAAAGTCATCCGTCACGCGGACGTACTCGCCCAGGGCCTCTTTGACGTTGAGACTCGCGCCTGTGGTCCAGCTCAGCAGGAGGGGTTCAATCAGGGGCGCGTCCGAGACGCTGGGGTGGGCAGTGCCGATGCTGGTGAGGAACCAGGACGAGCGGCTGGGCACGCGGTTGAGGACGCCGAGGGCGAGGTCCTTGACGGTGTCAAAGTGCGGGCGGTTGTAGAAGACGCTGCGCTGCCGCGACCACGAGTTGGAGTGGACGATGAGCAGCGGCACGTCGATGAGGGCGTGCAGCGGCCCGCTCTGCTTGCCCGGGTCGAAGATGACGCCGCCGACGGCCGGGTTGATGTCGGAGGGCGCGTGCCGGAGGGCCTGCAGCGCGCCGGTGGCGCCAAACGAGTGGCCGCCGATGGTGAGGTTGGCCAAGTCGAGGCGGCCGGCCCAGGAGTGCAAGTGCGAGCCCTCGGCGCGGGAGTTGCGGGCGAAGATGTCGGCGCCGTGGCCGTTGTTGATGGCGCGGAGGATGCTGATGGTGTCGAGCATCTCGGCGTCGCGGAAGGCGAGCTGTTCGCGCTTGTACCGTTCCGTGTCCATGGGCGGGTCGGAGAGGAGCTCGGCCTCTTTGAAGTGCAGCATCTGCCGGTCCTTTTCGCCCTTGATCCTCAGCAGGGTGCCGGGACAGCTGCCGTCGCGGTGCTCGACCGCTGCGACGACGTAGCCGCGGCTGGCGAGCTCGCCGGTGTAGTGGGTGTAGTCCCGCCGGGCGCTGGCATCGCCGTGGGAGAAGACCATGACGGGGAACCGTCCAAGACTGTCCGCCTCCCTCTCTCTCAGCTCGACTTTGGGCAGCTCCGCGTCCGACCACTCGACCTCTGCGTCTGCGGCGGCCGTCCCTAGCAGTGGCGCATCGACGTTGGCGGGAATCGTGATGCCGCCGGCAACCAGCCACAGGCCAAAGGTGAAGATGGGCCGGACCAGGAAGTTGTTGACGTGGGCGTACTTTGCGTATCCCGCCGCCGTCAGGCTCAGCGGCCGCGCAAACCAGTCGTGGCGCCGCCTGCGCTCCTTGACGCCCTTGTCGACGGGATAGTAGACGGTGAAGAGCGTGGTGCGGTGCTCAAACGCCGGCTGGCCCGTGGTCCGGAAGACGGTCTCGGACACGCGCCGCGGCGTGGGCAGCGCAACCTCGACGTCGATGATGCCCACGGCGTAGGGCCCCGAGTACGGCGGCAGCGGCGAGGCCAGCAGCGGCACGCCGCGCACGAAGCACAGCAGCGCATAGGCGGCGACGACGACGAGCGCGGCGCCGGGCCACGACAGCGAGCAGCACCCGCGCCGGGGCCGCCGGAAGGTCGCCGGCGACGTTCGGACGCGGCGCCACCAGCGCATGAACCGGCCGTTCCGGTCTGCGCGGAGCCATTTCGGCTGCTGCAGCTGCAGCCATCGGGGCTGCGTGACGGCGGGGGCGACCAGAGGCGAGTCGGGCGCTGCAGAGTCGTGGTCGGACTGTTCAGACGCTTCCAGCACGGGGTCCAGCTCGAGCTCCGAGTCGGACGAGCCGTCGTCGGGCGAGGGCAGCGCGCGGGCGGAGATGCGCGCGGCGGGCTTGGGCTTGGAGGGCATGGCGGCGGTGCAATGAGTGAGGCTATCGAGGGGAGGATTCGAGAGCGACGAGACGAAAGTGGCTGGAGTGCTGCCACTACAGGGGAGTCGATGACGTAGGCAGAGGCGGGACGGTGCTAGCAATCGGTACATGGTTGTTCTAGAAGCATGGGGGTGGATCGTGGGTATTTTGGGGTACTGGGGGAGGTACCTTTTCCTATGGATCTTGGAAAAAAAAAAAGAAGCAGAAACAAGGGGAAGCTGACGATGGCTGTCTTGACAAAGATTCTTAATTTATGCCGAATCCTATACACGTATAGAGAGTTACATGATGGACAGGACGATGGAGGTGAGATTTTGATATGTGAGCTTAAACTGAAATGCCACCATTTGCAGAGCTGCTGTGTACAGGCCTCGGCCGACTCTAGGGTATGGCAGCTTGGGGGCTTTTAGTGGTGGCAAATGGATGATGGCATGGATTTTGGGGATTGAGCAGCCATTTCTTTGAAGCAATTACTGTTGATTGTGAAATGTTAAGCATGCTAGGGTATTTACTTGGGATATGAATGGTATGCTGCTCTTGTATCGATTAGTGCAGAAGAATACCTCTATATCTGGCGGTAGAAGCTTAGCCGGGGCTTTTTTATTGAAATTATTCTTGTTTTCCCCTTTCCTTGCACGTAAATGTATTAGGATGAATCAATATTGTATAATTCCCTGCATCCTTCGTAATACCTGATATGATGTTTACTACCTGCACCCACTGACGCGATATCGCGAGGGCCAGCATACGTACATCTTTGACTACTCTAACTACAGGTCGAAAATATAGGTGCCTACATATGGTGGCAATAGCAACAAGAACCACGCAGATGTAGACCATTCGTGGCAGAGAAAGCCACACAAGGTCGTTCTATTCGATACAACGTGCCATGGCCATGCATCGCCTGCCTTAGCCTCGCAGCTTACAGAAGTGCTCCCTTGAGATGCATTAGCGATGTGCTCGTGCATACATGTACAGTAGCAGTTGGTGACAGCTCTGATTTCCAATGGCGTGTTGATGTCGGCGAACTGGACAAGATGGCCTTTCACATGACTCCTCGATTAACCCGTCTGAGAGCAAAGAGCTAGCTGTTGGTGTATGTGGTCTATACGATATACCCAGACTTTTATCTACACATGCAATCTTTCGGCGATACCACGACCTTCTACCACCACTAATGATGAAAAAGATGAACTGAGACAAGGGATCGAGAATGGCGGGGAACGCCGGACGCCCCGTGTTCATTACTACCTACATGCACTGACAATCCCTCGTATGGCGAACGGCATACAGTGCACGGTACGTGTGATTGGCAGTAATCCTGCAGGCTGTTGACTGCAAAGCAAGATTCGAGAGGTTATTGGTGGTAATGCTGCGCAAGTTGCCGTCCAAGTGCCAGAAACGTGCTGCTCCTCGGGCCATTTCGAGTGAGGAGTCGACGAACCGGGGATCCCCGCACTTGGCAGACGGATATACTGGTTACATCAGACGACAGCTTCCAACTTGGCCCGGATGAGCACTGCTGCCCAAGCACTTGGTGCGGAGAAGAAAGGTGGATGTATGTAGTAGTATTATTTGTCTGAACTTTTGGGTACATGTACCCGGGCCGCTCCGCTGTAATCTTGGTCATCTTGACTGATAGGTACAAGGTACCATCTCCATGCACTTGATATTATAGGCCGCGGAAAGTAATGCTACCTACCTACCTGTGAGATGAGACAAAGCACTGAGTACATACATGCAAACACGCACATGCTTTGTCTCGAGCCTTTGCGTCATCACAGTGTCTGCTTTCCAACTGGACAATCTCCTCCTCCACTCCCAATTGCTTGCTGTAGTGCTAGCACTCTGTAAGAATCAAGGCTTTCCGTGCAAAAAGCCCGGGCTGAAGGTGATTCATGCAAGCCGGATGCATAAAGCGGCCGAGTGGAGAGGGCTGGCGGCTTGGACCGAAGCACCCAAATGCAAATGCAGCCGCGCAGCCAATCGCGCTGCCTCGCTGGCTGCCGCGTGAGCCAGAAGAGATTGCATGCTTGGGCGAAGTGCTACAGTCTTGGTAGGCGGCGTTGATGCCGGATGTGCTCGTCTTCAACGGGTTATGAGTGATGCATCCAAGTTGTTGTTGGTACGTGCTACGAGTTGCTGCCCGCATTTGGCAGTTGGCATTGTCACGGCCCAAACGGTCGGTACATGTACTCTGGCTTTTCTCGGGTCCAAGCACAGAATACCCATCAGGCTTCATCACTCAGGTACTTATCTGGTGGTATCCAGCAAACAGACATCTACACGTGCGGGATTGCGGCGTGGCGTGACGGAAGAGGCAATGGCCAAACCCAAATAACACGCGCCTCGGACGGGCCGCAGCGGGAACTCGGTGGCTAAAGTCACCTGTGCCACGAGTATAGAATGATCAAGAGCACTCGTCTGCTTTGCTTTTTTTCTATTTCGGATCCAGCTCCAAGTTTGAGAGCAAAAGAGCCGGCCAGTGTTTGGTGGATAGGCCTCCCGCTTACAGATACCGGCATCACCTGTGTTCAGTGACGCCGCGCGCATTACAGCCGCCTAGTCCATGTGTATGTACTTGTACTGTAATAGGGTATCCAGTATTGCCCTATTTTGGAATCGAAAGAATCGGGCTTATTACAATACAGTACGAGACGAACCGTCATCCGGGTATAGGCCGGGGCCGAGTGGCGCGCAAATCTCGACGAATGGACTCAAATATCCGTTTTGATAGCCAAGCCAAGCAAGTTGTTGTTGGTAGATTTCAACCCCAGCGGCCCCTCCATCCATGGATGGTACCCCACAGACAGCTCCGAAAAAGGGCTGTTGGAGATGGTGCTCGAGTCGTTCGATTGCCCGTGTCAAAATGTGCCCGTGGCAGTGCTGCAGTAGGAGTCAAGAAGGATCGTCATGCCTTGTAGAATTCGGCGTGGGCTTATCCAGGTAAAGCGATATTGGCTCGAGCTGAAGCTCAGAAGCTCCATAATTGGCACCGGTATGAACAATACTTGTAGCTGAGCAATGGGCCGGGCGATACGAGCTTGTGAAATTAATGGCTTGGGAGGGGGGTCCTAAAGGGGAGCGGCCAGAGGTGAACAAAGACAAAAGAGGTGGCTCCGTCGAAGCCCCAGGCGGGTAGGCGGCGGGCCAGGGGTGGAAAGCAGCGGGTTGAACTTGGACGTCTATCAGTCAGTGGCATACTGTACCTAGGCAGCTGAGCCGGGCTTGTAGGCGCAAGGAGTCTTTTAGAACAATGGATGATATTACAGGTGGTAGCAATACTCTGTACTGGCCGGGCCTGGACTGGACGCACCGGGCCCGGGCAGCGTCAAAGCGCGCGCTGTGAAGCCTTGCTTGTGCCTTGCAAGGCTGAGCCCAGCCCGGCGGTGATTCCATCAGCACGCCGAGCCTGTGCTGGGTCATGTTTTCCTCTCAAATCACAAACACGCCAGTTACTCGCTCCTCACCTCTCACCTTTCACCTCTCTCCTCTCACCTCTCACCTCTCACCTCTCACCTCTCACCTCTCACCTCTCACTTTCTGTGCCAGCAGCTAATGCCGCTCGCAGACGCTCTGGAAGCACCGCTGGAACAACTGCCAAACCCCCATGTCCAGTGTCCCGCCGTAGCATGGCACAGTGCACGGGCTTACTGTCTTCCAATCTCATATCTTCCTGTCCCAAAAGCTCTCCGTCGTCTCCCGGCGCATGACACCACCCTGATGGCCTCTCCAATGAGGGCAAAGACGCCCCAACAAAGGACCCCGAAAAGACCCCAAGAGCTGCAAAGTCCGCCATCGAATCAGAAAATGGCGCCCCGAGCCTACGGGAGACTAGGGCAAGCTTGCGGGTGGGATGCGCGGATGGCTTGGGATGGAATGGCCATTTTTCTTGGTCAGCGAGGAGACGCCGTTGGCTTTTTTTCTCTTCTCGCCAAGATCGAGCCATTCGCAGTGGAGATGCGGAGCAGAGATGGATGGCGAGTGGCACAAGGGCCGATACAGGTACTCGGAAATTGGGCGAGCAATGGATTGATGTCCATTGTCTAGCTGAATAGTGGTTGCGTATAGATGAGCACGATTCATATGCCGGATCCTCTGAGCTGGGACATGCCAGGTGCAAGGTGTTATAGAGACTGGCATCCTTGAGAAAGAGCAGCCTTTCGAAGAAATCTCATGCCAGTGGTGAATATCCTTTTCTTACTCTTATACGCCACCACCGATTGACTCCAGATAAGCCATGTGAGCTGCCTGCCATGTGCATGTGGACTTGAAGCGTGGCGTGCAGCAGAATTCATCAAGTCAATGAGGCGTAATTTCACGACAAACCAATCATCGCCTCAAGCTCACCTCAGCATTCTCTCTTGACGCTCAAGTAGACATCGAGCCCAGAATGATAGCGCCGGGCCCCTCCGCTGGCCTCCGTAGCCTGTCAGCGCATCTCCAGCGGTGTTGCACTGTGCCGTACAGTGCCCGCCGCGCTGGCCCGTTGCACCTGCCTGTGCTGCGCTCGCTCTTGCATCCTCTGGCCACTTCCAGGTTTTACTGCTCCTCCTACTACTCCTACTGTACTGCTACTACCGCCAAGGTACCTATCATTTTTTCCTTCCTCCTCTCCCCTCTGTTTTCTCTCCCTCCTCCATCACGCATTTTTGTCAGTCTTTTTTTTTTTTTATTTCCCTACGCTCGTGCTCTTCTTCGACCTCAACCCCGTACTCGCTCTGCTCTCCAGCAACCAGTCACCTGTGCGCTAAGCCGGTTCCCGCTGTGGTTTGGCTCGGCCCCGCTTCGTCTTCATTTCTCCCGAGACCCCTTTACTTGAGCGATTCGACGCCTCTGCTTTTTTTCTCGTCTCGTCGCGCCGCGGCTTTTTCCTTTGCTTGCACCATCTCACGTTTGCGCCTTGCTGCCGCTCCGACGAATCGCTTGCCGCCTCTCCAACGCTCGGCGCTGCTTGTTTCCCCGGGGGTGAGTCGAGTCGAGTCCCCCGTCTGCCTCTGCTGGCCAGCCGAGTTTGCGCTGCCACATGGCCGCATCGCTTGATCCAGGCCCTCGCTTCTTAATCCCGCCCCCTCCACCGGCTCTGCCCTGCAACAACTCGGCCACATGCCACTACTCCCCTTGGGCGATGTCGCATCTTCAGCGGCTCCCCAGCCGACGGGCTGTTCCCATCTCTGCGCCGTGGGGATCCTGATATGACGACGTTGTTCTACTATCCATCGCCCCACAAATTGCATTTGACCGCAACTTTTGGATTTTATCTCGCATCTTGGCCACTAACACTTCCTCCGAGTCTTGCAGTCCGTTCGATAGCCTTCCCATCGCCAGCCGCCCTCCTCGTCTGTCCTCGCCCGGTCCATCGATTCTTTGTCCCCCCCCCTGACGGAAACAATGTCCTACTACGATAACCCCCAGTGGTCGGCCCCGAGCCAGACCCCCAACAACTGGGAACACCACGGCGCGACCACTCCTGTTCGCGCAGGTACGTTGCGCGCTCCCCTTGCCTCTCTCGATTCTGGGCGCCGCAACTGACTTTTTTGACGCCCACAGGTGCCAACGGACCACAGCCGCAGGACGACTACGCCTTTTCCTATCAATTTGATGGTATGTGTGTGGTGGTGGTGCTGCTGCTGCGGAAAATGGAATCCTGTTTTCCCCCAAAATACAACGCCTGTTGGTTGAAATTGTACACTGCTTCTTGGAGCTGCCCTTGACAAGGCGCCACGGGCTACTGCCATGGTCCACCCGAAACTTGGCACTATGGCGGCAACAAGACTTTGACAACAATCTCCCATCACATCTTCTACTTCCCTCCGTCGCTCGAGAATTGGCACAATACCGGGAAGAGGCTAACCGATGGATTCATAGAGGTTGATCGTGCTCACGAAAACTTGCAAAAGTCTGGCAAAGGCTACATGATGAACGCTCGACGTGAGTTTTCCGTGCCCTACTGCTACTGAGCTGTCTCTGGCTACCACTTTCCCTTTTTTCCATCTCCTTTTCCTGCTTGTAGTAAGTAGCAAGGGCTTCGACGAGAGGCCCCTTGGATAAAATCTCATGGCTAACCACGTAGCTGTTTTCCCTTTTGTTATAGATGGTCGAATGGGTGGCTCTCGTGCTCACTCTGTCAACAACTTCGATGACAATCGTGGCCCCCAAGGAGCAAATCTCCATAATTTCTATGCTTCTCAGCGTCACCAGTCTTCTCGAGGCTCCAACGAGGCGGAGCAGGTCTTGCAGGCGAAGAGAAGGATGGCGGCTCAGCGGGAGCGTGAGCTCCGAAACCTCCACACGGAGCAGCAATATCAGCGAAGTAGGCCTCCCTCAACTGTGTAGCACTTCCTGTCTTCCTATTTCAAAAGAAAAAAAGAGTGGTTCCCAGAGCAAAACCCAAAAATTATATAAAGAAAATGTTATTGGCCAATAGGTGGTTCAAGATGGACGCTTGCCTCTCTGGCCGAGTCTTCTTTTTTTGTTTTTCTTTTTTTTTCTTTTTGGAGTTTTATTGTGTTCATGTTCAGTGTTTGAAGATTTAGTGAGCAGCATGTGCTAACGAATCTTCTTTCTGACGTAGGTGTCTTGTCTGATGTTGCCGTCCAGCAGGGGAACAAGCATATGAGCGAGGAGGAGACTCGTGAGCTCATTGCTCGCCAGCGCAGCGCTTTGTATGGCGAAGGCAGCTTTGCCGACAAGGCCGGCTACATTGACGAGACTGGTGCCGTCCGCACCGGTGCCCCTGGCCCCAGCGGCCCTGCAAGCCTGCGAGGCCACTCCCCCCTCACATACGACACCATTGGCCGCGTCCCCCAGGCTGACGTGGGAACGCCCGGATCGGCGGCTGATATGAACGCGGCTGATGCCGGCTCGCGACCCCAGAGCACTGCCAGCCCCCAGACCAGCGGCCCGACCAACAAGGTCTTTGACAACGCCGTCGGTTCCCAGAGCCGGACCAGCACCTCCAGCCCGACCAGCGGATCGCCCCCCCGTGGAGATTTCGGCCCCGGCTCCAAGTCCTCCCAGGGAGCTGCCGTTGCCCCCATCGGAACTCGTCCCACCGGAACACCCACGGCCAGCGCCTCTGCCAAGCGCTCGAGCACTCCCCATGCCACCTCTGGCGGATGGGGCCGTGGTAACGGTGTCTGGGGCGGTTCTGGCCTCGGCGCCCAGGCTAGCGTTTGGGGTTAAAAGTCCATCTTTTGTCATAACATTGGGGTGACGGCGTTGAAAGGGACGCGCTTGTACATTCTTTTGCGTGTTTTTTTGTCATTTTTTCTTCATCTTTCTTTTTTCCCTTGAACGGCAAGGAAAAATGAGCAGGCTGAATTGAATTGTTGCATTAGTAGAAAAACCAGGCGCTGGAGGTGAGGGAAAGGAATGGATCTGTTTGGCATTTTTTGGTTCGGTCGTTTTTGATCAAGGCGGTTGATTTCGATCTTCGCGCGTTTTGCTTTCGCTGGGTTCAAGTCTTTGGTACGATATTCGGCGAAGAAAGGTATTGCGAGGCATTTCTGGGCGATTACGATCAAGGCAAAAAAAAGGGAGGGGGGGAAGAGGAAGGGAGGCTTGCTCTACCTTATACCTGGGGAGTCTGGAATTGGGATGAGCCTCGGACAGAGGAACGAAGATATCCGGATAGGGAGTTATCTTTCTTTTGGCGCAGGATTGGGACAGAACCGAGGAGTTGCGTCCTTGTTCACGATAACGGCGTATTCATTGTTTTGAGTTTCTGTGGTTCCGATTTCTATGTGACGGCGGGGACAACAAAATTGCACAGACATTGGGAGAAAGTTGGTCGACAGGAGTCAGACGGGAGGAGCAAAGTCGACCACAGAGCAGTCATTTGCTGGAGGTGGAACAAAAGATTTCGCTGAGGAATACCCGGAACCTTGGAGAGAGGCGTTCCCTTGGGCTACCGGTAAGTTGAACTGTCAAGAATGGAAATACACTTTGGGTTTTTATTAGCAAGGGGGCAGGGAAATGGAACAGGATGCATGGCGCTATTGTAGCCCAAGGGAGGCAGGCAGCAAAAGAAAAAAGAGCCCAAAGAGCAAAAGTACAAAAAAATTGGAAAAAAAAAAAAAAGGAAAGAAGGAGGGAAACAACAAAATCACCGCTGTGGAAAAGGGGGGGGGGGGGGGGGGGGGGTTGAGCGTAAAACTAGCTTTGGGGTGTGGGGACCTTTTCTGTTTTCATGCGCGGTTTTCCTTTTATACTCGTCTCCTCTTTGGGGGGCTCTGGGAATAGGCTTGGGCTTTTTGTCGGTTTTTTATTGGTATTTATGATTTTTAGGGATGGAATGGATTCCGAGGAGTTGCTTTCATTGTTGACAAGGGTCTGCTCCTTTATATACCGCTGGGGGAATTACAGGCGCAGTCAATGATTGGAAAAGAAAGATGTTAATGAGAGTTTGGGTGGAATGGAATATGCGAGGGCTAGTTAAACGTAACAAGATACATGTAATGGGAGAAATGGTCTGCGAATGTGTTGGCGTTGATGTATTGTGAGACTTGTGTACGACTGACTTGTCTGTCATTGGACTGCGGTTGACTGCTGAGTTATTGTTCTACATCATTGAAGTGGTTGAGGAAATGTTTGTGTTGATTTATGTACTATCATAAGCTTGCTCTATATGTACTGAGAAGAAAAGTCATATCTCTATCGCCCTTTTCCAACGCCAGGTTGTCCTCTGTCATAACAAACTGTATCAGCATCACAGCATCAACAGCTTGGCCCCCTCCTCCAGATCCATCACGTCGTCTGCCCTCACGGCCTTGCCGCCCCAGACGACGGTGCCGGTGCCGTCAATGGCAAAGGCGCCAGCCTCTTGCCATTTGCTGCCCAGTTCGGTCGAGGGGTTGTTTTCGTTGATTGTCGTATTCTCACCACCGCCACCTTTACTACTGTTGCTGGAAACAGTAGTTGTAGCAGCAGCAGCAGCCCCCCCTTTCTTCCTCGGCGTCAATATCGCCTCCACCCTCCTCTCCTCCTCCCTGCCTCTCCGCCCATCAACCGCACTCGCCACTTTCTCGCCCAACCAGCCCGTCTCCTTCCAGGCTTGGACCTGCGCCGTTGGCCCCAGCACGTACCACAGGCTGCTAGCGACGCCGAGCCCCCAAGCGGCGTAGATGGCGCGCTCTTGGTCAATGACGATTTGAACGTTCCAGGCGCCTCCGAGCATGTCGATCCATTTGGCGGTGGCGCGCGGCGAGGCGTGGGAGATTGCGATGCAGGTGATGCGGCCGGCGTGGCGGTTTGCGAGGGCGCGGAGGGCGAGGAATGTTTTTTGGGCGACTGGATGAATGTTAGTATGTATATATATATATATATATATATGTATATATATATGGATGTTGGTGTAAGTGTGTATACAACTTACAGGCACAGCCCACGCATCTCAGAAACACCACCAGGCACTTGTTCCTCCTCCCCAGCTCCAGCCTCCTCTGGCGATCCTGCGGCGCAGCGTCTCCGATGCGCGGGACGGAGGCGATTTGGACGGGAGGCGGCGGCGGGGAGAACCACGGGTGGACTTTGAGGGGGAGGGACTTGGGCGTCATCCAGGAGGACCAGTTGTTGTTGTTGCTGTTGTTGTCGTTGCTGGCATTTTTTGATGATGGGGATGGTGATGTGAGAGAGGAAAAGTCGAGCGAGGTGTTGGAGAGGCCGGCTTTGCGGAGGGCGATTTTGGTGGTGAGGGAGGATATCATGGCTGGTTGGACTAGGAGGGCATGTGGTCGGTTGGTAGGGTTGGGGAATGATGATGAGAAATGGTGTATGTCACTTTCTTTCTTTTCTTGTCGAGTGTTTAGAAGACAGAGGGTATCAAATTAGAGTGCTTGAGCATGAAATGAGCATGACATTCATCTCACATGAAGGCTGACAATCAACAAATCGTATGACAAAACAGAATCAGACTGGAAGCTCTCTTCCAGCGGTTTCCTGCTCGCAGTACACCCATCAAAACGAATCAACCCCCGTACTAGAATGCAAGAAACAAATCTGATACAAGGGGGGCGCGCAATTCCCAACGCCAGTGGCATCAGAAACATTGGGGCGTGTGTCTGTGCCCCCTCTCCTCTTGAAACGGGTGTTGGCTGTCAAAAAGTACCGAAATGACGTTGGGAAATTTAATACATTTATGGCTTTTGTATACTGCTTTTCAAGCAGTAAACCTCCTTTGTCCTTGTTCCTCTGAGCGAAATCGAAAAAGGAAATGAAACCCTGAAAGTTGAATTGGGAGGGGCACGCTTCCAGGGGATCCTGGTTCGGAATGAGCGAGTCAGGGGTTGCTGATTGGTTGGACGGCTGTGGAGGCGGATTGGATTTGCCCAGGGGTGTATTGATACAATTTCATGTACTGATGTGATGGACAAGTAGTGAATGAATGATGTTGATGTTTCGAGGTGGCTGTTGGATATCAGTTGTGTGACTAACAGACGCTTCAATGCACTCAAAGACCAATGTGTAGTACCAAGGCATGATTCACTTGAGGTATTCAAATAGACGAGGCTGATATTCACATGGAGCTTGAGCAAAGCTGATTGAATTATTGGCTTCTTCTTATACACTTTTATGGTGCGTAAGCTGAAGGTGTTGCACCTGAATCTCACCTCTAGTCTTGCGCACAACAGGCCCTTTGGTGTTCAACCCAAACGGTGAGACGTTGTATGACTCTTTATTTCTCTGTGGAGCCTGAGATGTGGCAATATCCTCGGCTTCTGCCGAGCAAGATTAGAGATGCACGATGCATGACGCCTCGCATTGGCTGCGCCTTGCGGTATTGTGCCTTGCTCGTGTGGCGTCATATGCCCTCCCGATTGCGAAGAAGGGAGCTGAGTTGAGACGGGGCGAGATAAGAATATAAGCATAGTGTAGCCTTGTCTTTCGACGTGGCACTGCGCCTTGCCAAGTGACGCCGTGGAAATCTATAAACAGGGGTATAGACCTTTCCAATTCCCGTCTGAAGAATCAAGGCTGTGAAGGTGGCTGCTATTTTTAGGTATGACAGCTACGAGCTGAATTAAATGTACTTGCTGGAAGAAGCATCTGTCCTTTCACGCTCAGGCACGTATTTACAAACTCCAACTGTGTCAAACAAGTACACGAGGTGCAGGAATTTGAGCAAGGCTAATGGTTGCTTACACAAGGCTGGGCCTGAGTTTTGAAGTGATAGCCATTGGATCGGGTCAAGGATGCTACAGCAAAGCTCGAAGTTAGCAGCTTGGAGTCGCAACTGCATATCATCGGATCAAGCCCTTCCGCACCAGAAATGGCAACGATATATCGCTAGCATGCCTACAGTATATCTCCATAATCCATTGATCCACCATAAATTGCGGCGCTGTGGATTCTAACCTGAGCGGCCCATGCAACAATTGGCCGTCCAGGCCCACGCCGCAATGCTGCATATCAGACAAAGCACGGCAGCACGGCAAAGGCTATCGAGCATGCAATGCGCCGCTGCGGCGTTACACTGCATGCCGTGACAGGCTGGGACACGTCATGGGAAGCGGAAGAGCATCCGAACTGCTTGCACGATGCCCGAGGAAAGGTAGTTTGGTAGCCTCAGCGGTTGTGTTAACGGAGCTGAGAGGCGAATGTGAGACGGCTAAATGGCTGCCGGCGACATTGCGGCGCATCTTGGCAACTGACGAATCAGCCTGATAATCATTGAATAGTGCCTTGTTTTTTAAACTCCACGGATAGAACAAACAGAAGGAAAAGAATCATGGACATCTCTGCTACGTGTGTTGTGGCGAGTACCTTGATGTAAGCTCAACCTTTGAAAAAGCATAGAACCCAATCGAGACACGGCCCAATGTGTGATGGGGTAATACCTGATTGGGCGGGCGTAGCTTGGAATAAACAGCCTATCACAACTAGACATGTAGGCCTATTACCCCAGAGTAGAGCTTATCATGCAGGAAACATGAAGCCTTGCGCTGGGATAGGGCGATGGGCCGGCGTCAATCACCATCTGCCAGCTGACATTAGGCCGGAGCGAGAGTTTAGAGACATTGGCCCATCAGGCAATTAGAGTCGGGTGTGCAACAGAGTTCAAGGGTTATGCGGGAGCCTGACTCGAATTGAGTTCAGTTGAGTTGTTGAGTTCTCGTGTTGCCGTCGATCGCCTGGATATTGTTGAGCATCTATGATGTTTCGTCCGATGCTGCTGCTGCAAGTATCAATCAGACTCTCGGCCGAAATACGAGTAGGAGACAGAAGCAGTACCTAGTAGGGAACATTCCGCTCGTACGGCTATTGCTAGTTTTGGTCTTTCCAGTCACCTCTGCTAGGCTAAATACAGATGGTGATACAGGCAGAGATGGCAGCCAGGTTAGGTGACATGGACCTGTGGCGGCCACCATCGTGACACCCCAGAGCGACAGAGTCTAGTACCAATAGTAGTGGTCCTAGCAGTTCTAGCAGCCACTAGTCAGTCCTACTATGCACGGCGAGTCTGGAAACACAATCCTGCAGAGGTGGTGTTACCAGAAACGAGCTGCATGCACACAAGTACAGCGTCAAAGTCGAGTTGCTGCCTCTATACGGAGCATTTGATACGAGGAGCATCGAGATGATTCTCCGAGCCGGATATGGAGGCGCAGCATCGGATAAACCTGGCGTGGAGTGCAGTGACAGCCTGACGATGGATGTAAAGATGCAGATGCAGATGCAGATGAATGGACGTCGGCCTTGTTGGAGATGCAATGGATAAATCCGAAACCTCGGAATCGCCCAAAGGGCTGAAGGCGCAGGTACGGCACTGCAAGGCGCTGTAATACAGGCACAAGCACTGCAGCCGGCTACATGCAGCTTGTACCGATACGGGGCACACAGCCTGATGACGGGTATTTGCGACAAGTACATGTACTCGATACGCAGATTTTCTATTTCACAACCACGCCCGAGGCTGTCTGCATGAATAGATGCAGTGCATAGGTAGCTATCTACTGAAAGTACCTGTATGATCAAGCCTTGATCCTAATGCAACAATCCCTCGATACGGTATCTGCTACCTAGAGGTCAGTGGTTTGCATGTACTGGCAAGCTATGGCAGTAAACGGCTGTCGCGGGAAAAGGGAGGCGGCAAAAGACGTGAGACGCAAAGAGGCGGCATGCATCTTCCACCTGCCAAAGCAAACCAATATCCAGACTCGGCTAGTCATATGCAGAGGCATTACTTTGCAGCAAGTGGAAGATGTGCGTGCAAACTGCCCTTTCCAGCCATCCATTCCTATCCTCTGGAAAGCGGCGGCACAAGAGGCCGCATCATTCGTGATTCTCCCTGTCCCTGATTCTAGCACTCGTGACGCGTGACTCTGGCAGATCAAGGAAACGAGGTCATTGAGTGATTCTCGATCCTGTATGGAATTATTATAGCATTCATACATGTATACTGTACAAGGGTGCTCCATACCTATCTACACCTTGATTGGCGGGGCCAGGTACGAGGCACCCCATCGACGCACTGCATTCAGTATCACTCATTTCATTTCTGGAAGCCTTCGACGGCAAATGCGTGTTCCGCATACATGTATGGTTTTGGAAGGCAACTTGAGCCCCAGTCCCCAAAGGAAGGATCAGATGCCATGTACCCACACAGCGTATATGTATCACCTACCTACTAGATCTGGGTGTTATGAGAGCCAAGACTGCTGTGCCTTGCCGTCAGCACACTGCCTGTGTTTGGGCTTTTTAGTCAGACGGGATAAAAATGGATGTGTACCAACATGATATCACATGGATGAGACCATGATCGTCATTGACGACTGAGACAAAAAGCTTGTCGCAGTGCCTGGATCAAGCAAACTTGAAGTCAAAATAGCATCCGCAGATCGGACGGAATAAACGCGTCTTGGCGTTGCGCAAATCCCCGGCGTTTGTATGTACATGTACGGATACCATGCATTCTACGCTTATACAAGGCAAGATAGGGATAGCGCAGTCTTGAGCCTCGGATTTCTGTAGCGCGTCGACATTGCCTGAAACGATGTAGTCATCCGGCAGCACGTATTATTAATGCTGTTAGGAGTAATGAGTACTATTCCTACGGTAGGTGGTATTCGATTTTATCCCTTTTTGCTCTTCAGGCCATCAATGTTGGGCGAGCAGCGCGACTAGAGCCTTTTGACTTGTTCCATGCCAGCCGTCACCCCTCCAACAACCTGTACTCGTGGGCCAGACACGAGAAACACAAAGATGGGGGTTAAAGGGGGGGCCGCCACTCGCTGCCATGCGGAGATGAGGTACAGAGTACATTATACGGAGCATCATGGCATCTGGAGGTGCTCGTGCCGGATCTCTGCAACGGCTTCCTGGCCCTGATTGTCAGAGTGGCGGGTACTGGTACTTGTTTGACCACCAGGCTTGTCTATGACGATGATTGATGCTGCAAGCAAGCATCTCAAGGCAAACACCCGGCAATCAAGCATCTTTGCTTGAGATCAAATCATTTGATGATTTGATGCTCATTCAGGATGCTGGCAATGCTTGTACTTGTACTCACAGAGAGCATGGGCTCAGTCTGCATAAGGGTAGTAGTAGTACCCCGTATATTGAGTGCTGGCGACGGGCGCTGTAGACACCCGACGCCGATGCATCTGACAACAGCAGTTGGTGCCAATCATGGCTACTGGGAGATTTGATGGATTCGATCAGTATTGAAATGTCAATCCATTACCAGTGGAAGTCGCGCAGACCCCAGCCGGGAGCCATTTCCAGCAGCACGATTGGCGAAATTCGTTCATTTTCGGCAGCCCGTCGACCTGAAGCGTGCTAATCTGCGCTGTCGATTCCGCGTTGCAGGTTTGCAGGTACAGGCACCAGGTCGGTTGCTAGCGCCCCGACCGCCTGCTGGCATTGGCCGGCGCATGCAGTGCAGCAGCAGCGTACATGTACTAAATACTAACCCGTGGACATTGGTCAATTCCACTGCGCACTGCAGCCAGGCCAGTCCCGCTAGGGCTCAGGCGCATAGTACCAGTACTCGTACTCGCTACGTGCGTCACGCCAGCATTGCCATCTCATCTTACGCCAGAGGTACACGGTACTTGGCGCTGTATGTCCGATAGACTTCTGTCGACGTGATATCAGACGAACTCTGCAAGCACCATCAGGCACTCTTTGCCTCGTATTGGCTGCCTTCAAGTCTGGCTCGACACGGCTCCGAGTCGCCACAACAGACCTGGTTCCTGGGTCTGGCGCGGCCAGCTGGAAACTGGAAATTCAAGGCCTGCTCAGCAACCCGGCTGCGTGTCTCGCCTCCTGTCGCCAACAGCCCACCGCCCCAATGACGGCAGCCCTGCGCATGCTGATGGGCCGTAGATTAGTACTTGCACGTGTACATGCTGGAGCGCACGCCCGCTAAAAGTGAAAAAGAGTCTGCCCGTGTTCATTGAAGTCAAGAGAGAGAGAGAGAGAGAGAGAGAGCCAAGCAAAGGAGAGTCGCGCATGTCAGAGTCTGTTCGCTGAACACGCTAGATGCCCTCTGTTCAGATGGAAAGATGCCCGGCTATATATTGAACAGGTTGGATAAAAGGCCATTCACGTCAAAGAACCGCCGTCTTCAGTCCCGTTTCTGCACGCCGTCTCATCCCCAGAAGTAGTGCCGAAAGGGGGGTGAGCCCCAGATCCAGGAGCGCCGCGATACAGGCCACAGGTCGCGGGTACCTCCCGCAGCACCTGCGCCCACGGGTACCCGCTACATGCGCCGCGGCCGCTCCAGGTACCGCTACAAGCGGGTGGAGGCTTTGCACCACACCTTCACCTCTCTTCTCGCTGACCTGCATTCACAAGTTCCCCATCCTGCAGCAACACCTGCTCGCGGACGGCATCTCGAGTTGTCTGGTCTGCATCGTGTTTTTGTCATCCCTCGTCTTTTTCCTTCGTGTCGTCCCTGTTTCTCTCTTCCCCTTCCCCTCTCGCATTCTCGACGCTCTGCTGCCTCAGTCGTCCAGCCCGCACCGCCTGTCGCCGCCTCCAGTGCCGCCGACGTCGTCAATTCCCTCGATACCTCGCCCGCCGAAGCCCCCTTTTGCGTCTGCAATTGCTCGCTCGCTTCCTAGGCCTTGCGTCTCGATCGCCGCCTCTCGCCGCTGCCCTGATCTCACTCCCCTCGCCTCAGCCGATACCCTCACTGCCCGCCGACGTCTTGGGGCTGCGCTTTTGCCGTCGCCGAGTCTTTGCTGCCGCCAGCCTGTGGGCCCGCAAAGCGCAGCATCTGGTCGCGATTCTCCAGCGGAAATCTCGCTTTTCGAATCTGCCCCCCCAACCCCCCTCCTCGCTCGCCTCGCATAATCTGCGTGCCTGGGTGCTTCTCTCAGACCATCGTCTTGTAATTCGCTCGCTGTGCTCGAGACTCTCGCAGGCCAAGGCATCACCGACCACAGTCCTCTCCAACACCGCCGCTTTATTGCCCCCCTTCCCGCGACAGACGGGCAATCAAGTCACCGACCAGCCAGCTCGGTCAGCTGCAGACGTCATCTCGGCAAGCTGCTTTGCTCTGCTCGCCTCACCAGAGTCGCACGGCTTCTCGTTCCATGGACACCCGGACTCAGGCGTCCGAAACTCAGCATTCTTACCCCCCCAGTCCCTGGACGTCGACGACACCGACCACTCCAAACGGGCTGACGGCGCATACCCCGGACGGGTCCCAGGACGCTGCCGCCGCTAACCTGCAATTCACTCCTCCCATCGACATCCTGCCGCTGCTGCTCTCTCCTCAGCAGTCCCTATATCACGCCCAGCTTCTCCATTACAACAAGCTCATCTCCCCGGCTCGAGGGGGCGGCCTACAGTCGGCGCCACTTCCCCCCGTCGTGTCTTCTCCCCACGTACAGGCTACGTCTAGGTCGCGATCTTCCAGCAAGGCGTCGCTGAGGGACGGCACCACCACTCCCAAGGGCAATACCGCTGGAGGCCATGGGAGCCGCACACACCAGGGCTCAGACAAAAACCGACCGGTTATAACGTCGAAAGAGGTGCCGCCCAAGATGCCTGCCAAGCTTGCGGCCGATGCGTCCAAGAACTTCCACCACCGAGCGATAGCTAGATCCTCGTCGCCCCACGGCCTCTCTCATTCCAATTCTGTGCCGTCAACGCCGCATCAGCATGCCCGCCAGTTCTCCTTTGAATCGCGGGAGCCGTCCCCTAACAATGGCAACAACCACTCGCCGCGCTCGGCCTACTCCGAGACGAATAGCGCGCTGCCCTCGCTGCGACCGCTGCCGCCGCGGTTAGGAGGCTGCAAATACGAGACATCGCAGATCAACTCGAGGAGGAGGATACCCTACTCGACGGGGAGCGAGCGCTTGGAGAAGCTGGATTTGAAAACCGTCAAAAGCAAGCTATCAGAGAGCGAAGAGAAAAAGCTGGCGGCCGATATGAATGAAATCTATAACAAGCTGCTACCCACAGATAAAATCGAAGAGAATAGGACGAAGCTGGTTAACAAGCTGGAGATGATATTCAACGATGAGTGGCCGGGACACGACATCAAGGTGCACCTGTTTGGCTCGTCTGGTAATCTGCTATGTTCGGACGACTCCGATGGTATGTCGCCTTGTTTGCTCTTTTTTTTTTTCCGCGGGGAGCGCGTGATTTATATATACCTGGCTTCTAACGCTCATATTCTTAGTTGACATTTGCATTTCGACGCCATGGCACGAGATGGAAGATGTCTGCATGATAGCTGACCTTCTTGCCCGACGTATGTTTTTCCGCTCCAACGGTGGATTTTTTTTTTTAACGACAAGCTAACAAACCAAATGCAGGGGGCATGGAGCAGGTTGTTTGCATCTCTGCCGCCAAGGTTCCCATTGTCAAGATATGGGACCCTGAGCTCGGTCTTGCGTGTGACATGAACGTCAACAACACCCTGGCGCTCGAAAACACCCGAATGGTGCGAACATATGTCGAGACCGACCCGCGCGTGCGGCAGTTGGCCATGATTTTGAAGCACTGGACGCGGAGGAGAATTGTCAACGATGCTGGTATGAACTTTTTGCTTCCCCCTATTCTCCTTTGGCTTGCGTGATACCTCCCTTGCCATCTCTAATTCCTTCTTTTTGTCCTAACGTGATGACAGCTTTTGGAGGTACCCTGAGTTCCTATACTTGGATATGTCTTATCATTGCGTTTTTGCAGCTGAGGAACCCTGCTGTTTTACCAGCGCTGCATCAACTGCCACATAAGACTACCAAGCCAGACGGGGCTGTCAGCGACTTTGCTGATAACCTCAAGAAACTCAAGGGCTTTGGCAGCAAGAATAAGTCGAGCGAAGCAGAGCTTCTCTTCCAGTTTTTTCGATTCTATGCGCATGAATTCGATTACGACAAGCACGTCCTTTCCGTACGGCAGGGCAAGCTGATCACCAAGCAAGAGAAGAAATGGCACTATGCTATGAATAACCAGCTTTGCGTAGAAGAGCCGTTCAACACGTCTCGCAACCTCGGCAATACGGCAGATGAATACTCGTTTCGCGGCCTTCACATGGAGCTTCGAAGAGCGTTTGACTTGATTTCCAACGCAAAGTTGGAAGAGGCATGCGAGCAGTACGTCTATCCGAAGGAGGAAGAGAGAGTCTGGTCCCGGCCAGCCACGCAGCCTCGACCGGCCCTGCTGCGGAGTTCTTCGCAAACTCATCCTTCTGGGTCTGGGCGAGGCGGCCGTGGCGGCCATCGCGGCGGCCGACATAGCAACAACTATCACCGCACCGGCGGGTCAAATATCAGGAGGGCATCGTCAACTACGCCCACCTACGACCCCAACATGTTTGTCCAGCCCGTCAACATGCAGCAGGACATGTCATGGTTTGCGGCTGCTGCCGCCGCCGCCGCCGCCGCCGGCACCCAGTACCCCTTCCCCTTTGCTCAGCAGGACCTGATGCAGATGGCCTACCAGGAGAGCATGCGGCAGCAGCTGCACCATCTCTATGCGCAGCAGCAGTCGCCGGCTTTCATGACCCACCAAACCATGGGTCAGCAGAGGATGTCTCCCAACGGCGCGACGTCTGGCCAGCAGGCCCCTACCGATCGATCTCGAACCAATTCGTTTGATACTGCCCCAATCGGTGCCACGTTACGGCCCGACCTATATGCCCTCTACGGCATGGGTATAAATCAGCAATTCTACGCGCAAGCGACGGGCTATGGAACCTATCCCTCTTCGCCGGTAACGTCCAACGGCATCGGGGCCGAGTTCCGCCGTCCTTTGCAGAGATCCACCGTCACATCGGATAATGGCATTCCAGCTTCGTCCAGCTCATTGAGGTCACAGTCTCAGCCCGCCTCGCGATCGCCATCGGCGGCACATAGCCGGGCTGCCTACACCCCTGGAATCCCCTCAAGCGTGCCGGGCTATGCCCCAAGACAACAAATGCATGGCGTCAACATTCCCAACTTTATGCCCGACGATGCTGATCTGGATGCCAGATCGAAAGCCTCTTCAGATTCGCCACAGTCCGAAACGGACAACAGGTCTAACAATGGGCTCTTGGGGGCGCGGGGCTCAAGTCCGAACCAGCAGTCGCTATTACCCCATAGCCACAGCCCCACAAAGAACGGCATTGCATTTGGAGATGTTGCAAATCAGTCCTCCAGTCCAAGGAGGCGTCGACTGTCGACAGATCAGCTGCCCCAAACCATACTAGACAGGAGAATGAGGAGGACCTCTCGGTCACCTTCACCCCTCGACCACTCTCGGACGATTCCCTCGTCGCCTCTTGCCTCAGCCCCGTTCCCTGGGGTTAGCCAGGCTCAGAACAAGAATGTGGCGATGCGACCAGTAGTAGTAAATGGATCGGGCCTCAAGAGCAGTATGCTTGCCGCGCCAAATCAGGGACAAAGGGACTCTTTGGCAGCCGAGGAGTGTGCCATGGCAAGGATTGATAACGCTCTGAACATCAATACGGTGCCGTCAGCCACTGATGCAAATGCTGCAGATGCGCAAAGCAGCCAGCCATCGCTCGCACCAGCCCCTTTTCTGCCCACGCCGGCGATGGATCGCCCCCCTGTTATTGTTAACGGCTCTAACAGCAAGCCGGCTATGCCTCCTGCCGAGGATGCTTCGTTTAGGGATAGGATTGCCATGATGGGTTCGTATCCGCCAGCCCCATACGGGATGCCGCAAGATGTTTTACAGGCCAATGGCATGACCAGACTTCCGCCCTCAACAAAACAGCGCCTCATGTCTAGGTCAGCCCAGAACGGCGTGATTGCTCCTCTGGACCTTGCCATTGGCGACCACCGCAAAGGCATGGTTCCTGAGATGGCTCACCTTTCTCCTGTATACGAGACGCAGACGTTATCTCCGACTGCTACACGGAAGCCAGATGTGCCCGCGGTGAGTACCAGCAAGAATGTCCACGAAAAGGTAGACGCCAAAGCGGACATCAAAGTAACCCACGAGGAGACGGCTAAGCCCACGGCAAAGGCTGATGACAAAGTTCAGCCTGCTCGAGATCACCAGAAGTCATCAAAGGCGCAAAAGTCGACAGGCCAAAGCAATCAGCGCAACAATACTCCACGTGAAAATGGCCACGTGAGAGGTGCCAAGAGCGATGGCGATGGCGGCTGGCAAAAAGCGAGCAAGGGCAAAAAGAAGGGTTTGAGTGGGCTTGCGCAAGCCGCGCATGCGGAGCAGCCACCGAAAAGCGACTCGGAGCGAAAAGGAGGCTGAACACATGTATGTATGCAACATCAACGACAGTGATGATGACGATGACGGTTTTCTATCTTGCTCTTTTTCTCCGTCTTTTCATTAAAAATACAAGAAAGGGATTGCTTCAATGGATTTACATCTAGCATACGGCGGCAAAAAATTGAAAGGCGAACAAAAAAAAAAATATGATACCACAGACACGCGGAGCTCGCCAATTCTACTCATCAATGTGGGAAAGATGATTACAGTGGCGACATTGGATAGGGGAAGCATCCGTGGCCGCGACAAACCCAGAGTGACATGCCTGTATTGGGAGGAAGGGCGGGAACGTTTTGCTTGTACGAATGACTCAACCAAAAGAAGAGGAATAGTTGCAGTATTCTCAACAATGCAGCTACAAGAGGCCTTGGATCTGCCTATGTATGAAATTGATTGCATCGCCGGAAGACGAGTGTGTGTTACATGCGTGTCTGAATCTGGCTGATGGATGAAGCAAAAACAAAACAAAACGATGACCAAAAAAAAAAAAAAAAAAGACAAACAGAAGAAGACGCATAGAGAGAAGAGGAATTACAATGCAACGTCCATGAACGATATATCACAGTACAGCAAAGAATCCAGGACAAGGTTTGACGGAAAGGACACTGGAATGGAATCACGGAGAGAAAGAGGATTTGATACATATACATCATGGTTTAGGGAGGATGGAAATGGCGGCGTTTGCATCAATTGAAAGCTCAGAGCTGAAAAAAACTCGATAATACTTATGTCAATGTTTCTTTCCTCCTTGTTATCATTGCTTTTTTTTTTTTTCCCCCTTTTACCTTTTTCCCTTTTTATCGTTGTCTGCAGCAAAATGGAAGCACAAGCACAAGCACAAGCACAAACACAGCGGCATTAGATGGAAATGTTACACAAAAAGCATTTAAGAAAGATTACGGTACAGCAAATAAATGAAAGCGTAAATTTAAAAAAAGAAATTGTTATGAGATGCGGCTTGGATAGGAAATTTTGTATTGCTTTGAATGGACTTAACTGTATGAAGCTTTTGGATGATGGTGGGTTTAGTATGGAGAATGATGGTGTTTTGGGGGCTTTTGCTCATGTATGGCGTGTGTGACTTGTATGTTGATGGTATTTTGTGGGTTGGCTAGAATGGTATAGAAATATATGTTTTTGAATTAATTGTTATATGAGTTGGCTTGATAATAGAAGCTAATCGATAAATAATACGTGGATATCCTACGAGTAGAGAAATTTGGATGGTCTAGACGTCATCTTTGCTCCGGCGGGTGTTGTGCCCAGGACTTTGTTGAACGTGGCAGCAAAGCTAGGAAGTCTATGCGCTTAAATTTTCTTTTTATTTTTCTTGCATTTTATCAAGCTTTGGTTGTGCTGGTCATGTTGTGTCATGTTGCAGCTCGTGGGGCGGCGTGTATGGAGGCTGTAATGCAACCTTGTGTGTGTTTGACAGCTGCAATTACGATGTGACATTGTTAGACTTTTAACAAAATATTGCCTTGTACTGGGTCAAATTGATTATTGTCATTTTGATTATGCTTCTTGTAAATGGACGCTGAAATAATATATATAGGCATGAAAGTCTGCAGCGACTCGATTCACTTGGGGAGTTTGTAGAGATGAGAGCGTGGCGCAAATCACAGGACTTTTATCCCCGGCCAAAATAACAACATTTTGCTACATATTTGCTACATGTCCTTCTTAACATGGGAAACCAACGTTACTGCTGGACTGAGGCTGAGTTGAAGGATTCAGGATGCGGGCCGAGGATCCGGCAATTGCCACATGGCGAATAGGATTAAGTACATAGTAGACTTTGACAATGGTACCTAGTCAATAGTAAGAAGTATTTAGGCTAAGGGTGCAACTACGGGCTGAATAGCGACCTCACCTGCTCTATTTGGGCACTCGGTCGTGAGGATTTGCTTCGATTGCTGTGAAACGTCGATATGCCTTGCGCTCTTACAAGCTGTCAGCTAGTCAGCCATACTCGCTGTTGTAGGCCTATTTCCAGCATCATATCAATCAGAAGACTTTTATCTGTCCACCTGCTGAAAACGGCTCTCGCGCGTGTGGCGTGTGGCGTTGGTTAAGCTTGCTTTGAAAGGCCAAGCCGCGTCCTCGTCTTAGTCGGCTCCTAAACAATCTAAACAAACTACCTGCAATAGTAAGGACTAGGCTGTGTCTGCCATGAGTCGTATTCGTTGCCTCCCGCTTCATGGAATTTTCAAATTGTTCAAAATCACTGCTCACGTGCACAGCGGTTTTCTACGCCCTTTGTCCTTGTCCTTGCCCCCTAGTGGCGCTGTGGGCAAGCATCAGTTGAATCCTTCGCAGACAGTTGAGTTGGAATGAGTGGTTGATACCGGTACCTTGCTTGTACTCGGCACTTCACCGATACTACCAGACAGGCCCGGTTTCCCCTGTCCCTTGCAGGCTGGGTCCCGTAACTGTACCTGTAGACACACAGCGCCCTGGGCCATGCTGTCTGGATTGCCAAGCTGACTGCGTTGGTTGCCATGTCGAGTTAGGCGAATAGGCGCTTGACGTTTCACGCTGGAGAGGATTTTGATGCATGTACTATCGCTGCACCGCTAGTACACATAAATACATTTGATGCCAGTCCTATACTGTACGTGACCCGTAGGACTTGGAATCCCGCACAGCGATAGGCGCACATCACCAGCCAGCCAGCCCGCCTGTAACAGCGCTGAGCTCTAGTGGCTGCAACCCGCTGAAAAATCCCCTCCCCCTCCTGTGGACTCTCCTCTCGCTGGGGCCTCGCTAAACGGCCAGCAGGGCACAAACAACGTGCTGGACCTCCAAACTTTCTTACCCCGGATTCTCCCCATCCCATGTCTCCGATCTCGAGACACTAGCCGGCCGGACAATCGAACGACCGCATGTCATCGCCAAAGTCTTTTCGCGCGCCCGCTCTTGTCTCTTCTCTCTCTCACGCACACTGTCGCCTGGCGCTGATTTCGCCTCTTGCGTTTTCTTTCCGCCATTGAACACGAACGTCTGCGTCTTGGATCTCGCCGTCCGCGGAAACGATGCTGCCGACGGATGCTGGCACCGACGCTGCCTTGGACATTGAGGCTTGACAGAGCACAAACGACGACGCGGAGCATCACCAGCCCGCCACGACATCTCCAATCGCTTCTTTTGCCTTGCATCTGCGTCTCTCGCCTCTTTTTCGCCGCCGCCTTCGACCTCGCTCTCCCGCTTACGCTCCTCTGCTCGCTTCGCCCTCGACTCGGTCGGTCCATTTCGGTCCATTTCGACTCGCCTCGTCTCAGCGACTGAAAATCCTTCCTCTCCCTTCTATCCGCCTCGCCTCGCCTCGCCTCACATCCTACCGTCGTCGCAGCGGCCCATAAATGAGCGGCACGATGCATCGCACCAACAGCGAGGGCGGCGCTTCGTCCACCGCCTCGTCGCAGAGGTGGCGCATCTCCTCGGCCTTCCGCAAAATCGGGAGCATCAGCGGTTCTAGCAAGGACGACAAGAATGCGACGGTATGTTTTGTGTCTTGCCTCACTCAGGTCTTAGTACTGCAGCCGCGCTTGCCTGCCTTTACATCCACCCCTCTGTCTCATCTGTTGCGTCGCCGAATCGAGCAACTCAGCTTGCTGTACCTCGACTGTTCCTCCTGCTGCTGCCCAAACCATCGTGACTGATTGCTGACCCCCCGCCTAGAACAAGCATGGCAGCCCATCCGTCGACAACGACTCCCACGAACCCTCCATCCACGAAAACAGCTCCGTCCATATCCACGAAACGTCAAAGTCAAGTCATCACCAGCTGCAAGCTCTTGTTGCGCGCATGCGAGGCGCTCCCCAGGGCCCCAACCACGTTGACGGTGCCTACAAAGAGTTTGACAAGATCAGCAAGCGGTGCGCAGCTCTTTGCGAGGCTATCCTGCGCGAGGAGATTAAGCTGCCTCGCAAGCTCTCCGACACCAACGATACCCTGCCCCTAATTCGCCACGACTCCCTGGCAGACGGCCCTCGCAGTCCAAGCGCTCTGTTCGATCATAGAAGTTCCTTCAGCGGCCGCAGCTTGGCGGAAGTAGTCACAAATGGCGGAAGGAGTCACCATGGCGGTGACACATGGCTTACTCCCATCCGCGACTGGAAGGCCTGTCTCGAGGTGCTGACGGACTCGTTCAAAATCAGCCTCGCCGAGACGTACAAGAGCTACGAACGGGATGCGACGCCAGAAATGCTCGAGGCTCTGTTCTCAAGCAAGAAATTCAGAAGAGAAGCAGTCCACCGAATGCGCAATGCGAGCGTCACCAGGGTTCTGTCTGCAGATCCCCAATTTGTGAGTATAGAGAATGGCAGCGTCTTTGTTAGGTCCTTGGTAATGCTAATGAATACAGTTTCCGCGATATGAAATACGATTCAGAAACTACGAAAAGGTCAAGCAAGAACTCAATGATGTTCGAAAGCTGCTCCAAGCTGGAGAATCGGGCATCTCTCCGGCCAGAGTCATTGAGGAATTTGCCATCCACCCTCGCGGTGACGTTGTTCTCGAGTTTGCCAACATTGGCCCCGATGCTACCGGCAATGAGCCTGCGCTGCGCTTCCGTGTTTCTTCCGCCTTGCTAGCAGAGACGTCGCCCATCTTTGGACGTTTGTTTGCCGGGCACCCCAACAGTCTCTACATCCATGAAACTGACGACATCACTGACGAGCTCCCGCCGCCGCCGGTGCCGTATTTCTGTGATGATGGATCCGAGGTCAAGCTGTACCGGATGCCGCAGCAGGAATTCAACCGCTGCGGTTCACTCGAGATCCTGCTCCACGCCGGTCACATGCACAACGATCAAGTGCCTCGGGACGTTACCTTTGAGCAGTTTGTCGCCATTGCCGAGTGTTCCCTGCGGTACAGAAGCACATCGCCGTTGGAATTGGTCGTCGAGCACAGGTGGCTGCCGCAGTGGATGCACAAGGGGGCTGACGACATGCCGGATGGACTTCTCATCATTAGCTACGCGTTTGGCCTCCGCCAGCTCTTCACTCGAATGTCCAAGAGCGCCATACTAAATCTTGCCGACGAAAAAGATTTGCACAGTAAAGCTTGGCCCAGGAAGATCAAGGATAAAGTTTGGGCGGTTCGCTGCGCCAAGGTCGACCAACTCTACGCAAGCTGTAGGAGCACAATACAGGAATATATCCGACCAGCGCAGGATGCTTCTTCGCAAACTAATCAGCATATCCCTCTCGCCGAACTCGACAGCCACCTCGCCTCGTCCATCCAGCCTTCCATGACGCTGACCAGCACCCCGAGATGCCCCAAGGGCAACCACTGGTGTGATGCTTCCAACCTCGGGTGGATGATGCTGGTGTACAACGAACTCGGCTTACTGCCCACCATTGTGCAGCCCAGCCTCATGTCACACCTTCCCAACGTTCATCCTCCATCCAAGAGCCTGGCACAGATGATGGAAACGCTTCGCTCAACACCGAGTCCTCCTGCGCCGCTTCATCCTGGGGGCGTTTGTGACCCTGTTCCCGCATTTCGGGCATCCATTGCCGATATTTACAACAGCGTCACTGGCTTGACCCTGTTTGATATCAGTGGCAAGAGCCACGGCTGGGCGCTGTCGAAGCACAAAATTTCAGAGCCACAGTTGCTTCTCACCGCTGGCCTGAATCGAATGGCTGCTGCGCATGAGAACATTCACAGTGTTGTTTCCGAATTTCCAGAAGAGATTCGACTCCAGATTCTTGGTGAGATGGAGGACCTGGAGGATCTTCAGGCGACTGCCAGGATCAACCGAGGATTCTACGAGACGTACAAGAGAAACGAACTGCAGCTCATGCGCAACATTCTGCGTGCCGATAGGATACGGTGGGGAAGCATGGGACGATACTCGCTGGAAGACGACAAGGCGGAAAGCAAAATATTAAAGTCAGAGGCCGACATGCTTAAAGAAAGGGGGTTTGGCGATGGCGCAGATGCAATTACCCTGCGAAGCGAAGACGACGAAGGAATTTACGACTCGGACGACTCGGATGACGACGACGACGGCGTCGACCCGCTGACTCGAAACGGCTCTGTATCCTCACAAGGCGGGCGGTCCCACGCCAGTCATGAGGATGATGTTGTGAGTATTCTGGCTCGTGACCCGCCACCGCCGTTCCAATCGAGAGAGGCCAATCCTCCGCCGCCGCTGCTGCCAGTCGCCAACATTGACGAGAACCACGATGGCTCAGAGGACGATGACTCGGCCACTCCAACAACACCTCGGCAGCGCTCCTTTGAGCTTTCAAATGAACCGACTACCCCTTCGGATCAAACGAGCGTGATATCGGCGGACGACATCTACGAGCCCCCGATGACGGAAGAGGAAGCACGCAGAATCCTATGGCCCGATCACTTGGTAGTGACTCCACCCCCAGAGCGAGGTGCTGTATCTCCCGGGGTGGAGGGGCTGCGCGAAAAGTTTCGGGTCGGCGACATTTCTTTTATCGAAGGGCTTGAAGACAAGGCGCTGATCAAGACGGAGACGAAGCAGCTGCAAAGCGAGCACGACGCGAGAATTGGTGTTGTCAGAGATGATGCGCGGCCTAGCTCTAGCTCGTCGACAAGGAAAGCTTCCAATGGAGTTGAGCATGTTGAGAAGATTAATGGCAGGAATGGGGGAGAGGATGGAGTGGAGGTGGTGTTGTCTTGACACTTGACTCTCTGCAGCTTACAACGACAGCAAGGCCATTTGGCTTATTCTTGCAAAAGCGAAGAAGAGGAAGACGTAATAATGATGACGAAGCATGAAGAGAGACGCATACTGACAAAAACGTGTTATTGCATTCACAATGGCATATGACTGGCTTGCAATTCATATACACTTATGCTTGCATATATCTTCACACTCTTATCGATGGATGGATCGATATATGCGCAATCTGTCTTAACATATATATACTATTCACACTATATGGGGTAAATCTTTCGGCGCAGACTGGAACAGCGAAAGGCGGGCTTTTATCATGACTGGAGGATGGAGGTGTTGAAAAGAAACAAACATGTTGGGGTTACTTTTTTCTCTTTTGTTGATCTATATGGGATGGGATGTATGGATTCAGGCTGGGACTCAATTTGGCGATATGAGCGTTTTTTGAACTTAATCTATGTTGGGTGGGTAGTTGCGGGAATGGCTATCTAAAGGGAAGGGGGTTCAAGAAAGGGGGGGGGATTAAATATTCTAAAAAAGGTTAACAAATAAAGACTATATATAATTGATTGGTAATTCAAGTCTGTATGAGCTCTCATTGGAAAAGAATCAGAGTGCCATGCACATGAGTTGACGATAAAAATCGACTTGTAGCTTAGAAAAAAAGATGTTATTTTGTTTCCTTGTGTATCCAAAGAAGTAGTAAATCATCATGTATTAAGTAGCATTGGGTATATGTGTATAGATATAAATGTATGCTATATCTCTTCATGTACATCACCCCTTTAAACAATCCCGATATCCCATCTCTCCTTTTATGAAACTCAAGCCAAAAATTCCTCCTCTTGTCCTTGGTACTTGGTGTGTTTACTCAGAGCCAGTGGCACCAGCCTCGGTGCCAGTGGCATTCATCTGAGCCTTCCTCGCGGCGTTGAGGGCGCGCAGCTTGGCGGTACCAAAGCCAGCCACGCCGTCCTCCTGGTTGTCGCCCAGCCAGGGCTTCTTGGAGTCGCCGAGAACGCTGCCCGAGAGGAAGTAGATGAAGAGGCCGATGACGATGCAGACAAAGGCAATGGGGTAGAGGTAGTGGATGGTGTAGCCAAAGACGTGGATGCCGATGATGACGCCCCAGAAGTTGGCGGTCAGCAGGGAGATGTCGAAGAAGGCGGCGCTGCCCATGCGCAGGATCAGGGGCGCTAGCGTGTAGAAGATGCACAGGCAGAGGGTATAGCCAGCGAGCCAGCCGCCGACGGAGCCGTCCCAGTGCGCCTCCTGGAAGGACTTGCGGTCGAAGATGGCGGCCTGGATGCCGTTGATGATCATGCCAAAGAGGCCCATGAAGGCCAGGACGTGATGCATCGGCCGCTTGGAGACGAGCCACTCCTCGAAGACGTTGGAGACGCCATAGAGGGTGGCGCCCAGCAGGCCAAAG
Source organism: Trichoderma sp. CBMAI-0020 (assembly GCA_030708095.1). Classification (NCBI taxonomy): domain Eukaryota; kingdom Fungi; phylum Ascomycota; class Sordariomycetes; order Hypocreales; family Hypocreaceae; genus Trichoderma; species Trichoderma sp. CBMAI-0020. Next base: position 351,253 of record JAJNCI010000011.1, on the reverse strand, counting down.
AGATCGCCCTTGACCATGTCGACGCCCGGGCCGCCGTTGGCGCCGGTGATGTGGTCCGAGGCCAGCAGGATGCCCATGCCGCCGCAGCAGATGAGGATGCCGACAACCTGGAAGATCTTGTAGCGCACGCGCAGCAGGATGAAGGAGATGATGACGACGCAGACAATGGACCAGAAGTTGAGCAGCTGGGCCGACAGCAGGTTGGTGTAGCGGTAGGCGAGCACGGTGAAGTAGTTGCCCTCGACGTCGAGGAAGCTCATAATGAGGTAGCGCCACCCATCCTTGACGAGGATGTCCCACCAGGCGCGCGGGCCGTCGCGCCACAGCGTGATGGACGTGTAGATGAGGAAGAGCAGGATGTAGTTGAAGACGGTCTGGAAGGCGGGGATGTTGGTGCCGACGTTTGCGAGGAACGACGTGAAGGTGTTTGTGCCGGTGATGCAGAGCGACAGCACCTGGCCGACGGCGATGACGGCCCAGAAGTCGGCGGTTTTCAGGTAGGACCACCAGTGGGTGGAGGACGCCTCGAGGATGTGGATGCCTTCGGAGAGGGCGGCGTCGGTGGCGGCGTCTTGCTGGCCGGTGGTGTTTTCAGCGACATGCGTGTTGTCGTTCTTGTCGCCAGAGCCGGACGAGACGACAGTGGTCGAGAAGCCGAGCTTGGAGTCGGCCTCGACGTAGGGCGGGGCGGGGTTGATGGCCATGGTGGCGGTGCCGTAGGACGGAGCAGAGCTGGAGGAGGAAGAGGAGTTGGAGGAGAGCAGAGGCTGCGAGGCTGAGGCTGAAGCTGAAGCTGGAGATGCTGGAGATGCGGCTGCTGGAGGAGTTGGTGCTTGAAGGCGCTTTGAGCGGGTCATTCAATTGCTAGCAAGTGTGGCGTCAGGACTGCGCTCTACTGACAGGCGGGCAAAAGTCTATGTATGCATACCTGTGATTACAACGGTGTATATGCGCGTGGGTATAGATTGGGTATCTCGATGGTGATGCTGGTGATGATCCGTGGAGTCTTTCTTCGTCCCTATGTACGAAGCGTACAGCAAGCGCAAAGACTCCAAGTCGCTTGCCGGCAGTCCTATGAGTGAGCAGAACTGCACATGAAGAAATCCACTCAGTTACGAGCAGGTGCTGCAGAATGCTGGAGAGAAGAAGGGGATTGAGAGGGGAAGAAAAGAAGAACGGCGAAAAAGAGGCAGAGGCAACGATTATCATCACACCAGACCAGACTATTGAAGAAAAAAATCACAGCTAGAAGCAGAAGGTAGGCGGTGGGGAAAGCTAGCGGGCAACAGCACGTACTAGGCAGTAAAATGGGCAGAATGGGGTTTAGCACCGGGCGATTTGCGGGGCGGCCGATAAGGCGTTGTTTCGTTTCTTGCACGTGGTGATGGTTTATATTGAGCGGCGACAGCAGTAGAGATGGCTATTTGATTGCGAGCAGAATGATGAGGAGGCGTGGCAGATGGAGAGACGATAGCTTACTGAGGCTGAGGCAGCTGAGATGCAAGAAGCTGGAAAGAGGAACAAGAAGAGTTGAAAGGCTGGAGCTGACCCGGCCACAGGGCCTTGCAGGGAGCAGCAGCGCCTGTAGCGGCCCGCAGTAGAGCCTTTAGTGGACTCCTCCCGGCCCTGCAGCGGGTCATGCGCCGGCGGCAGCGACGTGATTGGAGGGCTTGGGCCTCGCTAGGGGAGCGGCTAGCTATATAGTGGTGGCATGGCTGGTTGTGAAAAGATTGCTGGAAGAAAGAGAAGAAAATTTGTTGGCTCTGGATGGTGGCGGGAGCGAGTTACACGATGGAGCTTGGATGGTCTGGAGCCATGTGGCGAGGTGGTACTGGGTTGTGGGGAAGTTGGATGAAGATGCATTTTGTATGGTAATAGCACTTGGTATATTGCTTGACTATCTATACGAGTACAACACAGATGCTCCCCTCAACTCTCCGTCACATGATGGCTTCGTAATCCCAGACACGCGTGGGAAATGCTCCTTGGGTCCTCGCTCCGGCACTTGAAACATCAACAGTCTCTTGGTGATCCAGACTGAGGCACTTTTCAGTGTTGCCAGGTGAGCCACCGTGTAAATACAACCAGCTGTGACGGCGTCTTGATGCTCATTTATATCCCCTCACCTGGCAGTCCGAAGCCGCATACAAGAAACGATCGGAGAATTGCCTAACTAGCAGGTAAGCCGAAGCCGAGCCTCAAGATGGCGGCTCTCGGCGAGCTCGATCCGGACAAGCGCCCTCTTCTCCATATTTCTTTTATCAATCTGGACACGCCGGAATTGACCGTCGATTCGATCTTCCCTTGATGCAGTGTTAGTATTGGTCTTGCTGCCTGTTCAAAGTGCCGAAAGGCGGCTTTGCTAGTGCCGCTGCATCTGATGTCGGTCGTTACTCACCGATCCTGACGCGCGTTTTAGTCATGAGATGACTCTTTGACTGGAATTGCGCCGACGTCTTGCCGCGCTTAGAACAACCCAACAATAAAGAAGACGAGTAAAGAAGGGAAAGAGAAGAAGAAAGAGAAGAAGAAAGAGAAGAAGAAAGAGACAAAAAAAGACGCCCGCTATGCTTTGTTTTCCTCAATCGGATACCCCGTTTCGTTGGTTTTCTGGCTGTCAGTGAGACTGGACATGTTCACTTTGGCTTGTTGATGTCCGACATGGCTGCGCGGATAGTCTTTGCAATGAGATTATTCGTCGGCGTGTTTGAGGTAGGAGCTACCTGACTAGATGCTGTTTTTTTCCATCTTATTAGCTCACCGCGATGGTGTTGAGAGACTGTTGTCTCAAATCGTGGCAGACTCGACTTACACCCTGGCGCTGTCAGTTGCTGTTGCGGCCCAGCCGAATCTGAACCCTCAGGCACCATTTCTCTGTCCGGCAGTGATGAAAACTCGAGTGCGAGACGCTCCATGGCATTCTGTTCCGATTTGATCTGGACTTGAAATGTGGACGACGACGACGCAAGGGAAGGCGGTACAACTAATACTATTTGTTAGCCAAAAAATACATTGTACACAGTGAGTCATTCTATATATGCAGGCATGCATGCATTGGCGTCTTTTTTTTTTTTTTTTTTTCCCTTCCTTTCAACTTGGCAAACAGAGAAAACACACAGAGTTGAAGCAAATACAAGTGGAAACAAGAAAAGATTTGCATACCTGGAGTCACTGCCTTGCCCTTGCCCAAAGGCCTGTTCATACTCTGATTCTGATCCGAACCCATGGCCATAACCGCAACGTCTCGCAGATTCGCTCTCCAAAAAGTGTCTCCAAGTCCCGCGGCCCGTGTGATAGATGAGCAAATGGCAGTCTCCATGACTTTTCTTTTCCTTGACCTGCATTCAACGCCCTTCTTTTTGTATCACTTTCTTTCTTTCTTTCTAGTGTGCTTTTCAAGCAAGGCTAATCGGGTTCCGCGGCCGCGAAGGAGGCATACGTAGGTCTCGCTACCACGCGTAATAGGAAACATATACATATATACGCAATCCATTATAACGTTCTGTCTGCCTATTATATACATCTGCCTATTGGGTGGCTTCGAAAACTGCCGTCACACCACAAGGGTCGTCATAAGGCAAGGGTTTTCGCTCTGGCTTCTCCCCACAGCGCGCCCCCACCGTAAAAGTAGCGGCTCTGTGGCTCCGAAGCCGACTTTTGGGCTTCTAGCGAGCAAGAATCGGACTTGTCCAGTTCTTGGCTGGTTGCGTTTCCCCTTTTGGCTGGGTTTGTCTCCGCTTAGAGACTTGGCTATAGGAAGCTGTCGTGGGGCTAAAGGCTTGTTTGTTGTTTAGGGCTGTGAGTAGGTACTACTGCGATACGTGGACTTACACCCGAGCATCCAAGTGCGGGCGGAACCCGAACACCTGTATCGTCGTGATTATAGTTGCAATGGTGTTCCTATTACCAATCCGCTGGATAAATCGGTTTATAAGCATCTACCACAAGATCCTTGGGTCTATAACCCACCTTGTAGCATCATTCAAGCCTAATGCTTTCAATGCATCCCCAGCCTATCAAGGTGTATATGCATTCATGTCATGCGACATGATCCCACAGAATTCGTCAGCAACCATATTGTTCGACTACATCCTCCTCTATTTGTATCACATCGGACTATCAAATCTTGCTGCCTTCACTCGAGAACCGATCTTGATGCTTGCTACTCCGTAATGAGCTCCGACCCCAGGGCCGTAGTTTGCGACAGCCGATACTCAATATGGTCTCCATCCCGATTACATTGTGAAAAGCCTGTTTCTTTAAAAAGAAATTCAACTTACATATGTAAATCGGCAATTTAGCACCCGGCGAACGACTCATTGGCCCATTCTTCCATTCCCGACTCTGTTCAAATTCGTTTCACCGATCAAGCCTTACCGGATACACTCGCCGAGCACGCAGCGGTAAGCCGCGTAGACGGAGTGAATGCCTCGCCTATGCTGGAGCTGCGGGGCCTCGCATTCAAGTTGCTACAAGCAGTACCAATAATTAGACTGTGGGACATTCTCTATAAAGCAATTCCCTAACCATCCTTGGTATCCCAAAGGAAAGAGTAAATAGCGGGGTTTCCATCAAAACCCCAGCATAGTCCAATACATCGAGATGAGCACTCCGGCACAGTCTGCCGCTTAGGTTTCAACAAAAAGAGTCACAAATCATCCGCAACCTCTTCGGCGTCAGCGTTGCACGCGGCCTCGGGTACAAACAGCCGGTGAGATTTCTATCAGATGATGGAAACGATGGAATGATTGGTCTTGCTCTTGTCTCTTTGTTTTACGTTTCGAGAGGGATGCATACAGCGTGATTGGCTGGCAGTAATCGCTGGCCAATCAGGGCTTGTTGCTCGCCGAAACAGAGGCGGCCCACTCCGACTCCGAAGCCGCTCGGCTTGCTGTGCTGTGAGATCCAAGTGAGAGCCGCTGTAAGTGGTTCGCTATAAGGCGACAGCGGGATGGAATCGTGCAGTAGTGTCCGTTTATGCATTCATCGCATCCCAGAAGCACAGAAACGTGCGCAGCAATCATTGATTCAAAATATATGTGCCTACATCATTCGCCATGACTAAAGCAGGCAGTTGATGCCTCATTTCTCATCATGAGTGGCGTTGCGATTTGTAAGTCGAATTATTCAGGTTGCAGGGGTGTCAATGGTCTAATTGACTATATCCTCTGTACTATACACAACTACATCTCCTAGAAACGAACGATGCTGACCAAAAGGGAACAGCATCAGCACTATCTAAAAAGAAAACGACAAAATAAGCAGAAAGCAAATAAAAGTCTCCCATTCCAAGTGACAACATGCGAAAATATGCTGCCAATTAACAAGAGGAACAAGACAGGCTCGAAAAGCGAGCGCAACAAGAGAAAAATCGCCGAGTCGCCACCGCTCTTATGCCAAAGTCGAATGCAGGAGCAACTTTGTAACGCAAAGCTATATGGGTATGCAACCATAAGAAAAGGAAGAAAGGAAGAAAAATATGAACATGTATCATACACACCACCGTTCTTGGTAATGTACAGACGACACCTTAGACAAGTGAGGGAGAGAATAAGACCAGAGCTAATAATGGCAAGAAACAACTTCCATCAAGAAAGGAAATGAAAAAGACAAACAAAAGGAGAGAAACAAGAATGGAGCAAATTCCGTTGAGAAAGAAAATAAAAGACGGATCGGGGCAACAACGGGGGAGAAGAGAAGAGAAGAAGAAGAAGCTGATATCCAAAAAGCACGCCTGCACGCCGGCAGTATGCTTTACCGCTTCCCAACCTATTCCATCGCACAAACCAGACAGTAAAAAGCCAAGCACGCACTTAGTACCAGGTCGGCTGCGTCGTCCAGTGCCGCAGCATCGTCTCAATCGCAGTCCTCCACTCGTCCTCAAAGCAGGTCGCCAGCTGCTGCACCATCTTCTCGCTCGGCACCTTGCCTCCCCACATCTCGGGCTTGCGCGCCTCCGTGTCCGAAAAGATCCTCACCAGCCCGTCGTCGCGCATCCGCGTCAGGCACAGCCAGGCCAGGTTCCAGCTGCGGTTGCTCTCCGGGTCGGAACGCACGCGGCGATGGGCTTCCGCAACAATGTCCGCGCTGAGCGGATAGTTCTGCGTAAGGCCGCGGAGCTCCATGAGGAATTGGTTGCTGGTAACGTAGTGGATCCAGGCCGAAGTCATGGGTTGCTGAAAGGCGCGTGCGTCAGCCTCGGAGTCGCACGCCGCGGCGATGCGCTCGATGCGGCAGAGCTCCGTCAAGGTGTTGATGCGGTGGGTGTTGAGCGAGTCTACCAGTTGCTGGATGGACGACTGTGCGTGCAGTACATGTTAGCATTGGCTCTTAATCTGCCCCTGACTGTCTTGCATCATCTTGCATCTGATACTGAGCAGTTTGAGTCTCCCAATCAGGCAAGTGACCATTGCATGTTCAAACAGTCATGTGCAATTGTAAAGAAGCCACTTACCCGAGACGTCTCCTGGTGTCGAGACGAAGAGCCCCTGGAACTCACACTGCCGCCGCTTCGAGGAGTAGACATGGCTGGTTGGTTGATTACAAAGCAAATCTTGGGATGCAATGCCAAAAGCGATGCTGTTGTTCGTCGTGTCCGTGTTGCGGTTGCTGTGGTTGTTGTGGTTATCGCGGTTATCGCGGTTATCACTGTTGTTGTTGGCTGCTTGGATATCCTGTCTTCTAGTTGCAAAAGATGGGATCCCAAGTTTATATCATCTGCTGAAGTTTGAAAGACGTCAAACTCTCTACCACACAGACCATCCTCAAAAGGCCTTGTTGTCTTCATTCCCGAAACGGTATGTGCCGTACAAGAGGTTGTGAGATATTTTGGTGTGCGGTGTTAACCCTAATTTCGCAATCCTCAAGAGAAAAATCTGCCTTTTGCCAACATGGATAAGAAGCTTATTGTGTCAATAGGGAGTTAGAACAACGGTAGGACATAGCAAGTGACTTGGTCTGAGATGATGTGCAATCCTTCGCAAGGCATTGTTGATAGGCAAAAGAGAAGTCAGAATGCCAATATACGGGTCGATGTCAGCGGAAGATCACCGTTCCGCTGAGGTGGGAATCGAAGTGAGTAATGAGGGCTAGGCGACAACGACAAGGTAAGGTCTGCAAACTTAGATGGCTTGCAGCTTGCATGGGATGGGGGGTTTGGGGGGTTTGGGGAGTTAGGGGTGGCTCTTTGGGCTGACAACTGGCTCAACTCCCCCTCGCCCATGTAGTGTTGTGATCTTGTCATGCCCTATCTCTCTTTGGTGGCAGTTGCCAACTAGTCTGACTCAAGGCTGATCTGAAGCCATCGTTAACTCGGCTACTAGGAGAAGATAGTCCTAGCTCTCTTGTTACTGTCGTGGGGCTGGCTCCGCTTCTGCCTTGAAGATGCCATGGTAAAATGCGGCAGCTCGCCTATGCACGAAGCTATCAGGCAAAGGGGAAAAATTGAACAGATCGGGATAAACAGGAGTTTAGAGTGGACTAATGGGAGCTTGAGGTGCCTCAGCTTGGCCTTCCAGGGGGCTTAGAACACCGGCTCTGGGCAAAAAAAGATCACAAAACGCTAGCTAGCGGTTTTAGAAAACCAGCCTTAACGGTAGTCGCCGGCGTAAGATGAATGACGGATTAAACGATAAAACGACACAACCAATGCACCACCTCGCACTTCTGGAGACCTTTCCAGTGCGAGGACGCCACCGGTTCCTGGCGAACCAGCCGGCTGGAGTTGGAACTAGACCGAAAGCCGAATAGGTGGCCCATTCGTGCGGGATGGAGAACCACGGCGGATCCGAACAGGGCTGGAAGTCTGCATTGGGGCGGGTCTAACGGCGGGGAGAAACAAACACCAAAAACGCACGACCAGCGCGGTTAAGGGTGGTGAGAAACGTGGTGAGCATCAGAGTATAAGCCCCGACCGAGACGCCGAGATGAGTCCAGGTGGACGATACGCGCGCTAAAGCCCAGCCATGCCGTCAATAAGCTGGCAGCTCGTATCCATCGTCTATCGGGAATCAAGCCTATGTATGCCAAAGTCAGCAGGAGCCCTTGTCGGCCAACGGCAGTAAATTAACTCGCCAGGTGAGATGCTCCATTTGCCTTTCACAGCTCTTTGGGCCAGACGAAGATCCTGGCACGGCCCTCGTCAAAGATAGTCTGTTGTTACCTGGTAGATGATGCTATAAACGTGGATCACGAGGAGAAACCGGCACAGGGGCGCGCTTAGCATCCCAGATTGACGCAGCATCGCCACTGCACGAGCTGCTTAGACGCGCCAGAGCCAGGACCAGGGCATGGTGATATTAATAATCGCTGGGCTGAAGGACAAGTCGGGAATTTTCCGCATATTTTGGCCAATGGCATGTTGGAGCTTGGTCTCGCGGGTAGCGGATCCAGCCCAGCCCAGCCCAGCCCAGCCCAGCCCAGCCCGCGTAAGCACAGCCATGCCCGGCTCGATAGGGCATGCGGCTCATCGTCCAGTTTCTCCATAAATCGTGTCCGTTTGTGGGAGCGCAGCAGAATGAAAATGGAAGACGGCAGAAAGTCTGCCTCGCGCGTTAGCAGCTAAGGCTCGGATCTATCCTCTTCCGCGCGCTTGAGCCATCCTATCAGAAACAGGCGAGCGCCAAATCCGCCAATCAGCCCCGCGGTTGCGGCTCTTCCCTCGCGGCAGCTGAGTCATGGCTCTATTTGGGAGAAGCCTAGAAGAGTCAGGGAGGCCTCGCGTGGGACAGTTTGGGAGCCAAGACGGTAATTCTCCCGATGTCAATAACTACAGCGCCTTATTACCGGGCAGCAGATAATTGCCGGCATATACGGAGCGCACTACTTGCGGCCCTATTCACTACCATGCGGGGTGCAAAAAGACCGCCTCTGCCATAGAAGTTTAGTGATAGGCCGCGGACTTTACTACTACTTATCTGGCCAACCTATCTGATCAGTAATCCGGACACCGTTGGCGTCCGCACAAATACGGGAATGCGACACATGATTGGAGATAATCCGAAATACGACATCAACGTTAGTGATGTTTCCAAAGTGCAAGAGTCATGACATGACAAAAGTGGTCTCTGGCAGCCTTCTCGGCCAATGACCACCTCCAACCTGCGCAACCTGTTCAACTTGCAAGATAGGCCACAACTCTTCGCACTTGGCTCGGCTTCAGAGTTGCCATAACCATTCGAGTCCCAGAACCTGCCCTGCCAACCGTCCAATGGCAAAAGTTACCGGGCCAAGGCTACTGGCTAAACTACTGAGCACCCCAGGTATTGACAAAGACAAAAGTTCAGTTTTTAACTTTTCCTATTCCCAAACAGTCTGCAACTGCTTCAATCTCGCTTGGCGCCCGGTGCTGCCCTGCTTTGGTGAGAGCCTAGGCATTATCCCTTTACAGCAGTCCGGCCAGGAGATTTCCCAGACAGGAATTACATAGCACCGCTAGCCCCGTCACTCCCCGAAATGACGTCCATTCCATTAGTCAGGGTAAGATATTTTAGCCCCATTCCGAGAATCAATATAGAGCACTGGCTGAAGCAGGTTTCGCACTGCGTGTGAAAGCAGCCAGAGAGCTAATGAAGAGCCACGCTTTGGCATCCTTGAGCTTGCGGGCCTTTTCCGGCCTCCTCCCTCCATCTCGGCCATAGTTGCTGGTGCTTACTTTCCAGTGGGGGGGGAGAAAACGCCGGCTTGGAGTTATAGAACCCGGATGCGATATGCGATGCAGCTTGTGCCGCGGCACTCACTTGCGCATAGTACTCCTAATAGGTACTAGAACTAGCAGAAGCTCTCCATACTCCGACGGAGTATATAAACAGCTCGAGACCCCTCTCTCATCAAAGGTCCATGTTCGCTGTCCTGGAGCGCATGGATCTGCACTGGGGACTAACATGGCTCAGCGCGCCACTCATTTCGCCACGAGGGAGACACCAGCCCTTACTACGCACTGCTGGCCAGTGTTCTCTATTCTCATTGGGCTGCAGTGCTTGTATGCCTATTAATACGAGACTCATCTCTTAGATGCAAGCTGTGCACCGGTGGCTGGTGTGCTCTCTTGTGAGACCGTGTTTCAATGAGTTACCAAGTCATGCTACCGCTACTGCATGTGCCTCGCTCTGTATGAAGTAGGGAGCATGGTGGTAGGTAAGATGCCCAAGTAGGTAGGCATGATGACCCTATGAAGGGCAAAGGAAAACAAAAGAAGAGAGAAAAAGAGCAGTATGAGAGAAAAAAGGAAGAAGCAGAAACAAACCCAGGGGAGAAAAAACAATAACAAACAAGCATAATCTCGTCTCAGCGCAGATCACTGACACTCTGGTCGCGGTACCTCTGCCCGTACTGCCTGTTTGCTGGCCCAGCTCGTATTGTTTCCACGTCTGTGCACTCGGCCATAGCCGTCCAGCTGCCAATTAGAAGCGCGATGGGTGCCAGCTGCTGCCCAATGCAGCTAGGCGCTGGGGGGCTATGCACTCCTGTTTCAACTTTTGGGTCCAGGAGATGCAGGTACAGGCAGGTACAGGCAGGTACAGGCTCCCGGTCCCTGAAGCGCACGTGACTGCAGCGCTCCCAGCCGTCGTCGCCGCCCCTGCGTGTAATTTCGCGACGCCGCAGCTCATAAGCGTCGTTCCCTTTCCCTCATCCACAGACAGTCTTTTTATTTTGCTTGATATCTTCAAGTTTTCCTTCCTCTTTTTGCATTGCCCTTTCATCTTGCTGCGTGCGACATTCATTCTTTTGTCTATCATAGACGTTCGTTCACTGCCCATCCGGCCCCAACCCCAATAGAAAATAGACTCATCGCATCGCATTCGACATTACGCTCTCTGCCATCTTTCAATCTTCACATTCTTCACCATGAAGCTGACTTCGACCATCGCGGCCGGTGCTGCCCTTGCGGCCGGTGTTTCTGCTGGACAGAACAACTACCTCGGCTTCAACTCTGGCGCCACCCTGCCCGACGAGTCGGCAAAGTTCGAAAAGGACTTCTTGGCCGAGTTCACCACGGCCCAGAAGCTCCCTGGCGCTCCCGGCACCTTCAACGCCGTCCGTCTCTACACCAACATCCAGGCCTACTCCACAAACACCCCCATTGAGGCTTTCTCGGCCGCCATCAAGACCAAGACCAAGATCCTGCTCGGTGTCTGGGCCTCTGGTACCGCCAACATCAACAACGAGCTTGCTGCTCTGAGTGCCGCTGTCAAGCAGTACGGCTCCGACTTCACCGACCTCATCATTGGTATCTCCATCGGTAGCGAGGACCTGTACCGCGACTCGGCCACTGGACGAACCAACAAGGCCGGTGTCGGCAACGGCCCCGATGAGATCCTCAGCTTCATCAACGCCTACAAGAAGGAGTTTGCCAACACTGCGCTTTCCAGCGTTCCCGTTGGACACGTCGACACCTGGGATGCTTGGGTTAACAGCACCAACAAGGAGGTTCTCGACGCTGTCGATTGGATTGGCGTTGACGAGTACCCCTTCTACGAGACTGGCAAGGGCAACAAGATTGACAATGCCGGCAAGCTCTTCAACTCGGCTTACCAGACCACGCTCGGCGTTGCCAACGGCAAGCCTGTGTGGGTCACCGAGACCGGCTGGCCGCTGACCGGCCCCAGCTGGGATGAGGCTGTTCCCAGCGTCGAGAACGCAAAGTCGTACTGGGACCAGGTTGGTTGCGAGATTCTGTTTAACAAGGTTCCCACCTTTTGGTACAACCTGCGTGACTCCAACCCTGCCAACACGGTCAAGTTTGGCGTCAACCAGAAGCTGGATGGCACTCCCTCATTCAACCTGACCTGCCCTGCCGTGTCCAAGTCCACCAGCTCTTCCATCACCAAGCCCACCGCTACCGGAAAGGGCTCTACCCCCTCGACGCTCGTCACCGCCCCCTCACAGACTGCCCAGTCCGGCGCTAACAACGCTGGAAGCGCAAAGGGTGCTGACTCCAGCTCTGACGACTCTGCCTCCAAGACATCATCCAGCCCTGCCTCCACCTCCTCCCACAGCGCTGGTTCCATCAACAAGGTCTCCGGCGCTGCCTTTGCCGGTGTAGCTCTCGTTGCTGGTATCTTTGCTACCCTTTTCTAAACTTGGGAGAGTGAGAAAATGACGTATGGGACGATGATGTGTGGACTTTATAGGGTGTTGTTGTGTAAATAAACTTATTATTTCGAGGATAGTAGGATGACAATATTTGTGGTGGAATTTAGACTAAACCAACGATAGACTGGTTGGACAATAAATGCTTGGATATTTTTTCATACCCTATAATTGTCGATTATCTATGAATATGCATGCTTCACACTGTCACGACTATAATAACAGTATGAAGAGGAGGCTGGATTATTTATATTCTTGGTCTTAATTACACTTGTTAGGTATTGAATTGAAGGATTCCTTGTTACTACTAGTAATAGTACACCTGAACTTATACCACGGACACTAATGACTACATGCATGCACAAACCTCGCCATTGTTTGTCAACCACAAGAGCACTATTAGGAGAGCAGCGAGTTATTGCAATATTTCGTATTTCTAGCTCTGTTTAATTTAGGTGTCATAAAATCCAACGCTTTGCTATCAATTCTCAACGAGAGGAGAGGTGTACATGCCCATGTAAATCTTTATCTATGAATCATTCTGATTTCCCATCCTTGTATGCTTCCAAATCACTTCTCTATCTTGACCCCAATTAAAGAGTTCCAGTGCGGAACAGCTCCAGGTGCTGCTTCTCCAGGCTGACGCCCTTCTTCTCCAGGCCAGCCCGCGTCTGGACCATCCACTCCTCCGGCCCGCAGATGTAGTACTCGGCAGAGGCATCCTTCAGGGGCAGCACGCCGTCGGCTTCCAGGGCGTCGAGATCCATGCGGCCCTCGTAGTCGTACTGCTGGCCCTTCTGGTCGCCCTCCTGGACGTTCTTGAGGAAGATCTTGGTGGACAGGTTGCTGTGCTTCTTCTCGGCCTCGCGGATGTACTTGCCGTAGGTCACGGCGCCAGAGTGTCGCGCGCCGTGGATCCACGTCACGGGGCGCGAGGCCTGCGACGAGGACTCCAGGATGGTGTCGAGGATGGAGAGCAGGGGCGTGACGCCGACGCCGGCGGAGAGCAGCACGACGGGGGCCGTTGCCGGCGTTGCGGCGGCGCTGAAGGTGAACTCGCCGTGGGGAGGGCTGAGCTGCACGACGTCGCCGACCTTGTACTGCTCGTGCAGGCGCTGCGAGACCAGGCCGGCGACCTTGCCGCTGACGACCTCCTCGACGGTGTGCTCCAGGCCGTCCTTGTCCAGCTTGACGGTGATGCGGTAGTGGTCGGCGCTCTGGCGCGGCGACAGGCTCAGGCTGAACTGGCGGCTCTGGAACACGCCGTTGAGCTCCGGGATGGGGATCTGCAGGCTGACGTACTGGCCGGGCAGGAACTCGGGCAGCGGCTTGCCGTCGACGGGCTTGAGGTAGAAGCTGGTGACGTTCTCGGCCTCGTCGACCTTGTCCTCAATGGTGAAGTCGCGCCAGCCCTGCCAGCCCGCCTCGGCGTACAGCTCGACCTCGCGCTTGATGAAGATGTCGGCCAGCAGGCCGTAGGCAATGACCCAGGCGTCCTTGATTTCGGGCGTGAAGGCATCGCCGAGGATCTGCTGGAACGCGCCGATCAGGTACTTGCCGACGATGGGGTAGTGCTCCGGCAGGATGAAGAGCGAGACGTGCTTCTGGGCGATGCGGTCGACGGCGCCGGCAATGTCCTGCAGGCGCTCGATGTGGATGGCGGCGGCGAGCACGGCGTTGGACAGGGCGATTTGCTGGGCGCCCGTCTGCTGGTTGCGTAGGGAGAAGTAGTTTTGCAGCTCTGGGTGGGCGGCGAGCATGTTTGCGTAGAAGGTGGTGGCGACGACGCGGCCGTGCTCGCGGAGGATGGGGACGGTGGACTTGATGATGTCGATTTGAGCGGGGCTGAGGGTGGCCATGGTGATGGATGGTTTTGGTGTTTTGATGTTGTCTCTAACAAGATTTGTTGCTGTATCAAAGGGTTGGCGACTTGTATATATAGATTCTATATCTTCTTGTATGCTGATGGTTGCTGACGAGCAGAGTTGCCGTTGTGCCGTGTATAAAGTCTAACAAGTGCAAGCCTTGTCTTGATTATGCTCTAATAAGCAATCAAAACTAAACAAAACAATTAAAAGAAAGCAGGTAGTAGTTGATTGTTGTTCGTGATATTGTGAATAATGAAGCAAGAAAATTCCCAACTTCACCTCCCTCCAGCCCTTATATATGTCCCATCCCATATACAATCCCGAAAGGCGAATAGCCTACCGACCAAAAGAAGTAAAAAAAAACTCTCTTCTAGGCTCTTGCTATCGAGCGTTTTCAGCGTCTCCGCGCACAGAGTCTCCTTCGCTTCCAATCGCAGTGGACCTTATTCCGCTTACAACGCCTCGTATGCAAAGCATTGACAGGAACATACTGTACGGATAGAGTGAGGGAGGCTCCACAAAACAGCCATTGCCCACTAATCTTGCGCCCCCGGAGATCCGGAGACGCTGAATCCACGCGGCGCCCGGGCAAGTCCAACGTTTTTACGGAACTGCTTTTTTTTTTCTTGCTTGAATCATTTTTTTTTATTACAAGCAGCGCATGACGGGAGGGTTCCACCTCGGTGGGCTGATTGATCGGTCCGGAGCGAAAAAAAAAAGGCCACATGGAAACAATCGGAAGACGGCGTTCGTGGTCGGGCGTTTCAGGGGTCCCGTTCTTTTACGAGTTGTTTTTGATCTAGACTGTGTGTTGCGGAGACGGGTTAGGATGGAAAGGTGATAGACTCCGAAACTGAGAAAAGAGTCATCAAACGTCTCATCGTATGTTTTTTTTTTTTATCTTTTCTTTCAGCTGTATCGTGGGGTGAATAGGGCTGGAGGGGCGATTGATGGAGATATATCCGCGGAAAAGGTAGATATGAGGACGATATTTGCGTGTTTCGTCATATGGGCGGAAGCTGCCGAAGAGTTTCTTGGATGTTTTTTTTTGTCCGGTGATGAAGTTATCGTGATTGCTTTGCGCTAACATTGGCTGTTGGAACGGCCATACGGAAGGCTTTTCTTCTAATTTCCAGCGTTAAACTATCACACTGTTTCTCTAGTATGTCTTCCTAAAGCCCATGTCTTTTACATGCAATTACTACATTTTTGTCACTTACTTTGTGTTTTGTATGGCCCAAGTGAGTATCTATCACAGAGACGAGCAGAATGACGTTACAGCGCCTCGCTGTGGCCGGACCAATCACAGGCGTGGCAATTCGTACATCATTGCATCAAGTATAGAGCCCCATTGATCTCTTGGGAATTTTCCCGGATGAGGTGGGCTCAGTTTCACAGCATTTTTAACTCTCCCCAAGGCCTTGATTTCTGGGTCCATAGCAATCTTAGTCCTATCCAAGGCTCTACGCTGGCCTATGTCCATGTCGCATTTTCTGTCTTCCAAAACATATTTGGGGCAGTGGTAAGATGCGCTTCACAGCGTTTTGATTCGCCAGTTGTAATGCAAAAATGTCAATTCACAGCTGTTTAACTCTCCCTGAGCAGATTGTGTATCACAAAATCACCGTGAGACGGTATTCGGAAGTTTCCTAGGCAAAGTGTATAGGTCGCGCTCACTTGAACATGCTTCTGCTACAAAGGCAATGTTAGTCGCAAAAGTAATAACTGCAATACATGAGTCCCAATTAGACTAACTCTTGATGAATTCGGAGATTGTTGCGATAGCATGAAGCTTGGCGGCCGCTTAGTCATCCGGAACGGGGAAATGTGGCCGTTGACGACATCCCCACCAAAGCTGTGTCCCCTCCAAATGAGGCATCGAGCTAGCTATGAACCACATCGCATAGCAGCTCATCCCTCCAATTATGCGGCGCACTCTCCAATCGGTCCTGCTGCTGGGCCTGTCGTCGCTCGCGGCAGCCGTCTTCCAGGACGAGGTCGACGACATCGACTTCCACCACGCCCTCGTCGGCGTCCCGCAGGTCGAAACCACCTTCTTCCACCGGCCGAAAAAGGACGAGAAGGCGAGCTATCTATACACGCTCAGCGATGTTGGCATCCTGGGAGCGGTGAACCCCAACTCGGGCGCTCTCGTCTGGCGCCAGCAGATTGCTGACGGCGTCTCCAATGGCGGCGGCCACCTGAGGGCCCCCGAGGGCGAGAATTGGGTGGCGGCCGCGTATGGCCAGCGAGTCCAGTCGTGGGCTGCGTTGAGCGGCAGGAATCTGTGGGAGGTCGAGTTTGGCGGCGAGGTCAAGGACCTGGAGATCATGGAGCTCACGGAGAGCGCGCGAAAAGACGTCCTCGTCCTGTCCGAGGAGGATGGCGTCACGGTTCTGCGGAGGCTCCATGGCGCTTTGGGAACCACTGTTTGGGAGTTCCGCGAAGTCTCCAAGGACATTCCCCTGCAGGTGTCCACAAGCCTCACCAACGTCTACGTTGTCAGTCTCCACGGATCGCCTTCTTCGTACAGCCTAAAAGTCACTTCCTTGGAGCCTGCTACGGGAGGACGAGTTGATCACTGGACGGTTGGCACCAAGGGTGAAGTCCACGAGTCAAAGAATGTCATGTTTGTTGGCGCAAACTCGGCAGCTCCGATTCTGGCATGGGCCAGCAACGATCTAAACAAACTCAACGTCCATGTTCTCGGCACCAAGACGAAGCAAGAGTTCCCTCTCCTCGCTGATACCGTCTCCGTCACCATCCATGCTCCTCACTTGATCCAGTCCCAACCCCATTTCTTGCTTCACACGCGCACCACGACTGGCAACAAGGGCGAGGTCTTCCATACCGACTTGAAGACTGGCCGCATCGCAAAGGCATACGAGCTGCCTCTGCTCCCCGGACTTGGCACCTTCTCTACCAGCTCCGAGGGCGCCAATGTCTACTTCACCCGTGTAACCGAAGACGAGGTGCTTGTGGTGTCTTCCGACTCTCACAGCATCCTGGCCCGTAACTCTCTTGATCCCGAGGCCCGTACAGGAGCTATTCACGCAGTGTCTGAAGTCATCAAAAAGGCTGGCGGAAAGGAGTTTGCTATCCGCTCCGCCACCGTCACCGCGGCACAAGACTGGATTCTCATTCGAAACGGCAAACTCGACTGGACTCGCCACGAGGGGCTCAGCGGTGCTGTCGCTGCGGCCTGGGCGGAAATCCCAGAGGCTGAGGGTCTGGCCAAAGTGCTCGCCGAGGAGGCACACACTAACCCCTGGAATGCCTATGTCCACCGTCTCACTCGACACATCAATGATCTTCAGTATCTCCCCGACTACCTTGCGTCAGTCCCAACTCGAGTCATTGAGAGCATCACTGGTGGTGCCCTCCTGGTATCAAAGGCGGAAGGCCTTCATCGTGACTCGTTTGGTTTCAACAAGATCATTATCCTTGCCACCCGCCGCGGCCAACTCTATGCTCTTGACACGGGAAATCACGGCCAAGTTGCTTGGTCTGCCGACGTATTCCCTCAAATGCCTGGTGCCGCCCTGGACGTAAAGGGCATTGTCGTCAACGACTCAGAGGGCACAGTCACCGTCCGAGGCTCCAAGGGCGAATTCGCTGTCATCACGGTGGCTGATGGACAAATTCTCGAGGTCCACTATGGCGATGACTCGGCTGTTGTCTCTTCTACTGCAGTCATTGGGAGCGATGGCAGCAAATGGCTGCTTGCTTTGGATCAAGATAGAAAGCTAATTGTCGATGCCCTCAAGGGTCGCTCTCTTGATCAGACCATTGTTATCCGAGACGAAAATGACATCATCAAGGGAGTCAAGTTCTCCGAAGAAGACGGTCAAGTTGCTAGGACTGAGATTTGGCAGCTTCAGCTGCTCCCAGGCCAGAAGATTGCGAGCATCGCCAAGCTTCCCCCCCATGATCCCATTGCCTCTATTGGCCGTGTGCTGGGAGACCGAACTGTCAACTACAAGTACTTGAACCCCAACATCATTGTCGTCGCGGCCATTGACAACGCCGCGGCTGCTCTTTCAGTCTATGTCGTAGACACTGTTTCCGGCCAGCTGCTTGCATCGCAAGTATATGATGGCGTGGATGGCGACAAGGACATTTCCTGCACGCTGTCCGAGAACTGGTACAGCTGTGCCTTCTTTGGACAGTATACGCTGGACGACGGCACGAACCGAGATATCAAGGGATACCAGGTTGTCGTGTCTGACTTGTATGAGTCGCCAAACCCGAATGACCGTGGCCCTCTGGGCGAGGCGGAAACTTTCTCCCCTCTGGATCCCGTTGATACACCGACTGGTGTCCCTCTGCCATGGGTGGTGTCGCAGACTTGGATCATCTCAGAGCCCCTGTCCAACCTGACTGTGACGGAGACGCGCCAAGGCATCAGCAGCCGCCAGCTCCTGGCCTACCTGCCCGAGTCTCATGCTGTCCTGGGCATCACTCGCCACGGAATTGACCCTCGTCGGCCTGTCGGTCGGGACCCGTCTGCGGCGGAGATTGAGGCAGAAGGCCTCATGAAGTACACGCCGGCCATTCAGATTGATGGCCGCAACCTGCTCACGCACGAGCGCGATGTTGTTGGCGTGAGGGGCATCGTGGCCACGCCGGCCGTGGTCGAGAGCACAAGCTTGGTGGTGGCCTATGGCATTGACGTCTTTGGATCTCAAGTTGCGCCCAGCGGGACGTTTGACATTCTAGGCAAGGGATTCAACAAGATCACCTTGTTGGGGACCGTGGTGGCGCTTACATGGGGAGTGGTGATTTTGGCGCCAATGGTACGTGTGCCCTTTTTGCAATATGTTACGAGTTGTATACTGACTTTTCATGACGCAGGTTCGGAGGAAGCAGATCAACCGCAAGTGGGAAGCGTTCCTGTAGAAACGACGATGCGATAGAGGTGATAGATCACGGACGCCGCGTGCTGGGGTTTATTAATAGGTAGCGCGCACTCTTTACTTTTGGGCTCGCGCTTTAATGTGTATGAACAGAATATGAATCAAAGGTATTTTCCGTTGTTATATCATTTTGGATAACAAGCTGTCAAACAAGTTGTCTATGCTAGCTGGTTTATCGTGTGCCCCCTTTTCTTAATCTTACATCTTTCCCCTTATACAGAGTGCATGTCTTTTGCTACTTACGCCTCAGGCCAGTTGCCAGTGATTGTGACGCAGCCCCCATTCGAACTCTGGCCAATGCCGTCCTCGCTCAGAAAGGCGGCGTATCTGGCCACATGGCTGATGGGCACGTTGATGGTCTTGGGATGCGCCTCCTTGATGGCCATGAGGCCCTCCTTGTGCATGCCGGACGCAAAGGCATCGCTGATTCGCGTCTCGCTCATGCCGCCGGGCTGCAGCGCCACCGAATAGACGCCCTTGGGGCCGTAGTAGCCCGCCGTGTGCTTCGTCATGGCCACGAGGCCGTGCTTGGAGACGGTGTAGGCCACTCCGGCAGTGAGGCCCGAGAAGGACGCCGTGGAGCCAATGTTGATGACGAGGCTGCCCTGCTCGCCGCCGCCGCGCTGCTCTGCGCGAGCCAGCAGATGCGGCATAGCGTGCTTGGTGACATAGTACGCTCCCGTGAGATTCACATTCAGGATGGACTCCCACATGCCCGTCTCGCAGTCCCCCACGGGCGCAAACTTGTCCATGATGCCCGCGTTGTTGACGACGACGTCGATGTGGTGGAAGCGCTGGACGGTCTGCTCGACGAGCGACTGCACGGATTTCTCGTCCGTGACGTCGACCTGCACCGCGAGCAGGCGGTCGGGGGAAAAGGTTGCCGACAGCTCGGAGAGCGTCGTGGCGAGGCGGTCCGGGTTGATGTCGCTGATGGCGACGGAGGCGCCGCGGCCGAGGAGCGTTTCGGCGATGCAGCGGCCGAGCCCGCTGGCGGAGCCGGTGACGAGGATGACTTTGGAGGAGAGGGACATGGTTGTGAGAGATGTTGAAGATGTATTGTGTGTGTTTGTGTAGAGGGAAATGATGGACGCAAACCCAAGGCAACGAGCACCACCTTCTTATACCCACAAGACACACGCCTCTCAGCACTCAATCTCCTCCCGAATCTCATGCAGGCAAACATGCTTGCCTAACAACCCGCCTCACTTTTTCTAAACGGGATCAACAGGCTCCAGCACAAACGTCTCATCCAACTTGCCCCCCTGCATCCTATTTTGTGCTACGCTCCCGTGAGGCCTCGCCTCGTCTTCAGCCCCCGCAAAAGGCTTTGATACGCGTATGTAGCCGTAAAAAGAAACGATAGAGGGGGGGTGAGACAAAGGGAGAAAAGCCACCCCCAATGCGATTATTCCCCCTCTCAGCCGCACCTGCGGAGGATGCCGATTTGACTAACTGCTTAACTGCTGGTTCACAGCCAAAAAATCGGTAGTTTGCTGTTAAGGGCTTAGTTGCCAATGTCGGCAGGCAGCGCCTTGTCTTTTCTTTTTTCAGCTGCCTTCTCGTAAGGCGGATTCTTGAGGCCTCGCGCGGGTTCTTGCAGCGGCAGAGCCTTGTTCCAGGCTGAATGAATCCTTTTTGTCACGACTACTTCTTGTTTTGCTTTGAGTGTCGAGATGCGAATACGATGGTATTGATCTTTGCGGCTCGACTTATACGAAATACGCGTATTGAGTTATTATCACTCGGATGGATATGGGGGTGTTTTATGGGTATGGTCTGAATACGCGTATAGACCCCGGAGTGGCAACTAATGTGACCTTGCACTTTCTGCTTTAGACCGAGGAGAATGTTGTCCATGCTTGCAGTTGTATCATTTATTGAGCAATCTATCATGTTCGTTGTATCTCGTTATTAAATCCAAGCCAAAGTGACCAAACAGCCTATGCAAAACTAAATCGAAAAGTTGACAAATCATTGACATTCCTCCTTCCAGTTGTCGCCAATCCACTCGGCCAACTTGGACGTCAGCGTCCCGTCCATATACGGCTCTATATCCTTGGCGCTATAGTCGCCGCCGCTAAACTTGAGGGCAGGGATGATCCATGGCTGCAGAAAATCGAGAAAGACAAAGTCCACCGTCTTGGGCTCTTCCTCGGCCGAGAAGCCAATCTTGGCCTGGACGCAGTTGGGCACGGCATAAAAGTCAATTGGCTTGTGCACGGTGTCATCGCCGTCCTTGCCAATGTCGTCCTGGGTCGTGTAGCCGCCAAAGAGATTGTCATTTCCGTCCGAGACATCAACCCCACGGAGCTCAAGGCGAGCTTCCGTCTCCTCCGCATCTTGGTCAACTTGATCAACGGGTTCGGCCTCGTCTACGCTACCAAAGGTGGGACGCGGGTACATTAGTTGCGGAATAGTCAACTGCCTCGTGTTCGGCAAACCATCGACGAAGATCCTTGTTTCACTGTTGAGAATGCCAAGGACCTTTTTGGCAATATCATAGGGCACATCGGGGACAAACTGGAAGCCACTGTTGAATGGGCTGATGGTGAAGGTATCGTCACGCGTAAAGGGGCCCTTGAAAATGTCGAAGCGGATACCGCCCGTGTTCACAATGGCCAGCCGAGGCTTGTCTTTCCTGTCTTTGTTGGCGACAATGCCAGGCAGTACATCTTCCTCGAGCCAGCTGAAAATGCTGTCTTTGCTAGGATACGGGGCCCTGGTCATCCACAAGTCTCGGGGTGCGCAGCCATATCGATGGCCGAGGTTTAGACTCTTGCGGGCCTCCTCAATCATCTTGCTGACCTTTTGGCCTTGTTTGGTGGGAAAGGTTGTTTCATTCAAACCGGTGTGGTAGTACATTCCGAGGAGATTGTTGTCCATGTACTTGCGAGTGAAGGAGGGACCTTTCATAATCTCCACCTCCTCAGTGTTGTCGTCCTTGTCACCGTCCTTGGGATGCTTCTTGACGATCCCGTCAATGGACATCCAGCCAATGGTCTCGAGGTAGCGGCCAGAGGCAATGGCAAGCGATTTGGAGTCATAGCTCACGGCGTCCCGTATATGCAAATGGCCGCCGAAAAAGGCAATGGGCGTATCCCAGTCCTCCTTGCGGATGGCTGTGAAGATGGTTTTGAACTCTTCCATCCGCACGCCAACATGGCCAATGACGACAAAGAGATCAGGCTTTTCCTTGATGGCATCCTGGAACCAATCCTCTTTGACGGTGTCGGCCACCTTTTGAACGACGCTGTTGTTGGCGTTGAGGTCAAAGTCAAATATGAAGCCAAAGGATACAATGTTGAGGCCCAGGTTCTTGGTCTTGAACTTGCGATACCTCTGGGCTTGAGGCACCCGCTTGCCACTCTTAGGATCGATGTAGTCTAGATTCGAAGCAATATAGTTTTCTTTGTAGTTGGGCACAGTGGTGTTGTGCTCCATGTCGATGGAATAGGCCTTGTACAGCTCATGGTTGCCGGTGCTGAGAAGGTCAATCTTTTGCTGGGCAAAGATGTCGTACTGATAGAGGCCCTTTGGGGTGGAGCTGTCGTAGATGCCGCTGCCTTCGATGCGGTCGCCGGTGTCGATGAGGAGGAGGTCAGCGCCTTTGTCGTCGGCCAGCTTGCGCATGTGCTGGGAGAAGGAGACGTAGTCGCCCCAGTCGGCGGAAAAGGAGGGTCTGAAGATGTAGCTGTTAGCAGGGATGAAATGGCTATTACAACCTTTCTAGCATCGATGTCTCTGAAAGGAGGACCAAGTCGGAATCGTCTCACTCTAGAAAATGCCCGCTGACCCAAGAATGGGTATCTGTCGTGTGCAGAAAGTTGATCTGCCCCCAGGTCAGGTCTCGCATGGGCGCCGCGACGGGCTTCACAGCGTCGGGCTGTGCGGCCTGGACCGCAGCAGCGGCGATGAGGCCGCCGAGGAGGGATGATTGGATCATGATGAAGCGGAAGCCGGGAGATTAAGATTCCATTGGATGAAAAGAGTGAGATGCGCGATGATGGTGATGGCGGTGCTTGATGGTGATGACGGTGATGGGGAGGAGTTGGAGTAGCCGTGGCAGAGTTGGAGCTCGAAAGGGTGTCCATCAAGGTTCAGGTGACATCAGCGGGCCAGGCACGAGGACAGCCACCGGCAGCGATCTACGGCGCTGATGCCAGTGACACACCGCCGCTGACTCAGCTCAGATGCTGCTACCCTATCACTTTCAATCACCTTCACCTTCCACTTTTCAACTCGCAGCAAAAAGAATAAAATGAGTAGGTAAATTCGAAGAAATGCACTTTTTCCTTATTACATGGTGTGCACACATATATACAACTGAATGAGACGCAACTCCTCACACATCTCCATCACTCATTCGCCTTGGACGTCATCACCAGGTTGTCAATATCATACACGCCGATAAACTTCATAAAGGCCAGCACCTGCGGCGCCGTCCCGCATCCGTGGCCCGTCGGCGACGTCGCGTTGAAATCAACCAGCGGAATCAGCGAATCGGCAATCCTGGCGGAAACGGTGTACGTTGTGTTGAGCCTCAGGTTGCGCCCAATGACCTGCAGCATGTCCAGCCCCGACTCGGGCCTTACCGTGACGAGGCCTGTGGGCGGCGGGCTGCCGTTGGAAGTGTACTTGGAAGACGGAGACGAAGCTTCAGTGAGCAGCTTGTTGAGCGCGGGCTTGTCGAAGAGGCCCTGCCTGCCGAGATTCTGCGTGCCGTTGCTGGCCTTGGAGACGGCGCCCGAGACGTAGATGAGCGCCTGGCCCTCCTGGCCGACGTTGATCGTCTTGACGACCGTTGGCGGAGAGGCCGTCAGGTCGATGAAGTCGACCGTGTCCGAGTGCTCGTTGACGACGTACAGGCGCGAGTTGTCGGCGCTGGGCCACAGGCCGTGAGGCTCGACGCCGCTGGCCGCGATGGCGCCGACATAGACGGGCATCTCGCCGGCACGAGGCTGCGCGTACATCTTGGTCTCGTTGGTGGCCGCCACGGTCACGAAGCCGTGCATCGAGCCGTTGACGACGGCAAACTGCGCGTGGTTGGTCTCGGCGCCGGTGTCGAGCGCGCCGACGACTCTGCGCGCCTCAAGGTCGATGACGGACACCTTGCCGGCCATCTTGTGCGCCGCCCACAGGCGCTGGCCGTCGGGCGAGATCATCATGTCGGACGAGAAGACGTCGGCGAGGCCCGTGATGTTGGCGACGACGCGGCGCTGCGCAACGTCGATGACGGACAGCGACGGCGACCGGATGTGGTTCGCATACGCCGTGCGGCCGTCCGGGCTGAAGACGACCTTGCTGGGCCCGCCCCACGACTCGACGTAGCCGACGATGCCGCCTTCGAGCCCGTCCACGATGTCGATGCGGTCGACGCCGCGCGTGCCCACCCAGATGTGGCGGTTGTCGTGCTGGAAAAAGGCCTCGTGTGCGTTGCGGTCCACAAACGACTGCGACACGATCGAGTTGTCCTCGGTGCGGAACACCGTCACCGTGTTGCTCGTCACGGCCAGCGATACCACCAGCTTGCCGTCGGGCGAGAAGCCCAGCCCGTGCGAGCCCACGGCCTTGACGTACTGCGGGTTGAGGTTGCTGCCCAGCCGCAGGTCGCCCAGGCTGATGGTGCCCAGGACGTCGCCGGTGCTGGGCTGGATGACGGTGATTGTGTTGGACGACTGGTCGCCGGTGTAGATGCGGTCCGAGCTGGAGATGGGAGCGCCTCTGCCGGGGAGGGCGGGGGCCTGGTCCCAGGCCGAGGCGCCGGCGAGGCTGAGGGCCCAGAGGGTGTATATCGGTCTTGCCAGCATCGTTGTATCTGACGATGGCGAGTGGTTCAAGATTGTTTGGTTACTTTGCCTTGTACAAGGGATGCCCAAGCACGCCGAGGCTGTCCCTCATTTATATTGTGTGACACGCAAGACATATTGCGTGCCTTTGAACGTGGACGGCAGTCGGCTCCAGGCCTGCTCCGTCACAATGACATGGCCTGGCTCTGTAGTTGCATTGGCCAGGATGAGATCAATCCAGGTACTAGTTGCAAAGAGCTGTGGTTGAGTTACCTATTCCGTCTTGTTGGCGCCGCGGCAGACGCTGCAGACGCCGTAGACGCCTTTCTCCAATCATAGCGGTCAATGAGAGAGCACGCTGCTACATGTCTATGTGTATAGCTTGAACTCAATTTGCTTACATCGCAGACTGTCAACAATACGCGCTTCCTTTTAATTACAGTTGACTTTCCTAGTACCAGCAAGATCCAACATGTACAAAGCTGACACGCAGCAACTCCAAAAAACCCCTTCCAAGTACTTCATCACGCCTCACATCCCAAACACCACCTCGCAAACTCCTTCTCTGCCAACCTCAAGCGGGCACCCTCTGCCGTGACATGCGCTCCCATACAGTCTCGTCACACTTCCAAGCAAATAGGAATATTTGACCGCGGACGCCTGGACTAAAATCTGACTGCAAATCACTTGCGTGAATTCCGAGAGCGAGTCATGATTGATGTGATGGAGGTTGGCTCGCTGTCAGAACTCAGGACCCTGGATGTATCTTATAGGAAAGCACATCTGGAGTCCGTCCACCTATGGGATTGTGTAGATGGCAGCAGGGATTATCGGTATTGTTACCCATCTAATACAGACTGTTGAGGCGCGGCTGTCGGGTCGCGGCTGGTTCAAGTGCCGGTGGATATAAGAGTCTGGCCGACATCCGATCTGGTGAGATGGGCTGGGGTAGGCAGTTAAGTGATGATTAAATACTTGCTCTACTTTATTATTGTAATTCTCTGTCTCGCTAATAGCCCCTATTCGCTACCATCTTCCACCACCACGCTGCCATTATACCTTGTATCTTAAACCCAATTATAACTACCTATTTATTATCAAATACTGACCGCTGCTTAATCTCGCTGTTGTTCAACATCTCCATTTCCAGCCTCGTTTCCTTGTCCATCTCTTTCATCCTCATCCTCGCTATCATACCAGTCGTCGCTTTCCAGTCCATTACCCCGGATAAAAATGGATCCTATGCAGCCCAAAAAGGCCAGACCTCCGAACAAGCTCCATGCAAGAGCCTCGCCTTTCGGTTGGATTCCCATGGACAGGGTGAATAAGCCGCCGGAAATCAAGGGACCAATGCTGCGGCCTAGGGCTGATAGTGTCTGGGCTACGCCGTTGAGAGTCCCAAGACTGTTGTGAGAAGGCGCCGAGTTGGTTATCTATATGCCGTGTTAGATATGTATCATTCGTGTGATTCGGAATAGACTTACCAGGAGCATCACGCATGACAACCCCCCCACTGCGCATATCGTCTTCAGTATCAGCACCGCGCCTAGCTCGATATAGAGCCACATGGTCCCAGTGCCGATGCCAAAAAGGGGCTCGTCGTCGACGTAGCCAACCCAGGGAATCGCAAGCATGGCAATCGCCAGGCCAAGCAGCGCGAAGCGATAGGTTCCCAGATTTCCGAACCGGCCTTTGAGCGGCTGGAAGAGGAATGCCTGGAAGACAATGGTGATCAAGCCGGCGAAGCTCAAGCTGATGCCAATTTTACTGGGAGACAGATCTCGGCCTGCGGGCGAGGGAGAAGATGCAAAGATGGGATACAGGCTGTTGAAGCTGATGTTGGCCAGCTGGAATATCAAATACGTAACCAACAGCGTCATCGTAGTGCGGTTAAGGAGCTCGTGCCACGGCGTAGGCTGCTTATGGTTGTGGCCTGGCGGCTTTGACGCCCCGAGTCCCTCTTCGTCTGGGACGTCACCGTCGTTGTCCTCAGAGCCCGCCTCGTCAGAGCTTGGCGATAATAAGGGCTGCGTCTGGCTCGCCGCCTGAGGGCGGGGCCACCTCGTGCTCCACGATTCTCGGCGCGGCTTCGTGCGGCTAAACAAGTTTGATATGCGGGCCGACATGCGAGTCGTCCATGTTGGCTTCCATGGGTCCTGGTCGACATCCTCCAGCGTCTCTTCAAACCATATGGCCACCACAATGACGGCCGCCGCAAGAACGGCGGCGCTGAGAACACTCGGACCAAGGTAGGGGTAGTCTTTGCTCACACGGCCCACCATGATGCCTCCCAGCGCAGGGCCCGTAAGACCTCCCAGCGAGTAGATGATGGGCAGGTAAGTGAAAGCCTTGCTCTGGTTCGATCGGTCCGTCACCTCGCCCAGAACGGTCGGCACACAGGCGGCGTTGCCGTTGAGCAGGCCCATGGCGGCGTGGACCAGGATCATCTGCCAGTACTGCTTGCAGAAGCCAAAGGCGCAGAAGCAACCCATGAGCGAAAAGGTGCCCGCCAGCAGCACGGGCTTGCGGCCAACAATGTCCGACGTGTAGCCCCAGAGGAAGTTGGTCGAGAGCTGCGCCAGGGCAAAGGCGCTGGCCAAGAGACCGACATACAGGCCAATCTCATCCGCTGGGATGCCCGGCATGGACGCCACCATCTCGGGGAGATACGGCCCGATGGAGTTGAGCGCCGTTTGCTCGGCCAGAGAGAGAAAGGCCAGCAGCAGCAGCTGGCGGATGGGCAGCGGCGTCTGGTCGTCGGACGAGGAGGTGGACGAGGCGTCGGACTCGACGGCGAAGCGATCGCTCGAGGTGTCGGAGGAAGACCCCGGCGGCCGCGGCGGGGGCGTCGGAAACGTTTGGTATTTCGGGATCGAGGGCCGCCGCATGGCCGCGAGGCTGGGGATGGGCGCGCCGGCGTGGAACGAGCCCGACGATCGGGAGAGCGATCGCGGGTTGCCCGAGACTCCAGGCCCGGGCCGGGATCTGCTGCTGATGGAAGGGCGCGTCATCGTGGCCGGTCCTGAGGCAGCAGCGCTCGTTCCGTAGCCTTGTGATGTGAATTCAACCAAGTCTCTAGGGCTTCGAAAGCAGACGGTCGGTGTGTTATTCGCGGATAGTCGTCGTTTCGTGGGCCAGGATGGTTCGTCAGACTGCGGGCGTGTGAGCCAGAACCTGCGCGACAATCTGCCGCCACAAGATCATGCTGGAGAAGTCAAGAAGAAAAGGAGGCAATGGCGATGTCTTTGGCACGATTCGAGCGGGATCGTGGAAAGGAAGGGCCAGGCGAAATGAAAGACGTCAGGCCCTGGCGGAAAGCTTTTTGATGTGGGGGCCTGGAGCTCGGTGAGATAATGGATAGCGATAACGCCCGTATCAGGTGGGAAGTTGCCCGATTGGGCTGTGCCTTGAACACTGGCTCATTCCATTCCGGGAAGATGCTATTGGATTTATTTGAGCTTTTGCTTTATTGATGATATTCTTGATTTCTCTTTGTATTTTAATTTATTTTGCATATGACA
Source organism: Trichoderma sp. CBMAI-0020 (assembly GCA_030708095.1). Classification (NCBI taxonomy): domain Eukaryota; kingdom Fungi; phylum Ascomycota; class Sordariomycetes; order Hypocreales; family Hypocreaceae; genus Trichoderma; species Trichoderma sp. CBMAI-0020. The sequence goes on along the minus strand of JAJNCI010000011.1, from coordinate 323,069 downwards.
TGGGTTCCTCGAATGCAGCAGTTCTCTGGTTCCGCCACTTTGGAGCGGCTCGGACCGTTAGCGGGTCTTGAGCGCGAGCAAAGGCTTGGAGCGAATCGCAGGCTGGATGGATGGGATCACATGCGCAAACGATTGATCAATTGGTGCGAATAATACAGATATATCAGGTCGATAAGGGTTGTACTTTTTATTTCCATGTTGCAAAAAAGAAAGACTCGCACTGATACAATGTCGAGAGCGCATGTCTGCTTGGCTTTGGTACTGGCTTACATTAGGTTGTCTGTCGTGAATTGTCTTGTGTAAAGGCTGCTTGTATCCGTGATCGAAAAGGTTGTCATTGGCCATCTATTTCAATTATTGGCTGCATAATATACCCACAAATTAGTCTCTAGTCACATATCCCATCCGTTGTCTTGGGCCCCATGTAGTGCTCTATCTGATCCATCACCATTTTCGCCCACTCACTTGCCATCAAGCACGAGTCAGATTATGCAGTAGCCATACGATCCGCGGCGCAAAGATAAACTCTTGAAGCGTATGTGCGTCAGTGTGTGTGTAACGTGTAATAGATAATTGGGCCAATCGGAATGCAAAGACAGAAAATGCCCGTACACATCTGACTGTGTTCTGAATAACATGTCCCAGCTCGTAAGACAGGTGTGGCTGTGGACAAAGGAAGCGCTCTGCAATGAGCTCTCCCATTGCGCAAACATTGAATGACTATCTTGATTCAGGTTTCTGCTCTGTCTAGAGTGACATCAATCAATAGGGACTGATATTGTGTTCGATTTGCTTTTGCCTCTATGATGGAAGAAAATTATCCAATGCTCTCCAATACTCATTTATGCACCACACTGGGTATTCACCCGATGGCCTTCTATTCAAATCAAATACTCTGCGGAAAATGCGTCAAAACGAGGCCATATTCAAGGCCCCAGTGATGCCATGAGGAAATATCTCGCACTATTTCTTATCCCGTTGACAGTACTAGGCCCGCAATCCTATCCGCCGCCACAAACCTCACCCAGATAATCGGCATATCATCGCATCTATAAAACCGGAAAAAGAGCCTGCTGTTATTCATTTTATTTTACCATTAACATCGAATATTATTACCGTTTCCACCATGACGCATCCCGGCAATGCCCCAAAGCAAGCCGCCACTATCCGCCTACGCCCTCTGACAACTTCCCTGCGCCCTCCAAGCACAAGGTCCGCATACGGCAGACAATCCCCCTCCCCTCCCCTCCCTCTAACGCGATAGCCACCAGCATTTTGCCAGTTGACAAGATTGAGTTTCTTGGAAAAGCTAGATGGGTAGTATTCTGGAACACCAGCCGGGCCAATCAGAGGGAGGGGGCGTCTTGCTAGCGATGTAGGATCTGCGGGAAATGGGCGAAGCGCCGTGTTTGGTGTGGTTGGATGGGCGTCACGCTGGATGATGCAGATAGTCTCTTGGATAATATGATTGCCTTGCATGCTTGCTCAGCTTCAGTATTTGTTTTGATTATCCGAGATCGGTGGTTGGATAACCGAGGATAGCGACGTGTTGCGATGGTCTTTTGCGTGATCGATATCGAGACAGTCATGTATATAAGTCCTGATTACGACGTCCTTCCAACCGACTTATATAACAATTCAATTCAACACAATTGATATACCCCCATTTCCAGTATTCTCATCACAGCATTCCCTTTCCAAACAAAGAGTCATCACCATCACATCCAATGGCCCTCAACATCCCCGAGCCCTTTGCCAGCATCCCCTACGAATCCCTCCTCTTCGGCCCCTCGCCCATCCAGCACCTCCCCCGGATATCCGCTGCCCTCGGCGGCAAAGTCACCGTCTACGCCAAGCGCGATGACTGCAACTCGGGCTTTGCCTACGGAGGCAACAAAGTCCGCAAGCTAGAGTACACCCCCCCTTAACATGTACATCACCATCGGCTTGTTCACCAACACTCCTCTCAGATATCTCGCCGCCGAGGCCCTCGCCCAAGGCTGCGACACCCTCGTCTCCATCGGCGGCGTCCAGTCAAACCACACGCGCGCCGTCACCGCCGTCGCCGCCAAGCTGGGCCTCAAGGCTGCCACCGTCCAGGAGCACTGGGTCGACTGGGACGACGCGCACTACGAAAAGGTCGGCAACATCCAGCTCTCGCGCCTCATGGGCGGCGACGTGCGGCTGGACCCGTCGGCCTTTGGCATCGAGCACAAGCCCACGCTGGCGAATCTGAAGGCCGAGCTGGAGGGCAGTGGCAGGAAGCCGTATTACATCCCCGCGGGGGCGTCGGACCATCCGCTGGGCGGGCTGGGCTTCGCAAGATGGGCGCTGGAGGTGGAAGCCCAGGAGAAGCAGATGGGCGTCTTCTTCGACACGGTGGTTGTCTGCGCGGTGACGGGGTCGACGATGGCGGGGATTGTGGCGGGATTCAAGCTGGCGCAGGTGAAGCTGGGATCACCGAAGCGCAAGATTATCGGGATCGATGCCTCGGGGAAGCCAAAGGAGACGTTTGACCAGGTGCTGCGCATTGCGAAATTCACGGCTGCCAAGATTGGGTTGTCGGAGGCGGACATAACAGAGGCGGATATCGTGCTGGATGAGAGGTTCAATGCCAAGGTGTATGGCATTCCGGATGAGACGACAATCGAGGCCATGAAGTTTGGGGCACGCACGGAGGCGTTCATCACGGATCCGGTGTATGAGGGCAAGAGTCTGGCAGGCTTGATGGGGTTGATTAGGAACGGGGAGATTGCGGGTGGCAATGTGTTGTATGCGCATTTGGGGGGGCAGATGGCGTTGAATGCGTATTCCTCTCTTTTAGACTGATGGATATTGAGTCCGATGCCGTGTTTCAATCTCTGAGATGCTGTAGATAAGTGCCGTTCTTTATATTCTTCTATCCTGTTGTATGTCAATATCCAAATAGTATCTCGATGCCCCTTTAACAACTTTTACTTTTCTATCACCATGTGCCGGTAACTCGCAAATCCCTCGAGCTCTCTCCAACCGCAAACGTAAACTGCCCGTCTGGGATAAGCCAATTCTGCCTCTCGACATCCCAGTAGCTCAAGTCTCTCCTCGTCAGCACAAACTCCACCGTCTTCGTTTCTCCCTCTGCAATGAATAGCTTGTCAAACCCGCGCAGAACCCTGACAGGAAAGTCGACCGTGTCTGACTCGGGGTACGAAAGGTAGAGCTGAGGGACGGCTTTGCCGCCACGTTGTCCTGAGTTGGTCACTTCCACAGTCACAGTTACGAGGGGCTCCCACAGCGATGGATTGCCGCCTTCGCCGCCGCCGGCACCGGACAGGGGCTGCTGCGCGTCGTAGCCGTCAGGATAAGGATACTTGCCCTTCTTGATGTCGTCGACAGATTCAATGTATGGGTAGATGTACTTTTTCAGTTTACGAATACCCACCGGGTACAGTGCCTCTTTCGCATCGGGAATAGTAGAGGGAAACGACGGTGGCTCAGCCTCAGGTGCTGGTCGCTCATCTGGCAGAGGCGATTTCGGTTTGGCCCCGGTAACTTGGAGGTTGTTGTAATCAAACCGAGTATATGAGAGTCCGAATCCGAATTCATACCGTGGTTCGATGTCATACTTGTCAAAGTGTCTATAGTCGATGTAGAGGCCCTCGTTGAAATCTTGCTGCGGGACAGCCCCGTTTGGCAAATACATGACTTGTCCACCTTCTCCGTAATCGCTGAGAGATTTGCCAATAGTGTATGGGAGCTTGCCACTTGGATTTTCCTCTCCGAATATGATGCTTGCGAGGGCATTTCCACTCTCCTGGGCAGGCAAGTTGGCAGAAATGAGTGCCTTTACGCTGGGAATATCGATCCAAGCATCCACAGTCACAGGCCCGACAGAGTGAATAACGACAATCGTTGTTCCTGATCCGCCGCCGCAGTTGGTTGCAACTTCAGTGACGAGCTTTTCGCCGCCCTTTTGCGCCAAGAGGTCGTTGCGGTCCCCGCGAACTCCCTCCCAGCTACGATACCCTTCGCCCGAGTCAGAGTTGATGAAGACCAAGCATATGTCTTGGTTTTTGACGACATCTGCTGCCGGCTTATCGTTTTTCAGATGCTCCGTGAGCTGGACCTTTTCTTGGTTGAATTTGCCCCGGAGAGCCTCGACTGGGGATACAAGGTAGGGAAACTCGACTGCGCCGCTTCCCCAGCCAGAACCAAGAGTGCCTTGGTTGCATGATCTGTCTTCGCAGTGATTCGGCCCATGGCCAGGACCCGCGTCCTCTCCGAAAATTCCAATCTTTACCTTGTCACCTCTCTTGGTCGATTGTTGGTCATTGCCACCCAGTCCTCCATCAAAGCTAAGAGGGAGAGCGCCTTCGTTCTTGAGCAGAACAGTCCCCTCTGTAGCAATCTGACGAGACAGGATCGAGTGATTGGCTTGCACGTTGACAAATTTGTTGACTTGAATCTTATCTTGAGGCGATGGACTGGCGGGCGCTGTGACACCCATCTTGTCATTTGTCCACGAAGAAAAGTTGGGCCCTTTCCTGTCAAACAGGGACGTATCGTCCTGCCCAAGCTGAAACCACGATGCGACTATTCGAACAACCATGTCGTTTAGCCGCTCAATAGGCAGCGAGCCGTTGAGAACAGCGCGGGAGAGGTTAGGCCCCCAGAGCGAATTGCCGTCTTGCCAACGCAGGCCATCTCCCGGCATGCTCATGTCCAGTCCGGCCAAGGCACTTCCCACGCCCGATCGCTGCGCCAGCCAGTCCGACATGACGAAGCCCTGAAAGCCCAGCTCGTCCTTGAGAATGCCATTGAGCAGCTTGGAGTTGCCACAGGCGTACGAATTGTTGACCATGTTGTAGGAGCACATGACGCTGGCCACGCCGGCCTTGACGGCATCGCCAAACGGCCAGGCATACACCTCGTGCAGGGTGCGGTCGTCGATGTTGGACGAGAGGGCGTTTGGCAGCACCCACTCCCACGCCTGGCGGAAATGCTCCTGCTCGTTGGCGATGAAGTGCTTGATGGTGGCCATGACGCCCTGGTCCTGGATGCCTTTGATGGTCTGGGAGCCAGCAACGCCCTGGAGATACGGATCCGCGCCGAAGCCCTCCCAGTTGCGTCCGCCAGCAGGCATTCGGCCCAAGGGCCCAATGGCCGGACCCAGCAGCACATTGATGCCCTTGCCGCGAGCCTCCAGTGCGTGAGCTTTGCCGCGTCCATACATGAGCTCCCTGTTCCACGTCGCGCCAACTGTGACGCCAGCCGGGAAAGCCGTTGCATTGTCTGCAAAGCGAATCCCCAGCGGTCCATCCTGGAGAGCCAGTGCAGGGAAGCCAACGCGAACTGCCGGCGCCGTGTTGCCCACAGCAAGGCCCATGCTCCATCCGGTGCCCGTCGTGATGTTGACCTTTTCCGGCAGCGTCATCTTGGACACCATCTCGGCTGCTTTTTTGTAGCTGTCGGCCCATTGGCGGACTGTGCCTCCCCTGGGCGTGGGATACCATGGCGGCGATTTTCCGTCTAGAGGCGTAATCCTGAGCTTTTTGACTCCGAAGACGCCCCCAGCGGCTAGTAGTAGGATGATGATGCCGACCACGCTGAGAAGGGCGATGCAGCAGCGGCTCTTGCGAAGCCGCCGCGGCAGCATCCACGACAGACGTCCAGGAACGACGTTTCGCTGCCTTGGGCCCGGATGCGAGGGGCCTTGCGTGACATCTACATCCTTGAGCGCGGGGTTGAGCTCATCAAGATCGAGGTCTTCGTCTCCGGAGTCGACTGAGCTGCGATGCTGGGCGAGTTGATGCTCCCGCAGGAGGCCCTCCTTGGCGGGATCTCGATTGGCCATTGTTTAGAGATGGGCAGCCATTGATCTGAGGAATTGCTGCTTGGGCGTAAGCGGACGATTGTTTACAAAGGTCAGGGTGGGCAGCCCGATGAATGGATGGAAGCCATTGGCCGATGGTAAATGGTGTTGCGTCACTGATAAGCACCGACAGCGCTGATTGATAAAATGCACGGGTGTGCTAATGTCTCTTGGGCCGTCGGTAGAGCTTAAAATGCTGTGAAAAACTAATGCAATGCAATACCTGTAGGCCCAACATCACTAATTGATAAAATATACAGGTGTGCTAATGTCTCTTAGGCCGTCGGCAGAGCTTAAAAATGCTGTGAATGCATTGGGAACGACGACTACAGCCATTGGTTGATCAATTGATGGCTTTGCGTCATTGATAAGCAGCGTTTGTATCCCGACGACAGAATGATTAGGTAGTTACAGGCAGTAGCTCGTAGTCATTCGGGGGAGATTAAAAATGCTGTGCAGGCTCGACAATCGGCCATCCCCCGATGTATTTCCTAAAATACTAATACTACCTTAGGTACATTGTATTGGGGCTTGCAGCTACCTACCTACCTATATAGCATATAAAAAGACATGAAGATTTAATCCATAAAACAAAAAATTAGAGGTTTTAATTTGGATGGAAATAGCTTATAAAACTACAGCTAATAATACAATATCTTGTCTTCAATTTTTGCAATTTCATTGCAGCGCATTTAAGAATAGAGTATTCGTCATACTCCGCGCATCCATGCCCAACCCTAAAAGGTATCGGGAGAGCTTAGAAATTCTGTGCATACGGAATGGGAACGACGACTACAGCCATTGGTTGATCAATTAATGGCTTTGCGTCATTGATAAGCAGTGCATGTATACCGATAACACAATGATTGGTTATAGGCAAGCACCTGCTCTTAGGCGTTTGGGGGAGCTTAAAAATGCTGTGAAGCGTTGTTGATGCATATCTCCTTACCAGCAGTCGGCTATCTTTGTCACACTGGGAAGTTTTCATCTAATAAAAAAAAAAGATGGAAAAAAAGGAGATTTGATTTCGATGGCAATAAGTTCAAATAACTCATAAAATTACAGCTAATAATACAATATCTTGTTACATTCTTCCCAATCTCATCGCACGCATTAATATCATATTCATTCTACCGCGCATCGTACACCCAACCCCAAAGGTATCGTAACATTGTGTAAGTGAATCAAGTAAAATCATATAGTCGTGGTATCGTGTCTCTGCTTCTCTTACAAGCCATGGCCTACGCAATCACAAGTCAGCAATCATTCAACACACAAGTCACGACAACTCACGTCCAAGGCCCTGTCCCCTCTTGGACACCTCCCGCGCCTGGTCCTGCTTGATCTTGGCCCGCCTGGCCTCCTCCTTGGCCTCCTCCTCCAGGCGCCAGACATGGTCCTTGGCCGCCCTCACGCGCATCCGCGCCTCGCCCAGCGCGCGGTCGGCGTCCACCTCGGCGGCCTCGGCCGACATGACGTGCTCGCGTGCCTGCAGAATGCTCGGGTCCAGCGCCTGTGCGCCGTGGTCGCGGTGGAACAGGCTGCGGCGCCCGCGGCTGGCCGAGCTGTCGGTGCTGTGGCGAAACAGGCCGCCGTTGGTGGCGTTGCCGTTCATGGTGTTCATGTTGTTGTTGGCGAAGCCGCCCGGGCCCGCGCCGGAGCTGGCGACGGAGCCGTGGTGCGACGACACCGGCGACACGTCGCGGTTGCGGTGGAACAGGCTGTGCTTGCGCGCCGGCGGCTCGGCGGCCATGGGCTGGGGCTGGTAGACGGGCTCGGGCGAGGGCTCGCTGCGGCTGAAGAAGGGCATGATGGGTGGTTGGTGTGTAGATGCTTGGTGGTGTATGTGTGTGTAAGTGTGTAAGTGGGTGGCAAAACGTAGATATTGTGTAGGTGTGACTGAGACAGAAATGTGCAATGAATAAGTAATGAATAAAAGAAAAAAAGAGTTGATTCTCAGCGTCTTTTCGATATTTATTCTTCTTCTTGGCGCACCTTTTCATAACCGTGTACTGGCGATGACGCCGATGATGATGCCGTCCAGCAAACCTGTTTGGTCCCTTGAAGCGATGATCGCGCGATCGCCGCCGCCGTGACGTAAATCGTGGTGTAGCTCACCAACAACCAGCTGCTTGCCATGGCCCGGAGCCAATCAGGCCGCGGGCATGATGATGCCGGTGCAGAGATGATGAAAGAAGCAATTCATGCAAGCAGCGGCTACTGCAGCTACTGCGTTGGCGGCTTCAGCCTCGGATGGGATGTCATCACAGCTTCCACAGGATCGGGCAATGAACAAGCTTGAATACCTACGTATGTACGATGAAGAGCTGCAAGTGACACGAGGCCATCGAGATGCTGCTGCTAAGAATAGCCACGTCTGGACTACGTGAAAACCTGTCGTTTAGTGCATTGTACTTCTCACACTCGCACAGCTCACCCAGCACAGCGTCATGTCTTGCACGTCACACCCAGTTAAACAAACGAAACGTTAGAATTCGATCCTGGTCTAAGACACAAGCAAATAGTCCCCTCTTTAATACAAAGCGTGTACAAAGAAAAAAAAATGTGATGAGAAATCTAGCCTGCGTCGAAAATACGCTGCAGGAGCGCGTAGTGTATCAAACATTTTGTTCTCCAGCCTCAGCTCCTTCGCTCCATTCCAGGAAAATTACAACAAAATAAAAAAACCGCAAATCGGTCATTCCGCAGTCAAATATGTACGGTGAAGGTCCATGATAGATTGATAAAAACTTGTTGGAAAGAAGACAAAGAAGAGCAAGTGGTGAAGAAGGAAGAATACACCATGTTATAAAAAAGACGGGAAAAGAAAAAGAAAAAGAAAAAGAAAAAAGGAAAGTTAAAAAAATTGAATGCGTCGTTGCTGTTGAAATATTGCTTTTCCGCCGTAGCTGGCGGTTTGCAAGGTATATCGAGGGAGGGTATCAAGAAGAGGACCCCGATATAAAACCGGAGCGTCAGAAGCTGCGGATCCTTTACATAATTGTGCACTTGTTGTCTTCCCTCTCCTTCTTGACGCTTAGCGCTACTCGGGCGGCCTCTGTAAAGGCCTCGTTGACGCCGCGGTTCTTCATGGCCGAGCATTCGAGATAGCGGGATGCGCCTATTCGCTTGGCGACCTCGAGGCCCTCGTCGTAGGAAATGGTCGGCGGCTTCTCGCGCTGTGCGTTGCCGTCTGCTGCGGCTGCTGCGTCGGCCTCTTCAGGCTCGTCCTCGCCCATCTGGCGGAGATCGCACTTGAGGGCAATGAGAACCAGCTTGACGCCGGGGCAGTTGTCGGCAATCTCTCCGACCCATTTGGATTCGACGTTTTCTAGCGAGTCTTTGCTATCGACCGAGTAACAGAGCACAATCAAATCGGTGTCATCTGGGCGCATGCAACGTTAGCCACGCAATGGAATGGAATGGAGGTGGGGCGGCCAGTAAATGAACAGGGCGTAATTACCGTAGGAGAGCGATCGTAGACGGTCGAATTCTTCCTGGCCAGCTGTATCCCAGAGCGAGAGCTCGATGTGCACGTTGTCGACGAAGATGTCTGCACCGCGAATCTATTAGCCTCATCATCACTGATTCTCTGCTCTGCCAAGGGAGAGAGAAAAAACAAAAGAGCCGAGGGGAGAGCCGCTTGCGTGGCACACAGTGTCGTACCATGAACGTAGTTTTCGAAGACGGTAGGCTCGTATACGGTCGGAAAGTATCTATCGGACAAGCGTTAGGTCAAATCGATTGGCGGACAAGGGCGAACAGGCGACGAACCCTCTCGTGAAGACGTTGAGCAGCGACGTCTTTCCACTGGCACCATCGCCCCTATAGACACGCAATCGAGGTTAGCAAGACACCGCATCCTGCAGTTGGCCAGACGGCTCTGGCGTCGTCCACGTACAGAAGAACCAGCTTGCGCTGCACCGTCTTTGATCCGCCGCAGAGAGGCATTGTGATGTGTGAAGAATACGAAGCGGAGGTGGATGCGAAGCGGCGAGAAAATCAGGCGTCGAGGCTGGATGGCGGTTGGATCGATTGCGCAGCGTCTTTTGTGCCGGCCGGAGGAATCGCGCAGAGTCGTCGTTGTCGCAGGGACGCGTGCTGGGAGTGGCGCTGCCTTTAGGATATCGATTGCGTGTTGAAGAGGCAGAGATGGAATGGAATCAGGAGCAGGAGAGGCGAAGCGAAACGAAGCGAAGCGAGGCACGGGAGCTGGTGGTGAGGGTACTGTAGAGCACAAGTACAAGGTACTGGCACCAGAGGCACTGCATGCAGGTGCTGCCCCGAATTATTGGGTGTCAACGGGGGCCTGGTGGAGCCTGCATCTGTTTATAGCAGCTAGCAGCGCGCCGAAATGGGCGGCTAGGCCTTGGGCGGGAGGGGACAGCGCATTGGCCAGCCTAATTTCTGCATCGGCGCTGCGTCTCAGCTGCGTGTTATTTCAGCCACGCCACGGTACCTGCTACCTGCGGTGTACAGTACTGCTACTACTACTACTACTACTAGTATACTCAAGCTCTTACGTCGAGTGCTGTGCCCGTCGGCCGGGCTGTAATGCGCCGCCAGCCAAAAGTCTATCCTGCATGAGAGCGCAGACTCGTTTGTCCAGGAACCATCTTGGCTTTGGGCTGCGGCATTACGGCTGACACCGGCGGCTGTGCGATTTGTATTAGCGGGCAGCGTGAGGGGCAGCCACTCGTGATGGGCTGCGACAGAAGATACGCCCCGGCACCGCCACAAATAGAGTTCAAGCAACAGAGCTTGAAAGCTGGCATCCTGTAAGCGCCGGGGGCCGCATTGCAGCACGAGCGATTGCTGTTGGGCGTCTATATGGGCTTGGGATTATTGAGAGATTGTTTGTTTTGCAGCGAGAGACTGTGTGAATCCAGGGTTTGATACGGCCTCGTCTGCTTTAGATGAGAAGTGGCCCTGAATTAAAATTCGTCTTGCATGGGTGACTGCGCTTAGTCATGAACCAAGGTTCCTTTTGCGTTGGCGTTGCTAGGCGAGCCAACACCCAAAGTCTAAATGGACTGAGAATATCCATCGTCAATACATGTCAAGCTATCAATATCATTTCTTCTTACGTCCAAGGTGTGTTGGACCAAAGTGACATCCATACTACAGTTGGTGCTACCTGAGCATCACCCCTACCTACTACTAGTAGACCAGCACATCAACATCTGCACTTAGTCAGCCACTCATGCGCTAACAGAAACCGCGCGGAGATGCGCTGTAATTTCAGGGCTGTTCCGCAGTACCCTTTGAAGCGCATGTTTTGCCCTCTTGCTTCAGGTACTCCCTGCCAACACCCTTAAACTTTTCTTCCTCCTGAGTTCCCATTCCTCCGTACGATGCTCTCAAACAGACGATAAGGGGCGTAGATCCCAACCGGTGAATTTGGCGATTTAATATCTGTCAGTCATGCAGAATCAGCGGGAATTTCGTGTCAAACCAGTACTTGGCACATCATATTGTTACCGTTGAAAGACAGAATACCGTCGCAAGTGAGGTGAGCGATATGAATTTGACTGAGACCAATGTTTCACTCACAAGCCTACCACACAGTTAACAATGATTTTACCATGATTGATAAAAGAAAACAAAGAAACTGTTCATCTAACGGCGTGCCATGTGGACAATGGAGAGCTAGGGCTGGGGGCAGGTTTCATGGCAAAAAGCATTGATATTTCGCTTACCCTAAGCGATATATCAGACTGCGTCGTGCTTTGTAACGGCCCGACGATCTACGGCACTTGCGCAGTCAATCTTGATATCGATATTTTTATCGAATTTTTCTATCAATATGGTTATTCTTATTTGCTTTGCCATCTTTAGATGCGTGTCGTACATTTGATAACTCTCGAGATCCGCAATGCAGACAGAATACATGGTCGTCCTGGCAGCTACCTGAACAGAATGCCTGTCACATCTCCCACTCTCCAATGTCCTTCCTACCTGGGTGCTCCGCATTGCGTCTGCAACAGGCCATGAATGCGTCAACCCCGCAGACCTTCAGCGAAGCTCCTGTATGCATGAAGATACGGCGAATAACACTGTGGATGAACAGGGTGCATGTAGTAAGAGCCGAGGTCGTTATGCACATGCAGGAACAGTAAGCCATTCCGAAGCTGGCACAAGTGCTCTCTATTTCTTGTTTTACATAAACGCGGTTTGTCCAACTTCTGTTCATCCATTCAACGTAATTTATGTTCTGTACACGGCGCCCTCGATCGCATTCCAGGATATATCGCAGCCATTTCAATGGCTGCACGCAAGTTCAGCGTCATCATTGCGGGCGCTGGTCCTGTTGGCCTCTCTGCAGCCCATGCCCTTCGTCTTGCCAACATTGACTTTCTCGTTCTTGAAAAGAGACAAAATGTTGTCATTGATGTCGGTGCTTCTATAGCTGTTGGCCCTGCGAGCATGCGGGTAATCCATCAACTCGGCCTATTGGAGAGCCTTTTGGAGGTTAGCCATAGATCAGAACGCAAAAAGGCACTTACTGCTGATGGGCGTCTCGTTAAGGATACTCCGTTCTATCATCATTTAAAAGAAAAGTATGGCCCAGTTGTCAATATCTGAAAGGTTGGCATTCTAACTCTCCAATCTCAAAGCACTGGCTCCACGTCGATAGCATTCAATCGCGTTGATTACTTGCGACTTTTGTATGAAAGGCTTGGAAGCGACCAGGCCAAGGTATTGACGGGAAAGGAAATTGTCAACATTTCAAGTACCGACTCTGGCGTTACGGTAAAGTGTGCCGATGGCGCTCTTTATGAAGGGTCGATCGTGATTGGCGCAGATGGCGTCCACAGCAAAGTGCGCGGCATAATGCGCCAGATGGCTATTGAAGAACACCCAAAGAGGAGCTGGGACGCAGAACAGCCTTATTTGACAACGTACAAGTGCCTCTGGTTTTCCACGCCGTCACTGGTCAGCGACCAGAATCTCTCTGGAAGCCCAGATATGGCGGTTTATGAAACGTACCACAAGGACCACTCCATCATGTGCCTGAGTGGAAAGCTGCGTTGTTGGGTCTTTCTTTACAAAAAGCTACGGCAGCCGACGACGCAGCGCCTCGCTTGTAGCAAGGAGGATATGGAAGAAATGATCAACACGTTTGCCGATTTCCATATTACTGAGGATGTGAAGGTGAGAGAGGCCTACAATCAGAAGATTAACTCTTCTATGGCTTCTATTGAAGAAGGGTTGACAAACCACTGGAGCTGGGGCCGCATCGTGCTCGCTGGAGATAGCTGTCATAAGTTCGCCCCGAATCTGGGCCTTGGCTATCAGAGCGGGCTACAAGATGTAGTTGCTTTGTGCAATCGACTGCAATCGGCCGTTGCTCAAGCACCGGACGGTATACCTAGCACTCTCGCCTTGAGCGAAGTGTTCCAATCGTATCATGCGTTTCGACGAGAGCCTGCAAACACTGATGCCAAGTTATCCGCACTCGTACTTCGGGTGTCTGTCTGGGCAAATGTTTTTTATTATTTCCTATCGCTATATATACTTCCCTTGCTGTTAGTGGATCATATCTTGCAAAATTGGGTCTTCCCTCCGATTGATAGACGGATGTTGGTTCTGGACTATGTAGAAGCGGAGGAACCGTTCACAGGAAGAGTGAGCTGGGTCTATAAGATGCCGACACCTTCAAAGGCAAAGGAAGACTGAGGTTCCCATATGATATCTGGAGCTTGTGGGAGCTCATCAAATAATACACGATAATGATGATAACGAACTTCCAAGATGTGCTCCTCCTTGGAGACGAGTAGTACTCCGCGTATGCCATGAACCGTTTGCTCGCGTGTTAGTCAGGCAAACCATCACATTACCATACTGAATTTGCGGCAGAACTAGTTGCCTTTTCAGCCATGCCATGCTGAGAGCCGTATCCATTTTGGGTCCAAGTGAAACCCAGAGCTTGATACGCATGGCAGCTCCCGCAGTTGGTGCCCGAGGCGGCTGCATTGGCAGATTCGCCAAGAATTCCCCACCAATCAACAATTTTACCGTCTCGGCATTTGGAGATCATCTTTCGATTTCATAGAACGGGATCCCGAATCGTTACTATGCGGGGGAAAGGGTTTGAAAAAACGTGGAGTGCATATGCAGATCGCATTAGCATTCTGATAGCTCATCTTGGTGCTGGGCTACGTTACTTGACGCTGGGAGAAGGGTCGTCATCGTCGGTGTTAGTGTAGATGGGGTAGGTGTTGGAGATTTGTCTCAGAGCGTGAGCCAAGATGTGTTTCGGGTTGATGCAAATGGCTTATTCATTTTGATGGGGACGAATAAGAAGCAATTGGTGGAAAAAAGAGAGTGAATAGGCTATGCGTTTAGGTTTGTAAGATGATCTTCGAGTAGAGGTGTCATACGAACTTTTTGTGGAAACTCAAGAGTTCTATAAAAGGCGATGAGATGCGGAAGATGAGATTGAAGATCACAAAACCAAGTGTCGATCAGTTCATCTTCACAACGCCTTTAGAACACAGCAAAGCTAAAACATATCGCAAACCCGTCATTCACCATGGCTCTTAAGTCCATTGTCAGCCTCTTCTCGCTTCTACCTATCACCGCCGTCCTTGCCTTGAATCCCAGCTGTGCTCCGGGTGGCAATTTCGACTTTACTGTTTGGAGTCTTCAGCTTCCCACCGGCAGCGACGGCAGCGTTGACACTATCAAGAGCAAAGCTCTTCAAGGCTGTAACGGCTACACTGGTCCTACCTTCTACACCGACAAGACCAACGGCGAGCTCATCCTCACGGCACCAGGCAACCCGGACCTCACTGGCTGTGCCACCACCTCTGGCAGCGAGCACTGCCGGACTGAGCTGCGCGAAGTAAACAAGAGCGGCCAAAACACCAACTGGCCTCCTACTGGCACCAACACGAATACCGTGAGCTTGAAGGTTGTCAAGGCAGACGACGGCACTCACGGCACGGCCATTGGCCAGGTGTTTGCCGCCGCGGCAAGCAAGCCTCTTGCTGAGATGTACTACAGCACCAAAGGCGACATTGTCGTCGGCGTGAAGCAGGATGCGAATAGCAATCAGGTTATTACCAAGCTTGGGAACGTCCCTGTGGGGACGTACTTTACCTACGTCATGTCCTATTCGAATAATGTCTTGAGCATTTCTATCAATGGAAACAAGACGACGCTATCGACCTTTAACTGGGACTCTCCCAATTGCTATTTCAAGACTGGGAATTATAATCAGGGCAAGACGGCTGTTACGTCCGAGGTGCACATCCAGTCTATCAACGTGGTGCACTCTTAAAGCCTGCAAGGGTTGTTATGGTATATGGTAGTTTGAACGGGTTCGGCAAAGTTGGGATATTGAGATAAGCATGAGTATATAGTGGTTCAGGGAGGAAGGATTCGGTGCGACTCTGGGCAAGCTAGTTGTTGTATATACACCCGAAATACGAAGCTATTACCGTTAGGAATTTCCTGTTTATACCGAGTGCACTGGCGTGTTTGGATCGACCCGTTGAAACAAACAGAGATAGTCTTCTTTGACTCACGATCCACATGCTATGCATTGGGATGCAGGGTCGGCCTAGTCCATTCCGCGTGCTGATCATGCAACTCTGTAAGTTTTTGTTTATACCAGTTACACGTGCTCTTATAACTGGGTACCTTGTAGGGATCGTTATGTGAGAAAAAAAAAATTAAGTCTGAATCAACATCTAATTACCGCTGATCAACATTGTTTTTCGTCATGAAGCTAAAATGTCGAAGCCAAACAAGACTCCTTCAGCCCACCCCTGTCTGATTACATGTAAATACGAATTCCTCGAAGAAGCCCAAAAGTCTGGCGAATTAGGAAGTTCTAGAAGGTTAGCTGCGAGCTGCTGTGGATTCACTCGTTTGCTACCATCATCAGTTGAGACAACTACCTAAGCATATCTCATTGGTGGACAATTAAATTCCATAGGAATCGCAGAGACGTCTATAGAGGTCCTCGTGCATCTTTATCTACCTATCTTGGTATGCTTAAATGCTTCTCCCTTTTCTGAAAATCTATCGACTCGCTGTTGATTAGAATGGGCTGTTGCTTTAGGAGGCAAGAATGAAATGGTCAAAATGAGTGGTAGCAAATGATTGTAGTCGCTAAAGATTTCGGTAGCAACGCGGGGAGTTGCAGCACGTTCCCATGCATAAAACGTTGCTCCATATTAGAAAGGCTAAGAAAAAGCTAAGAAAAAAGCTTGTCCAGAATTAAGTGGCATTAGTGCTGTCTTTCCAATTTGCCGACGGAATTACCATTGATGTGTATTTACACTCTATTGCGGATTTTGCCCGTCGTCCACATTGAGAAGATGAGGAAAATGCTCATACACATTTGCTTTCCACTTGAAGAACCAGCTCAAGAATTCAGAGTATCCATCTCTACACTAGAGGTTGATACCGTATGCTTCCACTGCACTGCTCTGTCTTACGCAGCACATGCCCGCAGTTTTCATTAATAGCATAGAATATGAGCTTTGAGTTTGTATATCGTCGTTCATACAAGCTGTTGCCTTTGCTACACTATTCGTCGACTCACGTACTCGAGAATCAGCAATCGAGCACAGTTGAGTGCAAGCATTGCTGCTTGTGAGCCTCTGATTTCCGGCCACTGACACGTGTAGTGGGCTGCACGGAAATGTGAGTCTCTCCACTCTGCTCGCGGCCATGGCCGGAACATTGCAAACTCCTATTGTTGCAAAGACTTTTACTTTGGGCAAACAATCCTCGCGACTACCGATAGAAGTCAAGTCGTCAATCCAACTTCTCTTTCCTACTGGTTATAGTGAATAGGTCTCTTGATTGGTGGAATCGCCGATGCAAACATGTATAAGTTGGGCACAGCTCATAGCTTGTATCCACGTTGCCAGGCTAGCGAATGCTAGATCGTTTCTAGTTGAGAACAGATCCTGCAGCAAGCTAACTCTCCACATGGGCCTGATACGGTGGCTGCCGAGGCGTTTAATGACAGGACCTCTCAGGGCAGAGATCTGCGCCATTGCACGACTAATCATGCCTGAGCCAGACTTGCTCTCTCAATCCTCCTGCTTGGCGTTACGTTGAGAATAGTTGCTGCAGAAGGGCGGATAGTTTGCTGGCTGGCTGTTCTGACTTCTAAGAGCTGTTCTGACACTGCATTGAGCCAGGCGATCTGATAACAGCGCTGTGAAAGATGGTCAGCGGTTGGTGGATTACGTTCCTTGGCAGACACTCAATTTTAAGCTTCAGCTTCCATCTATAGGCTACAAGTTATGCTTACTCGCAACTTTCAGCGGTAGAATCTGCCCACGACACATGCTCAACCAGGTTACAAGCTGGCTATCTGATACGAGATGATTCGATATTACTAGCCTGCTGCACAACTTCTAACGCGGAAAAAGAATCCAGAATTCCATTCCTCGTAAAAAAGGACTTGTCCTGGCTGAAAGAGGAAGCTGGGTGTAAGCCTTTTATTAACGTTACAACTAGTCACGGAAAACAAGGGGCGATGACCGATTCAACGCATACAAGCAGAGCTGTGGCTGCGGCAGGTCGCGAAAGCCGATGGTGCAGAAGGCCTAGCGCAGGGGGCCGAAGAGCGCCACTACAGTAACACGGCGGAAATAGTATTGGGCGTCTTTTGCTGTTAGCAATAGTAGGTATGCCAGCAAGGCTGGGCTCGGAGGATTCCCTGGTCACTGCCCATATAGACAGACGGAACATCGCGGGGCCAATGGCTCTAAAACAATGGGAACTTTATGTGGAGGTGCCGAGGAGAGATGTCACTGTTCAGCTGGGTGTTTATATAAACCGCTTGTGCTTCCTCGACTGAAGCCGAGATCTCGCTCCTCACCTCCAGTCAACTCTCAACACAGCTCGACAACAGCCACTCGATCAAGATGCGTAGCTTTGATACCCTCCTGTTCACTGCCCTCGCGGCCTCGCCGGCTCTGGCTCGCCAGGTTCCCGCCAACGTCCAGAGCTTGTACAACTCGATCCGTGCTCAGGGCTCTTGCAAGAACATCCTCAAGGGCGGCTTCTACAGCCAGGAGGGCGACTCCAAGAGTAAGTCGATAAGATGTTACGTCCCGGTTATGCTTAAATGCGGTTACCAACTTGGACTACAGACTTCAGCTACTGCGGTGACCACTTGAACGACTACGGCATCATGTACCTCCAGGGCACCAACGGCAACCTGGTCAACATGGACATCGACTGCGACGGCGCTCTTGGTACTGGCGACGGCAGCTGTGACAGCTCTCAGGATACTCAGGGCGAGACCGCCTTCAAGGACACCATCACCAGCTACAAGGCCGGTATCAAGGACCTCAACGCCTACATCCACTCCTATGTGGTGCTGGGCAACGAGGGCAGCAAGTCTGGCTACGTGACCTTTGAGCCAGAGTCGGTTGGCGTTGACCCCCTGTCTCTCGTTGCCGTGGTCTGTGGCAACAAGATGGTAAGCAGCCAAACCTATCAAACAGCAAGCTTTGAAAGACAATTCAACTAACACCAAACTCAGTTCTACGGTGTCTGGGGCGATACCAACGGCGACGACGGCCCACCATTGGTCGGCGAGGTCTCTGACGCCCTCGGCCGAGCCTGCTATGGCAGTGCCGTCAACGGCAACGCAGCTCACGATGCCAACGACGTCCTCTACATTGCCTTTACCGGTGCCAGTGCCGTTCCTGGTGCCAAGGGAGCCAACTGGTCTGCCTCGTCCTTCACCGACTTCGAGTCGTCTCTCGGCGCTCTCGGCGACAGCCTCGTTGCCCGTATCGGTTCTGGTGGCTCTCTTCCTCCTCCTGCATCCTCCACCAAGCCATCTGGCAGCCAGCCTACCTGCTCTTGGTCTGGTCACTGTGCTGGAGCCAAGTGCAGCAGCGACGATGACTGCTCTGACGACTTGGTCTGCAAGAGCGGCAAGTGCGCCACTGACAGCTAAGTCTGCGGCTCTTGATGTTGAAATTGAAAGGCGGTGCGGTTGTCTGTGAGGTTATTGTTTTGGCGCCAATTGGTGGTTGAGACAATGGCTTTCACGGCATTGCCTGAACGAAGTACGACTTGGATAATTTTTATTTAAATGTATATAGATGGTGCCATGCGCCGCCAACTGTATATACTCTTATGACAGCGTGGATTTTGAACAAGTACTTACATTTTTACGAGAATTATTCCCTTTTCCGCAATGAATCGTGATGAAGCGTGATTACATGCCCTTGGCTCTGGAGCCATGTGGCCATGAACACATTGTAAAACATGCCAGAAACATTCCAGAATTTCGAGATCTGCAGTTCCATTTCTAGTACCCTCGGCTGAACTTCTTGGAAACTATAGCCACGTTATTGCTGCTCGTAGTAGATAGTAGTGCTCGGTCGTTGTGAGGCATTAACTCCTGAATGACATACACCCGACGCCCACTTATTCGGGACGGCGCCACATGGACGAAACAAACATCGGATGGTGTTCCCATAGAGGTAATTACAGCCGGCTCTACGACTGTTACAATTGCACTCCTACATTATTCAAATCACATCATGTCACGAGCACAATTGGAAGACAACAAAGCGGCAAGGTCTCTGCAGAGTAATATCGTGCAATTCATATATACATTGCGTGTCATATATACGTCCACATCTAACGTATCGGCATCGCCGTCAACAATATGTACAACTGCCGGCGAAGAATCATATGTGGTGTGTCTGCAAAGATATAGAAGGCCTTTGTTAGTCGCACGAAACAAGCATGGCCGCGATAGGCGGAGGAGAGCGTATTACGAACCATCAAGAAGAGGTTATGTACAAGAAGGAAGCCTCACATTACAGAGGTGCGTTTGCGTTGTTTATGCGGAAGCCTTGGGAGCGTGGCCCTCAGGGACGGGACGCTTGTTGGCGTACTTGAGATCAACGAGGTTCTTCTCCCGGGTGGCAGTAGTGGCAGCAGTATCACGCTTCGAAGCGGCAGCCTTGGGAGCGTGACCCTCGGGGACGGGACGCTTGTTGGCGTACTTGAGATCGACGAGGTTCTTCTCTCGAGTAGCGGAAGTGGAAGCAGTATCACGCTTGGAAGCCGCAGCCTTGGGAGCGTGGCCCTCGGGAACAGGCCTCTTGTTGGCGTACTTGAGGTCGACCAGATTCTTCTCCCGGGTGGCAGTAGCAGCGGTCGCGGCGCGCTTGGAAGCAGAGCCGTGGATGGCAGCGGCATCAAGAGGCCTCGAGTTGGCGTATCGGAGGGCAGCAACCTCCTTGGTCTGCTTGCTGGTGGGAGCAGCAAGGGCGAGGCCAGCGAGAGCGGCGGCGATGAAGGTGGCGGTCTTCATGATTGCTGAAGTAGAGAGCTGTACTGTAAGAAGGCTGGTTCAAAGGCGGTTGTCCTACTATGCAAAATCCGGGGCAAGTCTTCAAGAGGTTGGCAACAGCTCTGAGGGCGAGAAGCAGCGCTTCTATATAGATGCTACCGAGTCGAAAAAGCCTCCTGAGCCAAGCACTTGGCCAGCGCACCTCATCCGGTTTGTTCACAACCCCAGCTTTGTCTCCTGCTCCTTGTAGGTTCGCGCGGGATGCACAGTAATATGCATTTTGACCGAAAGATGTGCCGATATGAGGCCCAATCAGGAAGGTGGATTTCCCAATAGGTGGTCAGGCGCTAAAGCTTCGTTTGGCCGCTTGCGGAAGGATAATGGTGCCAAAGGACCGCTAAGAAGAGGAAAACAGAGAGAGAAACGCACCGTAAGCACGGCATGGAGAAGAGGAGTTGGTGTTCAGGTGAACTCTGACGAGGCGTCACGGTTTCTGATCGTCGATATCAGATGGGCGAGTATGGGGAACAATGGAAGCGTGCAAGATCTGGGTAGCACATGGGAGGCATGTTTTGCTACTTTAGCACTATGCCTGGGCTCCGCTCACATGAAGTACTAGTGTTATTACAAGTATCTTCCCTTTATGCTCCTGAACGACGCAAGGCACCAGTCAAGAACCCAGACGATACCTGCGGTACCGATACTTGGAGACTCTATACCCCTTGGCAGTAGACTACTAGTACAAGCAGGATTCTATCCCTAGAGGCAGCAAGGAAGCACGGAAGTTTTCGTCGATATCAGTGGCCATCTGGCTGCCAGACCCGGTATGGCTAAATCACCCGCATGCCGTACCTTAATTGCTCAGGTGCCTGGGCTTTGCATTTAGCGGCGCCATGGGTGGCCGATCCTCCCCCCGCCGTTGCCTGCAACTACCGCTTAGAGGCATCGCCAGGAGGAGGTTGGAGTGCAGTAGACAGAACCAGGCTGCTTGGCATCATCTATAGCCGGGTCAGAAGGCCCGTTTTCACTGCTGGGCCACGCTTAGGGTGTATGAAGTATATCTACTTGTTCAGGAGAGTGGTCCGGTGACGACGAAGATGCCTGTCTTACGTACTATTTGTATACGCACCCGTACTGGTACCTCCTACATCATGCGAGAACTCCAATAGTCCTACCATATAGGCAGGCAAGAAACATGGTTCAATACGTGCCAAGGGTTCTCTGTTCTTTATCAGCGATTAGGTTCTCGCATTACCGCCTGCCCTTTTGGCGTCTGACGAATGCCCTCAACCTCGGTTACGCACAACTTGTTGATAAGTGTCAATAAACCTGCCTACTATTTCCATGGTTTTGTATCGTTCTTTTTGGTGCTAGATGCGTCTTTGGTATTTGGTAGGGTCAGATATAGGGGACAGAGTTGAAACAAATTTGCGGCATAAACACGGCAAAGGTAAAGTAGACTAATACCGAGCTGTATAGCCTCTTACCCTATAAATCAACATTTGACAGCATTGTAAATTGCTACCCTGTTAGAAGATGGAACATTACGCCTTTTACTCGCTGAATGTTTCTCCTGTCCTTATGTCCCGTGAGCTTGTGGACATGGGGCTCGTAAACTGGGATAGGGCTACGACTATGATGCGAAACGCCGTTTAAATAGACAACTCTTGTCGCCCCATGTGCGATATAACAATCACTAAAGTCATGACATATACAATTTAAATCATATCGTCTAAAACTTTATCAGTCCAGCATAGTTCGAAATCGCTCTCCACTCGATCGCCAGGGTCATTCCGCCTCAAGCTTGCCCTTGGATATGTAAGGCTAAGGCTCCAATGCAAGAGCTGGATTCCAACTGAAAGGTCGCTTGCGCAGGACTAAACGCTTTTTATTTATGGTATATGCCATTGTAACTCTGAGAATTGCGGCCTATGGCTGCCCGCTCATTTAGGCCTCGCCCGAGATTCTATATACAATCTTTTCTCCGCTAATAGGTCGCATATAGTCCTCTGTGCGGCTTGTATCCGGCCTCTTCGACACAAGTCCGCTACCCAAGAGTGTGAAACCGTCTGGCACAATTTTCTCTAATCCTCCTGGCATGAGTCGGACTAGATTCGGCTGCAGTTTCACTTTCCCATCAGCTGCGGCTGTGCTTAGGAAGTTGAAGAACTTTGTGGCAAACACACGTGCATCGGGATTAGCAGGAATTGTTGCCCCTATTATAGTTATTAGCATTATGGAGTCTTGGCATCATGGTATTTATTATGGAAGATGGGTATCCTCAACCTACCGTTATAACCGATTTCATGACCCAGTCCCTCCCATACGGCTCCATAGATGGGCTGGATGCGTAACTCGGATGGATCATATTGGCCTCCCTTGGGTCCACGGAATACAGCCATCTTTGCGGTTGCAGCTAGGGTGTCATGGACGCTATACACAGTCTGTCCCTCCGATATGGTGTCCACCGCAAAGTCAATACCCTTGCCCTCTGTAGCCTTTTCCACCTTGTCAACCCAATTAGGATCGCGGTAGTCAACCAATACATCGTAACTATACGGCGCTTTGCGAAGCAATTCATGTTTTAAAGGGCTTGCAGTCCCAATGAGACGTATTTTGCGGCCAGAAGTGCGAGCTGCATGCTGAACCAGTTGAGCAGCGTATAGGCCAAGAGAGGTAGATGCACTATAGATGAGCACATTGGTGATGTCACTTCCATGGTTTGTCAAGGCTCCAGTTTGATCATCAAAGGGACATGGAAGTCCGAGACGCGAGTAGACTCCTTGTGCCGCAGTCAATCCGCACATGCTGATGGCTGAGGCATCTGCGAGCGACATGCCATCAGGCACTGACCAGAGAAGATCATATGGAGCGGTGATGTACTCGGCAAACGCTCCCGGCCGATCATTGGTAGAGCAAGCTGAAGTGTCGGAACTATCAGTATATCATGGCTATGCCGCCGTCTAACAGAATATGCATTATTTGAGCAACTCACCACCTTGATGAAAGCCTGCAACGCGGCCACCTATCCTAGCACGAAGGTCGGTCGAGGAACTTAGATCCGGCCCAACTGCTGTAATTACTCCGGCAAAGTCGGTTCCAATAACGCGATGCTCTTGTTCTGCAATTGGATGGACCACATATATAGAATCTATGGGGTTAAGCGCCACAGCATGAACGCGGATGAGGACTTCGCCATCGAAAGGCTTGGGCAAGGGGAGCTCCTGAACAGAGACATTTTTCGTCGAAGGAGTGAGAACGAGAGCCTTCATCTTGAAGTTTGACTATAGTTCAATCTAAATTATGATAGAAAATTGAAAGATTTGAAATGAAGCCTGGATAAGAGAGCCCTGATGGATAGCTGTGGGGCGAAGACCATATAATAGCAACTCGACGCTAAGTGTGTACGGAACAGTTTACCATAAAGGGAAATCTTAGCAACTTGGAACGAAATGGAATTTCCATCCCAATTATTCAATGCCCTTTATTCTTACCCCGCTGATAGCTAGACCAATAATGAAGACCAGAAACTTCATCTTTGGCCATTTGTAAGCCTCAGTGCTAGCACGCACTCCCAAGCTACGATGTCTGCATCACCAGCTACTACCCCAGTATGCGCTTCTGCACCAAAACCGAGATAATATAGTCTAGATGTTGATATAAAAAGCCTCAATGATTAGTATTGAATGGATTGATAATTCGAAATTGGTTGGATTTATAATGAAGGGTTCCATTTGCTCGAAATCTGAGCATTATGACATAGCCCTGTCGTTTTAGACTCTGGATCACGGCCATGGCGCTGGACGGAGCGTGAGAAAGGCTGAGCGGATGCTATCAGTTGCAGTTAGGTACAATTTTTCAGGCGATTGTTAGGCTAATGTGGCGTTCTAAAGCATTGATGGGCATCTCTCTGTCAGTGAATTGATCAGGGCCTCGTAGGGCAGTTTTATGGATTGCCAACCAAAGATAGCAGTTGCGTGAATGAGCAAGTGTATTAGAATGGAAGGTTTTTCTTCAGTTCCAAGGACAATTGTAACAGACTGAGAATAATCCTGGCTTATCCTTGGCTTGTTTTCTAGCTTGATTGAAGACTCAAGTCTCCCCTAAAGACTTAAGGCTCTATACTAGCAGCACTACTACAGCTAAACTTGATCGCTAGATTACGGAGACTGGGCGTTCTCGTCACGTAAGCTCTAACGCATCACTAGCCCTATTAGGATTATGTAGCGCAAGAAGTGGAACCTGTGATAGAACAACCGTATTGATTTTCTCATCGTTGAACTACATTAGCTTACGTTAAATCACAATTTACACGCCATTTGTACAAGTTTCCCGGAGATAGCTTATTCGTCAGCTCCATGGAAACTTATACTGATCATTATAAGTGATTATGTCGGCAAACATGAGATGAAGTAGGTCGTGAAGCTCTAGGAAAGAAGACATGATTCACGTGATTAGCATAACAGAATCACTTGCCAAAGACATCCGACATATGGTAGAATTGTGAACAACTTCATTAACAGCTATCAATTCCTAATAATGCCCAAGCTTAAGTATCTCAGCTACATGTACTTAATGCGCTACGCGGTATAGCCAATATGCCCACATGAGAGACTGGGGTTAGCTGCATCTAAAATAAAGTATAGATAGATCCAAAAGTGGGACAACGAAGTCATAAAAGATGTAAGGTGTATATTCCTGATAGTAAATGATAGAATCAGTAGCTAATGCCGGATGGTATTAAAAATTGCCCGCCGTTTATATGGTCCTGAAGGATACGGTTCAAGTCAAATTCTACCTGTAAGGATCGATGCTGCCAGTCAAGGCAAATAACTTGGCTTTGGAGCCAGTCAGGCGTGAACAACTCCATATCTAGCCCTTGTTGGTAATATGTATGAACACTCTGCTCAATACGGTCGTCTGATAGTCGACGTGATAAATGTGTGTCGCCAAGAAGATAATACATCAAACCATCATTGCTTATGAGCAAACCATCTATTTCAGCTGGCTTCGCATAGTATGTAATATATTCAGTGCCATTCGCATCGGCAATGAGAACTGATATTGTTCGTGATGAGGGTTCTGGATAGCACGATTGCAAATCTTCTTGCAAAACGCTATTATTCACCTCGAATGAATGCCAAGTTTCGAGGCTAGCAGCATAGACCAATCCATTATATAGTCCTTGCCTCCCGGAATGCTTCATCAACTGTGTAATCCAGAGCAGCCAAGAAGGCTCAGGCGAGCACTGTCCGATTATGTAAAGCATAGACAGTATGCCATTTTCGAGATCCTCACAAGGTAATGGCGATGAACATCTCGCACTCCTATTACTCGGCGGTATTGCTTTACAAGCTCCATCTGTTGCCGCAAATCGCAACGCCTCGTAGAAATGCAAATATGCCAGATGTTTGTGCGTTTCTGTATTTACGCTATCTTCAAGGATGGATAATAACCAAAAGGTGCGGCCCAGAAGAAAACTACAGAGAGTAGCAGAGGCATCGTATAGTGTCGTGCTCGGATAGAGAGAAGGTGGGATGAGAAAAGGGTCCTCTTGAAAGTTTATTTCGGTTGAATCTGCCATATCTGAGGCTAAGGGCGGCAGAATTGATTTGTTTGCGTCCCTCCACGCTCGCAGCTTTTGTTGCAGCCAGTAAATTTTGGCAAGGGCCATAGATTTCGAGTATCGTGGCACTAGGTTCCATATCAAATCTTCTAATCCGGATTCAGCCAAGATACTGAGTAATCTTTGCCGCAATGACGTGGGTGTCACGGGAATTTCTTCGGATACTGTGATGGTTTGCCTGGTTGAGGGCATCTTGTTTTGTAGGGGCAGTGCCATGAAGCACATCCAACTCAAATTCTGAAGAGCTGTATCAAGGCAGTCTAGAGCAGGAGTGTCTTTTCTCTTTTGACGTGCAACACTAGTCTTGTATATCTCGAAGTAATAGCTTGCTGAGCGGATATGACTGTATGATGCCGTGATATTGGACGAGAAGCACTATTTATTCATTAAATTCTAACCTCCCCAAGGGGCTCGATGCAAATGTTGTTCTTTACCTCAAAATAGGCCATTAGTATGAGAGTAGCAATGAAAACCTCCTGTGTCTTCTTTGCATCTTCTAAATATCGATTTAGCTCCTGAAGAGCAAAAGTGTATGATTGAATCGCAATCGCTTTCGTGTCCAGTCCGCGATCCTGGTCGCTTTCACCCGGCATCGACATCAGTAATACGGCACGATGCATGCTGCCGAGTGCTGAAAACATCATGTACAAGTATTCGATTCCCCATCCCTCTTCGCATAACCTATCTCTCCAAAACCACAAGTGTTCTGCAGGAAACAGAATTGGCAAAGTGCGAAAGAGGAATTGGTGATACGCAAGCACTTCTCGAGCCCCTGCTAGTGGCCTCTGAGACGGACGAGGGTTGCTGGGTAAACCAACAAGTGGAAGACCATCGCTGCGGAACAGTTGGTGGGGATAATTGGCGACCTCCCCAGTTGATGGGGGTGATGGAACGTCTGATGAAAGAGAATGTGGTGGTGTTGGAGCAATATTGCTGAGGGATGAAGATTGTCCTCGACGGCCTCGACGACCGCGGCGTTGCGACTCCCGCACTTCTATCTGCTTTTTCGGAAGATAGCCTGCGCATTCGATATTTCCGGCTTCGCAGCGTTCGCATTCGGGTTTCCGTTCATCACACTTGACATGCCGTGCTCTGCAGGTGAGGCAGCCTGTCCGTCTCCTGCGTCTCTCTACCATGATTCACGAAGTTGTCAATACGCGTGTAGAATTGAGTTGTTACGCCCTTGGATTTTGGATCCAACAGCCGGGAATCGAATGCCCTCAGGTAGTTATCGAGATAATCGAGTCAAGCGAGGCAGCCGTCTACATCTATATGTAGTTATTAAGCAAATTGGACCGAGTTCGACCGACCAATGAGGCATTAGCTTCAAGGTAAAACCCGTCCTACGGCCATCCCTTCGGGTCGGATAGACACTCGGGGCTCTAGCGTAATACGGAAGAATAATACCACTGAGTGGACTCCGCGGAGATGCCACGAATTACAGGTCAAGGAACAGAACCTGCCTGGCTTCATTAATCAGCGCAAGATATACCCAGGCTGAATAATGTTCAAAGATACTGTAAGAACTTCGTGATGAACAATCCTTTGAGTAGGATTGAAGATAGGTTGATGGAAAGCTACAGGAAAACATCTATAAAGATCAAGAAGTTGATACCACGAGTCTAGAAGTTGTCTCAATCAATAGAAAGCATCATCAGCATCGGCATCAATTTCAATTCTTCAAAAAACTGTGTCTTAGCAATCTTATCGTGCTTATAAACTCTTACATAACGGACTAAAGGCGTGTTCATATACCTTCAACACCATGTCTGCTCGCTCCAACAACACTGTGGTCATCATCGGCTCAGGCCCGGGAATTGGTTCCCACACCGCCTCCATCTTCGCTTCTAAGCGATTCAACAAAGTTGCTCTTGTAGCCAGAAACCCTGCGCAATTGGAAAAGGATGCGGCCACTGTGAGCAGCACCGCTCCCGGACAGGTTCAAGTCAAAACCTATCCTACCGATATTATTGATAGCAAGAAGCTCGCCGCTACTCTGGCACAAATCAAGAATGATTTTGGAGCTCCCGAGTTTATCTTATTCAACGCTGCTATCATTGCCATGACTCCAATTTTGGGATTCAACGACGAGGGCATCATGCAAGACTTTCAGATCTCCACTATTGCTCTGTACAACACTGCCAAGTGGGCTATCCTGGAACTTTCAGCTCTGGCTAAGCAAGATCCCACCGCCAAGCCAACCCTTATGGTTACAAACTCTCACCTTCCCGAGACTCCGATTGCCGATCTCTTCTCTCTCTCCCTTACCAAGGCTTCTCAGAAGAACTTGACACTCTCTCTTCGCGACAAGTTTGCCGCTCAGGGTATTCACATCTGCTTGCTTGCTGTTGCTGGAACAGTCGGCGATCAAAATCCCCAATCTCAACAACAATAACGTTGCTAGCAAGGCTTGGGATCTGTACAGCCAGGAAAAGAGTGCCTGGTCTGAGGAGATTAGAATCAACCCATAAGCAAGCTACGATTGGTTACTAGCAAAATAGTAGAGCAATAGTCATCTAGACACTATAGAATCTTAGAAATCATCGGCATCTATTCCTAAATAGGCAGCGAGCAAACAATACTACTGTTTCATAATCCTCCGCACCACAGCAAGTGGTCATATTTTTCGATAGTTTGGTGCTTATTATACGTCAACCATATGCTTGATACACCATTAATGTAACACCACCCACTTATAGATTTAAGAAAAACACTACATCAGGAAGATCCGTAGCTCAATTAATTAGCTAATGGCATCTTAAATTCTGACCACATACTTTGGCTAAATTATTGAGCACAGACTGCTATTGTCATATCAGGGCTTATCAATCAGCTCAAGATTGAACATTTTAAACAATATGATTTGCTACTGCCATCTCTAAGGCGGAGGAATTAGGTCAAGACCCTTCACCTCCAGATGGAAAGAGTCATTCCGCGAATAAGATCCCGCAACGTCCAAATCCAATCGTCCTCTCTCACACTCTTCAAAGTCCAACTCCTGGATGAGAAGCTCATCATCCTTATCCCATAACGGGCCTGCCAAAACTTGGCCAAAAGGCGAGACGATACAAGATCCTCCGGAGCTGACCAGTTTGCCCTCTCGCTCAATCTCGGTTATCCACTCGGGGAGTTGATCATCGCGAACAGCTTGATTAGCACTCAGAACAAAACAACGACCTTCGTACCCAATTGTTTCCATCAGTGGTAACCACGTCGGGCGAGCATCAGCTGTGGGTGCCAGGTAAAGATTTACATTCTGCTGGTATAAGGCCTGGCGCAGAAGAGGCATGAAATTCTCCCAGCAGATGGCGGCGGCAAAACAGATTTTGACTCCCTTAATCGTGGTACTGATAGCTTTGAGAGACTTAGGCTGGCCTTGGCCCCAAATGAGCCGCTCAGATGCCGTAGGTTGAATCTTGCGTCGTTTTCCCACAATGCCCTTGGCAGGATCAACATAGACTACAGAGCAGTATAGAGTGCCCCCAGAACGCTCCAGAACGCCAGTGACAATGTAAACTCCGGTTTCTTGGGCAATTTTCTCTAACTCTTCTCGAATTCCGTCTCCGCGTATCCCGTTTTCACCAGTGGGAAGTCTTCGGTGGATCCAATCGTCATCTGCGCCCTGAGGCGTGTCCCCCAGATCGATAGCGCCTTGGAAGTACGTCAGATACTGCTGATAGCCATCTGGAGTTCTCTGGCCAATCTTGGCACCAAAAGTTGCGAACCGGGGATATCCGCCTAGGTAAACTTCTGGAAACAGGATAAGGTCGACGCCTTGAACGGCAGCCTCTTTGACTTTGGCTTCCAGTTGCTTGACAGTGTTTGCGTTTGTGTCGAGAGTTCGACACTGAGCCGCAGCAACTTTGAGGATCTTGGGCATCGTGGCTGATTTCCTTTTCTCCTCTCGGAAAAGACGGGTATAACGGAACGGCGGTATGATTTATGAAGCTAGCAGAACTTCGCCCTCAAGGATATGAAAGATGGGAGGTGAATGCGAAGTCTTTGAAGAAGATTGAGACAGCCTTTTTCTTCTTTTATCTGGCAGATCATGAGTATCCTGATGTCTTTTCGAAGCTGCCATACGGTGACCCCACGAAATGTGATTGTATTTAGTTTCCGCTGCGTTCCGTGGTTAACATTGGAAGCGACTTAAGCGACACAGACGGCGCGCATTTATTGGATGCCCCCTTACTAAATTAGGCAATTTCCACCGTAATCATGATGTTCGTGTATGTCGCAATATCAACTTATATGGCATCTATATAGAAATTATATAGTTTAGTTACTGTTCTTCAATATTGTGCCTATATGACTTTGAACGCCTGTGGCATTCGGTCCCTTAAGTGACCTCAAAACAGCAACTCTCAGCACATCAAAAAAGCCATCGCCGGTTGCAGGATATGGCTCCCTAATCCCAGCAAAAACTAAAAATTGCGACGGCGCAGGTCCATACAGTTCATGATTCTCAACGGGCACTCTATGTGCTTGAAGCAAGGGTGCGAGAACTGAGCGCCGAACATGTGGATCTTGTCCTCTTTCCAGAAGTCTTTGTTGGCGGATTTACACGGTTATCTACCTTTGCCAACTCCGCAATTGGAACATTTGGAGATGAAAAGACTACAACCTATGGGTGTATCATTGACGAGCATCTGCTGATCTTGGAGATACGCCTGAAGGAGCTGGTCAAAAATGGATAAATCGGGAATTGCCTCGACCTGCCAACCGTGCTTATAGGGGAGAGGGAAGCATCTATGAGCAGGGCATAAATCTTTTCCTGGGTCTTATCGCGCATGCTACAGAGATCTGGGTGCCATTAATGCAGACAATCAGAGTTGAATGCCACGCATTTGTGTTATCAGCAACGCCCTGTATCAGGGCAAGCGATCTCCAGAGTGGATAACTGAGGCCGCTGATCGCGGGGATGAGATAGTGAGCAGAGGAGGATCGGTGATGGTGTCTCCTAGTGGCGATGTTTTCAGAGGTTTGGGGTGGGATAATGAGGATGGAATTTTTATCGCAGAAGTTGACTTTGTGGATTGTGAACCATCAGGAGAACGCAGGATGGCGATGGCTCATGCGAAGAACAATCACTTTGTTTTCACCGTTGATGGGTTGAATATGCATATTGCATAATATGAAGCGCAAATTACGTCTCAAAAATTCTCAGACCGATGACCTTGTACACCAAAATTGGCTCAAGAGCCAAGTCGAAGGCTAAGTGAAGGGTACAGACTTTTTTGCTTCCCCTGTTACACAAATTAACCTTGGCCGTAGTCGACAATGCAACTTGGCTCTCAAAATATGGACAAATCTGCTTTTTACTCCCGCGGAGATCCGGTTTTCACGCCGCTATTGATGCACCACAATTCGCTTGGAAAGCATTACTGCTTATGGAGCAAGTATACGCTTAATGATCAAGCTAAAAGTGAACATGAAGCTATATACATACGAAATAGCACTGAAGAGTCGGGGTCGATGTCTTTGTCCGTACTCCACATTCTTCTAACAGCATCTGTGTCGTTGCCGATCGACAGAGAAGATTAAGCAACTAAGATATAGGCGACAAGTAGACTATGGGGTAACTTTAGGCTAAGCCGAAATTTCCGATCCAATAACCAGCATTACAGACTGCGGCTGGATTACAGTTTTGCTTGGGTCGCTATTGGCCGCTAACCTACTGCGAACCAGTGTTAGAAGGAAAAAGAAAATAGTTTGAAGTTCTTACTTACACTGTGATGTTGACTGCTCAACTTCTTTTTTTTTTTTTTTTTTTTTGGGGGGGGGGGATCGATAGATACAAGTACATTCAAGCCCTGAGCCTTAGTTGCATCTAAATAGTCTGCTCTAGTCATATTTGTGCTCATTAAGTCTTGAAACAAGAGACCTCGCCACCATGGCCAAGACACTTCCAAAGGGCCTCTACGCTCCTCTTCTTGTATTTTTCAACGACCATGACGAGATCGGTAAGTCGCCATTTACCAAGTCCAAAAAAATTTGATCGTTCAGTTACTAAAGAATGGTAGATTATGAAGCATTCGCGAAGCATGCCAAATGTAAGTACATGTACTTACGATTCGATTGAATGTAGAGAGCGCATAGAGAAGCGGAATACTACCTGGTGCTAATATGTGGAACATAAGATGTCACCGCCTCTGGAGTCTTGCCAGTTGTTTCTGCAAGCATGGGCGAGGCCGTACACTTAGTTCGTTGGTATTCTCGTCTTTGCCTATTCTCACTTCTTTGTTAACATCAAATTTTAGACTCCGCAAGAGCGTGTAAAGCTAATCCAGACTCTACGAAATGATCTCGACTCTACTGGCTTACGAGAAACGCCAATTGTTGCCGGTGTAGGAGGTAATAGCAACCGTGAAACAATCCAGTTGGCTCGCGATGCTGCAGCGGCTGGCGCAAACTTTGCTCCTGTCATTGCTCCAGGATTCTGGGCTGGTTATCTTAAAGGAAATCCGATGGCGGTAAGAAAGTTCTTCGTTGATGTGGCTGCGGCCTCGCCAATCCCAGTGTATGCATGCTCCCTCCCTTTTATCGCGCGGCAGAATTATCCGCTGATATTGCTGTGAGAGGTAGAGGTATATACAATTTCCCTCCCATGGCAGGAGGAATAGACTTGGACAGCGATGATGTGGTGGATATAGCAAGACTCGCGCCCAATTTGTGCGGTATCATGCTATCGTAGGTACCCCAGCCTTCATGTGGCGTATCTGTCGCTGCTAACACGAACATAGATGTGGTAACATAGGAAAACTTGCAAGGATCACCGCTCTACTCAACGATACCAATTTCACAACGCTGGCTGGCTCATTGACTTTCTCCTCCCTTCAGTGGTAGTGGGATCCGCTGGAGCCATTAGCCCTCTACCCAACATTGCGCCGGTTTGTTAACTGTGTAGAACTAATGAGGGACAAGGGCTGACACTAGGGTTAGAAGTTTTCCATGAAATTGTGGAAATTGACGCAAAATCTGGAAACAAAGGCAGATTTTACGAATGCACAATTGGCTCAAGGGGTAGCTTCTCTGGGAGAAGCTGCGCTGTTAAAGAGCGGCGTGAGTTTCATTGCAAGACCGTGCTTATCAGCCATCGCAAATTAACATTGGATAGGTTCCCGGATTGAAATATTTGCTTAAGAAGCAATTTGGATATCCCGCAGCACCCAGGTCGCCGCTTATGACTTATGGCGATGTCGATGGCTTATCCAAAAATAAGTATATTGATGACGTATTGAAGCTAGAGAAAACTTCATAGCGTATGATGATAAATTCGTCTGACTGGACTATCTATTCATTGCTTGCTAGTAACCAGTACCTTAAATTCAAAGCTTTGGTAGGTTCTCTTTGATGTACTGTGCAATGTTCGGGCGCTGTTCGAATGTCTCTTTGAACTTTGTGATAGACGTAGACAGGTTTGCCTGTTTGAGGTGAGGTTAGTGACAGTATATTCACTAAACTATACCACGTAATAATGCTTACTGGTAGAGTTCCTGTCCTTTGGTCATTGTCAATAGACTGGTATACAGCAAAATCGGCGTAGGTGATTTTGTCGCCCAGCAAGTAAGGCCCATCAATTTCGGCGTAATATTGAGCTATTGTATCGTAATAGCTTGGCACAAAGCTGTCCTTATACTCGTCGGCTTTTTGCCTAAGATTTTGAACCCATCTAAACTACTCATGTTAATTATGTCGTCCAATTGAAATGGCGGGGATGCTCACTCTCCAATCAATGTAAACATCTGATACTGCATCTACAATAAACTTTTCTCGGTTTGTCTCTCCATCATAGCGGCCAAGATCTCGGGCGATATAGCGTAACGTTGGAATATGCTGTTTAAGTAATCAGTATCTCAGAGCGCTATTAATTGAAGTCAGAATGCCGTACCTGATTCAGAATCACGCCCTTGTATTCTACTGCAGGGACTTTACCGGTCCTTGTAAGCCCCTTCCGCTTCAGCTCCTCGCTGCTCTGGGGCCAAGTGTCATCATTAGGATATCGGATATCTTGATACTCAATTCCCGCGTCTTTCAGAAAGAGACTTGATAGAAAGGGATAAAACGATTAGTGATTGAAAATAGTACTCGATTTTGACTTGTTGATCAGGTAAAAAAGAGTACTCACTTGACTACTTCACCGCGGCCGAGTCGGCCAATGGCCAGATAATGAAGAACCGAAACGGAAGACCGAGCTGCCATAATGGAATCTACGAACAAGTTCATATGAGATGCTTCGCAATGTGTGTGTTAACTCAAAGATAGCTGCCCGGTTCTGAATACAGGCTTCTTACGAGACGGATTTATTTCTCTATGCGTGCTTTGCACAAAGGGCGCTAATAAGGGAGACCAACTATACTATATTAGAAATCTAGGCCACAAAGAAACTAGGAGGTAAATGCATCTCCGGTCCGTATAATGAAACTTACTAAGATCATTTTGACAACCGAGTTGGATCAAGCGAATTAGACGATATTGCCGAAGCTAGCGACAGCTTACAAGACGCACTGGTCCTCATGATCGTATGCTGTGCTAATGGCCAACATGGAACCATGGATGAATAGTTAGATATGAGAACAATGACGATTCTAGATTAGCTACTTAATGCTTCGAATTCAGTCGATCATTTTAGTAGACATTGCTTGTATGTGGCTTGGGCCGCATGTGAGGTTCCAGAGTTGCAAAATGAACGCCGTTTAACATTTGTCAGTGCGAAATGTTAGAACAAAAGAAGAATAAATACCGGCCATTATAAGATAGGATAATCTTATTACAATGTTGGCATCTCAGGAGTCTCAATTGACTCTTTTACTCGCCGGCAGCTTGCTCCTTCGTTCCCCATGTCGCCCTCTGTGAGGCAGGACTGGAGTTCCAACTGGTTCTCGCTAAAATCGGGCTTGACGAAGGAATTTGAGTCTATCAACCCAAAACGGCGGGTACCGGTGTTGATAATGGATAAAAAAGTAAATACTGAGATGTGAGCAGTTCTCACGGCAATCGCAACTGTTGCGCCGGAAGCACACATCTTTGGGATAACTCCGCTCGAGAAATTCGAGTGTACGAGTGGCTCAGCTACCTCTCAACTACAGCAGATGGTCAAGCTATTGCAGAAACATGGCGAACTGAGAAGTTCATAGATATTTATCCTTAGCTTCGGGCCAAGGGATACGAAACCATGAGAAATTTCCGCTCACATAGAAGCTAAGTTTATCGAGAGGAACATCACAGAGTTTGCAAAGGGAAACTAATTTACTGCCGCTGATTCTTTTGTTACGGTATTATATCTCCGGGCAATCCGATTTAGAGAAGTTACGATTGACATTGATAACGACTATTCCGTATGAGGCCAATGTGAAAAGAATGCTCGCAAGAGACGCTTTAATGAGAGGCAGAAGGGTTCATAAATTGTGAAATAAGGCTTTATAGTATAATATACTTAGTGTTTTGTAGTTCTATCTCTGCCAACGACCCTGGGGGTTGAATCCTATCTCACAGCCGGAAAAGACAAACCGATCAACACACACAGGCACAATGACCGATGGAAACTTCCCAGCTATTTTTATTGTAAGTAAATCAAAGTAATAAGTCAATCTCCACTGCTAATATTGCATCATCGGATTACCAACCTGCCGACGGCACGCTGCTCCGGTAGTGAGCTATAACGTTCTCCTCATAATTAGGCATATTTCCTCGCCACGATTTACGATCAGACGTTTCCATTCCATCACTTAAGCATATTTGTCGGTGAAATTTAGCGTCTAGTTCATCTGCCATCCCAGTATACAAGATGATGGAAACTTGTCAGGTCGAGCACGAGCTCTCCGAGCTCCACGAAAGAAAAGGCACCGACGGCGCAGTATCGAACTTGGTCGGCTCTCCTCATGCCAAGGCCACAACGAACCCTATTTTGTCGAAAGATAACGCTGGTAAAAGACCCGAATGCTTCAAAAACACTTTGCAAGAGATTTGTTTTATCTTGATGGCTACACTGGCCATGGCGACGAACAGTCTCGTAACTGGTGCCGTGATAATTGTCACCGCTTCAATCGGAAGAGATTTGCATATGACACAGGCTCAAATCACTTGGATTAGTGCCGCAACAACGTGAGGACATCTTATTTCCCTTTTATTCTAAACCTCTTTGTGTCTTTTGTTACTGTAGTTGTGCTTGTGGCTAAAGTTGTGACCAGTCTTTCTGCAGGAGCCCTCCAGCTGCCTTTAGGCCAGCTTACCGATCTTCTCGGCCACAAAGCTTTCTTCATCGCTGGAATGGTCGGATTTAGCGCAAGCCGTCTCATACTCGGATTCTCTCGAAATCCATTCTGGATGAACATTTTGTGTGGCTTTCTCGGCCTCTTCTCTGCTGTTATTGTCCCACCTGCGATCGGAATACTCGGTGTGGCATACTCAGAGCCATCAAAGCGCAAGAATTGGGCATTCGCGTGTTTCAGCGCGGGTAACCCTGTCGGATTCGGGCTCGGCAGTATCATCATGGGAATATCTGCCAGAATATTGGACTGGCGTGCGGGCTTTTTCATCTTCACCATCCTCTGGGGACTATTAGCCATCGTTTCAATCTGGGTTGTGCCTGATATCGAAGCTTATGAACCTGGACCGTTTGGGCAAAGATTACGTGCAGGCCTGAGGCAATTCGATATAGTCGGAACAGCTCTGACGATTGTTGGCGTTGGATTTTTCACAACAGGCTTGACGTAAGTTAGCTTACAGTTGATACGCTGAAGATATTCGCTGACATGGTCGATAGTCTTGGACCAGGAGACGGCTGGAAATCTGCTCATGTTATTGCAATGCTAATCATCGGCTTCTTCTTACTCGTGGGATTTGTCATTTGGGAAAGAATTTGCCCGAATCCTTTAATGCCACTTTATATATGGAGGGATAAGGGATTTTCCTTTGTGAGTTTTGCCTACTCCCACTTGCGACTCGGTGGCAGCATGAAGTCTAATCCGCCTCTAGTTAATGCCTGTTTCGATATTCGGCGTTATGGCAATGCTTTCGTCAAATTTTTGGCTTGCCTTGTTCATACAAGAAGTTCATCATCGTTCCTCTCTGGCAGTTGTTGTACAGCTTTTACCGCAGGTCATATCTGCACTAATCTTCAATATCGTAGTTGCGAATATTCTTCACCGAGTCAACAACAGCCTTATCATGGCGTTTGGCGCCGCCATGTATCTCATTGCGAATCTGTTACTTGCTATTCAGAATCCCTCAGCAACATATTGGGCCTTTATTGTCCCGTCATTGCTGACAAATGTCATGGGACTTGACTTGCAGTTCAATGTCACCAACGTGAGTAGTTGCGCTTCTATGGTGAATTTCCTATCTGATTACTGTATAGATGTACGTGATGCAATCGCTTTCATCTCACCAACAGTCGTTAGCTGGTGGCATCTTCAATATGTTCATTCGCTTGGGCACGACTATCATTTTTGGAATGTCCACGGCAGTATACAGCTCAGTTAAAGATACACCGGAGGGAGAGGATAATGTCTTCAAGCCGTTTCAGAGCGCATTTTATGTTTCTCTGGGGTTTTCTGCTTTGGCTTGCTTATTTGTCCCCTTTTTACGCATTGGTATACAGGGAAATTCTCCAAAAGAAGAGTAACAAGTAGATACATGTACCTCATATATATATCGAGCCCCAGCGCAACGTTGTGGCGCTTCAAAGTTTCTACTTGGAGTAACCTGCAGTTAGATTCGAAAGAGATGGTTCAGCCCCGGACTCACTAGATTGACTCAAACATAAAATAAATGGCAGGGATATTCACCACTGCTTAATGCGTTGACTATTCGCAGATGGTTGTGTTCAAAGACAGCCACACTTATGACAAGAGGAAACGCTTTCCGTCGTATCTTCAAATAGCCAGCATGAATTGCCACAGCTTCACTTTGAGGTCCCATACTTCTATAATTTAGATGGGCGATCTACCTTTGGGGGCATTCGGCTTTCGGTGTCTCCTGTAAGCAAAATCTACTACATACATCTCTTAGGCCATCGCTTCTCGCATCACTGCGGCACACAGAAAGCGGCGAAAGCGGCATTAGTGCTGAGGAATCTTTTTAGCCAGTTTGACATTATGTAATAGTCGCCCAGCTAATAGCTGCAGATAGATTTGCCGGTGTGGCTTCCGCCCGATTACAGGGCTGCACCGTTGCTCTGTAATTAATCATCACGGTACGTCATGCGGTGGTGTCATTCATACTTAGTGTCGTTGGTCTATATATGCAGATTTTAGCTTGAAGGCGTATATACATGCACCATTCTGTGTCAATCAATCTCATTCACAGAACAGAAGGAGAAACATTTACTCGTCGGTCAGCGTGAATTATACCACCCGCAAGAAGGTAAACCCAGAAGATTCTACAGCCGTGACAATTGCACATCTTTGCACTCATGGCTGTGTCAGTATCAGGCCTTCAGGGATGGCATCCCGGAGAAGTTGCTATGCAGTCGAAACTAGGCTTTGCCGAAGCAATGTCTTCTTCATGGCAGAAGATCGAAGACAGAATGCGCGAACAACATCGTATTTTCCACACAGGGAATTTGCCCTTTATCCCAGTAACCACCACAGACGATGAAGGGCGGCCATGGGCTTCGCTTGTTGCTGGCGCCGATGGGGAGATTGGATTCGTAGAGGGCCCTGATCTGAAAACCCTCGTCGTCAACGCAAGACTATGGCCCGGAGAGCCGTTGTTGGACACACTCAATAAATGGGTTGATGGAGATGGCCAGAATCCGACCGCACCCGAGAGATATTTAACTGCCGGCATAGGCATTGAGTTTCCCACTCGAAGGCGAAATAAGTTTGCGGGATACATCAAAGACGTCAAGCGAACGACAGACATGGATTTTAGACTGAATTTGCAGGTCAATCAAACCACGGGGTAAGTTTCAGAGGCTAATCATCTCACTAAGTCACTTTTCTTCTGAAGGGGATTCTAATTCGTCATGATGGTAGAAACTGCCCTAAATACATCAATGTTAGGAAGCTTGTGGGTTGTAAAACCACAAACCCGACTATTGCATACGAGAAGCGACACATGGCGCAGTTCGAGAGACTTCCTAAAGAAGTTATCGATTTCATTACAAGTGCTGATACTGTATTCATTGGATCGGTCTATAGATCCGACCCAGCCACAGCAGCGAAGTTTCCATCGCATGCTGGGTCGAATGCGCGAGGCGGATTGCCAGGCTTCATGCGTGTCAGCCCATCGGATGGATGTTCAGTGGTGCTACCTGACTACTCCGGGAATAGATTCATGTCTAGCCTCGGAAATGTTGAGTCGAGCAAGCAGATGGCCCTTACCATTGTCTCGTTTACAACCGGCGATGTGTTATATCTCACTGGAACGGCGGAAAACCTTGTCGGTCCTCCCGCCCTCGAAGTCATGGTCAAGCACGCAAGCCTCACTGTGATGAAAACGAAAGGATTCATCTTCGTTCGAGACGCTCTGCCCGTACGACAACAAGTTGGCACAGAGATTGAGCGCAGCCCGTACAGCCCCAAAGTCAAATACCTCGTCGAAGAGCCAGAGGGTCAAGCCAGCGCCGGTGGAGTGCACAAGGCCAGGCTATCCAGTGCAACACAGATCGCACATGATCTTGCTGTGTTTAGATTCAAGGTTACCTCGAAGCCTGGCGCTGAACCAATCAAAATACGGCCTGGACAAGCTATTGCCTTAGACTTTATGGACTGGATAGGGCCTCCGGCATATCAACATATGGCTAACTCTGCGCCTGGATCGGTGAACGATGATAGGATACGAACCTGGACTGTTTCAAGTACTCACGAGAACCGGGATGTTACTTGGTTCGATCTGACGATGCGCGAGATGAAAGGAGGGGCGGTTACGGGGGCGTTGTTCGATGTTTTGAGAAGGCATTCCTCAAATAAGTGGGAAAAGCCCATAACGATTACCGAAGATGTTGTCTGCGAAGTTGTCGGTGTAACGGGTGACTTTTTCTTGGGAGACGAAAACATCAATATGCTCTGGGTTGCTGGTGGTATTGGCATCACCCCTTTCCTCGCCATGTTCAGCGCGCTGTCTGAACGGAAGGCAAAAGCGGATGGCGATGTCGTACTTGCATTGTCGACACGAGAACCCGAAATGATGCTGAGACTGGTTCAGGCTTCTCTCCGAAACGCGCTCTTGAAGGTCAGGCTGCGAATCGATATCTTCACAAGCAAAGAACACGTGGATATGGATGGCATCGATCAGAAGAATATACATATTAAAATACACAAGGGTCGATTGACGATGGATTATTTTCCAGAGGTGGCAAGCGACCGAGATGTTTTAATATGTGGTCCGGGAGGATTCGGTGATTTGACAATGGACGGGCTGAGAGCTGCGGGAGTGGCGGACGAGAAAATATTACGAGAAGGGTTTTATTGATGTGGCAATAAATGGAGAAAAACAGGATTAATGGGCGTTATGGGGTTCAAGCGATATTGGGCAGCATATGAGTTTCGCTCAACTGACTATTTTGAACAACATTTATAATACAACTACTCACTTTTTATTGATGTCATACTACTTGTCAAGACTCTTCAACTTGTCACCACGATGGCTTGCTCGTAGCTGAATAAGGACGGCCATAATTTTTATGGAGTTTGATCTTCATGAATAAGAGCATTAGTTGCCCTGTAGTAGAGGCTTGATTACATGGCCCGTCAAATGGGTCTGTTGAAACGCGCGTTAGAATAAGGAACGCACACCTCGGCTATTATGTAGTCTATGCGATATAGGCGATGTACCCGATCAGTAAAATTGGTGAACTTGGCGTGATTGGCATTTTTCAGTGGCCCGTGGGAACAATATCATAACTAGGTCTTAATGCCAGGTATTCGTTTTACAGCTTTTGCTATCCTCGGTTTTATTTATCTCTTATAGAGACTCAATCCATCCAATCTCCCCAACCTACCTATCATTGAACTGTTGAGAGTGGTAAAGTGAGATTACACCATCAACGTATAGCAGCTCAAAACTTCCAATCGACGATATCTCATTTTCCAGTCCGATTATTTATTTTACATCATGGCTATTGTATCCAGTCCACTTGTGAAGCTATGGTATTCACCTGGAACTTGCTCTTTCGCTGCTCATATAGCACTGCTTGAAGCCGGACTTCAACCCGAGCTGATACTTGCTCAAACGGGCAAGATGACGGAAGAGTTTGCTCGCGTGAATCCAAAAATGAGAGTGCCGGTATTGGCAATTGGCGATGAAGTTATCACTGAAATGCCAGATCTTCTTACAGCTATTTCGGCATTGAACCCCGCTTGCCAACTACTGGGGCAGAATACAGCAGATATTGTTCGTTCATATGAGTGGCTAAACTATCTCTCTGGTACGCTTCACGGACAAGGACATGGAGGGCTCTGGCGGCCAGAGAGATTTGTGGGTGATGAATCGCTGTATGCAGCAGTCCAGGAGAGAGCGAGACAGACCATCAAAGACTGCTGTGCTTTTGTAGATGGCAAACTCGGCCAATCTAAGAGCACCAATTCTGTGGGAGATTCCTTTACAGGCGTAGATGCCTTTCTATTGGTATTCTACCTGTGGGGAGCCAGGGCCAACATCGATATGGATACCGACTACCCGGCATATGCTGCATTGGCCCATCGCCTCTTACAAAGAGAATCTGTAATTGAGGCTCGGAAAGTTCATGTACGTATGTGTTAGTAGAATAACAGAGAGACCGAGGATGAAATAGACTGAAGCTATATGTCGTTCTCTACATGTATTTAGTCCCGAAATTGAGAGTAAAAGCCCATATCTCTGTGAATTAAGGGTGATGCGTCCCGATAGTTGTACTAGACGGAATTAACTTACCTTAGTAGTAAATGTGAACACGTCCGTAAACATAGGTACCTATTTAGAAGATTGTAGACGATGTGTATTAGGCGATATACACCCAATTTACCAGATTAATTGTGGAATAAATACAAAAATATTATTTGCTTAGATAAGATCGACTGATTGAAGGAATACACGCCCCTCATTTCATCCCATAGGATTTACGAGTACCTATAGCTTATAGTACTGCGGAACTCCGCTTTGCATAGCACAATACACTGGGGCGCCTTATCAATTATAGTGGCAACTCTAGTGGTCTTTGAAGCTGCATCCTCATCACGATTGGATTGCTCCGAGGTTGTAGATTCCGACCATTTGATACAGTTTCTAAGTAAACCCTCTGTTCATCTTAAATACTATTAAGGAGATCTAGTAGCACTCAATAAAGTATTTCACTGACAGTGGCTTGCTCGAAACTCATAGACGGCTTGTCGTAGTCATAAAGGCATTCCGTCGGCGTGTTGTGGGGCAGAGTTGGAGTTATTAGCGACAAGTGTCAACCAGTTTCAACGAGAACGATACAGCTTGTTTACTCATCTCTTAAATCCGATACCGAGTTTCGCCAAAGTTGTTTCCCCGCATCATTTCTTCTACTTTTTTCTCCAGAAACCTCATTATTTGGATGGCCCACTGGGAAGGAATTATCTGATCATGGCCAATAGCTCTTTTCCGCTCTCGAGGTCATTCGGGTCCTTGGACGAGTATGCCAAAGCCAGAGAGTCCCTCGTGAAGGCTGAGAAGGCACACGGCTATGAAGGCCTAGTCCAGAGAACGAGTCTGGAATCGGCAGCAGAAGATATCATCCAACACCTCAAAGCTTGGGAAGATGGAAATATTTATGGTATCAAGAGCGACGGCTCTGGTTTCGAGGCGGGCCACCGTTTTTTCCATGGTTTGGATGTGGCACCAACGAGCAAGCTG
The DNA here is from genome assembly GCA_030708095.1 of Trichoderma sp. CBMAI-0020. Lineage (NCBI taxonomy): Eukaryota > Fungi > Ascomycota > Sordariomycetes > Hypocreales > Hypocreaceae > Trichoderma > Trichoderma sp. CBMAI-0020. The sequence continues at coordinate 280,493 of JAJNCI010000011.1, read as the reverse complement.
TTTGAGGCTGCCGTCAAGGCCCCCAAAGGCTGTCTTTTACACTGCCATTATGACTGTCTTCTACCTCCGGATACCGCCCTCAGCGATGCTCGCAACGAGCCGAATCTCTATATCAAGGCCGACGTGCCATTGGTTTCTGAAGGGCTCTTTGCATATGCATTACCGCAGTTTGACGTGTTCAGTCAAGATATACCACTGGTTGACTCTACCAACATGTTCAGCAAAGGTTATGTCGCCGGATCTTGGATGCGTTATTCTGAGTTTCTAGCTAGATTTCCAGGCGGGGCTGAGAAAGCAGAGGCATGGCTTCATAAGCGAATGGTGTTGAAGCCAGAAGATGCGTATCACCCAAAGCAGACAGTTGATGGGTAAGTGGGCAAAAGCGCTGGTAATTAGAAAAGTCAAAGGTGTTAACATTTTCAGCATTTGGCAACAATTTATCCGCTCAGTAACAGTCATTCGATCGATGCTCGGATATGAAACGGCGTACAGAGAGCACTTTCGAAGAGTATTATGGAAATTTGCACAAGATGGCATCATGTATGCAGAGATTCGAGTGGCTCTCAATTATGGCTTCGCCATCAAATCTGATGATGGTACTCGAGAACTCAAGCAAAAGGAAGCTTTGGAGATTTTCCAGAAAGTCCTAAAAGAAGAAATCCCAAAGATTCACGCCGCAGGGCATGTTTTTTATGGCGTCAAGGTTATCTATGCGTGCATGAGATCTTCTTCTAGAGAGGCCATGCTCTGGTGCATGGACAATTGCATCGAAATGAAGCAGTTGTTTCCTGACTTGATTTGCGGTGAGACACCATAAAGTATCAATCTACCTTGCAAAAGCTAACAAAGTATTAAGCATTTGATATGCAAGGCCAGGAAGATACAGGCCACCCGCTCTCGTACTGGGTCGCCGACCTTCTCGACATGCGCGCCAAAATCACTCAGCTAAATCTTGATTTGCCATTCATCTTTCATGCGGGAGAGACACTTGATCACGGCGGAGAAACTGATTCAAACTTGTACGATGCTATCCTTCTTGACACTAAGCGCATCGGTCACGGTTTCAGCATTACCAAGCATCCGCTTCTGATGCAGCTTTGCAAAGAGAGGCAAATAGCTATTGAAACTTGCCCTATATCTAACGAAGTGCTGGGATTGGTCCCCACAACGAAATCTCACCATTTACCAGTGCTTTTGGCAAATTGTGTACCTTGCACTGTCAACAGCGATGACCCTGGATCTTGGCAGTGAGTACTTCCGCTAGTAGCTAAGTGATGATGCTGATACTAACTTATACAGAGCGAGCATGCTATCTCATGACTTTCACCAAGCAATGATGAGCAGCGAAAACATGACGCTCATGGGTTGGCGAACCATTGCCGAATGGAGTATCTCATATAGCTGTACAAGTGAAGCGACGAAAAAGGAGATGCTAAACGACTACAGAAACAAATGGACAGAATTCTGTCAATGGATTATTGATACAAATGAAAAGAGACAGAGTTGTTAAGGTGTGCTTTGGTTGGTCAAGGAGTTCAACAATACTGATACTCATTCTCAACGAAGTATCGGCTGGTTTAATGAGTTCAACAAAGCTGATACCCATTCTCAACAGAGTATCATTGGATGGTTCAAGGAGTTCAACAATATTAATACTCATGTTCAACGGAGTATTTGGTGGTATAACGTTGATTGACTTTCTTTCTTGGAATTTCAACATTTATGAGTTAATTTCATGGGCGCTGTCACTCAACATTTGGCAAAAAGATACCCAAGAACAAATATATACATATTAGAGTAGCTTTTGGCAATTGACTATTGCTCTTCTGTTCTCTGCCAAGACTGCTGTTGTAACCATGAGCGTGGAGTCTGCGCACAATCACGTCTTCCCATCGATGATCCGAGTCCATGATTGTATGCATTCGTAGGTAATTTTAATCTTACATAGCAAAATACCATAGCCACTCAAGCGAGTGTAATGATGTTGTGAAGCCTTAGTAATTATATTTTCAGAGCGTAGCTTCTGTGTAACTATTTGCTAGCTTAGGTGCCTTTGCTCAAGGTCTTGTGGAGCTTGAGCTAGTATATTGATGCCTCTGTAGCTGCGACACTTCATTGGCATTATATTCTCGAGGTCTCCTTTGTCACTGGTACTTTCCCGGTCTTGTTTCTATAGTCATGCGAGTTAGCTTCGTAACTGTTCCCTCTGTACTTGGTGAAATAGTACACAATGAATAGCGCAATGAAATTGCAATATGGGAAGCGAATAGAAGTCATAGGGAAGTGTGCACGGGTGACAAATGTTGTTCAGGGGCCCTTGCCTTCTTCTGTCTCTGCATCGTTCCGTATTTGCATCTGCATGGCCCTCTCGGCCATGTCCGAGCCCGACAAATTCTTGATATACTTCATGAACTCTTTCCTATTCTCTAGCACGGCTTGTATGTGCTGCACTTTGAGGAACGTGTTCTGGTTCCTCGCAAGGTTTACCTTAACATTATATTACGAGATATAATGCAATTACCATCTACTCGTTGCTCTTTTACAAACATATTTTCATTTATATTTGATTTAGATCCGCGATTGCCCATTTTTCTTTCGATCATCTCTTGGCTTGTTACTATACCTGAGTAATTACTTCAGCTGCGAGCGTAATATTTTGGATATCGCGACCGTTTATCTCGAGGCCTTCTGTTCTGCAAATTTCTTCTATGAACCCCATTATACGTGAATAATAAGTGACTTTGTATTCACTGATGGAATGCCCCCAGATTTTTTCTAGCCTCTCGCCTCGCAAAGGAGGAAAGTTAATAGCAAGGTCAGTGTAAGACCAGACAGCCTCATCTAGGTCCCCCACCCTGCTGGTAGTTAAGATGAGTATACCGGTATATGAATTCATTGACCGTATTGCCAACGTTACTGCCGAAGAGTTAGCCTCGTTTCTGGATCTTTGTGTGAGAAAGGCATTGGCATTCTCAAGGACCAGGATCGCGTGCCATCGCTGGGCCAGTTGAAACATCTTGGACAACTGGCGTTCCACGGAGAAACTATCTCGGATTCCAATGGTGTCTGACAGTAGCGGGCTCTTTACTGTTTCAGCAATACATGTGGCAGCGAATGTCTTGCCCGTCCCAGGGCCGCCGTGCAGTAGCAGCGTAAGCCCCTTCTCTCTCTCTAAAATCCCTGGCCGTCTTTGTGATGGTGGCTTATGGCCTTCGTATAGATTCATCACGTATCTCGCGTCATTTTCGCCTGAATCTTCGCTAGAGCTTTCGTTTGGATTCATCTGAGCCAAATGTGATTGAACGAGGGAAATAGCAAGAGACTCTATTTCAGCTTCCATAACTAGCGTGCGAAGCGGTTCGTCCATAAATTGAACATTGTCTACCTTATCGACAAGGACAGGAGCTTTTTTTTTTTTTTTTTTTTAAGGTACATTTAGCAAGTGAAATAGTCAAGGTGAGATGGAAATATGGTACGTATGGTTTAACTTACTCCAAATGTTCTCTTCAAGATTGTATGCGTTGATCGTTGGTGGACAGACCATTAGGATTCGGGGCTTTACTTCTTCATGAGGCTTGATCACGAAGTCTCCGTTAAAGTCGAAATTTGCTTGCATCTCTTCTGGAACCGACTCTTGATCAATGACAATTCGCATAGAACCCTAAAACATTGTGAATAGAGAATAGTCAGCAATCACTCTGTGTAGATATAGAAAGGGAGAATAAAATGAAGAAAAGAGATGATCTAAAAGATGGGAGCTGGATGAATTACCCCATTCTTAACAATTTCCTTGTGATGATACTTGTAGGATAGAGCACTGTATTTCCGCCCTCGAGCCGCCAATCTTTTTCGTTGTTCGGCTTCATCTCTGAGATAGCCCGCCGGGATATATTTCAGGGTCGTTACCGGTTTCTCTCCCTGGAACTGCGACGTGGAGAATTCGTGGTAACGTTTGGTGAGGTGTTTGCCATCGTGATCTATAGACCACACACGTAGACGCAACGGCGCATACATGTCTCGAGTTTGCTGTTCCATGCCATATACACCGGAAACTACAAACGCCTGGAGCTGGCCATCATGGATAGTGTATACGATGGAGTTTAGCGGATAGGTCAGGGGAAGTTGCGAGAACGTGAGCCTCTGGCACCTCCTTTCTTGGATCTCCACTAGCGTTTGTGGCACCAACAGCATTTCGTCTTGCATTATGGCCAGAGATAGCCGGCGCAGCGGTTCCCTAGAGTGCAAATTGGGTGTCGTCATGAGGGCCATTTGCTCTTCCATCGAGTCGGGCAAATCAAGGCTTAGACTCCTACTGAGAAGGATCTTGACGAGCATTTTACTGTCCTGTACGAGGGCGCGCATGTGTGCCATTACCGTCTCCTTCTCGCTCGAGCCATCACTGGCATGGGCATCCTGAAGGTAGTCGATGCTGTCGATGATGATGAAAACGCAATCGACTTGGCTTTCTCGGAGACATTCGAGAAATAACTTCCACAGATCAGAAATGCTGCTGGCGCGCTCTCGAGTGAGGCCGGCCAGTTTTTCGCCAAATGACTTTGGGCGCTGCTTAAACATCTGAACGATGAGTGCTTGAACAAGGGTCCGGAAATTGTTGGTTTTGGTGGAAGGGCTGTCTCCGCAGAAATGGCGCAATACAAGGACTGATTCAAAGGAGCTGTCGCCGAAAATGAGCAGAGGGCCGACAAACAGTGAGTTGAAGTCATATCTTCCAAACACCCAGCTGCCATCGACCAGGAGCAGCTGCGAGATACTGGATTCTACCCATTCTATAATCTTCTCGGCTCGCAACAGGTTTTGGTTTCGAGTTCGGTGTGGTCGCATCTCCGGCAGCTGCTCAATTATTCTCCGATGCTGTCGGGTATCTTCATCGAATTCGTGGAACTCCACGAACACTTCCCGAAACAATGCGTCTATCTCTTCTTCGTGGGTAAAAGGCGAGTCCTGGTCTGTGGTCGAGAATGTTGATGACATGTGTCAGCACAACTTCAATGGAACAATCTTTTATCTTCGTTCCTCACCATCATTCCTGATATTGCCTCTGTCTGTTTCTGCGCTCATGTTGGAGCCAGCAGGCTGGTCAAGCCCTTCGGCTACGCGCTGCTGGAAAAGTGCAGCTATTTGAGCGATATCCTCCTTTATCGCCATAGTAACTGAGATTGCTTCTAGTAGCTGTACTCCGCCGTTGATTGTTGCAATGCTTGTGCCAAAGCTCTCAAGAATCTGGTCTAGCTTGTTTACTGCCTCATCCACCTTCTGGTTGATCTCCGCAGACTCTTTCGGCCGATCTGCTCGCTATTCAGTTATTGGCTTCCCCACAGGGTAATTTATAACGCGTAAGAAGCTTAACGTACACTCGTGTTGAATAAGCGGTAGCCATAGATCCGTGGCATTTGCAGCTGTGAGCATCTTGTCTTGCATCTGCTGTAATGGCTGTTCTGAGAGCGAGTAAAAGCTGTACCATACTCGGCCTGCGAGGGAAGATTTAGTCTAAAGACGGAGTAGTAGACAAAACTTTTCAAAGTGGCATCTCACCTCCAAAAGACCTTTTCCTTTCAAGTTGAACCGTGGCCGAGTACCTCAGAATTGCTTCATAGCTAGAGCAGAGCTTGTCCTCTAAATGACGGACGTCGGGTATTTCTTGATTGCGATAATTGGCTTCGATATTAGCGTAGCGATGCAAGTTATCAGCGAGAAGAGCAGAAGCTTTGAACACAGACTCTATTCTGTCCTGGTCGTTCTGGACTAGCTACACGGAGGTCATGTTAATTCAGTATGGCGCTTACCGCACGTTGTGTCCGGGCAGACTTACTTGAAGGCCTAAAGAAATGACAGTCCATGCTGAAGCGGCTTTGTAAACCAGTTAGAAAGGAAGACATTGGTTGTTGATCTTACTTACAGTAGCCGGTAGGATCGAATTTGACAGCTGCTTCGACGATGCCTTTGCTTCGGAGGGCAAATTTCAGGATACTCTTGGCATTCGCCCGCACATCAACCATGACTCTCTCATCCCTGCGTTTGATCTTCCAACCTCCCGCCTGGTATTTCTCGCAGGCTTTCTCCACCTGCTGAGCGACCTCGTCGATGGCGGCTGTTAGTGAAAGCGGCTGGTCCAGTTGCAGGCCCAAGACCTTTCTCTCTTCATCATTGAGTTTCTCAGCCGCCTCTTTCCAGAGAAGGCGGGGCTCTTTGGGCAATGCAGCAGTTGATTCATCAGCAGATGCTAAGGTGGCGATCGCATCCTCATCAACTAGCTGATGTTGATCAGGCGCAATAGGAATGGTAGGCTGCCTGGTAGGTTGCGCTTTCTTCCCCCTCTCCGATTTCGAAAAAGGGTTTGCCAATTTGGCCATTTTTGAAGATGAGAAATTTTGCATGTCACTGACAATTATCCAACTACGTCGGGCATCGCGAAGCTGGTGGTAAACAAGTGAAGAGTTGATCGTCGATGCGACACAAACGCGGTTTCAACGCGGCACAGGCAGGCAGTCGAGATTCTCAGCCGCTCTTCTTCCTCATATGCAGATGCAGGGGTTTGTGAGCCAGTATAATTGGTCAGCGTTAAGCAAGTTGGGGCTCAAGTTGGGGCTGAAAGTGTCTATTGGCTGGCTATGATGCAAGGTAACCTACTCTATGTCACACTCAATGATAGCTATTTCCGCAAGGCAGACACTCCTCTGGCATTTTTGGACCCCTCTGTATTGAGTCGGGTCCTAGCGACATAGTATCTAGAAACCCCTGTCGAGTGCTGCTGATACGCGCAACTTTCGTTCTATAATTTTCGTATCTATCATAACATTTTGACGCATCTTAAATTATCAGCTGTTCTAGTATGAACAGATGTCGATGTTAGCAGGTGAATCTGCCTTGCCCCAAACCCAGTTGGGATTCAGGACAGACACGGGGCGCAGGTTGTTATATGCCCAGAATTGATAGTCGTTGTTGCGATAGTCATCAGCGGAGAGGGGAGGGCAAGTATTCTTGAAAGCTGCGGTGTACCAGTCCTGGTGAACAGAGTGGTGGAATTTGCCAAAATAGAACTTGCCGTGATCAAGGTTCTTCTGAGCAAAGTTCTGCCAGTCGTTATCTCTGTGATGCTAGATTAGCTGCCGGCGCAACACTGTATTGTCTTTGGGTTGTCAACTTACCCCTCGAAAGTGTCATTGACATCGGACCAGCTAATGTGCACATGGTTGCCGTCTGTTGAAGTATCAGTATAGCTTCGAGATGAATCATGGCTCGTGTGCGACTAGACACGACTAACCTTGCTCCATAATGACTGATTCGCGAGTATAAGTGTTGCCTCCGTCAGGAGAAGTGAATCTCACAACAATTCCTTCCCAATCGCTCTTGTGGCCAGTATCCTTCTTGAAATACACGTAGTAGATGATACGGTATGATGCATCAGAGCCGGAGGAATCGCCATTGCAGAAGGTCGATGCCCAGTACGTCGGAATGGTGACGAAGGGCTCACCCGAAACATTGCCATAAAAGGTGTTGGCTCCCTGCCAAGTAGGCTGCACGGGACAGCCATTTGCTAGGGCGTTGATGTTGCAGTTGTCTGAATCGACACCGTTTGTCTGGTTGCCTTCGCCATCTTCAGCCGCTGAGGGCATGCATGTGCCAGACGGCATGTACCACATAGGCGCGGCAGCCTGACTTTTGGAAAATTAACACAAAGGATGCGTATGGGAAACTTCTTGTGGACTTATGACACTCACGCAGCTGCTAAACCTCCATTGTTGGTGAAGTCGCTGACGGCAATCGGCGTATCCGCCAAAGCATTCTTGGCAGCAAAAAGTAAAAACGGAACAAATTTAGCGAACCCCATGATGAAAACGGAGAGTTTATAAAGAATTGTTAGCCTCTATTGATGGGAATGTGGAAGAAGTGCCCAGCTGTTGGCGCATCTTGGCGATATCGATCAAGCTTTATAGAACTTTCTGAACGGAATCATACGGCACTATTTCATGGACGACGGGAGATTAGCGATCTTCATCTCCATAGTAAGCTAGAATAGGAAGGAGGGTGGCCAGTGGTCTGTTGATCCATATTAGCGACAACATCCATCACCTTCTCCATTGGACCTATATGTGGACTTTTGGGCAATACAGCTCATGCCTCGCCGAAATAGTGGTCCCTGCGTATCGCGAAATGTTTCACGGATATTTAATAATCAATGACTGAACTCATGATGCTAATGAGTTGCCGGAACGGGAATCACGCCCACTGTGGCTACGAGTATCTGATGCTGTTCAACTAAAGGGCGGTCGAGGCTCGCCATGGCTAGTGGGCACGTTGTTTTTGGCCTTGACGCTATTGGGGAATTAATATACTATGGCCTCGATATTGATACGAATAATTTTGTATAGCTAGCGACAGTGACATACCTTTGACATGGACCCCATAATTGCGATGCGCCTTAAGCGATCAGTCAAGATCTCCGGGCGGCCTTGATGCTGGTGGCTTACTCTAGGGCTTACTTTTGGCGACAGGTCCTGTGGATCGCCATATCCATCTGAGCTCTAACATGTGCAATTGGCACTTTATATCACGAACTACATCTTCTCGAACTACGTCTACTCGTCTTGTTAGCGCAGGGAGCCTGCCGAGTTTGCCGTAAGCGCCGTTACATTGCAGCGTCGAGTCTGCAGGGGAAGTTGCTCTATATCGACACGACTGTTACGGGGTTTTTACTTCCACTAATCTGGGACCGAGGACTGCCAGGGCCGACGGATGTGGTGATATTCTTTCACCGACAAGCGGAGTCTTTGAGGCTACGCTTAAAAAGACAAATTGCCGATCCTAGCAAATCGTAGAGTAAACTAAGAATGAAGCCTAAATGATACAGAACATAAAGATGTACAAAAGCCATGTCCTTCCTTTCAATGAAGCATGCGCACGACTTTGCTTTTTCAGTTAGAGAAGCATGTAAAGCATGTAATCGAACGGTACGCGATGACTGCAAAAAGAAGAGAGAAGGAAGAAGCGAGGACGATAGGAATAATGTTACGGAAGTGGAAGAGCTAATTGGAAAACAGATCTTTTTGCCTCCGCACCACGGATCTTTGAAGAGCATTAAACAGACCTGCCAATCGTATGTTTGCTCACTTCAATTGTACAAGCACAAACTGAGCGCAAAGCTGGGCCGCCTATTGCGTGTGTTTGTTTCACTTCATAAGCCACTCAAAAGCCACTTAAAAGCCACTCAGAATCGAAAGAATACTAGCTCTTAGCTTCCAATTACATATTTTAACTCCAGCATCTCACCATTATATGAGCAACAGCTATACATGCTGCATCTTGTCTACATGTATTTTTTCTTATGAATTTCGAGGCGGCTTTAGGTACCTACATAGGTGTACTCTAATAAGGGCTTCGCGATAACTACTTCTTAGTCACGTATGCTTACCACGTGACCTTGAAGTTCTCGAATTTTGCATTATCTAATCAAGTTCATTCTTGCACCAACTTGAATCGATACATGTAATGACTGCACATCGAGCGTCTGCTGCCAGGCCTGTGGAGTGTTCTTTGGGTGGATTGATACCGCGATATCCCGGTTTATCTGGATATGAGTTCATTCGGGGAAGCATCTCAACTTGGTGCCGAATGGTTCTCTGTCGGCCTCGCTTCATCGTTTCCAGACGTGGGATCAGACAATGACAACTTGGCGAGATATAGAACGTGTAGTGCGGATTCTAAACCAGGATGCAAGGTTTTCCAAGTGCCCAGGGAAGATAGCCTTCAAAGTGCAGAAGTCGCGATTAGAGAAGATGGCACCCTCCTGCGATCGGATATGAAGGGGCTCAAAGACCAAGTCCTGGTGTTTCGATACAAGGGAAAATTCCATGCGGTTGATCATGTAAGTCAAGCATTGAGGCAAATTGACGGCCACGTCGTTGTATCTTTAGGCAATCAATAATGACTTTTTTACGAGAAATGCCCTCATTCGTCGTATCCCCTCTCACAGGGCACGCCATTCGACATTGAAGATTTCGGCATCGTTTTTAGCGCTGGGCTGACCTGCCCAAAACATGAATGGTCATTCGATATATTTACAGGAGCAGCGGACCGTGGAAATTACCAGCTAGATATATGGGAAACACAACTACGCGAAATTGAAAGCCTGGATTCGCAGCAAAGGGAAGTTGGCGCTAGTGAAGTGTCAAATATCGCGGATAAAGAAGTATGGGTCAGGAGAAGACAACCATAGAGGTAGCCAACTACGAGATAATTCCACGTAACTATCTAGATTAGTGACTGCTTTTACATAAAAGAAACTGAGTATGTATATATAATTTCGCCAGCATAAGGAGGTTCCTCAGAGACTACCTTTCTCTTTTTTTGCATGCCAATTAATCAGCATCCAGGAGGACTCGCTTATAAATGGAAAAATGGATTAGTACCTAGTAAATCGCATCCTTCCGATGCAACATTAGTAAGTCATAGGAGAATTTGAGAATAGTTCGATACTTGCTAGTCAAGTGGAATACCTACATGTCAGTCAATTGGACGTACTTGGGCAGGATAAAAGATGATTACCGTCAAAAGTCGGATTTAAAGTGTCCTCCTCCTATCTCCGCCAAGAAATGTTTATATATATACCTATGTCCAGTTACAGACAAAGATAATTCTATTAACAAACAATCTTTCCTGCATTTAAAGGCTTCAGTACATATAACGACTCAATCAACTTCCAAATGGCGAACGTGTTAGTTACTGGAGGAGGACGTGGCCTTGGCCTTGCTCTTGTCCGTCAACTGGTAGATGACTCAAGCGTTGCAAAGCTTTTTGTTACGACGAGAGGAAGCCCACCAGCCGAACTGAGCGCCATTATCAATACTTCTGGCAAAAAGGTCATCCACATCAAATGCGAAGTTGTCGAAACTGCAAGTGTTCGACGTGCTGCTGCCGAAGTAGAAGAGAAGCTCGCAGGGGAAGGTCTTGACGTCTTGATCAACAATATCGGTGTATGTATAACATTTGAGCATTCTGCCAGCACATTTGACGCTAAAGAAAGGAAATCCACATTAGTCAATGCCAATTACGCCCGAAGGAATTCACACAATGGATGCGGAAGAGTTGCTTCAAGCTTTTGACATCAATGTCGTCGCAGCTCATAGAATTACCGCTGCACTTATCCCGTCCTTGAAAAGGGGAAAAGAAAAGAAAGTTATCATGGTGTAAGAACTCTATCCCTTTTCAGTTAAGTCGCTCAGCGTTTTGGCTAATAAGATGGAAGTTCGTCGGCTTTGGGCTCAGTCGCGTGGGTGGACCGTTACCGCTGGTCACCAGTATACGCGTATAAAATCACCAAAGCTGCGATGAGTATGTTGACAGCGCAATATGCAGCAGATTATGAGAAGGAAGGATTCACTTTCTTAGCTTTAAGCCCAGGGGTAAGTATCACTCTGTTGTTCGATATTGTTAAAGATCTAACACTTTCTTTAGTGGTTGAAAACAGACATGGGTTCTGATAAAGCCGATCTCGATGTTGCAACAGGAGCTAAAGCGGTAAAGGATCTTGTCAACAAAGCAGACACTACCTACAACGGAAAGTTTTACAACATCTTCGTTTCAGGCTGGGAGAATGCCGAAGGAGCAAACCAATACGATGGCCGTGAAATCCCATGGTAGAGAAATTACAAAGCCCCAGAGCGCAAACATCTATTGTCTCCACTAAGCGATTGCCGCTTGCCATACGTTTAGCTGTCGATCTACGAACGATTGAAATATGCAAGTTATATCATATATTTCTTATCTTGCCGAAGAAACGCTAGTCTTTGTCATTTTTAATACGCATGGACGAGCCTAACGTAATACGCATTGACTACCTAGTTTAGAGTGTAATACGCATGGACTAGTCTAAAATGTAATAGACATGCCACCATCGACCACGATATTAGCCCCATTGATGTAGCTAGAGAGTCTGCTGGCAAGAAAGATGACGGTATTGGCAATCTCCTCTGGCGTACCCGTCCTTCCAAGTGGAACGGCATCCAGCAGGGCTTTATAGAATGGATAGTTGTCTCTCTTGATAATTTGATAAGAGCTCCACTGTATCGTCCCGTCAGGTAACGTGATATTGGGATTCTCAATAGACCCCGGTGCAATTGAGTTGATACGAATACCTCGAGGGCCAAGGGTCCGGGAATAATCTTTAGCCAAGACAGCCTGGGCTCTCTTCAAAGTTGAGTAGGGGCCGGCGATTGACGGATGGCGCGCCTCAAATCCCGCCATAGAGCTGATTACGACGATGGACGCATTCTCCGAGACTTTCGATTGCTCCTCGAGAAAAGGTACAGATGCTTCAATCAAAGTAATCAAGCCTAGTATATCGGCACGAAAACTCTTCTCCCAGTTCTCACTTGTTGCTTCCACAATGATAGGAGATGCTTATCACAAGCTCGTTGGTTAGAGACTGTTGGTTAAAGGTCTAGAAGACAAAAGCGTGACGGTATAGCTTACCATTAGCGATCACGGAATCAATGCGACCAAATTTTCCGGCTGCTTGGCTTACCCAAGCTTTGATCTCGTCTGGGTTTCCAATGTCAACAGTTGAGCCAACGGCCTGTGCTCCATGACTGGCGCCCGTGAAAGATGAGAATTCGTCTCCGCGGATTGTGCGAGCGCAGAACGAGACGTTCGCTCCCTCGGCCAAGAAGGATTCTACTATGGATCTGCCGATACCCTTCGAGCCGCCTGCCATTTGCTATTAACAGATGTAAGAATACTGGATTGATGAAGGTATTACCTGTCACTAGAATATGCTTCTTGGAGAGATTGCTGGAGAAAGAAGCCATTGGAGACTACGTGTATAATGAGATGCGCTGTCTGCAAAGTCGTAGCGGTATCAAATATCTGGTTGTCTTAAATTATTCTTGAACGAAGAGGGTGATACCAATTTATTGAAGTCGTCCATAGCGACTCTACAGCCATTTTATACTATGCAGTCTTGAATATCACCACATTTGTTTTATAAGCAGCTTTTGTTACCGGACACGATATGTCGAAAAATTAAACTGTATCTCCGCTCCCTCACATCCATGAGTGGACTTGGCCAGGCTTTAAGTGAGTTTATTTGTCTAAGTCACTTTTTGAAGAAAAAAGAATAGGGCTCAGTGATCGATAACAAAACGCACAAAAACGGGTATAGCGACTTCACTAAATCATATGTGCGCTTGATTACAATTCCGGGAATCCCCACTAAATCCTTTTACAAGTTACGCGTTGAGCAAGCCATTTAGCAAAAGTCAATCGCGACTCTCCTCGCTTTGGAACAATTCCACCAACGAAAGACTAAGTCCGCACGCTCCGCAGAGCCTACCCCTGGATGTGGGCATTGATATTGGTAATCCGCTAATCCTAGATTGGTGACCGCGCGGATGCATGGTTTGGTGATGGCATCCTCGCCCATCCCCTTATTCCTTACAACAGCTGCTTGAACAAGACGTGATAGCTTTGAAGAAGATACTGGCGTGCAATACCCTATCGCTTCTACTATCATTCTCGGCCTTTGCGTCCATAATGAGCCACTTATCTTCAAAAACATGCTGGACTTGCCGGATTCGCAAGAAGCGATGCGACCGAAAACAACCCGCCTGTAGTGCCTGTCGCTCACTTGACATAACTTGCCATGATGGCAATAGCCGGCCAAGCTGGATCAATAATGATCGCGAGCGAGATGAATTTGCAGAACAGATCAAAGCTCAAGTCAAGGAAAAAGCAGAAAGTCGTCGCGAAAAGAGCTATGTGAAAATAATGCCCCTGGGAAGAACGAAACGGTCGAAAAGCGGTCTGAAAGGAGCTGCTCAAACACCTAAAGCGGATAAGACTGAAAAGGAGGCCCAAAAGTCATCATCCGAAAATGAAACCTCAAAGACTGATGTACCACGGGCTGAAAACGTCAAGTCAAATAGAGACGTCACTGACCCGGTTTTACTTGGGGTCAACAACGACATTGATCTTGATCTTGAAATCATTTTTCTGGATTATGCCTTTCCCTTTCTTTTTCCGTTCTACCGCCCTTCAATCTTTGAGGGGGGGCGCGGCTGGCTGTTGGCGACTTTGAGAAACAGTATGCCGTTATTCCATACCGCCATGGGCTTTTCGACCTATTTCTTCACTTTAGTCATGGCGAACATTGCGGATGGCCAAGATGAGCACGAAGGTTGCAGGAGAATAATTGAGCGCAAACTCACTTCTCACATTAATAATGCAATCAACTCCATAAGAAAGGGGATAAATGATCTCCATGTCAGCCCAACCCCGATATCAGTCTTTGGAAAAGCACATCTCTTTGAAGGCGTCGTACAGTTGTTGGTGTTTGACACAAACATTGCAAGGACTACAGAATGGAGCGTTCATATAACCGCTGCCGTTTCACTGCTTAGAGACATATTGGAATTACCTGAGCCTCGTGACGAGATGGCTGACCTGACTTCGGTGTTTGCCATGATGCAGAGGCCGGGATGGTCGACTGAGTCGACAAGCCACAGAATGTGGAACAGCGACCAAAGCGCTCTGCGATTTCATGTTGCTTTTATCATTTTCGGGGATATTATATCTGCGACTACTCTGGGAGATGTTCCCAAATTGCGAGAGTACTATCCACGCCTGATTAAACCCAGAGCTAAAGCAACTCATCCAAGTCAAGTTTTGGAGCTGGGAGACTTTGTTGGCTGCCAAGGCTGGATTCTTCTTTTAATAGCTGATATTACGGTTCTAAGAGAAGGGGAAAAATCCGGGCGTGTACTCAAAGAAGATTTGCTTTTTGAGAGTAATAGGATTGCTGCAGATCTTCAAAGCGGCATAGTTAGTCTTAATGCCGGGATGCAGCAGCCCCTAACCAACCCAGTTCTTCCTCAGGCCTACGTCCACCCCGAGACTCTTCTACAGAGTATAGATACCATATCGGTTAGCTTGATATGGGCACACGCGGCCGTCCTCTATTTATTAATCACGGCTTTTGGATGGCGAGAGGAAGACCAAGATATTCAAGAAAATGTCTCAACAGCCTTACGTCTCGTACAACAGATTCAGTCTCCAGCAATCTTGCGCAGTCTCACTTGGCCATTTTTTATCGCTGGTTGCCTCGCTGCTAAGAGTCAAGAGGCGGACTTTCGACAAATTGTTTCCAAAATGGGTTCCTTGTCAGCTTTTGGCACACTGAATGAGGCATTAAAGATAATGGAAAAAGTATGGAGCACTCGTGGAGAGAAAGACGAGGAAACATGGGACTTCACTTTGTGTTTCAGAATGACGGGATCAATACCATTGCTTATATAATTCTACGAATAATGATATTGGCTTGTTGCGCCATATCTCATTCTAAATTATTCTTAACAATTTGAGTATCTGGATTGCATTAGTGTCCCTTCCATGCCCCAACGATTTCGCTCAGCTTGGTTGTCTTGATGTCGGGAAATTTGGCGTTCAAGCTAAGATCCTCAGGCACGTCGAAATCTCCGTTGATGATCCACTTGCCGAAAAGTGAAAAGATTCCCTGGAGTACTTCCTTTGGTGCCATGGAATATATGGCAGGGTGGGAAGGTAATTCTGTAACCTCGCCTTTGTTGAGCTTTTCAACTGAGTCGTACGTAACATTGAACTTTGCGCCTGAAATAGGGTTAATATTGTGGATAGTTTATATGAATCAGGTGAATAGAGAATAAGATAGAATGACATACCACGAGCTTCTTCTGCAAGGGCAAGAAGTTTGTTGTATGATGATTTTTCACCATAGCAATAAGTGATCTCTTCCCACTTAGGCAGCCCCAGAGATGCAACGACAAATTTGGCCACATCGGCCGTATAAGTAAAAGCAACAACATCATCTCCAGAACCAGGGATGCCAGCAGCCTTGTTTTTCACGTCAACCACGAAAGAGAGCGGCTTCACATACGTTTTGATGTGAGGATATCCGTAATAGTCCATGAAATAGCCGTTAGAGACTCTGGTCCACTCTAATCCAGACTTTCGAAGCTCAGATGCAGCAGCTTCTCGAAACTTATACATAGGAGATCTATACCCACGTTAGATAAAAATGGTACTCTGAGGGATAGACGCAAGCTCACGCTTCAGTATGGACAACGCCCCATTCACTAACGATGAAGCGCTTTACCGTACCAGATTGACTGGCGGCTTTGATCAAATTGATTTGCGCCGTCGAAGCAACCTCTTCCATTATGTGAATGGTGGAGATGACAACTTCAACCTTGCGGCTCGCTAGAAGCTGTGCCGTTTCGGCCACGTTATTGTAATCGACCGCAAGAACAGGGGACTTGTTGTCATTATGTTCCGGAACCTTGAACACTGGGTCAGTCATCGGCCTGTACTTGATTTCTAACAATTTTCTGTAACTTACATTGCGGGCCAAGACAATGGTATCGTAAAGAGAAGACTTCTCTAGTTCATCCACAATGGTGCGGCCAACATTGCCAGTACCGCCTGCGACTGCAATGACTTTTGACATGATTCAGGTTCTAGTAAAGGGCTTTGATTGTGAGGAGATATTTATGTCGATGCCTGATCTTTTGTCTGTGAATGAAATGATCAAAGCTACAAAGGGTGGCTGCATCTTGCCTTTAAATAGAGCTGAGAACACAATGGAACTCGTACCTCTGTTTTGTATCCCATTTCTGATTTCTAAGCTTAACATTGTTTAATCTCGTAACTATTTCGCTTTTCCGCGTTGAAATCCATCTTTGAAGGCTTGTGTTGGTGATTTCACCGCGCGGTGCCTAAAATGGGAAACCCCAACTGTGCGATCCTTGATCCACCCCACATGGCACGATGGCGTTTATAACCAATACTGCAATGGATGAGGGCGATACACAAGAGATTGTAACCATCCCACGTCTGTTCCGAGCCTCAAGTCTCCGTGCAATTCAGGAAAACACATGCTCTCATGTTGATATGGGTCTCTCTGCGGATTTCAACACATGGACTGTTGATCCTTTGAGAAGCTGCTGATCAATCAGCCGCTCTGCGATCCCCATGCTAAACTGAGAATCCGAGATAAATGAAAGCTTCACTCACCAAATTACTTTAGGATATTGAGATATTGCATATTTGATAGTAGCTTGATCCTAAATCACCGTATGTATCTATTATTTTATGCTCCTGTCATGGATTACCGCTTTGCTCTTTCGCTCCACTATGCCTTCTTCTGTATAGATACGCCGGGCTTGGCATCGTTGTTTTATCCAGCCGTCATCTCATTGTCAGACAAATTATATACCTCGCAGCCTTCAAAACACGCTCACCACTATGTAGTGAATTGCGCCGCTGTGTTTACTTCGTAAGCCGTTGGCGTAATGGTTCGTCGCCCAAATGACGGCTATAGACCGCTGAAGTGAATAGTGATCACAAACCCGTTCCAAGCAATAGAAACAGTTGATTGAAGCTTATGGATTAGATTAAACGTACATGTCGTTATATAACCTCTATAAGCGTCTCATGATGTGGCTTTCAACATGCAGCGTTCATCCTCTCGGGTACCCGCGTCTCTTCAAACTCTCTGACGCTTATCAACCCAGCAGCATCCGCCTCACACTGGAGTTTAGCGGTAAAAGATAAACGCACTATTAACATTAGGATTCTTACCGAATGGCTTCCGCTAGTTCTAATATTATCGTTCTGAGCGTACTCCATATAATGCGCTACTATGATACCCTAGGGCATTTTACTACTGATGCTATTTGATGGTACACTCGAGCTCTACAACTCGCGCCAGACTATGTTTTCTTAGCGATTCTCCATATCTTACTTCTTCAACCACGCCCAAAACAAAGCGCTGTGCGTTTGAACATTTGAACGATGTCTTCAGCATGACTCGTAGCGGCGGATATATCGATAATTGTGCCGATTATCCGTCTGTATGTACTTTTGTGTCACGACGATTATCGTGTTGTGTTATTATGCGAGCGGAGACTCCTGCAGTCAAATGCATCTGGAAGTATCATATAGTGCTTAGAAATAGATAGATAGCCTTTGACTCTTGAGCAGGATTTTCGCTGCGATTTAGAGTCACACAAAAGCCAAATCCACGAGAAGTGCTGCAAATTAGTTGACTATAACGAGTTTCATGTCTGTATCTTATCGACGTCTAACAAATGACTCTCTGAATCACCTTTAGCGATGACTCGCTTCTTAATAAGCCCATTGAACAAATGAAATGGGCGGGAAGCACCGCCATAGGCTGTGTAGCACAGGTGAGGGACTCTTGGTGACTCATTGTCCGAGCAGGAATGAGCGCAGATTGCCCCGCCTTTCAGCCGTAATTTGAGGTTGCCAATTCCAGCCACAAACCTCCTGGTTACAGGTAGTTATCGCCACTGAAAGCCCGGCTAGCGGAGATCACATGGAGATCGACTTCCTTGGCTTCTTAGGAGCCGCTGCCGTCCAAGATTAGCGTCGGGGAGGCTTCTCGTGGACAAATATAAATCTCATCATTCCTAAGACTTCATTTCCGTCTTCACAACAATCTTTTCCAAGACCCTCATCGACGCATACAGCATTGCATTTAGAAGTCTTTTTACTCTGCTTACTGTCGCTAGCTTCTTTCCTCCAATCCATCATGGACTCATCCACCACATACCCCATCCCAGACGGCGTCGATGCTATTCCTCATGATGAACTGGATCTTCGATCTGATGCTGAAGTGGACTACGAAATTTTCAATCCCAAGCCGATAACAGACGAGAAAAATCTGTGGTTCTTTTGGAATAGCGGATTCCAGAAAATGCACGGCTACCATCAACGCACTGTACGAAACTGGCACAGGAGATTCTCCAAAAAAGGCTGGGTTGTGCGCCTCTTAGATGTTGAACCGGGCTCCTCCTTGAACGTGGCAAATTATCTCAACGTACAAGACCCAGAAGTATTTCCAAAGGCCTTCACAGAGGGCACCATCGGCGGCCGTCATGTGAACCAACACATTTCCGATCTTGTGAGGTTTCCTCTACTGTTAAGATACGGCGGGGTCTACGCAGACGTCGGTTTGGTTCAAATCGGAGATCTCGATAGCGTATGGAACGACACTGTCGGAAATCCAAGTTCTCCATTTGAGATTTTGACATATAATACGGGTAGCGCCCAAGATCGCAGCATGACAAACTACTTCCTGGCTTCAAAACGAAACAATCCCTTCTTTCTCAGGTGCCACAAACTGTTGCTCACACTATGGGCGGGAAAGACGAGTACTGAGGGAATGCATACAAGCCCCCTTCTTAAAGGGCTCCCCCTTATGGACACCGGACTTTCGATGGAAGAGGATGGCATCACGTATGGACGTGAAGAAACTGCAAAGATGTTGACAGACTATATCATCCAAGGCCATGTCGTCACCATGGTCATGGGCCTCATCGATGTGGAAGATGGCTGGGATGGCCCCAAATATGTAGCAAAGCACGTTTACGCATACGATTACATGATTGGATCTCAGCATATCAACGAACTTACCGCATGGAACGGCCCAAAACAATTCGAACTCATGTCTTTACAGATACCGAAGGATGGTGAAGAAGAAAGCGAAGATCAAAGGCTTGCGCGCAGGATTGTCGAGGATTGCCTCGCAAAAAGCTTTGGCATGAAACTGGCAACAGGAATGATCATTAGAGTCATGGGAGACACGCTGAGCTCTCTTTGGAGGAAACACGACGGTAGCGACAACATTCCTGGCACATACGCGCATTGGCTGAGACATGGTACTCTGTACTGGTGTCCTAAGAATCACCCGGCAAAAACGGACCTCGCCGAGATGCCAGCATTCAAGATTGGCCCACTACTACGAGAAGGAGAGGTTGGCCCTGGGGCTTGTGCGACAACAAGTGGAGGTCGCGTACCAAACTAGATATCTTGGAGTTGCAAATGGATGACGGTTCAATGACCTGTTTTGCGTCTCAAAGTGTGTAATTCGTTTCATATCTAGATAGCCGGCTTAGACGAGATATCTGATAAATCACATTTACATAATGGAGCGAAAGGTTGGGTGCAACGTTTCATTTCGTGAGGTGAGCATTTGCGCAACATCTAATACATATAACTGCAGCATTATAAACCTTTATATATACCATACATATGTACTATATATTTCATCACAAGATGCTGACAGTCGCATTGTATGCAGCCTTGGGATTGAAGTCACTGTCATATAAGAGAGGATTGGCGCCGGTACGCCACGAGTCCTGTTATACCGTGTCAAGTCCATCCGCAATGATAAACATTTACCTTATCGCTTATTCCCATATGGCGGTACCAGGGTATTTAGAGACACTTAGGCATGCTTGAACCACAGCTGTATAATCATTCAATAGCACTCCAGCCTCATGAGATTGACTTTACTATATCTAGACTGGTCAAGATTATAGTCATTGATGTAGAGGCGGGCAGAGGGATCAGCGGCTCGAGCAGCATCGAATGCTATAGACACAAACTCTTTGCCCAACAATTTCTCGGACAAACATGGAGCCACAATATGAGTTACATGTGCTCCTCTCTTGTAATCGATGGTAGATATCATCTCTGAAAGTTGTTTTCTATTGGGGAATTGTCTTTTCGGTGCTGCGAATCCTCCTTCATCGACAAGAATTTGCATACCATAGTTAACGTGCTTGGCTGCTCTAGTTGCCAAGATGCTTTTTAGTCCTAAGCCGTGACGAATGATGCATGAAAGAAAAGCCTTGTAAATTTTACTTTCTCGGACAAATTTGACAGACAGCAAAAGTAGTCGTATTTTCTGGTAGCCAAACTTGCTATTTCTGTTTGACTTAGATGTTAGGCAAATTATGTTTGCCCCGTTTGGAGTGATTGCCGCAGCATAAAGTCTCTACAGCCTACCATTTTCTTCTATAAGACTATCAAAAATGGACGCCAGACCGTTCTTATTCCATCACCGAGGCCCAGGTTTACCTCGGACTCTGACTATCCTCGCTACGGCCCGGGCGTTAAACTAAACGAAGACACCATTGCCTATGGCATTCATATTGTCGCGTATTTCGCACTTTGTATTTATGAGTATGATGTTTCCATGCGTCAAGACGACTTGTGGATTGGCCATGTATCAGAGCCATATTTAAGCAGCTCGGCGGTCGGGCTATCTACCGGCGAGTTGGATTATGAGACTTGATTGATCAATGATGAAGTGCACAGTGATGTATACTTTGTATGCTCAGTGCTATCAACTCTCAAAAGGCCTATACGCGGCTGTATGTACCTAAAATTGCAATAAGGCTGCTAGCTACATACATAGCCAATGCCATGTCACCTCGCAGACTGTTTTCCAATGCTGGTAATTAGCTAAAATATATATATATCCAATTAGGCGAGAGATCAATGACACCCGCAGTCCAGTTTAATAGTCTACAGCACCCAATGCCTAGTACAATTCGCAAAGGCTGTGTAAAATCCTTCGGGAGCGATAGGATTTTACAAGGATCAGGCGTCGTTGTATGAATCCGTCAATCTCAGCCACTTTAACAGCGTCAGTAGCATTCGCTGTCCCTGAGGCTTGGTGCCCTTGTATAACTTAGCGCTTATTGCTGTCCCCCATTATCGCTGAATGTTGACGCGTCGTACTAGGTAATTTACCTAGCATTACATATTTGAGATCGTCCTATTCTTCACCATTCAAGTATAAAATACTAAATCTATTCCTCTAAGATAGTAATACCATTCTCAAATTTGCAAACACTATTCATTCTCACTCATCTTCTAGTTGTCTTTTAGCACTTTTGCACAGGACGTCAATTGCCCCAATACATTCAGCCATGAAACCTTTCGTTGCATCCACGACGGCAGTAGCCGTCTTTCCCCTAATCTCGTCTGTCATAGCGAGCTCATGTCCACCTCTTGGAGCTATACTAGCACCACCACAAGCTCCTAGCCAAAACGAAGCAGTCAAACTGGCTAGTCAGAAACTCAAGTCAACTATTGATTCAAGGTTCAGCTCGAAGCTAAACTCAAGCGGTATCTCTATTATGGTCAAATCTATTCATGAAGACGGACCACTATTTAGCTATCATTTTACGCCCCCGGTTCTCTCAAATATCGGCACTGGATCCATCGATGACAATACTATCTTTCGGGTGGGAAGCTTGTCGAAGATATTTCCTGCACTGGCAGCTTTGCAGTCCAAGTCCATCCATATGGATGATTCAGTGCTCGAATACATTCCTGAACTCAAGGAAGCTGCCGCTTCTGCTTCTGTCGAGGCCATTCTGTGGGAAGATATAACTGTCGATTCCTTGATGACTCATCTCTCTGGACTTGCCACTGATAGTAAGAGCTCCTTGGTTTTCTTGTTTTCTTTAGTAACTAACCTTTATCATAGCGGCTTTTGATTTGGGAATCTTTCCTATTCCATTGTGGCAGACAATTGGTCTACCAGCTATTCCACAAGGCACCGGCCCGAATTGCTCAGGGCTTCCCGGCACTCCGCCGTGCACAAAAGATGACCTTGTCAAAGATTTACAAAAAAGAGAACCGATATATCTACCATACACTAGCCCTTCGTATTCTAACGTTGGCTTTGCCCTCCTTGGAATGGTGATTGACGCCGCAACGAACAAGAGCTATATTGATAATATCCAAGACAATGTGTTCAACACTGTTAATATGAACAGCTCGTCATTCAACGGGTTTGTAGAATCATTTCCCAAAAATGGCTTTGTTCCTGTTGGAGAAACCACATGGAATGTTACTTTAGGTGTTTTCGAAAGGTACGTAAAGCTCCCTCTTCAATGTTGCCACCCAACGTATGATAGACGGCTGTATTGACCCATTTCTAGTGCCGGTGGTATGTTTTCGAGCACGTCGGATCTGATCGCCTTTGCCGAAGGAATCCTTAATAACCGCTTTCTCAGCCCGCGACGCACTCGAGAATGGATGAAACCGCGTAGCCATACTTCTTCGTGGGGATATTCCGTTGGCGCGCCTTGGGAGATTCTTCGGAGCGACCACTTAACGGCCGATGGCCGTATTGTCGACTTATATACCAAGAGTGGTGATTTGGGCCTTTATCATGCTGTTTTGGGGCTGGTTCCCGATTTCGACATCTCAGTTGTGCTACTCATTGCTGGTGCTGAAGTCAGTCAAAACATGCCTTCTGAAATCTTCAGCGCCATTGTCGAAGAACTAATTCCAGCAGTTGGCAAGGCTGGGCGGGCCGAGGCTGACTCATTGGAGGCGCTCAATGGCACATTTACTGATCATTCAACGAACTCTACCATCGTGTTGAATATCGACGCAGAAACTAATCTGGCGATGAAGAAATTTATCGTGCGAGGTTTCGATGTGCTTCATCACCCCGACCTGTACAGCCTTGACGGTCTCTCAGCAAACCCAGACTCAATCCCCAAGGCATCCTATGTTAACGCTCGATTGTATCCAACAAATCTAGTTGCTCAAAGTTCAGGTGGCAACACTCAAAGATCGTGGCGCGCTATTTATGATACCACCACTGCTGCGGAAAACTCAGCAGAGGACGCAAAATTGGTATGGGAAAATGGCAGTTGCCAGTCCTGGCTTGAATTGGATCGAGCCGCATATGACTTCAAAAGCACGGGAGATTTCGTATTCAGCTATGGACAAGGAGACAAGTTGACTAAGATTTCGGCCGCTGCTTTTAATGTAACGTTGACAAGAGCTGTCTGAGAGATGAGTACAGACCATCTTACCGTGAGATTATAATTGTATTTTTCATCTCAAGATTAATAAAGAACCCCTAGTTAGCACATAGAACATTCCTAATTGAGAAAGCCATCGTGTGCATGACCGCTGATTTTGGGCTAGCCTTTAACTTGCTGTTTAGGAGAAAAAGAGCAAATACCACTGACGATCAATGGCACGTTGTGGGAATAAGCCAAGAAACTTTATTTTTAGCAAAGACGGCCAGTTCTTAAAGAATCTAGCCCACTATGATAACTAGGAACCGTTGTAGGTAATGGGAGCAGGCCATCCTGGGAGCTATCTACTCGGTAGAAAGTGATCCATCTATATGCGAAACCGGATTGTTAGAGACATAGTTTGCCAAAGGAAGAGACTGTACTTAGCGGCTTACACAGACCAGGGCTTACTCTACAAGTATAAAATGTTAGCGTTGTCGTGTGCATACTGGAAGCGATGTATGTTGATCACTGGTTTTCCCAGGGTGCTGTTTCGTTGCAAGCCGCTCCAAGGCTACTAGTAATTAGAAAGTAGCTGGACTAAAGACTATAGTTCTGTGTATTATTGGTGGGCTGTTGTTTGGCAAACTGATGAAGGGTGTATTAATATAGACTTCCAGGGCGCTTTTGGCGCTGCTGGCCACGGTTGTTGCGGAAGCCCTTGTGGCTTTAGCAACTAATAGTTAGCTGATACTTTAAGCTTATTCACTTGGTTGTGATAGGTTCAGCAATTTATCAACACTATCCAAAAAAGTTTTGCTAATTGACCGGTATTCTTTTAGCATAAAAAGAAAGCATACTGGACCCGATATTTCACCATATGTATTTCTATGCTGCATTACAGTTCAGAGATCCTAGAAATGTCCGAAATTCATAGGCTGTGGCCATTTATGAAGACAAAAGCGGTATATTATCGTACTGCTCATCATGTCGCGTTCTGTTCTTTTGTCTGCAGAAAAGATACAGGTTTCTTACAGCTTTCAATGCCAATGCCAGCATGAGATAACTTGGCGCCATTTCAAGCAGGCAATTATGGTATACTTAGACAAGTAGTCTAAGACCATACTGCATTGTTTATTAAACATACCTAGTCAACTCAATTAGTACGATTGTAATGGTGTACGGCACAGTCTAAAAGCTGTGGTGGAGGTAGCGCAAGTGCGTTGCCACTCGATAAATGCAAGGTGTAGTTCACGGCACGAGTTTCCATGCACTGTGCTCCGAGGAGAAACATTTGTCTCAATCAGCGGCGGTCGGATTTAGATCATCTGAGTTGCTAATCCGCTAGTAGTTGAATAACAAGTCTTGAACTTCTCTTCGGCTTTAGGACATATCTATAAAAACCGATACTCTTGATGAGTTGTGCTGCTGGAGACTTGAGATATAAAGAGCAATTAAACGGAACGTAACTAAGAGGCCAAGTTATGCAGTGAAATATAACTCTTTCACGCATCTTCATATTGAATACTTCAAGTCTTCAATCTTCCTAGTTGCTCATCATTGAACAAAGCACTCCTACGCTTACACACATCTCTTCTCAACGAAGTCAATTTACCAACTTGAAAATGTTTGCAATCGTTGGGGCCACCGGCAAAGTCGGCTTTGCAACGTCACAGGCACTACGAGAGGCGGGCAAGCCGGTTCGAGCAATTCTACGCGATGCATCAAGGGCAGTCAAATTACGTGAGATTGGTTGTGAGATCTCTGTAGCTGACTTGCAGGATCCCAAAGCTCTTGCAGAGGCAATTGGTAATGCAGATACAGTTCAAGTCATCGTTCCACCGGCTCCACAGCTAAAGGACACCGCTGAACAAATGAGGCAAGCCATCGAAAGCATTGCTACTGCGCTTGAAGAAACGCGACCTCGACGCGTGCTCGCTATTTCTGACTATGGCGCTCATGCCACCGATGACATTGGGATGCCGACAATGTGCCGTGATTTTGAAGTGCGACTCACCAAAGTCCCTGGCAAGAAAGTGATTCTACGATCATCTGAGCACATAGAATCGGGATGGGGACGAGCTATCCCAGTATCCAAAGAGTCTGGTATCCTACCAAGCTTTCTCGATCCAGTAGATGTGCTGTTCCCTAGGATCTCGGCGTCGGACCTTGGTGTGATTGCTGCAGATATCTTGTTACGGCCCGCTGCCACGGAAGATGTTGAGATTCTCCACGCCGAGGGTCCCCGCCGATATAGCGCCAATGACGCTGCCGCAGCTCTAAGCAAACTACTAGGGAAGACAATCCAGGCGAAGGCTGTTCCTCGCTCTGAGTGGAAGGAAGTGATGGAGCGAGTAATGAGCCCAACTCTTGCCGAACTGCTGATCAAGGCCAATGACGCCCAAAACAAGGGTGGTATGGTCGACGTGGAATCTAAAGACAGCAAAGTTCTTTACGGCAAAACGGAATTAATCGATGCGCTGCGACCTCTGGTTTAATTGTACCTCTTAAGATAGAACAAACATATACATAAGCTACAGCAGGAAGAGAGTTGATATCGTTTGTATTAAATATACAAGTTAGACACTGTCAATATGAATTATCCTAGCTTAAAGTATCCTGGCTGCAACTTCTGCCACACCCGCTGCGGGTCGTATTTAGTACTTATTGATCTTAGTTTTGCGAGGTTATCTGCCCCATAGCTAGCAAAGACATCTTGCTGGTAAGAAGCGTAGTTTTGGTAAATGTACGGGTGATCGAGGCCTTTGGCACATGCAACGGCCACAGAGCGGTCGACAATGTTTTGCGCAGCTGCGAATACCCTCTCATCATCCGAGGCATTGGACCAAGATATGTCGACATTGATTACTATTGCCAAAGTTAGTAGAGAGTGCGTGTAAAAAGAAAAAGTCACGCACGGCTCAGAGGACCTTGGCCAGCAAGTCCGAGTGCATTACCGCCATTCTTGGAAAAATGATCGGTCATATCAGTAGTAATGAGCTGAAAAATAATTGAAGGCCCAACCCCTGTGACGTTTTTGATAGCGTCGACTTCTTCCATGTAGATGGCGACCATGTCAGCCATTAAAGCGGCATTGTTCTGCACTGTAAAAGTCCAGTATGTTTGTCTGTAAGAACCAGGTCAATCTCAGCAAGCAAGCCGTCTTTAGACATTGGGAGCATACCGGAAGCCACCTGGGTTGGAGTTATTGAACTCAACCGTTAGATTCGAGAGATCTGTGATGCGAAGTGTGCTTGCGACAGCACCGGGGACCGAGGTGAAATTTTGCAAAATGGGAGGATTGGCGACTGGTTTGGCATATTGGAGATCAGATGCAATGACGAAGAGGTCTTCCGACTGCGCATAAGCGTATGCAAGGATTACTTGAGCATACGGATCCGAGGGAGCGTTGATGCCAAGGTAATAGAAAGCGTCGTTGATGGCAGCTGCCGTCTCAATTGTGTACAGAAAAGTATCTGAGCCCGCCCAAAGATCGCCTTGGGGATAGGCCGCGAGATCAAATCTCGTTACGATGCCAAAGTTATTCCCTCCTCCGCGAAGCGCCCAGTACAAATCAGAATATGGGGACGAGTAGCTGACTTGGCGGATTGAGCCGTCTGCAAGCACGACCTATTCACAAGGCGTTAGTGTTCCCATGCCTTTTAAACACAATAGAAAACATTCATTACCTCATAAGAGTTGACATTGTCACATGCCCATCCATGCTGGCTGGAGAAAAACGACATTCCGCCTCCCAAAGTCAAACCCCCCACGCCAATGGCAGACACCCTCCCGCCAATCACAGTTACGTTGTGAGGCTGGAGATAATTGTAAACATCATACCAGACGTTTCCTGGGCCAATAGAGGCCTGGGTCTTATCAGACGAGAGCGTGATTTGATTCAAGTTGATAAGATCAATTGTCACGCCGCTGTCAATGTTCGAGGCGCCGGCAAAAGCAGCATGACCACCGCTTTTAACAGCAAACTTGCACTGTGTGACACGCAAGGTAAGAACGGCTAAAGAGACTTCCTCTGACGAAGTGGGAGAGAATCGACAAGTCGGTCTAGTCAGAGCTTGCTGTTGAGCCCAGTATCGCGATTCCTCGAATTCATACGTCGAGCTGTTGGGATATGACAGCTGCGACGGTAAAGAGAAGGCCAGGAAGCCGCACTAAGATCTGTGTTAACACAGGCTATCAAGATTGGTATCCTGAGCTAGGGAGGCCTACTGCTAGCTGGCAGCCCGATGGAGGAGTGGGTGCTGCAGTGTAGGCGGCATTATGGGCTTGGTATGAGGCTATCTGGGCCTCAACCTCGCTCAAGTTGTAGGCATTAGCAATTCCCAACCGCAGAAGCAGCGGACAGACGAGAGCCAAGAGAAGCATCTTGCAAGACCGAGCGAGGCAGGCTTAAAAAATTGGAAGATGGATGTAGAAAGACAGCTGCAGTTGAGAAGAGGGCGATTCACCCACAATAGTTATTGATTGACAAGCGGACACGGCTTGTGGTACAGACATTATGAGCTGTTGGCCGGTGATACAGTTGTTCCTTGCCTCCATCTTGCATAAGTCCACGGAGCAGTGCCTGAAGACGGTCGAGGCCACAGGGACATTTGGTCTGTTGTACAGCCCTTACATTGATTCCTGCCTTAGTGCGTGGATATCCCAGCTACTTACCCGTTGAATCGGGCAGTAATCGCCGTTCCACGGCTCCATAGCCTTTGTCACGCAAATTCTCGAGATCCTCGGCGGATTTAGTGTAAAGATTTCGCGCTACTATCGACTTAATCTTGTGAAACAGCGCATCTCGTTTTGTGATGCATCTATACTAGTGTAGTTGGTCCGAAGTTCCGAGGTCTAGAGAATAGCTGGTCCCGAAGGATCACATACCTTGCTCTTATGAATTCATCGCACGCTTTTCGGGAGCTGCCTTCAGTGGTGACATTGGCACTTTTGTAAAGCCAATGCGTGAAGCCCCTCCGATCGTCAAAGACGCTTCCTGAGTCGCGAATGCACTTCTTTATCTCCCCGCGATCACTGAGCTTAGAATCAAATTAATAAGCGAAAATAATATGTGATGCTGTTTCTAGAAGAAAAGTTCGAGCTGCATAGATTAATTTTCTGTGCTTTTGTCGCCTTCATCACCATTTATGCATCAATTCAATGCTTAGCTTAGAAATCCTCGCATTCCGTTCAAAGTGGACATTCACCATCCATGACGCACTTTGTGCTTTTACCTTGTTACATGTGCCGTGGCTTTTTGTAGAGGAGTTGGCTCTGTAGCAGATGAAATACGAAGTAGCTTCTCCGACGATCTCTCATCCATCGGCTGCCGAATTTCTTCAAAGGAAGCTTCGGTATGTCAACGCGCAAATGCCATAAGCTAACAGGAAGTTCATCGTAGCGATAGCCGTCAGATATCTTGTCTCTGCTGCAGTGTTAATTTGTATCTCGGTAGCCGTGGTCAATTTACCCCCAAAGCAGCTAGCGATGGCAATTCGAGCGGCGAGCTGGGCTTCGGTACATCACGGCCGGGTTGAGAGCTGACTGTTACAGTGGGATCAGAATGTGAGCCGAAAATAGCTTGCCATGATGCCTAGTCTAGCGCATTTACCCGGTTGCCAAATCAATTTCGAGATTGTCTTTGTATTCTCATCTATAGCTTAGATATAAAGGAATAAATACTCTTTCGAGGCGAAAATCATTCAACTATGTCTACTGGCACATCATTGTAGCACGGAAGATATTTTTGCATGCAGTCTGCTTGCCAAGTACACGTGCGGCCCTTCGTCAAAGCCTGAAATCATTTACCCTGGAAACGCTGCGTTTATCTTCAAAGATTTGACCCTGCCGATCATCTATCTGTAAATGCGCTCGCTACAGAGGTAGATATCTCGTTTGTTCCTGTCGATGATTTTGTAGTGTAGAGATTGTTAAGATAGATTATGTTCTGCAAAATCCGTGTGCATGTTTAGCATTTACCTGTCACCTAGATAGTAGGCTACGAGTTTTCACTCTGAACTTTCTACTCCAGTTTTACCTATACCTTAGAATATTTTTAATGCTCATTTTTATAATTTCCCTTTTCCTAGATGACGGAAAGGGGATGAGGATAATCTAGTGAAATAGTCCGACCTTTTTCTTCATGTATATTACCATATTCTTTCAAGCAAATGGCAGCGTGACAAGGGCACAATTCCCAACCTCCTTGCCAATCTCTTCAACTATAAACCGACAACGGACATAGATTTCTTTTTGTGTCACTTGTTGCTGGAAGCTTAGCCTAATCTATGTCAAAGGTTCTCATTTTGACGATGCTGATTTTTCTTCATTAAGGATCATCAGTTGCAAGATCCTTATCAGCGAGGTTAATAAACGAAGATTTAACGCTACCGATGAACTTCCATGCGGATAGACGTGCGATTGCAAGCTTGAAGACGCGCGTGGAGGGACAGAAACCATATTTAGCAATACCCAGGGTATTGAGGCTTCAATTCATGATTGAATGAACAAATAGATGTAGGAATTCTTAGCGAGGAATTGTACTGATGGGCTTACTACAGCTGCTATAGGCTGGAAAGGCCAAGGTTACGATAATGCTACCGACGTAACACAGGCTGTTAATGCATTGGCACACCGCCTCGCATTGTTTACAGGCATCAAATGTACCCAGACCGAGTTAACGTAATCAACCTTAGCACAGCTGCTCTAGATTAAGAATTGGCCAATACTAAAGCCCTATTTCACAAGCTGAAAATACAGCTCTCGAAGTGTCACGCCTGGTCGAAGAACCAATCCAGGCGCCGTTTTGAGCTGGGACTGGATGATACGCTAGTCGAGATTTTGAATCGTTGATCTAGTTTTCACCCAATTAGACTGCAGGTTTGAAGATCACGCTCCTGAATAAACGTGCTTTCCTTCCATCAACACGTTGCATTCATCTGAGCTGAGCTGGCAGCTGGAGAACGCATGAAGTGACCCTCCCCCACACCCCACCCCCACTGTCTCTCACGAGCCCATATTTACTCCGCATATGCGGAGTACTGGTGTTTGCCTGTAATTTGCCATCAGTATGTGAAGAGATTGGGAATACCATTGATTCAAAGAATCATTCGATCAGATTGAAGAGAAGTCACGTTTTCTCTTCAACACCAAAGCACGCCTTGTAGTAACCAGGGGTTGTGCGTGGCGTATTCGTGGTGGATTACCATCACTTGACGATGCTCTCGGCCAAACTGGCGGAGGAACAGAACTTGTATTGCGTAGCACTCAGCTAAAATAGCTCCAAACTTTTTAGTCTCGGTACATCGGAGCATGACGAAAACCACATGTCAATTCTAACTTTATTTCTGGATCTTGAGTTAATTTCTTGGTTCGCTAGGCACCTACAACTACCCCAGAGTACAACAAAGCATTCGCCATAGGCACTGAGGTATTAACCTTGGGGTAGTCGAGTTTCTCCAGACTCGTAAAGAGTCTAGTTTCCCCGCACTTGACTTGTATCAGTTAGATTCTCCCCGAATCTATACGGAGAATATGGGGATATTTCTGTTGGCTGGAGCCAGCTATTGGCCATTGCCCGAACAGGCAAGGATGGGGATCCTCAGCGAGAGAAGCGGTCCAATCTGAGACGGCGAGGCACTGGCCTCAGCGAGGCAACGCTTGCCCTAGTAAGCAGAGGCGCGGAGCTTTATTGGTTACTTCAGATGCGCACCTATCATATCCACGGACTCATACAGGGGACCTGTATATGGACCTGGGTCCTAAGCAACATCGCGCATAACATCGAAAGATGAAGCGCGTATTATAAGAGACCACGAGGTGAATAACGCCGAGAATCATGGATATCGAAATATATAAACCCCATGCTTGTCCATTTCCTCGTATTGTTTGAAAGCTGTTCTGTTTTCAAGGTGGCATTGCATTGATTCGGAGCGAGAAAGCGAGCACCCAGAACACAATGTCGTCGGGCGAGAAACAGGATGATCTGCACCTTGATGCAGCTCATGTCGATGTTCCGGAGGTAGAGGTCCTTGGAAACAAGGATCTGATCAGTGATGCTATCGATGGTGAAAACCAAGAGCATGATATGGGTGTCTGGGAGGCGGTGAAGACACATCCTTGGGCATGTCTCTGGGCTTTTACCATGTGCTTTACTATCGTGAGTTTTCTCTTCATCGAGCCATTGTTCGCGTAACGTAGCAGCTAATACCCGCTAGGTCATGGAATCCTTCGATATGTTCCTGAACGGCAACTTCGTGGCGCAAGCAGCCTTCCAAAAACACTTTGGCGTTTTCGTAGAGGGCTCCGGATGGACGATTCCAACAAAATGGCAGAGCGCTCTCTTCCAATCGGGCCAATGCGGTGCCTTCGTCGGTGTCTTCCTGGCCGGTCCTATTACCAACCGTATCGGATACCGCTGGACCACGATTCTGGGACTGGTTCTTATGAACGCCACGATTTTCATATCTTTCTTTGTAAGTGGAATTGCCCGCTTGCTGATTTCAATTACTAATTGGAATCCCATAGGCCGACTCACTTACACTGCTTGTTGTCGGACAAGCTTTGGAAGGTGTTCCTTGGGGATTCTTCATTGCAAACGCCCCTGCATATGCCAGCGAGATCGTCCCCCTCCCCCTTCGAGGCGCCTGCACAGCTACTCTCCAAATGGCGTGGTCCATCGGCTCAATCATCGTTGCGGCTGCGACACTTGGCTATAATAAACGCGACGACCAGTGGGCTTGGCGAGTGCCTCTTGCCCTTCAGTGGATCTTCCCTGTGAGTCTCGAGTTTCAAATTCACCAGTGGCAAGCACTGACGTAACTAGACTCCTCTTTTGGTTCTCATCTTTTTGGCTCCTGAATCTCCGTGGTGGCTCATTCGCCGCGGCCGCAAAGAAGAGGCTCTTCGTTCCATTGAGCGCCTTGGTGGCAAATCCGGGCAGAATTCAGCAAACACACTTGCCATGATGGAGCGCACCGTTGAGATCGAGA
Source organism: Trichoderma sp. CBMAI-0020 (assembly GCA_030708095.1). Taxonomy (NCBI): domain Eukaryota; kingdom Fungi; phylum Ascomycota; class Sordariomycetes; order Hypocreales; family Hypocreaceae; genus Trichoderma; species Trichoderma sp. CBMAI-0020. The sequence continues at coordinate 247,873 of JAJNCI010000011.1, read as the reverse complement.
AACAGATGGGCGGTGCTCCCACGATTCTTGATCTTTTCAAGGGCACTGACTTGCGACGAACGATTATTACCTGCTTGATCTACGCGTCTCAGAACTTTGCTGGTAATTTGATTGCCAACCAGGCAACTTTCTTCTTCGAGCGTGAGTACATTTTCCAATAAATATCTTCCAATATAAATAGCTAACCCCCCATATAGAGGCTGGTATTGGATCCGATCGTGCCTTCCAGCTTAATCTGATCAACTCTTGTCTTCAATTTGTTGCCAACGCTTGTTCTTGGTTTTTGACTGCCTGGTTTGGCCGACGAACTATCTACCTATGGGGAACCGCCACAAACATCACTCTTCTGTTCATTCTTGGTATTTGCGCCTCTATTCCGCAAAGTAACTCAACCAACTACGCCCAAGCTTGTCTCGGTATCATCATCTCTTTCGTCTTCGCCGGTAGTCTGGGACCAATCTCCTATACGATTATTGCTGAGACATCCTCGGTCCGACTTCGCGCTCTAAGCACTGGCGTTGGTCGTGCTGCATACTATGTTGCGGAAATTCCCATGATTTACCTGGCTTCGCGGCTCTTGAATCCCACAGGTTGGAACCTTGCGGGAAAATGTGGTTACGTCTGGGGAGGCACCGCTGTGGTGTGCTGGCTCATGGCATACTTCTTCCTCCCTGAGCTGAAGCACCGCACTTACCGTGAGACTGACATTTTATTCAATCGTCGCCTTCCTGCTCGGAAGTTCAAGTCAACTGTCATCGACGTGAGGGAGAACCATTAATATAAAAATGCGAGATGGAAGAACAAAACACAGTGTATAGTTCGCAGCATGATGGCCATAGAGATATTTAATATTTTAGGCCGTGATAGGATAGAAATTAATCATAAGTCCTGTTTTGCGTTCATTCAGCCAGTATAAGTTCAGTAGACGTCGAGCTGGCTATTTTTCAAGGCACTGTGTTTGCTGTGATGTGATAAGTAATATTGGCTGGACCGATCGGCTCTCTTTACATTTCCACCGTCTGTAAAGACCTCAGGCTTCTTCCACATCTATATAGACTTTCAATGGCTGCTGCCCGTAGCTATGAAATGTAGTGTGTCTATTGTGTATATTAATATTACAGTCATGAAAGAGGCTCATTTCTTCGGCATGGCATCCATTACGCACTGCTCAGACTTAGCTGGTGCTTTGCCTCAGCGACAGCGTCCCTAAAAAGCATATTTGCGTATATTTTGTGAAATCCTCCCAGAAAACTAATGGCAATCGGCTTGTTAACGGTTGGATTGCAGACAATGCTCTCTATCTGTACCTGAACCTGTGCAGCCTGTTTCTGGGCATGAGAATCTTTCTGCGCACGTTTGACGGAAAACCGATGGCAACCAGCGAATTGCCCTCGATTGGTACCGAAAACAAGATCAACCACACTTCTATTACCTCCATCTTTAAAATTTGATAGTTCAATATTCGCAATTTGGAAGCATCCCCATAGTATTGTCGTTTTCACAGGAAGCTGAGTACTGGGCAGCTGTGAGGTACTCCAGATGGGCTGTGCTGTCGGTTCCAATCCTATTCATTACGGGCGTGAGCGCTGCAGGTAATACTATTTGTGTAACGAACTCACCTTCAAAATTTACGAAATTGAGTCCTAAAAGCCAAAGCGCAATTCTCTCTGGCATGAAAATTGGACCCGAGAAAAAGCCCTTCACAAGCGCAGATAGGATGGCTTCGTCCGATGGTGTCTCTTGCTCTGAGAGCGTTGTCAAAACGGTTGAGCAAGAGTCTCCCATGGCAACATGGTTATGAGGATTGACTAGAGTGCGGACTATGTTCGAGTTACTAAGTGAGTCCGGCACACCTGTCTCTTGTCGGACTTGTGTCTGGTATTCTCGGATGAATCGATTGTATATCCTATAGCTGTATGCGCCGCCAGCTGTACCAGCAAACACAAGTGTGGCACTAAATGCAGCAGTTTGTGGCTTGAGTGCTTTTGTGACTCGCAGCACGGGCGCGAACATATCGACGACAAAAGAAGAAGAAAAAATAAAAAAAGGATGTAAAAAGGAGAAAAAGAAGAATTGAAGAATTGAAAAGGGGTTTATAAGAAATTGTAGGTTGCGAAGGCTAAAACCGAGTTTCAGCTGCTTCTGGCGGTTGGTTGTTAGGAGGGAACGAGGAGTTTAAAGAAGAATAGTACAAGCTACCATTCTCCGAGATCTTCCGCCACTCTGTCACTTGTTGCGTAGCGATGAAGCAGCTAGACGGGCTGCGGAGAAACTCGGCCATATTTTGCGAAAGGACTGCTGGTAAGCGAAAGATTATGCTGAATTCTGTGTTCAAAAAGCTTTTCGATATCAATACAGCGGACATTACCATCATGTAACAGGCGGTCGTGAGGTCCAGGTGTTTGTCGATGAAAAGAACCGCTAGCCAAATTTTCTGTTTTAGGATGCGCCTACTAAGCCTACCCGACATTTTCCTGTGTCGAAAAATCAGTTGTCGAGGGAAGGAAGAAAAGGAAACAGAGATGCAAATGAGGTTTTGATGGCTGAAGAGTTCGAGAGCCTTTTCTTTTACTCAAGACACATGGTTATTATTTCCAACACTGTTATATATCTTGTTATGTCGTATGCAATTCCGCGCTGAATTATGGGGCTGAGCGAGGTTTGTGCAGCCACAAAATGCACCTTTGGTCACTCACGGCGGGTTTCGGATCATTGGGCATTTCTCATCTATACAGGCATACAGCTCTACTTATCCATGGTCGTGCGCAGTACCTTGGAGCTAGGTTTTAATATACTTCCTAGGTATTTCGCGGAAGCGTCTTCCGAGAAACATGGTGATTTGTACTACCTAGTGAATACAAGCTGCTGCACTTTAATCAGTCAATATCAGTCTACCATATTGGCTTGCAAAATGCAGCCATTTTGCTTGTACGAGACTAAGCAAACAGTGTTATTAGCCCGCTTTTTGCAACCAGTAGCAACTGCGATTTTACTGCAGCATTCTCTCACTTATTCATCTGGAAAGTGATTGAACTCCGGGGCTGGCGTGAGTTTTTGTGTATGGCTGTTGGGCTCTCGATTGACATTCCAAAGAAGATATTACAAGTATCATATCATTAGAAGGCATTTTAGAACGACTCCCATCACATGGCATTACATAAAAGAAACCTCAAACCCGAGAGTTGTATTCTAGATGCCAGGAGCCCTGTAAATCATCAGTTTTAACGCTGTAGATCGGATAATGCTTGGCACGCCCTTTGGTACCTGCAGAATATGCATAATCCAATCTATAAAGTCCCGTGCGGCTTAGCGTACTGGCATGCCGCATATTGATGGTCGGAATTTTTCGAGAGCATTGCAACCTTGAGCTAGTCTGCCAGAGGAAGCTGCGAAATCAGCTGAATAGTGCTAATACGCATCGGTGAAGTGAGATAGAGTTCAGAGAGAAAGATGTTCCGTATTATGTTTCGACGCATGGATTTCCCGATACAGTATCCATGTAAGCATCACTATTGATTACCTACATCTGCGTCAGCTGTTCATGATGGCGATGAGAAATTACTCCATTGTCTGGATAATCAATAAACCCAAATGTAAGACACTGATTAACAGAATTATTTCGCATATGCCAGCGCGTGTACATTGCACTCACTTGATACGCTATCTACGAGAGACAATCAGCAAAATTAATCAGGGCAAGAGATATGCTAATGTTTTAAAATTGGCATTTCACGGTCCAGTGCGGATTTGACCTCGCTCGGAGTACACGATGCTGCTAGCTGGTGTTTCGACTTGGCATCTCATATCCGGCTACGTATTCCACCAATCGCGCAAAATCGCCCCCGATTATAGATGTAATCAAGAAACAGGCACTGGAGTGGGTCTACCAACAGACAGCTAGTAGCAGAAATAGTGATCATAATACTGCCAGTTGGTAGACAGTAAGACCTATTCGAAGCAACAACAATCAATGCAGGATTCCCGAATGGGACAAGACGCTTTTTAAGATCGTTACGTATGCCTTTTCCGCCGACATTCCGATCCGATTTCGTAATCCTCCCGGCTCTGGCCTCGTCAACAAAGGTTGGCAATCCAGCGGTATGCGTCTGTGATCCTGCCTGAACTTCTGCCTAGAGCAGGGATATTGCAAAACCCAGCGTTGCAATTACTATTCCAATTAAAATTCTCCTGGTCCAATCAATAAAGCTTTTGTGATGACCTGAAGCCTGATGAACTCAAAGAGGTAACTTTTGCGATTCACAGCCCTCCATCTTCACTCACATTCACTGCCCAAAAGCGGAGTGAGCGCGCGCATCCTGGCAAATGCATATAAATCGTCCGTAGTCTTGGTTCGATTCTGCGCAGCTCTAACTGCATTGGGGCGTATTATTATGCCTGATATTACTCTTAAAAAAACTTCCAAGACCTGTAGGAATGTATACGAATCGTATGACCATATTGTTCTGTTTGCTTGGTCACTCATAGCTGTCTCCGTATTAGCGTCTTACTTGGCACCTGTTTGTAATAGCCATAACAATCTTGATCAACTACGCGCTCGAATTTGGTTGCTGGTTGAAGTTTTTTGACTTCTCTACTAGGCAACTCCTGACTCTAGTTTACCACCAAGTAACGGAAAAGCAACATGAATGCTGAGTAATATAATAAATTTAGTTTACACCATCGGAAGTATCCCGAGTTGCATTATGGCAATGGATGGATCGTTCTAGGTCCTCACGGTAGTCATTGAGTTGTATTGCTAAATTCTTATTGAGCGAGATTGTTCGGAAATAGGTTAGATAGTTGCGCTGGCATCAGTATACGGGAATCCTTTGCGTGGCAGAGGAACAATTTGTGGAGACCTGGAGATGTGGTGTTATGGAAGGAGCCGAGATTTTGAACTGCCGGCCTAGGTGGGAATATGTTCAGTCGATGGATGCGCCTAGCGGTATTGAAAGTGTCTATATTTTATAACTGTTGTCGATATCAAGAAGAATGGTGAGCTGAAACCTTTGGGACTCAGGACTTCAAGATATGAAAGACAAGGTCATTGTTTCAAAACGGAGGAAACAAATGGCGGCAAATTGCAAGGGACAGCTCCTGCAATCATATAGCATACTAGTAATCAACTCAGAGAAGATATCCCTGCAAGGCTCAGCCGATCCACGTTTAATAACCGGCTCTTCGGCATCGGCTTTGAATCCTCAAACTTGAATGCAGTTTGTCGCCCTCGGGTTAGGTAACAGCGGGCCTCTTCGGCCGCCATTAATTTACTCCGTACACTAGGCCACTACCAGCAGGATGACTGTGTCCCAGCAAACTCAGCCCGCAAATCTCCTTCGGACCGACCTAGTGGCATCTTCCAGCTTCCTAAAACGATAGGGGGCTGCACGATATTCCCACAAACGCCTGCCCCTTTCGTCCGCCTATTCGCCAAGTTTACTATCCATAGGCGTAAGGCTATTCTGAGAGGATGAGGCTCTCACCCTCGTCGGGTGTCAGATATCGTAGCAGATATATAAGGGCAGGATGAAGCCCAGGAAGAAGAAAGAGACTTGATCATGCCAAGCGCCTTTCTCGCAATCTCCTCTTTGGCACATTCACGATGAAGTCGATTGCAGGAGCTTTCCGCCGCGTTGGCCTGACCGCCGTCGCCGTCGCCGCAGCCTTGTCCTCCCTGGTCAACGCCGAGATCGAGGTCCGATCTCTTGAGGAGCGTGCTGCTTCCGGCAACCGCCTGGTCTTTGCTCATTTCATGGTTGGTTTGTGGTTCAAACAATCTGATATACGAGTAAACTAATGCTCTCCATAGATCGGCATTGTTGGACAGCGCACCAGCGCCAGCGACTATGATGCTGATATGCAGCGTGCCAAGGCCTATGGCATCGACGCCTTTGCCTTGAACATTGGCCTTGACTCTTACACTGATACTCAGCTCGGCTTTGCTTATCAGTCTGCTGCCAACAATGGAATGAAGGTCTTCATTTCCTTCGACTTTAGCTATTGGCAGACCTCCAACGGCACCGGCGTCGGCCAGAAGATTGCTCAATACGCTGGCCAGTCTGCCCAGCTTCAAGTCAATGGCCGACCCTTTGCCTCGTCCTTTATTGGCGACGGAGTCGATGTCAATGCGATCCGCTCCGGTGCCGGCTCCAACGTCTACTTTGTTCCCAACTTCCACCCCAACACCGATACTTCTGCCCTTGACGGCGCTTTGAGCTGGGGAGTGAGTATATATCGCCTTCATTGGTTGCCGCGTATAAGTAGAAGTCGTGCTAAGTTTTCAATAGGCTTGGGACAGCAACGGCAACAACCGAGCTCCTTCTAACGGCGTCAACGTCACTGTTGCTCAGAACGATGCCGCTTATGAGAGCTGGCTCAACGGAAAGACCTACCTCGCTCCTGTCGCTCCCTGGTTCAACACCCACTTCTCGAGCAAGAACTGGGTCTTCCCGTCTGGTGATCTTCTCTTCACTCGCTGGAACGAAGTCATTCAGGAGGGCTTCCCTATGGTCGAGATTGTCACCTGGAACGACTACGGCGAGTCCCACTACGTCGGACCTCTTAGTTCCGAACACTCGGACGACGGCAGCTCAAAGTAATTTCTATATTCCTCAAGTAACTAATCGATTTGCTAACCTAATGCTTCTAGGTGGGCTAATGACATGCCTCACGACGGCTGGCTGGATCTCTCCAAGCCTTTCATCGCCGCTTACAAGAACGGTGATACCAACGTCGCCAACTACATCACCCAGGACCAGGTCATCTACTGGTACCGCCGAAACTTGAACAGCCTCAACTGCGACTCTACCGATTCCCTGGGCCGTCCTGACGGTTACCAGACCTTGAGTGATACCGTCTACGTTGTCACCCTTCTCAAGTCTGCCGGTTCCATCACCATCAAGTCTGGTAGCAACTCCCAGACTTTCAACGCCGGTGCCGGCGCCAACATCTTCACCGTGAACGCTGCCCTCGGTCAGCAGACTTTCACTCTGACCCGTAACGGCGCCAATGTGTTGTCCGGAACCTCGCTGATGGACATCACTGCTGTCTGCACTTGCGGTCTTTACAACTTCAACGCCTACGTCGGCACTCTCCCTGCTGGCGCCTCTGACCCTCTCCCTCCGGATGGTCTCACTCAGTTGACCGCTGGACTGCAGGTCACGACTTGCAAGCCTACGCCTTCTCTGGGAACAAACCCGCCCACAAGCACCGTCAACAACGGTGGTGGTGGTAGCTCTCCCACACCTACCAACTGCAATGCCGGAACTGTGGCTGATGGCGAATCCGGAAACTTCACTGGTCTCTGCCAATTTGCTTGCTCGTAAGACATACACTTTATCTGATTTGTCATCTAGAACTCACAGGATTAGGTTCGGATACTGCCCGCCCGGCCCTTGTGTCTGCACCGGCTTTGGCCCCTCAACGCCACCACCAACAAATGGCCGCAACGGCTGCCCTATCGCTGGCGAGCCCTCATCCTACGATGGTCTCTGCAGCTTTACCTGCAACCACGGGTGCGTATTCACTAGTCTATCATCATGGACAACTTGCTAACTGCCTTATAGTTACTGCCCCGAGGGAGCTTGCCAGTACTGTTAAAATCTGAGTCGGCAACATTGTAGCCATTGCTAGGATGGCATGTATATAGGAAGCTGTAAATAATTAATGCTAAAGTCCATTTATCTATGGATAGTACAAGATAACAAGAGTTTGCGTTATGATCAATGTGTATCATTTCTATTATTAAATATTTCGCTGCCTCTGTGATCCTTGCTGGTATCTGATACTATAGTCACGATGGTAGATCTTTAATGTCTCCAATTTTGAAGCTGATGTACTAACAGCAAGGCTGATATTAATCCGAAATGAGTGCTCTGCGATTGTTGTCGCTTTTGCATTCTTGTCTGAGCTTTATCAGAGAGGGCAGTTTGCAAATGGAAAGTTTATCCTATTCCAATTCTGTTCTTCAGCATTCCAGCCATCGTTCGACAAAGCAATCAGTCCACATATACAATCACTCAATTGTCATATACGTACGTTTCAAAGCAGTAGCAGTAGTAGCAATAGTATACTGAGTTTCTGGAGCGTTACGACACCGTCGATAGAGAGCAAGTAAAGATAACGCGTTGGGGTTTGTTATTAAGTCATTTCAATATCACGGTTGAGATATTAGGCGAAGAAAGTTGAAATATTAAGCTTTTGAAGTATCCATGTGAAATATTGGGTAATATCTTATTTCTTTCTAAATACACCGTACAAATGTCAAAACTGGGCGCTGATTCATGTTGGTCTCATCCGTCTCCTCATGATATGATATAGCTATGCCATTTTGAAACTCATCAAGCGTCATACTAAATTCATGAGCGCCTAAACATTATACATCTCAGACATCCCCAGTAGCCTCAATGAATCCTTGCTTTCTTAACTCCCTCCAGCCTTTATAATACGTATAGATCCTCAGTTGTATTTTTTCCTCTTCCCCCACTTCTCCATATTTCCGACTCTCTTTTGCTCAAATATAGCCTGCACCTTTGTGAAATATACTGATGGTACTTATTGTAAAGTTGTACCAAGTATGACTACGAGATGAAGGTGGAGATAGATTAATGCCACCCTCAATATAACAAACATTTTTTACTCTAGAAGTGCTTAAACGTTTATCCGGTGTCGGGCTTTCCTCCCCCTTCCCAGATCCTGATAAATGAACCGATGTTTTTATGCTTCCGAGTTATTCACAGCGATATTTGATGGTACGCAACAGCAATACGTATTCATCATTGAAGCCGAGGCTTGGACTAAGCCACAGTGAAAGGATGGCAAGAGAAGGTATTCAAATACATAGCACGCAGTATGATTCAGTCATTGGTGCGGATCAATATATTTCTACTAGTATATGGGTTATACGCCTTGGAGCATTGTCATGTACGCAATGATGTCTGCATGGTGTCGAATCCTTGTCTACTCGGTTCCGTATGAGAGTAGGGCGGAGAAGAAGACAAATAATAGCTAAACTGACCAATGCAATCAGACGACCTTGCGGCCTTTTAATCAGCAATTAGCAATTATTACTTGATAGAGCTTGACATCAAATGGAATAAGAATAACATAACTGTATATCACCCGGATTCGCTGCTGTATTCTGCAGATCGAATCATTGAAGGTTGCTTGCGTGCCGCTAATTGGTGCGCATATTCCACCTCCACATCTGGGGTAAATATACCACCAGAAAAATACCCGCCGCGAGTTAAACAGAACAGCTCTAAGGCCTATGAGGAGCTAAACATCACAAGCTCTTGTTCATGCAGAGTCGAAGAGCAACATCACGACATATTTTAACAGGAATATTTAGGCTACTTGAATACAGCCGGTATATTGGTAGGTAGCATTCATTGAATAATAGGTCATGTCTTTTGCTATTGGAGGAAACTCCTCTTATACTTTGTATGCAGCCCCAAAACAAGCCTCTTGGTAGACTGAATGGCAAGTATAAAAAGCCCAATTCGACCCGTCGTAAGTTCAGGATTGGAATGATTTCTATTGCAGCGCTGCTTCTAGCACTTCATGCCAATAGACAGTTCAGATTTTCTGTTGTTGTGATATATAGAGTAGCTGATACTGGCATACACTCATAATGGTCTCTCAAACAACCCCTCACCGAGCCCATGCGCTCGCCTTAGCTCTTCTGGCCACAAGCTCTCTAGTAGCCGCCGGGCCCTGTGATATTTATTCTTCTGGAGGCACTCCTTGTGTCGCAGCACACAGCACCACTCGTGCCCTCTACAGTTCTTACAGCGGCTCTCTCTACCAGGTGAAACGCGGCTCTGACAATGCCACGACCAACATTGCGCCGCTTTCTGCTGGAGGCGTGGCCAATGCTGCCACCCAAGACTCTTTCTGCGCTGGCACAACCTGTCTTATTACAATCATCTACGATCAGTCTGGCCGGGGCAACCATCTCACCCAGGCACCTCCTGGTGGCTTCAACGGACCTGACTCCGGGGGATATGATAACCTTGCCAGTGCAATTGGCGCTCCAGTTACATTGAACGGGCAAAAGGCATATGGCGTGTTCATCTCCCCAGGCACAGGGTACAGAAACAACGCTGCCTCAGGCACTGCCAAAGGGGACGCGGCGGAGGGCCTTTATGCAGTATTGGATGGATCTCATTACAATGGCGCATGGTTTGTCTACCACTTGCTATCTAGTTGAAGTTATGATTGTTGAGCTGAAGCTTTGCTGACTTTCCAACCTAGTTGCTTTGACTATGGTAACGCGGAGACTAACTCTCGCGATACCGGCAACGGCCACATGGAAGCCATATACTACGGCGACTGTAATGTTTGGGGCACAGGAAGCGGTAGTGGGCCATGGTTCATGGCTGACCTCGGTAAATTCTTCTATACACGCTGTAGCCAGATGTTGTGATGCTAACATGAAATAGAAAACGGTCTATTCAGTGGAGCCAACCCGAAGAATAATGCCGCGGATCCATCGATCTCGTACCGCTTTGTTACAACAGCTCTGAAGGGCGAGTCCAATCAATGGGCACTTCGCGGTGGTAATGCTGCTTCTGGCTCATTGTCGACATACTACAGCGGCACACGCCCAAGCGCCTCTGGATACAACCCTATGAGCAAAGAAGGTGCTATTATTCTAGGCATTGGAGGCGATAATAGCAATTCTGCCCAAGGTACCTTCTATGAGGGTGTCATGACCTCAGGTTATCCGTCTGATGCTACAGAAAATTCAGTGCAGGCAAACATCGTGGCCGCCAAGTACGCCACAACCTCTTTGACAAGCGGCCCAGCACTTTCTGTCGGATCCCACATCTCTCTGCGGGCCACTACATCTTGCTGCACAACTCGCTACATCGCTCATACTGGCACTACTGTGAATACACAGGTTGTGTCATCCTCCAGCGCCACTGCACTCAAGCAACAGGCTAGCTGGATCGTCCGCGCCGGCCTTGGAAACAGTGCTTGCTTTTCGTTTGAGTCTGTTGATACTCCCGGAAGTTACATCAGGCATTACAACTTCGGCCTTCTTGTAAATGCCAGCGATGGTAGCAAGCAGTTTAATGAAGATGCTACGTTCTGCCCGCAGGCTGGTCTAAATGGCCAAGGAAATTCCCTCAGGTCCTGGAGCTATCCCACGAGATACTTCAGACATTATAACAATGATCTGTACATTGCGAGCAATGGCGGTGTTGACACCTTTGATGCTACTGGTTTATACAACGATGATGTGAGCTTCGTGATTAGTTCAGGATTTGCTTAAGTCAGGATTGAACTACATATCGCTGAAGTCACTCTAGGTATAGGGGCAATAACTTGTGTATTGGCTTTACCGAAGGTGCCCTCGCAAAAAGTAGGTATCTATATACAGAAACGTATTTTTATACAAAATGATATGATGTCCCAACCGAGTCTAAACGTATTGTTGCATGTGAGGATTTGATGGAACTGTAGCTGCGTATTACGCACCGCATTCTAGTGGCTAGTGCGCTAAAAGGCGCTATAACCCAGAGTACTAATAGTACCTACCTAGGTAAGTACTAATAGTGAGATGAAGTTGATTAGGAGACTCAATACCTCTATATCCAATCCCACCGAGCGTTATATTCTTCGGTCCAGTATATGTATCTGAGGGGCCTATCTCGATGGTTTAGCACTCTTTCCCTCATTCACGTTTGAGGCAATGACTTCTTCCACGCGCTCTTTCTCTTTTTCTCTCTCTCTTCATCACAATCTGTTTGTATACTTGTTTCCCAAATACTGCAAATCATCGACTCAATGCTCATTAACCCGTCAGTGTCTGGTACAAGATGCCCCTCTCGCGCCTCAGTGCCCTCGCACCAGCGGCAACCTCCCCACAGCGGGGGGTTCGCATGAGTTTCCATGTAATGCCATTGCATGAACTATGAACTTGGAGAAACTAACCATGACTTGCTGTATAGTCCAACCAACTTACTGTTGCTGTAGTTGGAATTCCAGCTCTGGCTCCAGCTCCTTTTACGCCTCCTCTGAATAGCTGAGTTCGTGATCAACTTCGTTATCAGCGGCCTGTGTTTGAGATGCCCTGAAAGCAAAGCTGGGCTTATCAGGGCAGTGGCTTGGTGTATACCATTCCCCCATCGCCGACGCTGCCGGCTGCCTTTCTTTGCCCCCGAGGATGACTTCCTTGCGTTTCTGTTGTTTTGCATACAAGGTGGTCGCGAGAGGCGTTACAAGAGCCATCTCTGCCGAAGAAGCCCTCGGCGTGAATTGCGAGCATGAGGGCTTGCATAGACAAAGCAGGATTAATTTTGATCCAAGTGGGATTCGATCGCCTCCTCCAACGGCATCCTCTCCTCCTAGTCCATTTTTCCTTGTTCCCTCGCTCCCTCTTTCAGATTTCATCTTCTTGGGCTGCCTCTGTGGAAAGACTTCTTCATCTATTAACCTTGTCTCCTTTTATAAACTTTCAGTGTTCTCATTAGCAGTGTTACTTATTATTCTTTTTGCCTTTATCCTTTCGGCGCTACATCATCAATTCCTAACGTTTGATTTTACTTCCCGTGAATTTCACCATCTTCTTTTTATCCGATTCTTCTATACTTCTCCGCTTCTCTGTTCACTAATATCTCCTCACCACTAACCAAACCAACTATAACAACAGCATTTCTAGACAGCAATAGCGGACGCCACAGCTAACAGCGGAAGCTCATCAGCCTTCAAAGTAAATAATCCTAAAATCACCTTTCAGCATCACCATCTCTAACAACTCCAATAGTCAATCACCTTCTTTAACAGCGATCTCTCCTCCCTAACCGCACCTCCTTCATCCTCTTCTCCTAGTCCCTCACTCAACTCTCCTCCTACTGGGCTACCCACCCGCCCATCTTTATCTTTGCTGCGCACGAGTCCCATTCTGCTAAGCGTGCCATGCTCATGTTCGAGTGGTTCTTCTCCACGCTCAAGCACTAGAACGGCTCTCGCAGCGAGCAATTCGGCAACAAGAAGAAGCCCCTCAACCCGTTCCTCGGCAAGCTCTTCCTCGGCAGCGGGATAGCGCTGGTGTTCGACCATTTCCTTCGTTCCAAGCTGGAATGCATTTATCGCTCCTCGACCAAGCGCGAGGAGAGCTTCAAGTTCATGTATTCATTACCATAGCCTTTCCTTTCATCCCTTCAATCCATTAACATGCTCAAATGCTACCATTTGCCTCGTCATCGTTGCCCCTTCTCTAGCGCTACTTACGCTCAGCTTTCTTAAAATGGTCGTCTTTCAGAAACTGTTCCGCGGTCTTAATTTCTCCGCCATCTTCCTTGGGTTTAGCAGGTGTGATTATCTGTTGTTAGATACCCCGAAGAGTATTTACTGCTTGAGAAGATTTGGCGACCTGAGCAGGGTGCTGCAGAATTCGTCTCGCCTTGGATCAAGCGGCCACGCGGACTGGTGTGGCATGATCAGTTGGGATATCGTTGGTAACATCCATCTTCGCAGCTCAGTCTGAGTAGCGTACCTGATGCTGTCAAGGTATACCAACGGGAACATGAATGTGCACAACAACATATTTCAGCACCGCCAAGTGACTGGGGCTTAAGCTATAATCTATTCTAGCCGGTAGACGCTTGGTTAATACTGTAAGCTATAAACTGTTTACTAATGTGTGTGGTCAGATGAAAACAGCATTCTTTTACGCGGTTACGTTGCTATGGAATCCCCTTCTCATTTGTGAATCCATTAACACACCATTTTCTTTTTGGTGCAGTTATATCGCCATAGAATTGCCTCTTCATCACTCAATTCATCGGCAACGCCGAGTCCAAAATACTCATAAGTATATAATTTACTGCCTTTCATCTTTACCGCGCCCGGCACTGGAGGTAAGACGTAGAAAATGGATAAGGATGACAGGAATCTCCGCAGTGCTAAGATCATCCTTAGATGGACACGACATTCTGTCACGCGGCTACATCATTATATAATCTCCTGTTAATTCCTCAATCAATCAAAACGACGTTCTCTCACGCGGTTACATCCCCATGTAATCGCCTCTTCATTGTTACCTACGCCGAAACCCAAATCTTTGTAGGCATACCACTTACTCCTTCTGATCTTCACCCCGCTCGCCACTAATAATCGGGCGTGGAAGATGGATAAGGAGTACACGGATCTTCATGATCTAAAACAGATCTTGGAACTCAAGTAAAAAGTGACACCCGTTCTAACAAATCCAATAGGGCCTTGAGAATTCCCTCTACGGTATCTCCAACTACCAGGAAGGGACCCTGGCCGAATTCCGTTTTTATATTCATCGTCATATCGTTAGAGGGATGAGAGGAGCCGCTTAATGTCAAGCTCTGACTAATTGCTTTAGAGAGAAACACCAACATAGATTTCCAGGGAAATGTTAACAAGGAGGATAGCATCTCGTTTAGGTTACTGTTCTTCTAAGGCAAATCTCTCGGCGGACCCTTTCATCACCTTTGAAGAACAATGTTCGCTTTCCTGAAAGCATTCTACACTCATCAAACAGGGAAAATATTCTCACTGTTTCGCAGAGTTTATTTTACTCTTATGCTTTCAAAGAGGGACTTCGAGGTGATCTAGGAGACTATGTGCCAAAGGAAAGGTTTACATGAGTTTTGCCATAAAATGATGGTTATGCTCACACAAAAGCGGCTGAATAAAAGAAGCCCTCAATTTTATGGGCCATCTGACTTTATACTGGTGATATCTCTAATTTACAAGTTGATGTGCTATGGCAATCGACTAAGCCCTAGGCGCGTCTCTCCACGGGTTCAGCGGGAAATGACGAAAAAGGCATGGCTTCTAGTTGCTTACGTGCATATTCTAGTCTAGAGTCCTGGGGCAAAATACGGAGCTGAGATCCTTACAAGAGCCTCTGGTTATGAGGCATCGGTCCATCTAGGAACCGGACAAGGCGACATTGAACGGTGGCTTTAGCCACTAACACGACTAAATTATAGCAATTCTATCTCTAAATAACAATTCTACTCTTATTGAGCTCACCGCCCACGTGCTCCTGTTTGTAAATACCTTTTAGTATAACTAAGATGGGCATCTACTACCTCTACTGACCTTTTGTGATTATCCCATCATCATCCGCGTCAATATCGCATGAAACATCCCGGTCAGCCGCATCATTACAACTAGCGATGGAGTCATAAGAAGGAAGAATATACAGTCCCTTAATTGTGAGTTTTTGGCCGTCAATTTTATTGATCATCATGGTGACAGCGTCTTGATATCACACGCCGACGGCATTAAAGGGCTTTCTACAGTGTTGGGTAACGTATCGGCAACGGGCCGCAGAATCATTTCCGTCTAGGACGTTATCCAATTAAAACAGGATGATTGAGTGCAAAAGGAGCAAAGGGAGCAAAGGTTGAGCGTAACTAGTGATAGGAGACGCAAAGAAGCGCAGAAATCTATAGACATTGCAGTGTGAGTTGCAATTGAGGCGGCTTAGAAGGCACGACCTCATGTTAAAAGAGCGATCGCCGATCTTAAACTTACAACAAGCCATGTGCGGAGATGAGCGAAAGACAAGAAGAACATAAAATCCATCAAGAATGGTGCTCAGTTTGCGATTGAGAGGCGCAGAAGACAAAGGGACAGCCTTCTCACGACCTTATTCAAGATATGATCAAAGCACTGTGCGGTAACATGCCATCTTCAGTGAACGGTGACATAGAGGAGAAATACACACCCACAATTTCCAAGATGACAGAGAACGAACGAAAACAGAGAACGACCAAAAAATTACGTGCCACCCAAGTGTATCTGTACCCAGGTAAATGGTAGCATTAGAAGCAACCAGTACTTAGGTGATTAGTATCTAGAATACAATCCATAAAGTGCGTGTAACCTCGGAGTGCCTGTTGGGAATGGAAGCGGCAAGAGGAAGGGAAGAAGCAGGAATGACCTCTATAAGTCTCTGCGAGAGTGAGAGTGGGAGTGACGGGGAAGCGAGTGCCAAGGGCTCGGAGCATGTCCACCTTGAGACGCCGCTGGCTCTTCGGAAACATTTAAGTTTATGGTAAAACGACGATAAGTCATTGCCGACGTGGGGCGACCAACCACAAAGACACGGAGTTGTCTATGACGGTGATGGTTGCTGATCTGTTTGCTATAGATTGGGTAGAGATGTCTCGCGGAAGAGTGGCTTTCTCCCCAGGACCTTGCCCTAAGGTGGGTTAGGAGAAGCTATGATGTTATCGCATTTCGATCACAAGATCCGTACATGTAAGTTTCATTATCGAGAGTTTCTCACTAGACTAGCTTTGGGATTTCTTGTTGCAGCCTGCTCAATCATCCCTCGCTAACTAATGGATTCTTGTGGTCTTCTGGGCCTCTGGAACCTTTTACCCTCGGCCGGCGATCTACATATATAAGTTAGTCACCGACGTAGTGAATACCTACTATTGCGAAAGCATCTATCCGGCCTGAGTGAATTGGTTCAGCCCAAGCTGTATAGTTGGCTTGTAGAATCACATTCAGTTAGGCCTTTGACGTTACAGCTTAGCCTAAGCAAGCTTCCTACAGACCAAGAGCTGTAAACTTTGCAGCACACTACTAGCATTAGTAGCCTTACATTCCTTGGCAAGGAATGAGTCCTTCACGCTCTCGTTGTCTCTGCTGCTGTTGTCGGGGTCCTCAGACTGTGAGTAGTTGTTAACTGATTCCTCTACCCTTGAGGGCAACTCCCTGACAAAGAAGAAGGCTTGTTTAATAGAGCCATCAAATGGTTTGCAATGTTTCTGAAGGAAATGAACCTTCGCTTTGTACAGCGTCTAACATAGTTACATCGTTGTCCCTTGAAAAACCGGCTGGCACTGGCGAGCGGATACGACGTCAGCGCGGAGTCGGTGTGAGAGAGCGTGGAGGAGATAGACTCTCAGCCCCTAGACGGAAGTTGTGCCCATGGCGATCTGCCTCTAGAGCATGACACGGCATTCAAATGCCCCTGCAAGTTCCTGATTCAGATACTCGTTGAGCAGGTGAGCGTCCACCCCGCCCGTATAGCTCACGGATTACGGCGCTAGCGTGTGTCAGCCCGTCTTCAAGCTGTTGAAGTCTCTCCCCTGCTCGTTGAGTGGTAGGTACTTAGGTATACTTAGTATCTGTTGATTAACGATGCAGGATGTCGCAATGCTATGTGAGGCTGGTGGAGGTGGTGGCTACGGTGGCTGGCGTGAGTTGAAAATGCTGTGAAAGAAATGGCTCGCACTGTCCGCAACTTACTAGGGTTGACGCCTTACAATCCAGCCTTGGAGAGAGTTAAAAATGCTGTGAAGCGGTTCTTCTAGGTAC
Source organism: Trichoderma sp. CBMAI-0020 (assembly GCA_030708095.1). Lineage (NCBI taxonomy): Eukaryota > Fungi > Ascomycota > Sordariomycetes > Hypocreales > Hypocreaceae > Trichoderma > Trichoderma sp. CBMAI-0020. The sequence goes on along the minus strand of JAJNCI010000011.1, from coordinate 230,551 downwards.
CTGCAGCCCCCGGGTCCTGAGCTTCCGCAACCTAGGCTTGGATGTCTTATAGTACAGCCTTGGAAGGAATTAAATATGTTGTGAAACAACTCCACTTGTTGTCATTACACCAGCTTTAGATTCACAAATAACATAGATACCCCGGGCCGTCCCTCCTTTTATAACCAAAAAGCTGATCACGCGCCGGTAGGCAGATAACAGACTCCAGCGGATTTCTTGCTTAATTATAGAAATATATCTCGTATGCCTTCGCATACTTAGGCAAGGGTTGCTTTTGACGTTGAAGCATCACTTAGATGGCTAAGTGAGTCTTGTGAATTGGACATGTAGTCAATGATATCTACATTTAGTTCTAGAACCAAAGGTTGAAGAGTTCCAAAATGGCTCTCGGGTATAATCCACACGAAAAAGGAGAATTTTGCATGGATTTCTCCTTGGTTGGGTCTTAAATCTGCGTATAGCCCTGTTGAAGGCCAACTCTGCTTGCCAAGTGATGGGAAAAGAAGAGAGGGGGGGGGGGGGGGGGGGGTGGGGCTGCAGCACATCAGAGAGACTTATAGAAAAGACTCTAGGCAAGACTTGCGGTATAGCCAAGTTTAGAATACAACTGGTAGCTATTGCAGTCCATTTGAACCAGCTTTCGACAATATTCTTCAGTAGTCTCATTGCAGTCAGAGTGTCGGGACACACATTGCACTTAGTCTGAGTCTGGTCTGGCATGCCGTTATATGCAACAATTTCCCTCTGGCCAGGTGATATTAATGGGGTTATTATACTGTATATGATGTCTGAGAGAGCTAATTGTAGAGTGCGATAGACTTGTCAGCTCAATGGCACTGATCTCTGCCACGGCATCGATGCCGCATGGGTGGTGAATTTGGTGCTCCAAGGATTTATAAGGAGGAAAAGAAGGATGAAAGAGCAAAGTGAAGTGTCAGAGTGTTTTGATAACGTAGTATTTTTCTTTTTAGGAAACGGTTTAACTTGAATGACTGTTTCACATTTGACGAGAGCCCGATCAATGCTATTTGGTCGGCGGCACGGGTGGTTCAGGAGATCTATGACTCGTCTGCAAAGCTTCAATATCGGACAATGAGAGACTTAGTTGCATAAAGTGCGCAAACAAACGCAACAAAAATACTTGCAGTAGCCAAAACATACGATGGTGTGGCCTTGCTACAGAGGGATTTAAGTCAGCACCATTCTCCTTTGCCATGAGTCTTGCCGAGAACTAGGATCCAATCCATCGTATTCAGACCAGTCAATCATTTGCAAGTGAAGTTTGAGCATTTGAATGATTACACATTGGGACAACTTGGGGGTTCGGGTCAAGCATGAATGAGCAATAGGGCGAAGGCATCTGTGGACGGGACTTCGATAAACCGAATGAGCTCAAAATTCTAGCTTTTCGGGGCAAATGTAACTTTATATACCATCAAGAGATGTAGAGTGCTTGAATTTACTCATTCTAGATATATATTTAATACGATAGTAAGTATTTCCGAACGCCGCTCTCGGCACTGAACAAGTCAGGCAGGGTTCATGAAAAGATTTCGAAAAGTTACCATTGTATATAAATCTAGATTATTATTCATAGTGGGATTGTTTCAAACTCAGTCAAGTCAAAGAAAAAGAAGGAAACAAAGAAAACCTCCTACTCTCCCACCTTGTGAGTGAGATTATCTGTAAGTCTATAGAGATGCCGCATTATCGTGGTGGCGATTATTATCTCCAGCCCCACATGCCATAACTGCCTAATCGAGTAAGTAAAATTCAGCGAGCACAAGACACAATTCAGTGGAAGCTTCTATGACCCCGAATTAGCCCGGTTTTACACAAGAAGTTTCTCATTTTGACTCTATCTCGGCGCCGCATCGGATTGATTAAGCTTATGACCTATCAACGCTATATCGTACGTCATTGCAGCGATGGCTGCGACGAGATATTTAAAGCGCTCGGTATCCTTCACTTTACAAGACTCACACACACCAGGCAACTACCCGGACTTTCATCTTTTGTACTACAATCTCAACCCTCAACATAAAACACAATGTGCCAGAACGAAACTGCAGCCAACGGTTGGACTAGCACGCCAGCTCATGCTGGTAAAATATTCAGTGGCCAGCCTTTTAACAACGACCCGGAGCCTCTTTCAATCGACAGCGTAAAGTTTCCGTTTGACGATCCTGTCGTTGCAAAGACTTTTGAATATGCACAGAAAACTCTACCTCGCGAAACTTTGCACCATTCCATGAGAGTCTACTTCTACGGTATGTCAGAGAGCTCTCATAATATACTTTTGATTGTATGCTAACAGTGCATCAGGAATGGTCATCACCAAGCAACAATTCCCCCAAATCGCCGCTTCTCTCAATCCTGCGACTTGGGCCTTGACATGCTTGTTACACGATATTGGCACCACAGAAGAGAATCTGACAGCAACTCGCATGTCCTTTGACATTTATGGAGGTATCAAAGCACTCGGTATTGTCAAGGACTTTGGTGCTACTCAAGATCAGGCAGAGGCTGTTTCTGAGGGAATCATTCGACACGAAGATATGGGCGTAGATGGAACAATTACCTACATTGGCCAACTCATTCAACTGGCCACGACTTACGACAATACTGGCGTTCACCCGCACGTCAAAGACTTTGAGAAGTTGGTTCACGACACTACTCGTGCGCAGATCAACGAGGCTTATCCCCGCCTGAAGTGGAGCTCGTTCTTTTCTACGTTCATTCGCAGGGAGGAGACGTTGAAGCCCTGGTGTCATTCGACGCATCTTGTCGACTTCGACAATGAGATTGAGACAAACGCTCTCATGAAGCAATGGGAGTAAAATAGTTTGATAGTACTTATAGACCTCTCCAATTTGCTTTATATAATATATACTCTAGATTCTCCACACAACTTTGACAGTTCACAAAAGCGGCAAATTCCACGTTCGAGTTTTCCAAAATAGCCTAGCAAAAGTAAGCGGAGTTTCATTTATTCTGCATTACCAAGAACAATGCTACCGGCATCCATTCTTTAAAATTCTTCTCCCTTCCAAAATTCTGTAACTAAAAGTTTAGCGGAAGAGAAGTATTTTGCGGCATCGCCTTGTTCTTATCTAATATCTTCAGCGTTGTGTTGTGCAGCCTGTCGGGAATATCCAATGACCATGATCTCTGCAGATAAATTATTACAGCGACTCTTCTCAAGCATGACCATTTTTGTAAAGTTATATAAGAAGCCACCCATAAGCCAATCTGTCTATGCCATTTGCCCGCTGCGTTCGAGCGTCTGTCTGTTCCCTCTTTTCCCAGTAGTCTTGCAAGATTTTCGACGCGCTAATCACGTTTAAACAATTTGTCGAATCCCAGAGACTCCCTAAAAGTTTGATGACAGCATCTTTTTGGCCTTGTGTTTGGCTATCAAGACCAGCCATGAACGTAGGCCAGAGAAGGCACTTGAATAATGTTGCATTATTTTGGAGAGTTTCCACCAGACTAAGCAATTGCGATACCAATTCATCGTTTCGCGTTGTGTCTGTCCACGGGCCAAGGACATGCCTTCCATAGAGCAAAGCAGCATTCTTGTAGGCTTTGGATAGCATACAGAGTTGATCGATTTCCTTAGTGGAAGACGGTTCGGGTTGCTGGAAATTTGATGCCCATTCAAGGCAGTTGAACTCTTCAGTCAATTCGAGCATGGCGATGGTATCGATAGTACTTCTTTGAGATTCCATAAGAGCTCGCTGATTAGAAAAGAACGATATCGCTCTTAAAATGAATTCGGGGCATCCCAAAAAACTCCTCACAATGGATTCTTGGTGTATGCTCTCTTGACCTTCGATAGGGCTTTCAAATACTGGCGTCGAACTTGAAAACGCGGTTCCGAGTGTTTCAATTCTGAAGCCGTCAGTAAAAAAAAAAAAAAAAAAAAAAAAAAAAAAAAAAAAAAAAAAAAAAAAAAAGAAAAAGGTTCAAGATGTCGAAAAAAGAAATCTGCGTACAAGAAAAGCTGCCTGGTGATGAACTGTCTTATCTCCGTGGCCGTCTCCCCACGGTCTACTTTGGTATTACCATTGAAGCCCAGTTCGGCTAGTAACTGATGTATGACTTTTGCACCTTGGATGTGCAAACTCCAGCCATTAATCCCCGACTCAAGAAGATCAAGAAATATGAGTAGTAGGATGGCTGCCAGCGTCGCATCCTTCTTACAGGACTCTATATGAGACATTGAACGGGATAAAGCATCTATAGATTGCTTTTTAAACTGTAGTGCAGATAGTTCAGCTTTTTCATATCGATGTGAGCTATTCGGCTCTATCCGATCAAAAGAATATCCCGTGTTGGCAAAGTGCCGCGCTGCAAGAGCGACTATGGACTTCTGCAAAGCCACATCTTCCAATGCGTAAGGAAGCAACTTGCGGAAGGGGTTGCCATCACTATCGTACAAGATATACAGTTTGCAAACACGTTTGTCGTCTACATTGGTGTCAGCATACCTGCTAAAGCCAAACTCCCCCATCAGCCTAGCAGCGACTCACAGTACTCGATATAAAATCTCTCCACGCTGCTTATATGAGGATCCGGCAACGCAGGCAAAGGGCCGGCTTCCACGGCCCACCCTTTTTCGGCATTTGGCAACAGTTGTTTTCGCCTAGGCTGTGCTAAATGTGGTTTATTTGTGTCGAAAAATTGTCCCCGCATCTTACCGCGAATTGCTACGCCCTTCACCCATCTCAATGGTCGTTTGTCGAGGCATTCCAGCCCCGCCTTCTCACATTTGGCGCATGGAAAGCGGGATTGATCGCACTGAATAGTGCGCTTGCGACATGTCCAGCACGGCCCACTCATCAAGAAAGTGCATCTATTTCAATTATGGCGGAGGATGCGGAGGATTTGGATCAAAGGGCAAAAGATGACAAGGCTGCACTTCCCGACTTCCGAGCTTCTAAGTGCATCTCGGGCCGGAATTATAGTGGTCCGGCATAATCTCAAGGCGTCGTCGCCGGCAGAACCTTATCGTCATTAAACACGATTAACATGTATTGTAGAGTCTTTACAGAAGAGTAGAGTACAATGTATTCACTGTACATGCAATGCAGATTGGGTTATACAAGGGCGGACGTTGCCATGGCCCACCACGTCGCCCAACTTGGTTTCGAAAAGTCACCTGCTTCTAGCGTTGCTAAACAAACTCTTTTTGTCTCAGTTTTGAAGGCCGGAATCTACTTTGCTGCAACTTCTAGTAGTTGACACAATTTTACAAAACCAATAAGGCATCTTGCGGGCGTAAATGCACAAGTTGACTTTGTTTGTGAGCATATGTACTTACAAGTCTAGGTTAAGAGCCCCAGTTGCAGAGTCAACTCCCCAGTGGAGATGCTCCCCCAGGAATATGGATACTACCAACCATCGGTCAAAGGAAGATCCTCGATCATCGATCATCGATCTCTATTGCCCGCAGCCAAGGAAGGAACCAAGATCTGCTGACGCAGGAATGACGGCTTCATAATGGGGATCTTAGAGCACGGAAGACTCTCTCATTACTACTGTTATCCATGCCAAGAGCAGTGCTTGAGTAGAAGCTAGCCCCAGCGGAAATGCCAAGCGCTATCGCCGTTGGTTTCCTCGTATTGAGGAAATATTACACTCACCAGACCTGTTATCGACCAATGAAACAGCCGGTTTCGCGAAATTGTTACCCCACTTCAATGTTCTCAAGCAAGCCAAGCAAGCCAAGCAAGCCAAGCAAGCCAAGCAAGCCAAGAACTCCGCGCTCTTCTTGTTTTGTCTAGTTGTCGGCTAGAGCTCTTTCAATAGTGGCTATGCTAATAGGGGGTGCCGAGACGTCGCATCCTGCTCGAAACGCTGCCACAGCCATCATCTTACAGGCGTCTTGCATGCTGTGCAATATTGAGCACAGCCTTTGTCCAGTGCAGCGGGCGTCAGTAAATAGTCGTTGTGACCAGTCTGTAAATCTGTTGATCAGTTCCATATTCCGAAAGTATAGATGCAATCCTCAGCAGCATCTCCTCCCATACCGTATCAGCCACGTAAGAGCTCACGTACTAACAACCTTTTGCTGTTCTACAATGTTTAGTTTCGGCGTAGGATTTCATTTCCTCTACTCTACATCTCTTTACTCGATCCAGCCTATCAACGTGGATTTATTTTCCATCTCGAAATAAAAGTATACAAGCTCTTCTAAACTCTGCCTTTTACTGTGCTCTGGTTCAAGTCATCATATTCTACCATGGCACTCGAGCTATTCTTTGCCACAGGCTGTTGGCCGCTGAGGCCGTAATGGCTTTCAGGGGTTAATAACTACTTAGCCCTTTTGGGCCGCAGCCGTTGTGGATCTTAGCCTCGTTAAAGAACGAATGTGAGGGAGGTTTCGTGTCATGATGTTGTTCGTAAAAGCCTATAAAGAAGCTACACAGCCCCTACATGGCTGTCGTGCACAGTGGAGCTACTTGCTGCGCTGCGCATCGAGCAACTGAATGCGAAACATGGCACCAATAACCGAATACATGACTGAGGAGGAACCTGCAAGTATGGATTGATACATACATTCACTCTTCGGCAAGATTTCTTCTTAATAATCTTGGAGCCATTCTTTCGTCAGACCGCACGCCCGACAGAGCAAATCGCAACCATGTGGGAGCCACATGTGAAGTTCAGGGATGCCATCACGGGGACCGTTTGGGCGGCTCTACTATGCACCCTTTTCACGGAATATACCTCATCGACGAGATCCGAGATATACTCTGAGCTGTTATGCTGGATGCTGTTGCCCGCCCTTTTCAGAACTGTGAAATATAGCGATTTAAAATCCGAAATTAGCAGCTCTTACTCAGAAAAGAATACTGCCCAGTACAAAGCGCCGGGCTCTTTGTGGATCATTGCTCTATCCATTGCCTTTTCATGTGCATATAAGACAGAGAACAGAGCGATCCAATTTTTTGTATGTTGTCTTCATGAAATGACATGCATACTTGACTAAACAGATACTTAGCCGGTTTTAACGCCTGTACTGCTGCTATTGCAAAGACGGTTCCAGGCTGACTCTTTCCTGACGACAATTCCTATTTCGCTACAAACGCGAGGTAGCAAAGTTGAGACATGGAAAATTGTAATATTTTCTACACTGCCAACGATTGCTTTGGCGAGTAGAGACTATCACAAATCCATCATATCTGTCATTCCGGCTGCGGCTCTCCTTCTCGTTTACATGGCAATGATTCCCAGAAGAAAGACATCGACCAACGCCTTTCCGCTCATCATAGACGAAAATTCCTTCTTATCTCTCTCATCGCGGGTTGTCGTTCTTCTGCTTATTGGGGTGGGGATAGAATCCTGTTTATTCGGCTTCAGCTTGAGTAATTTGGTGGCCGCAATAGCACCAGGCGTCGGAAAGACTCTGTCCTGGGCCTTTTTAATACGTACAGTAAGTCTGCATTACGCATCTTCTTCATATTCACACGGAAACCCTTTTGACATTTCGCAAAGGTTCAGCAGAGCTCTGTAGCTGTTGCCACCGCCATACAAACATTTAGCATTGTCGCCATGATTGACTTGTCTGCACTATCTACGAATATGCAAGTGACCTTTTGCATCTCAAGTATGCTCTTTGCCATCGGCCAAATTATCCATATGCTGCCCAGGCAAATGAACTATAAGCAAGTTTTGTGGGTTCTTCCACTTCTTGTTATTGTTCCGTACATACAGAATACTATCGCCATCAATTCGCTAAAGTCGGCGGCTCAACTGAGCTTTGATGGTTCAGCCAGTCACCCAGTGGAGGCCATCATAGATAGCGCCAAGGAAGGTTTCGAAAATTTGAAGCGAACGCAATCTCAAAGCTACGTCGCCGCTCATGACGAATATGTTCGTCGATATGGGGTGCAACCTCCACCTGGCTTTCAAGCGTGGTACGAGTTTGCTGCCTCAAACAATTCACCCATCATCGATGAATTCGACACAATGACCAAAAATATTCTCCCTTTCCTAAAATTGAGTGGCAAAGAAGTCATGGACACCATGAGCGCTTTACAAAACGACCCTCAAAGCGAAACATGGGACTGCACGTTTAGTGCTCGAGAAGCTCAGACTTCGTGTACTCATCCTCACCGCTCCTGGGATAGACATATCTCATGGATGGTCGACACACTAATGGGAGACTTGCAGCTTGATCTGCCAAGTATAAGATTCTTTGTCAATCACTTGGATGAGCCAAGAGTAGTTGTTCCATCGCAATTGACAGCAGGAGAACATCAAGATCAGCGGTTCAATCTAACAAACTTATCTCATCAGCCCGTTTACAAAACCATAATTCAACCATGCGAATCACACATGAATGGATACGCGATCGACAAAAGTGAGGCTTTGACATTCGGTTTACCATTCGTCACCAACTCTAGCTCAGCAATAGACTTGTGCCAACACCCCGAATACGAGAAACAACACGGCCTTATCATGAGCCCGGTATCCTTTAAACTAATCGAAGGGCTAGTACCTGTTCTATCGACGGGTACTCTCTCAACCATGGCCGATATACTATATCCTAGCCCTGCCTACCTTGAATCCGAATTCCAATATGAGGAAGATTCCGATGTCCCTTGGGATCAAAAGGCCAACAAACTCTACTGGGCTGGTTCGACAACAGGAGGCTTTGCCACAGACGACAACTGGCGAAGCTACCACAGGCAACGGTTCATTTCGCTGGGTCAGAACTTGGGTTATAGACAGCATTCTTATCTGCAAAAGACAGGCGGTTACATTCAACGAATAAAATCTTCCATTCTAGATCGGAGGCTATTCGATGTTTCTTTCACTCGAATCTTTCAGTGCACTTGGAAACAGTGCAAAAGCCAACGCAACTTTTTCAGTCCTAAATCATGGGCTCATAAGGATGCAGCATTACGGTCAAAGCTTGTATTCGATATCGATGGAAACGGTATTAGCGGGCGATATTATAAGCTCCTGGCGTCTAAATCAACTCCGCTAAAGCAGACTCTTCTGAAGGAGTGGCATGACGACCGTCTTATCCCGTGGGTTCACCATATACCTGTGAGCCAAAGCATGGATGAACTTCCTGAGCTGGTACTTTATCTTACATCGACTCAACGTGGGCAACGAAGAGCTCAAGAAATTGCAGAGCAAGGCCATGAGTGGTTCCGTAAGGCTTTCAGGACTGTGGATTTTAGTATTTATACATATCGTTTGCTACTAGAGCTAGCAAGATTGCAGGACCCAGCAAGGGATGCTACTAAGTTTAATGCAACACAATGAGATCTGGAGGAAAATTAAGATACATAGAATGAATATTCGAGAATAGACAACAGCCTGGTGCACAAGGCTGATTACGGTTAATAACTCGGACTCAGAGCAATGAGTGATTATAAATATACCAGCTTTTCGATACTATGCAATGAATAACTTAGATTCAAGATGTTCTACATGAATTGATCTATAGTCTAGAAGAGCACCATATTCTATCGTCGATCTGACAACAAAGGTAGAGTGTTGTAGTCCCAAGTTATACCTTGACAACGACTCCTCCCCAAACATATGTCTTCGGAGGCTCCGTCTCTCCCTCTTCGGCCATATCTGGCTTCCATTCATGAATCAAAGTAACACCTGGCTCTACCTTCTCAAAGCCTTGAATGATTTGCTCAACGTCGCCTAGTGGTCGCATAATCAATGGCGTAGGAGTTCTTGCGTATGCAGCGAGAACTTTCTGCACAACTTCTTCACTCAGGTTATCTGTTACCCCATGAGTGATGCTAATCATGCTGCCTGAAGCAAGGTTCTTCTTCAAAATTGAGAATATATCGCGACCCGTGTCAATTGAGAAGAAATGCACCAGTCCCATCATGACAACGCCAACGGGCTTCGAAAAGTCAATGAGTTTCTTGGTCTCCGGATGACCCAAGATGTGGTCCAACTCAAGCACTGAGCCATGAATAAACGTAGTTGATGGATTTTCACTGAGGATTTGCTGGCCATAGGCGACAGCGGCTTCGTCAATGTCCACGTAGACAACACGGGCACCAGGAGTAACTCTCTGAGCTATTTGATGTGTGTTATCTGCGCTGGGCAGGCCAGAACCAATGTCAATGAATTGAGTAATGCCCTGGTAACACATATATCGAATGACCCGGCGCAAGAAATGGCGGCCTTCAATAGCCATCTCAAAGATTTGCGGGTTTGCCTCTTTGGCAGCAAGCACAGCAGCTCTATCTGACTCAAAGTTGTTTTTGCCACCAAGATAAAAATCGTACTGAATTTGGTTAGAAAATTGGGTTATCTGAAGCATGATAGAACATACCATTCGAGCAACCGAAGGTTTCATGATATCAATGCCACTTGGAGGCACGGGATCATTGATAATTTCCGCCATGGTGAAGTAGTTTCGAATGTATTTACAAAGTTTCTAACGTGAGTCTTAAACAACTTTCTTAGAATTCAAGACTGAGGGTGAAGAATAAAAGAGAAAATTGTTAAAATATACCAATGTTTAAATAGTTCAGACGTGATCTCAACAAGTATACAAGAATGACAATTACACTCCTACTGCATTGAGAGCTCTAACCGGTTGTTACTTAGGTCTTGATAATACATTATCAATACTAATATCAAGAGCCCAAATCCTTTTTGAATCCTTGGCTTTATCCTATCCATGCTTAAATTACTAGTAGGTACTAATTCACAGTCTTGTAAGAATTTAGACATGTCTCATATAAGCCTTTATACGTGTGTGGCTAACTAATCAATCCAATTCTCTCTTCTAATCAAAGCTCGGACTAGACAATCTTGGTAAAAAGCATCTTATATGCATGCTGCCGATGCCTAGCGTGCTTATATCATATGTTAACTATATATTTATCCTATGATTAGCGGCCTGTAACTAAGCCAATCTCATGAAGCTATCGCTAGGTAGGCAACCAGAGTGTGGAAGCAGCTGACTTGGATGGTGAGGCTGACAAAGACAGGGATCGCGAAGGAGCGTGAGAAACAAGGCGAACAATCTCAATAACCGAAGACACTGAAGCTCTAGGAAGCAAAAGTGGCGGTGGCTGAAAACTGTGATGATAAAGAACTAAACTAGTGACAAGCTGAGGAGGGGGAACAACTAGCGTCCGCAGAGGCTAACGTTGCATGGCCCTACTAGTACATCTTGAATGAACAAAAGACAAATAATAGCTATCAACTTAAAATCCAAGGTCTAGGTATCGTAGCTAACATAGTCTACTGCTTTCTAAAAGCCTTTATAGCCACCTAAGTCCTAAAAGGTGTTGGAAGAAACAGTGCGGTGTGGTTGAATCGATAACATGATTATGTAATGACTATTAGATAAACGATCCACTGCAATCCTTCCGTTGAACTCGGCTCTACAATCATTGCAATAGACTACTTTCCTTGGTCTCAATGTACTATCTTGTACAGAAAGTAAGGGAGAGTGGGAGTAACTCTCTAGCAAGTTTTTGTTTTATACGTCCGGGAAGAAGGATTCAGTCATTTTGTATTTGGTGAATTGTCCTTAAGACTCGGGTGTCTCGTGTCGTGTTCAAGGTTCTTGTACTACCCAACAAAATCCCTATACCCTGTCATTCCGGTTAGAAGTCTGCCTATGCTCGAGTAGCTGTAGGCCCTGGGCTTCTTGGTGTGCTTATAGGCTTATGTGCTATAAGAAAACAAGGAAATACCTATATTCATAATCAAATCAGAAAATGTACTACATATGCCTCTTTCCTGGTGAGTCTGTACTGTCCCTGTCATCACTGCCCCTGCTTAATTTTCTTTTTGTTCTTTTATGCTTGTTATCCATCCTTCAATCCTTCGATGTTACTATCCTTATCTCCTGTTTCCTTCGGTTTGATATGTTTTGGCCTCCTTTTCCTTTTCCCCTTGTTTCTGTTGTATTCAAAAGGCGGTCTGCCGTATTCAAGAATACATGTGAAGTTACGTATCGATTCATACTGTAAGAGATTTTTTCAGAAGACAGGCAAAATTTACCACCTTTACCCATACTTGATGTAGTAGAGACGTTTAAGGTTATAGATATAGACAATTACACGTCACAATTTCTACCTAGATCTTTGATTACTGAACCTCAAGGAGACCTTTCATCAGCCCTCATCGAAAAAGTGCTCATGCATGCGCATCTATTGCTGGAAGAAGAAGCTGAGAGCCAGATTGATCAGCTTGCGTCAATATCATAGTGACTAGTCGCGACGAATCTAGGGTACATGTAGATGATACCTGCATTCGTCAAGATTATGTAGATTCTACCCATCATGGTTTCCAGCCTGTTGTAGCATAGACCTATGGAGGAGCGGCACGGGCCCTGGGTTCGGCATAATACAAATCCTGAAATGCGTGCCCCTGCCGGCACAGTGCCATAGAACGCTACGGTGCCAGATGGACCCGTAGGCGCTAAGAAACTGCCGCAGTTCCCGGAAGAGAAATCCCGCTTTTTTGGACCACCATGGCGAGATATCTATAGGTATACCTGCTGAAACTCGCAGGTGTATCTTGCTCGTATAGGCACGGGAACATGGTTGCTGCTTAATGCCGTGTGCTTTGACACTCTGAAACCCTGCTTGCACCATGCAGGCACCTATTGGCACCTTACTGGCACGGTAACCCGCCTACTACTTTCTACTACGGACTTGATTTGGCACCCAAGCACCTTTGAAACCTTAAGTGACCTAGTTTGCCAACCAGTTACCGCAAAGTCCTGCTGCAACAGCTCGCAACTTTTTGTAACATGCCTAGTCTATCGCCAAAACCAGCTGCCTTCCCGTCCTGCGCTATTCTTAATAGGGGTTTTCTGTTTAGTGTCTGGTGGCATATTTCCAATCCTACTCGAATTTAGCCAATGATAGGTTTAGCGTATGGCTGCTCTTCAAATCCAAACCTGCAGGATACGGCTGTGCTCACAGCTGTCTCAGACTATTTTATTACGGGCTAATCTACTTCGGATAGCCGGTTGTTCTTTCCCGAAAATTCTTTTTTAATCTATCGTTGTACCGGGATCTTTTGGGTTACATCTGCCACCATTACGTAGATCGACCAGGATCATGACAGGACCTTGGCGGCCATGGGAGAAAAGAAATCACCGCCGCCGATCACAAAAATGCTCGTCGTGGCAGCCAGGCAGTTTATTTGCCCACCCCACGAGTGGCTTTCTGTATCCAGGCAAAAGTCGACAAAAGAACCATGGCAGAAGTACACGGCACCACACAGACCCCCCCCCCCCCCAAACTCCCTATCTAAACACTTTACATTAGTGCTCTTATTGTAATATGCAGGAGCATCCTACAGTAACCAATCAACACAAGATGGCGCAAAAGACTAGGTGTTTGCCTAAGACTTTGGCCATTTTCAGCTAGGACTGCGACATCCAATCCAACCCGAAAGACAAGGTACACTCCACGTAATCAGCAACCTGTGAATCCCTTTTGTACCCAAGCAGGGATAAGATTGGACCGTCACGTCATCCTATTATCTTACATGTACGAAATATTGTACGGTGTTGAACAAGTCGTACCATGAGATCATTGTCGGCGACTTATTGATTTCAGCTAATAAGAAGTCGCAATGAAGAGAGTCCCATTATCGATTGAAGGACAACAAGGGAGAGAAGCAATAATCAAATAGCTCTTGCTTGAAAGCTATGTGTAGCATATCCTTTACTATTGTGTCGAGCATATAGAAGAAATTGAGCAAGATATGACCCGTTAGTTGTTGTTTCCTGTGTTACAATAAGCACTAGTCTTAATAAAGCAAATACATGGTTTTTCAGTGAGAATAATGTTTCGTTCAGGTACCCGCAATCAAGCTTGCGTGTAATTCAATAAAATATGTTGTTAGACATACTGTTTACTTGTTTATACTACGCAAGCGCTTATGATAAAAGGATTTGTGACCTTCTCTTTCTTTCTCCCTCTCCTCTCAGTTTTATTTCACCAAGTGCTCTAGAACTCTCTTTGCTAAGCTCTGTCTGGACAAACCACACCTTCTGTTATTCTATTCACGTGGCTTCTGACACTACTCTATACGAGACCTTTATAGTTTTACTACTTTGCTCTTTTTGTTTTCTACCATGGCTTTCAAAGTGATTATCATTGGAGGCGGCCCTGTTGGGCTTTTCCTTGCAAATGGCCTACAAAGATCCGGAATCGATTACTTGCTTTTTGAAAAGCGACCGACTATCCCCCCCACCACTGCCTTTGGTATCTTTCTGTGGCCTCAAGTCACTAGGATGATGCATCAGTTAGGCCTTCTCGATAAACTGAGAGAAGTATCTCATCCCATGACGGGCATAATTCATAGTGCTCCTTCAGGAGAGCAACTGAGTGCAGACACAATCTTTTCTATGACTCACAAGATGTAAGAGATACAAAGCAGCCTTTCCCCCCTTTTTCCATTTTGGTCGATTTCCCTTAACTGACTCCTTCCTCCTTAGTCATGGATACCCTGTTGTTGTTACGGACCGTGGAAGTCTTGCCAATACGCTTCTTAGCGGTCTTGAAGACCCCGAGAATCATATCTTTACCGGGAAGCAGCTTAATAACATTATTACTCAAGAAAAAGGTGTAACGGTGGAATTCACAGACGGCACCAGTTATGATGGGTCTATCGTGATTGGTGCGGACGGAATTTGGAGCACGGTCCGTGATCAGATTCGCCAGCAAGCACCCAAGGGCCTATTTCCGCAAAACCCTTTCAAGGCTTCATACAAAGGAGTTTTCGGAAGAGGCCCGTTAGTGGATGGTATAACCTCAGGGCAGGGTATTGAAGTGCATGGCGATGGGTGGTTAATCCAAGCGTTTCCCTCTCAAAAGGAAACCCACATGTTCATTTACAAACGCATTCCGTCAACCACGACCAAAATTCCCTTCTCATCGGTCGTTACAGAAGAAGACATTGCAGAGTTTTATGACGCCAAACTAACACCCCAAGTTGCTTTCAAAGATATATGGGACAAGCGCTACGCCCAAGGCACTGCAAACTTTGAAGAAGGCGTTTGCAACCTCTGGCATTATGATCGCATCGCCATGGTTGGAGATGCTGTTCACAAGGCATGTATATTGAATCCCGTTCTTGTCTTTCTTCTATAAGCTAACAACTATTGCAATGCAGATCTCCCCGAAGCAGGGCGTGGCTGCGAATGTTGGCATGGAGGCTGCAGCAACTCTCACCAATAAACTTGCGTCTCTCCTGCAGAACAACCCAGATCCCACTACAAAAGAGGTCAGTAAGGCCTTTAGTACGTATCAAAGCGAGTTGGAGGGCAAAGTCGGTGTTTGGCAGCGACTATCCCGCTTTAACCTTGAATCAGCTGTGGATAGTAGCGGGCCGTTACTTGAGGCTATGAGCACGAATGCTGCTGCTCGCGTACCTACCATGGTATCAAAGTCTTTCAAGTTTGAACACGTTCCGTTTGATCACCAGTACGCAAATGAGCTACCGTGGGTATATTAGAACAGACGAATTGAGCAAGCGATTGTGCAGGCGTTTAGTTGTTATATAGATAAAATTTTGACGGAAAGCAAAACATGAAACTACAAAAAACGGAGAGTTTCTCTTTCTCCATGCGTTTCGATAGAAGTATTCCCAGTAATATACTATAATACTCTTAAGCTTCCTCTGGTTCTTGAAACGTAATGCATTTGTGGGCTCTCATGCAATAACGGCCCAAATCTGTTGTAGTAGACGTAATGGATACGACATACGCAATGCTCCAACAGAAGACGCAAGAGGAGGAGGAAAATTAATTTTCACAACAACAGGTTCATATTTAGAGCAAGGTAATATTTTGTCTTGTGTTCTATTGTCACCAGCCGATGATCCAAAATTCTCGATATCAGTCTGGATATCTGCTTGCGTCACCACTTAGCCTGATATTCCATCCAAACTATCATCTCAATTCCATCAATTCTCGAGTGCAGGAGGCGTCGTTATGCTACATCGCTCAATTTTAAAGGCTGTGGTATTATGGCTCTGCCACATCACACGAAGACGGCTCAAATTAGAGCACTGCTGCAGGGATCATTTGCGTATGCCATCGCACGGATCTAATAATTGTTTTGAGACTCCCGACATGGAACTTTAGCGTTTGCGCGCGTCCTGCAAAACTCAGCTCATACAATGACGTTGACTTATGACCTTGACCAAATAAAACTAAAGCAACTACCTTGAGGAAGTTTACAATTCGTGTCAACGACTGTTTAATATATAGTTATAACAGTACAGGGAGTGACTACGGTACATCTCGTGGCGAAAGGAGGCACGAAATATAGGGTTCGAGTCACAAAGTCAATAGACTGAAGAAGTAAAAGCCCAGAGACTCGTATTGTATTGTAGTTGCAAGGGATTAGGTCAAGTAACCCTGCGATGTCTAAATGTCCAAGAACACAGTCCCGTCCACTCGCAAGCTCGCATTTGATAGCTTCTTCTTCAAATATTCCTTCACTAGCTTTGTGGTGTTCTCATCAATCTCATTCTCTAGCTGCTCCATCTTATCGCCTGCCTCATTTTCCAGTCGCCCCAGTGCATCGTCAACCTCTTCTTTGAGTTCTTGGAGTATGTCGTGAGACTCGACCTTGAGGTCTGTTATACAGTCATCAATTCTATTGTCGACCTCTTCTATTATTTCTGTTCTTTCTTCCGTTCCGTATCGGCATGATGTGCGGTCAGCATCCAGTGCCTCCGTCACTTTATCCTCAAGCCGGCCCATACGGTCATCTATAGTATCGAGGCGAGCACAAATATTTTTGAGGAGGTGCAAAATTTGGTTGTTGACACCGGGAAAGCGATCATCGTCGACGCCAGAGTTCGCACGTTTACGTTTATCTAGAATAGCTAGGTTAGCGTTGGAAATTCATGAGATGCTCGAGCGATGAGAACGAACTGGAGATCTGGCTTGGGCTAGGCGTGGCTTCGGTATATAATGGAGGTGGTTGCACTGCGGCATTGAAGGGAGCATTATTCGTGTGAATAATTTCGCCACCTTTGCCCGCATACAAGGCACTGAGATTGGCGCGTCTGATGTTTGTAGACGGCCGACTACTGTTGGATGTTGGTGAGAAAACCGAAGCGACGAATTTTAGGCTGTGCAGGATTGATGCGGTGATGTTGGTATTGCTGAAGGAAACGGTAAATTCCATCATGGTAGCCAAGGCTTGGATTGAATCTAGAAGGGCTGCAGTCTTCGGTCTAGACTCTAGAATACTGTCGTGAGGGACAACGAGACGAGGCTCTTTCGTCAAAAGGAAACGCAACGAATTGTAATTGAATCCAAGGTTGGTCAATGGTTGAGACGGCGCATGGTGGACAGTCTCCAAAGTCATGGATCGGATGCTCTCAGGGTGTATGAATAAATAAATGGCCTGCTTGCCACTTTTGCCTCTATTGCCTTTGAGAAGAATGTAGCCATACAGCTTAATAATCGCGGTATTGGTTGAGACGTCCATGTATAGATCAAAAGATAGATCGTCAGTGCATTCGATTCGGCCATCGGCGTTCTTCCAGGATACCACTGTCTGTCCACAAGTCACATCGATTTGTGAGGCCTCTTCATTCTCTTGACTGGAATCCGACTCGGTCGACTCTTCGTCATCGTGCTCATTCTTCACTTCGCTTTCATCATGGTCGAAAGCATCCAATTCATTGTCGTCTTGGGCCACGTAAGGGCAACTAAAAGTTAATAGGTCAGTAAACCATACAAAAGCGAGGGCAAGCTCGGCCGTGTATTCGTATCGCTCATGGTGAAAGGCGCGCTGCCAAGTCCAAGTGAAAGGGTGGTTAGGAAAAGTCTCGCCGGCCCGCAAGATGGCATTCTGCAGAGAGAGTACTGGCATAAGGAGGCAAGATAGGAGCAAGGTATCGCACGGCGATGGGAATCGCGAGCAAGTGCCTTACGCAGGTCCATCGCGATAAACGACGAACCGCTACTCGCTATCCGCGGCCAACAAGGCCCCTACCATTCTGACAGATTTGGCGGTGAAGACAAACGTGCCAGGTATGAATAGGAATTTCCCGGTCTTGTTTAGCAGACAACTGTCGACTGCAGAATGCCATGAGCAGAACGGCACGGCTCTCCACACAAGCACATGGCTCGATAGGCGCCTAAGAACTATTTCACTGACCCGGGCGAGGAAACAGGCTGCGTCGCATCGTCGCTTTCGCTGGCGTGAGCGTCTCGGACTGGCGATGCTGCAGAGTCCGTCATGGCGGGGGACGAGGCATGTGGAATGCGTGCGGATAAAATGCGAGATGGGCGAGCTGGAATCTGAGGTGCTGCGAGATGATGGTGTTGCTGTGGGCGAAGATGATGCTGCCGTGAATGGAATTCATAAAGAACAGAGGGTGAGTGACCGTGAATAAAGTCACGTGATGGACAGCGTAGCAATGATTGGTCAACAAGGTTTACATGTGCTTACCTCAGCAGCCCAGAGACGGGTCCATCCAGGCCTACAGCTGTACACCCTTTGTTCAAGATCAGATACCTGGGTGCAGAAAGAGTTCAAATGTCTTGGATTATTAGAACTGAACACTATTCACCGCGCGCAGTCCCTTTTTCCAAGGTGAAAAATGTGGCTCGATATGCCTAAGTAGATGATACCAGTGCACGTGCACATACCGGTAGCGAGCCGAGAACCGGTACTTGGCTTACCTTGCTGTTACACCTATCTCAAAGACCCGAAAACAGGCTTCTTACCCCAATGCTTGCATTACTGCACATAATAAGATGCATGCACGAAACTTCTTAATAATTCATCGCTGAGCGAAGTAGAATACGGGTCGAGTGTGAACAATGAGCAGTCACCACATGCACTGGATCGGAGGAGCTGCATGACCATCATCTCAATTCATCGAATATGCCAAAAGCTCCCAAAACACCAGTGTACGACCTTTGCGTTTTCCTTCGAAACACTTCTCCCGGGCCCGCAAGCTGAAACTCGTGTTTCCATGTCAGACAGCCCATCTCGACGTCTCTACGCAGCCACGAAGATGCCGATGGGCAGCCAAACGTAAGAATGAAGTATTCTTTAGGGTATCCTGGCAATCGTGCCCGTTTTGCGCTCTCATCGAAATCTAGCCACCAGAAGAAACTGTCAGATTCATATGTTGTCAAGTCAAATGTATCGTCGGGGGATACCATGTATGCGACTTGAAGTCTCCCGCCTGTTTCAACGATGTCGATAAAGAAATTCTCAATGCCGTTATAATAGCGACCTGTATACGCCGTGATGTCTCGCGTGGGATGGTCAATAATTTTACCAGCCAACAGGTCCTCGTGTATTTTGTTCACAGATGCGATTGTGTTCTTAGCAGCAGCGATGGCTGTATTGAGATATTTGTCCGCATCAACCTCGTTTCCTAGAACAGTTTCCACAATGACCTGGCCTAGAAGCCTCATAGCGTCAGTCAATCCGGCAGAGTTTCCTAAAACAACGACGGCAGTTGTTGTTTCTGGAAATAGCGCAACATAGCCAGCATTTCCGGCGATGTACCCTTGATGATGAATCATAAGACGCGAGGCCGATCCACTGCCTAGAAGCGGTGGTTCATAATCGGCAAATAAGTCGACAATAGCAGGGAGCTGTGCCCGAATCCACCCTGAAGCATAACTGTATTCTCTTAGAGATTGGTTTGGTACGCCAACTTTTCCTTGTAAGAGCTGTGGCATCTGTTTAAAAATGGCATTTTTGTCTCCTGACATAGACCTCTGGACGACTTGAGAGTTTGCGTTCTTGATTAGAACTTTGTATAAAACCAGAAGATCGCTGATAGAGCTACGAATTGCGCCTGCCGCCCCAATTAATATATTTTTGCCATGACCCCATGGTGGAACTTCACAGAAGGAGCCGTCTTTGAATGTGGTATAGGATTTCGCGGTGTTGTTATCGAGCGGCTCTCCCGCATAAAAAGTCCGATTCAGCTTAAGTGGCTCGATGATTCGCTTATGAAGTAGCTCCGAGTAGGTGAAACCAGTAGACTTCTCAAGAACCTGACCAAGAACTTCGTAGGCAATGTTATTGTAGATAAATTCGGTACGCAAGGTGCTGGCAGCAGGGGCATAGTTCAAGATTGGGATCGCTTCTGAACGATCCGTAAGGACTTGGTTATCCGAGCCGAGCCATAGCCCATCGTAGGGCGCGAGGCCTGTTCTGTGTGATAGAAGATCTTCTATCGTGATGTTCACCTGAGCATCATTTCGCTGGAATTCTGGAAATATTTGATGTAGCTGCGTCGAAAAGTCTAGCTTCCCCTCGTCAATCGCCATGCCGACCAATGAAGCGGTGATGGCCTTTGTCATGGAGCAGATAAGAAAGCTTGTGTCAACATTAGGCTCAACTTGGCGCTCGACGTCTTGAAATCCGTAACTGGCGGTATGTAGAATCTCGCTATGGTGTAGAACACCAAGAGAAACCCCAGGGGTTCCAGTGATATCACAAATCTGCGTTATCAGCGGGCCCAAAGCTTTGAGGCGGGATTTCATAAGCCTGGGGGAGAATCGTGAGTGGAGGGTCGCTGCTCGAGGCAAGGGCTAGGATATACATCGCTGCTAATCGTTAGCTATAGTTGCTTTTGCCTCTATAAGCCCAGAGGCTGAAAGATATAGGGAATAGAAACAACTCGACTTGGCCGTAAATAACGAGGATGGAGGACGGCTTCCTCGAACGGAATGATGAAAACGAATCTATTACGACCTGAAGATGGAAGAATTTAGTTTGTTTCGTTGGCTGTGGCACGTACTACCATTTAAGTCATTTACATAAGCAAAGAACATGCGCACGTCCCAATGTTGTTCCATCCAACGGACTTGAGATAGTAGAAGGCCTCACGACGTACGGCAAAACTCTGCTATTATATATACCTAGGTATTCATAATAAAACTTGAACATTTAATTAAATCTGATTTGTTTATAAAACTAAACCTTTCAAGGTAATTTTCAATTAAAACACATATGCTGTCTATCAATTCCTTTACAAATCCGTCTAGACCTTAAACCATCGTATTTCCCTCTCTCTATCTTAGCCGAAAAAGCAACGGCCCCAGCATCTAAGCAGATGCAGCGATGCGTTTTTCGATATCCAAGAAATTCTTGGCCGTGTCAATGACCATTTGTCTTAGTGAGATAAAGTCTATGCCCAGCTCTGATTTCACTTTTGTGTTGTCCACGCCGTAAACGTCGGGGAAGGGCGCACCAGGATTGCCGATTGGGACACGGTCGCGAAGCTCGGGGAATTCTTCTCGCAGAATGTCACAGATTTGTTGGAAATTAAAGTTTCCTAACGTGGTGAGATATCGCTGGCCACCTGCCTCGGGCTTATCATATGCCAACTTATGAGCGCGGGCAACGTCCCGCACGTCGACAATAGCCCAAGTCGTTGTTGGCGGTACTTCAGTACGGGAGCCGTTCATAAGAGAGTAGAACATGCCGGACGAAGTGTTGAGCTCGCTGAGATTGTCGATGTAGTGGTGATTAGGGCCGTAGATAACAGGCGGGTTGATGACGGAGACGGTGAATCGGGGCTGCTTTTCCTCAACAAACTTCCAGGCCGCTCGCTCGGCGAGTGCCTTGGACGCGCAATACGCGAAAATGCCGTTGCCACTCTTGCCTTCGTCATAAGTGGCCGGGTTGAAGTCCTTCTCAGAGTACACATAGCCTGGGCGGAATCCTTTAGACAGATCGAATACGGAGGCAAAAGAGGCAGTGATGACAACTCGCTTCACCTGTGGCGCATACTTGTACGTCGATTCCAGTATTTGAGTTGTGCCCTCAATTGCAGGAATAAGCAAATCCTTCTCGTTGTCTTTGATGTTGATGGTGAAGGGAGAGGCGATGTGAATGACTCCCTCGACATCTTTGACAGCATCATCAAAGGCTCCTGGAGCCGTAATATCTGGCACAATGACGAAAGTTAAGAGCGAAGCATATTTGGCGTTCACCTTAAGAATGCGGTCTGCTGAAGACTGAGAGCGAGCGACTCCTCGAACCAGAGTACCCTCGGACAGAAATTGCTCCAGAACATGAGCACCAACAAAACTGGAAGCTCCAGTGATCAAAACAGGTCCTTTTGACATATTTGGATGGCTATTTTCTGATTGCAGGTGCAGAATAGAGATGATATGGGTTGAGCGAGTGAGCAAAAAGCGCCGTCTATGTTGCTGTTTTTGTTCTTCTTTACATTGAAGAGTCAATGATTGAAAGGCGAATGAGCTTCAGTCAATTTGGTCATAGAGTATCTATATATGTATGTCAATTCTAGAGGGCGTTTTAATGGGCATTCTGGAAGCCAGTTGAGTGGTAGCGCCGAACCTATTCCCGCTACCATCTTTCTATTCTCCCACTTGTTCCCGGAGTTTAATACGGAGATACTATCAATCATCAATATTTACATAACATCAAAGTTCAATAACGAGACCCCGCCGTCTTTCACGAGAAAGCTGATTGTGGACCACCTTAAGAAATGCTCCGAAAGTTGCTATCGGCGTTTGTTAAGGCAAGTGGGCCTCAGATCGGATTTAGTTCAGATCGCCATCATTTCAGTCCCTCGGCTAAAGACAATGGCAACTTCCGCATCCTGGTTTCAGACAAATTGAATCTGCACGTAGAGTTGCAAGAGGAAGGCCTTTCAAGCTGATCACTTATCCTTACTTGATTTGTAATAGCGAGAGTATCTTTGAATGTCATCATCGCGCAATGCAAGCTTGGATGGTCGCATATTTGAAGTTGTCCAAGTGTATTGGTAGAGAGGCCAGAAAGATCGCATCTTGAAGACACAGAGAGCTTTGCTACTGCTTTGTAATTATGGAGTTGTTTCTCCCAGCATTTCCTGTACACAGGGAAAGTCCGCAGGGAGTTCATTGCCGGTATCGTGCGCAATCTTCTTCGCAAACTCAACAATATCGCGAAGAGTCTCTTTCTCGCCGCCGTGTCTTGAATATCCGTCTGCATACCATGAAGCTTGGAGTGGACAATTCATTGCGACTAGTACCGTCAATAGGAGTGCCATTGTTGCAAGCCCATCGTGCACAGAGTAATCTGACAACAACTTCTCGATTGAGAGATTCAGTGTAATATGTGCTTGGATGTTTTAGCCTCAGTTACCATTTTTATTTAGAAAGCGCATGCACTTACCCACATCAGGTGCATATAGGGCAATTTCCTTGTAGCGATTGACCCAGTCATGGTGTGTTAGTGTTGCGTACTGCCAGCCTCTTGCCGCGGTATCGGCTTCCCAGTCTGACTTTTTTAAATGGATAAGATTACTCTTTTCGACCAAAGGCATCATTGAGTAGAGCGCGTTCAAAGTCTTTGGCAGTCCAACAACTATGAGCATTTCTGAGAGCGCATCCGCATAGCGCCGCCACAATAATGGTCGAGATTCAGTAGGCGTAGTCTCTAGGGCTCTTTCATATAGATATGCCGCGTACTGCCCTTCGTTAATAGACACAAGTCCTACAAGCTTGTTTTATTTAGCCCAAGTCGAAGAAAGCAAGTCTAGAGTTGTCGTACGGCAAGAGAGTCCCATGGCGCGTTCTGATTGCCCTGTTTCTGCCTATCAAAGGCTTCATCTATAAGGGCCTCGATTTCTTTCTGGTTCGTCATATTCACTAAAATGTTGTATACAACAAAACAAGGAAATAAAAAAGAGATTGTAAAAGCGATGAGGAGGAGCCTTTATCATTGAAAACGCCTCTCAGTTGTTAAATCCTTTCTACTGAAGAACAAACTGAGTCAGCACTAGATTGAAGTATATTCTAACATGTTAATGAGACTCAAGACATTCGTGTTTTATTGAGTTCTCCAGGGAATTAAAATGATGTAAAAGATGCGTATACAAAGAGTTACTTATCATAAAGCGTGTTATCAATATCTTGTGATAACTATTCATGGTCATGCAGTCTTTGCTATAAACTTACTACATAAAAAGTTTCGCAATATTTACGATTGCATTTTTCAAGCCAACTTTCAAGCCAAATTTCAAGCCACAGACATACCGTTGGGAATTAAGTGTTAATCAAGAGGTAAGATGATTGGCATTGGGTCGGTGATTGCTTGCTATAAGTGGTACGCTGAGCCCAATGCTTCCGGCGCTTGTATCGGGCCGAGTGAAGTCCAACAGCGATTTTCATCGCGACGTACGAGTCTATCGCTGTTGTATCTACGTTATATTAAAAGCTTAATAGCCCAAGAGTGCGAAGGGCCTAAGAGGTGAGAGTATTGCCAATGAAATGTACACCTACCTTAGCACACCAAGCGACACATGAGATAAATTGACGACGGATAACGAAATATCTCCCACTATCTCGATAGCATTTGAGTCCAAGTACGCTATCTCCTCAGATGTTGGCGTTTTACTGCTTATCTTACATGTTGCGGCTCATTGCACCCATTGTAGCCCCGCATGGCGGTATTGTCAGAGATGCAGGATCAAAAGGTAATTTAAAAAGGCTTGAGCGCATAACGAAAACGATGAATGAACTTTCTCGTTTAGGTAATCTTATCACCTGCCTTTCTACCAGTGTTAGAAGTTATGTAATAAACAGTCGGTATATACCTTGGCAAGTACGAACCATTTGATCTACCGCATATTGATTTGATAAGCCAATGAACCATAAACCTTGTGTTCAAATGTGAGTACATTCTACATTGCCTTGCTATGCCTGACTATTCTTATGCTGAACACAATTTTACCAAGCACAACAGAGTCTAAATACACTGTTCTATAAATTTGAGAATGGCAATCACTTTTTCATCGTCAAATCTTCGCCCAACCATTTGTAAACCGACCGGCATATCGTGGAATAGCTCAGGGCGATCTGTGATTATCAGCTTTCAGCCCACGCTTGGCAGTCCTATGAGACATGGCGCATTGAGATTAAACTCACATAGTTTCCAAATTTCTTTGTCCAAGTCACTCATGAAACGCTTTCTATTCTCCTTCACATCTACCGCTTTGTCAACTTTACCGACGGGAAAAGCAAGTGCCGGATAGTCGAGCAAGTTCCACACCGCGGTGTATGTCCAGTATTTGGCTGTGTTATGGCTCGTAGCCACCCCAGGCGCTACGGGACAGATGATAGCATCCACAATGTTTTCCCAAGCGCCCGAAGCCTTATTGAAAACTCCAGTCCTGTTCCAGTGCTGCGAATATTCCAGCCGGAATTCTTCTCGTTCCTCTAGCCAGTATTCTAGCTCATCTCGGCTCAGCTTCTTAACCCCTGGGTTGTCTTTGATGATCCACTCGGTTAACGGTAGCAACGGTTCACCAGATTCAGCCATAACGGCTAGATCAGCTTCACCTCCATCGGTAAAATAAAGGCTCGATGCAATGGCCCACGCCTCGTCATGCTTATATGGCGGAAGGTTGACCACTTCTACATGTGGTATATCGCTCACTTTATTTACAAACTCTTTCAGCGCCCTCATTATTGGCGGGTGTGGCTTGACGACTTCATCGTGCCACAGAATTCCTAGACGTAGTGGCTTTTCTCTGCTTGGGGCAATACCGACCGCCCTCCAAGACAGTGGTATTATTGCTGGCTCGAGGCGCCACGGCTCTGCAGCCGCCATGACTCTCATAAACATCTCTAGGCCTTCCAGGTTGACGCTCATTGGACCCAAAACAGTGACAATTGGATCAGCTCCTGGCGGAGTGCTACTCCAGCCAGTAGTTGGTACCCGAAATGCAGTTGGCTTCAGTCCATAAATCCCACAAGCAGCGGCCGGAACGCGAATTGACCCGCCTACATCACTGCCGACGCCTAATACGGAGCCGCGCAATGCAATCAGCGCAGCTTCTCCTCCTGACGAGCCCCCTGAAGACACGAGAACGTTAGAATAAGGGTTCGTGGTGACTCCATAGAGATTCGACGCGCACTCGAGCTGCATCATGCTCTGCGGCTCCGTTGTTCGAGCATGGACAATGGCTCCGGCTCGTGTAAGAATTTGGACCACCAGAGCATCGGCATCAGGGCGTGGGTGTGAATGGAATGGAGCACAGTAGCCAGAAGAAAGAGTTCGATTTGCAATGCCGATGTGAGATTTGATACTCACTGGCAACCCGTGAAGCGGCCCAAGAGGAGCAGGATTGTTTAGGAGGTCAGTATCGAGCTCAATAGCTTTAGAGGTGGCTCGTTCAGGGAGAAGTTCGGTGAGGCAGTTTGTCTACAATAGAATCAGTATTTGGTGATGTGATTAAGGATCGGAAAAGGACAAATAACTTACAAGATTCTGAGCAATGGCGGCTCTCTCCAGAAAGGCCTGAACTACCTCTTGGGCGGAGATTTTGCGTTCAGATGCCAAGCTGATAATCTCTTGAGGCGCTAAGGATGTTATTCTAGCACTGCTAGCAGATAAAATTTTATCAGGGATATCGGTAACGTTTCTTGAAAGCTGAGCTGGCATTTGGATGTTCACTCCAACTTTGGCAAGTGTTTCGTCACGGAGTGCCTGCGCTTCCTGGGCGATTTGTTTCCACATTTTGTTAGAGCGTTTTATTACTCTTCCGGTAGCCTAAAAACAGCAAAACAAGTTATGAGAATAATATAGAATACTGAATGCGATGTGTGCTTTCTCAATCTCCTTTCTCAGCAATTTGATTCAAGCATAAATAGCGTCAGCAGCTTAGCTAGGCAGCAATGATTGCTGACATAACTCACACAACTGCGCCTCCCCTTAGGAGCCAGCGTGTAAGAGTGTGATGGATTTGAAGTTCATGAATAAAATTTGTACAGACTCGAGTATCATACCTGGCTATACAATAAAAAGGGTGTGATATGCATAGAGTGTATGGCATGGAGTAGATCTCAGCGGAGCCTACACGTAGCCACTTCTTTAACATAGCCTGGTTGACTGGCACTCGATAGACATTTTGCTGAACATCACAAACTGCTTTATTAAGAAGAAAAGAAGAAGCAGATGATAAACTCTTGATTTAAGTGTCAATTACGCAATGTCTAACAAAAGAAAGCACGGAAAGCATGATATGCCAATTATTGTCTCAACTCGAGTGCATCCAATAATGCTGCATCTTTAATCTCCAATTCGACTAACTATCTTCATTCTCATCCCCACCACTAGTGGTATTGTTATTATTTGAAGAGGAGTTGTTATCGCCGGGCTTCTTAGAGTCCTCGCTATCATCACCCTTAATTTGCATATACTGGCCTGGGTAATACTTGGAAATCCACATTTCCGCCAGCATATCCTTAGTGATTGGCTTCAGATAGTAGTTGATGGGAACGCCACCGGTGAGACTGGCAGCTTTTGCGATGTAATCGTCGAGTGCGTCCATCATGGAGTTGATGTCGAGGATTTTATTGTTCTCCTTGTCGATATCTCCAAGTGCTGACAATGCGGCCTTCACCTTCCCGCCTTGCATAGCAACCATCTCTCCTCCTGTTCTCGCAGCCGCTGCAGCGCTGTCGACAGTTGCCTGATCTGCGACTGTGGCGTTTTGAATCTCCTGGATTTGTTGCATAGACGACTGTGGATCAAAGTTTGCAAACTGTTTGACTCCCAGTTGTATTTCGTTGGATTTCAAAGTTGGAATCAGGCCCATGCAGGTCATGGTGACGTGCGACTGAACATTCTGTGTGCTGAGCAGATTCTTGACGTCGTTGGAAAAGCTCGCATCGACGCCAAAGCCTCCTTGCATTTTGTTAAAGAACGCGCCCACTTCCAACTGCACCTGAGCCTTTGAAGCGATACTTTTCAATTTCTCGCTAGCCATAGTCGAGCTTGATCTCAGGATATGAACCATTCCGACAAAGCTGGATCCATACGTTACACCTGAGATGATAGTCATTGAGGGCTTACCTTTGCCGTCAACGCCTTCCGGCGACTCAATCTCTTCGGCGAGCTGCAGCATTGCCGCGGGACTTGTTGGATTGATTCGATCCTTTTGATCCGGATGCATCTGATTCCAAACCTTGATTGCTTTATCTACGTTCATTATGAATGGAGCCAAGACTGTGGCATTCTTGTGCGTGCAGGTGGCAGCTATAACAAGAGTGCCTTCGATGTCGTGTTTTTCTCTTTGGCTACTAACTTGACTCTTCACATTGGCGGCGAACTCAGCCGTGCGTTTCGCTCCGAGTTTCTCCATCTTTGCTGTCGCAAATGAAGCGATATCGTCCGCCGAAGATTGAGACTTTTGATCATTTGTCTCTGTAGAAAAGTATTGGACGTCCAGGTTTATAGAATCGGCAGCAAGAGGGAATGTCTTATATCCCGTTCTGTTATAATCCACCGGGCTCTCCCATTGCACATGAACTTGCGGAATCTTGGCGCGGACTTTTGCAATATTTTGTTCAGATTCGATTTTTGCCTTGGCATAGTCAACAGCGGCTAAAGCAACATCTTTATTAAAAGCTTCGATTTCTTGTTGAAGTGGTTTAAGGGCATCTTCGCCGAGTTTTAGACCAGTAAGCTCTATGAGTGTCATATCAAGGCTTCGCTTCGATGCCAAGAGCCCGTTGTATTTGTCTTGAGCCGCATCGGCAGGCGCTTCGTATTCAGCAATATCTTCGACATTTTGGAGGGCTTCCTTGTTGACAATCTGGCCCATCACAAGACTGGGATCATATGGAATGGAAGAAGGCATTGTTAATTGATTGCAGAAGACACCGCAGGTCAGGCGCAAAATTAACAATAATTATCGGATTGCTTGAGATCAGATTGTCCGGATTTGCACTGCTTGATTTTGAGTGCCAGAACCATCTGAAAGGGCTGTAAGCAACTATAAATAATTGTTTGCGTGTATTATCGCAAGCATTCAATGGTTGGCCTGTGACTCTCTAGATTCCGTGACAGATTCGTTCCGGGCCAAGCTGATAGACCACTAACGAGGCCTAATTTACCATGTTCAGCTCCGATTTGACGCGGATTTGGGTGGACTTTAGTGAACGGGACAACTGCACGGCTACCTGTAAGCTGAGCGTTTCAATTTCAGCAAGCAAAATTCTGCGGAGACTCCCACGCTCCTCTGTCGTTGTAGAGAACAAATGGAAAGCACGAAAGACAGCATGAAGAAAGAAAACTCTTTTTTTTTTTTTTTCATCCCAAACAATTATAATATTGATACCTCGTATCGTGGGATTTAAGCCTCGAGTCTACCATGCTGGCTGGCTTGATTTTGTAGCGCGTGAAGACTACCTATTGAGGTGTAAGCACAAGTACCTAATCAACCAATGCTGCAATCTAATACGGCTGCGCACAATTAGAATGAATCAACATGTAGTAATTGCGGAGCTCACACAAAAGCTGACTGGACAAGAGTGGCTTTGAAGCAACAGCTGACAGCTGAATTGTAGAAGAGCCGTAAGACTGTCGAGACAAGCAAAACGTTCGCCACAGCACCTCGCTTAGCGCTGTGGCTTGGTATGTATAGTCTGTCAACGAAATGCAATGCACGTGAGATAGAAAGAGATGATCAGAACTAATCTCATACAGCTGAAAGCTGAAGGCATCTTCGCTGGCCAAACACATTTTTTCTCCCTTCAGCTAGTATATAACTATGTTGTATTTTACGATCATTATAAATATTGATTATATGTACCTGTAGCGCTATGATCGTATAGAAGTACCTAGACGTAGCTATTTTGTGGCTTCACTTAAGATGACCAGCTCGAATCTACAATGAATGAAGATTTTGGATATGACGAATATTTTTATTACTTCACTGAAACGCTAACGTACGCGATTTGACCTTATTTAGTCAAACAGTACAGCTGAATTATTAGTTAAAAGATGTCTGAATCTTTTGTTGCTTGTCAGTGAACAAACCCAAATATGCACATAAAGTAATACATTTGAGATTAGTTGCATGATGCTATCTGTCGTATCGATATCCACAAAGTAGTATTAAACAGGCTGCTGGGTTAACATGCCTTATGCACAGCTTTACTATAGCACATAAATTTCTACATCAGAACGCCGATAATCCTTCCATTTTTTCTTTCACAATATACCTACAGACTCAGTCTCGTGGAATATCTTAGGGATTCTCCACCTTCGGGAGCCAATATTGGTGAGAAAATGTTGGTGTCCAGAAGCGTTCCCACATGAAGCCGAGCTCGGGGTTTGTAACATTGGCTTCAACAAATCGTTGCAAGGCACGTTCGTATACTTCTCGTGGGCGACTCTTAATTGTATCTCGGCGAACAGCAAAAATACCGCCATGTGCAGCTCGAATAGCGGGTGGATGCTCCTCTTCTAACACAAATTTCCATAGCTCTGCCGGTGTATACGGTGCGAAGACAAGAGATTTTAACTCGCTTGCTGTCATCCAAATGCTTTCTTTGGGATCAGTCCAATTGATCTTGGCCCAATCATCCACGTCGTGGAAAAGAGTTGGATCGAAAGGATTGACTTCGCCGGGATGGACTTGAAGCGCTACTTCCACCATCTTGCTCGTAGTGTTGACGACAGATCCAATTAGATCAAACGGAGCTGCTTGAGAGAAGACCATATAATCTTCCAAGGTATCCCAGTTGTTCACAATGTGGTACAAGTGCGTGTCTCCCTCTCGACCGATGTTGGGTAGCTCAACATAGGAGCGAAAAGCGTCGTGGTCAACAGTGTCGTTAGACTGTGGGATATGACCCTTGTCATAAACATATGTATAGTTGGCTACCGGGAGCCATGGTACGAGGTCTTCTTGAAATCGAGCCACAACAACACCTAAGCTCGTGGTTGGTACAGGCCACTGAGGCATCGTTGTCACTGATAGAAACGGACTCATCGTAGCGGTATGTAAAAGATTTACAAATAAATGAATGAATCTGTAGAAAAAAGTTGATTGAGGGGGTAGGTTTGGACAGAGAAGGCGAACTTTATTAGATTCTTATCTAACACAGTCAGCACAGGAGAACCTTGAATAGGAGAGAAACTTGAATCCACTGAACGGTCAGCGCTAATAGTAGTTCCCCCACCTGTCAGGATATTTACTTGAGCCCCTAAAAAAGCACGAAGATTCATTAACAAGAACTACAGGAGTTCAATATTGTAGAATGCTAGGTACTTGCAGATGATTGATTACTGAACTTTTCTATCCCGGCGTTGTCTATATGATTTCTCAAAATTACAACAAATATCCCTGTTCCACATCATCACATACGCCCACGAGTAGAAGCTCAAGTACTTAAATTTGACAATACATTCGAAAACAATTAGCTATATTGTTTAAAATAAATAGTAAACTCCTAAGTACATTAAAATAATTTCACCAAGGGATCTTACTTTGCTTCATTGAATATACTCGAATGAAAATATACCAAAGAGAAAAGGCTTGATATACAGCTGTCACATCGCCACTGGCCATTGCAGTTAACATAACACTGTTAGGAGTTAAAGACGTTTCAATAGATATAGTTATAGATAGAACAGAAATGTTAGGAAACCCGCATCAAGAGACATTTCTGGCCAGTTAGTACCTGTATTCCTTGACAGAATTGCCTCTTTCACAATGATTAGTATTGTGTCAGAACTCAACATTAAACAGCCGCTAAAGAAAATGTATCCCAGTGATATTGCATTTCCACTTTACAATCGGATTTATAGATCATTCTTGCGCTTATTAAAAGAGAATTAGAGGTCGGAACGATATTCCCTGAATGATATAACATTTATAGCCGGATTACTTTGACATGGATGCAACAAATATCCGCTGACATCATCTCTACCATGCGTTTCTGGCAATTATATGTCGAATTATATGTCAAAATATATCTAAAATATTATTCGTAAAACTATATTGGCATAGAGCCAGGGCTATAGGTTTATGAGCTGCATTGGCACATATCGTCATCTTGATATCAGCAGGGCCACTTTTCGTAATCTCTATGGGAGTCACCATTCCCGGCCACATCTCATTGCATTCCTCCATCAGGAATACTCTATACAAAGGAAACTTCATAGCCATCTCAATAGCAACAACTGTAGCTCTACCTATCTCAACTTCCCCTGCGATGTGACAATTTTGACGATGAGATCTCAGCCTCCTAATATATATCTACCTTGAGCTATGTGCTATTTTTAGAAACTCTGTTACCTTCAATCTTTATAACTTCTCTCACATATGCCTATTGCCGCTTATTCCACGTTGGAATCACAAAAAGTGTCAACCCGACATAAGCCGAAGCTGCAATATTTTGAAGAAAAAATGTGAAGACACCGGCAAGGCTCCAGTGGCAATCAGTCGTCTCTGCAAGACTTCAAGACCTGTCTCTCGTTGTAACGTATTTCCAAGTCCCGTTAGTCTTTGCACCGGTTGTTCCACAGTACCGATTCAAAACGACATGCAGCCGGCCTTCAATTCCGGGGCCTTAACACACATCGTAGACTATAAACTCCATTTCTCCACAAACTTATCTCCGCAAGTGTCAACACCAGATCTTTAGTGCATCGCAAACGCCGAAATGGCGGCCCCGCGCTCCACTATCCGCTCGCGTCCGCTCTCATCCGCTCTGGCGAGATCCGCTAAGACGGGCCATCGCGGAGAAGAACAGACAAACAGACAAATAGCTTCATGAAAAGAACATGTTTCGAAGGAAAAGTGGCAAAGGAGGCCTTTTTCTCAAGTGAGTCATACCGAGATCAGGAAGTCGAGATGATCCAGCGATTGCGAGACCCAGACTGCCCAGAGTGGCTTGATCGCTAAAGTATAAAGATGAAGCTTCCTGCTCTCTTGAGGTGATAAATCGACTCCTCTCTTCAACGAATAGTTTAATACCACAGTCAAGGATACACCAAAATTCCATCAACCATACATACAATTCAGCAAAATGGCTCCTCAAACTTGGCTCGTTACAGGCGCCTCATCCGGCCTTGGCCTCCATCTCGCCATTGTCGCTGCAAAGCAAGGCAACAAGGTCGTTGCCACAACGCGCTCGCCAAAGAAAGTCCAGCAAACTCAAGACAAGAACATCAGCTTCGTTTACCTTGACCAGAATGAGCCTCTGGACAAGATCAAGCAAGATATGAACACCATTATTTCTTCACATGGCCCAATCGATGTTGTCGTCAACTGTGCGGCTTACGTCCAAATGGGAGTTCTGGAAGATCTCTCGCCTGAAGACACACATCAACAATTCCAGACGAATGTTTTTGGAGCACTTAATGTATACCGCGCCATTCTTCCCCACATGAGGAGCAGAAAATCCGGAACTCTGGTAACCATCGGGTCAATGGCCGCGTGGTTTGCCCATCCCGCCGCCAGTGTATACAACGCCTCCAAGGCAGCTCTGCGGTTGCTTAGTTTTGGGCTTGCCGCTGAAGTTAAGCCACTTGGTATCAAACACATGCTGGTTGAGCCCGGCCGTTTCCGCACAGAGCTGTTGAAGCAGAATGGAGATTTCAGATCAATCAGCGGGAGCAACGGCATCGCTGATTACCGAGAGATAAGCGAAGAAAACCGGCGCGTCATTGCTTTCGAAGCCGACAAGCAGCGAGGAGACCCCGTCAAGGGTGCTCAGGTCATCTATGACGTGGTTACGTCCAGTGGCATGGCCAAGGGCAAAGAAATGCCTTCGTTCTTGCCTTTGGGTGTTGATGCCATCGAGGACATCACTGCAGCCGCCCAGGCTGCGATTGATGTGTGTCAGGAGTGGAAAGAGATTGCTAGCTCCACGGATTTGGATTCGTAGAGAGAATGTGGAATGGTATGGAAGCGAACATAGGATAGAAAGTTCTTCAGGTGAATATACCGAGATGTTGCCTATGTACTTATATTGTCAAGATCCATTCATTCATATCGCTGTGCGTCTGCACTTTCATTTCCGTGCCGTTGCTATTCCCTGAGAGGCTGTTTTCTAACTTAAAAAGAGCAACCGACTATGTTTTATGCTTATATCGAACCATAAAAGTCCCAGCAGTGCTTTAATACAGCGCTCCTAGAGGTAAAGCCCATCGGGTGCCAATTCAAACACTGGCTCCAGCCACTAATCAGACCAAAAGGTCCAGCAATATTCTCAATAGAGCGCTAGAATAACAAATCATTCTTGTCTACTCTTAGTTTATTCGCCGATTAAATCGCCTGTTAGTTCTGCTTCACTTTGACCTCCTAAGTGCTGGCAAATCGCTTCGCACTAATACTACCCGGTTGGATATATCGTGACAGGAACAGCGACTCGATGTCTCGAGCAGCCTTCCTTACAGATTCTGTATGAAGTAAGGCTACATGAAAGTAATGACTGTCAATTTTGAATTCATGCCCGACATGCTTTGTAAGCTCCGACGAGCACGGAGGCTCAATGACTAGAACGAATTGTCGTACTAAATCACCCCGCATATCAAAGTCACTTCTCCGCGCAATAAGCCCAACATCATCAACCCTCTACCTCGCTGTATTTTCGGCTCTGTTTACCTCTCTATAGGCATTCGATATGGCCCCAGACGGAAAGTTGTCGCTTCGCAATGCCCGCCCATATGTGTTTTCTTGCCCTGCTGCAACCACGGCTCTAGTAATAATTGATATGCAGCGAGACTTTCTAGACCCAGATGGCTTCGGGTCTGCTGTCTGCGCAAATCCTGCTGCCTTTTCATCTGTTCGCAAGATTGTGCCCAATGTCCAGAAAGCACTCGAAACCGCCCGATCTATTGGCATGCATGTTATTTTCACCAGAGAAGGCCATCTTCCAAATCTCTCCGATCTTCCCGCTGCGAAAAAGTTGAGGCAAACAAGCGCACCAAACAGCAGCAAATCACTGGGCATAGGCGATGAGGGCCCTATGGGGAAGCTGCTTATAAGAGGCGAGAAAGGTCATGATATTATCGATAAACTGAAGCCACATCCTGGAGAGCCAATTATAGACAAACCTGGGAAAGGGAGTTTTTGGGGCACTGAATTCCATCGATTGTTGTTGGCCAGGGGCATTACACATTTGATTCTTGCTGGAGTCACGACTGAGTAAGTTGATGTAGATCATACTGGCTGCATATGTGACTAATTATGTGTGCAGATGTTGCGTAACGAGTACCCTAAGAGAGGGTAACGACAGAGGCTATGAATGCTGCGTTCTATCAGACTGTACAGCAGGATTCGATGAAAGTATGGCAGCCATGTCTTTGGATACTGTTTGCTGTCAAACCGGCCTTTTTGGATACGTTGGCCATAGCTCAGAGTTTGCTACAGAAGCAGAGCAACTCTGCCGGCATATTCCGTCCTCAGCCGATTATGATCTCAACTCTCCAATGCTTCCTTCTATCGATCAGCTCAAGTGCCTCTACAAAGTTGGCCGTACCACGCCGGAAGCCGTTATAAACTCTGTGTTTGATCGCATAGCAAAGTATGAGGATGCCAATCCCGCCGTTTGGATCTCTAGGCAGTCTCAAGAGGATGTATTAGAGGCTGCTAGAAGATTATCTGCAACATATGCTGGAAAGCCTCTCCCACCTCTTTTTGGCATCCCGTTTGCCATAAAAGACAACATTGATGTTGAAGGGTTAGTTACCACTGCAGCATGCGAAAGCTATGCGTATACGGCTACTTCTACAGCTCCGTCAATCCAACATCTACTCGACGCGGGGGCGCTCTATATAGGAAAATTGAACCTTGAACAGCTTGCGACTGGCTTAGTGGGATGTCGCTCGCCGTATGGTGCTCTTCACTGCTTCCACAGCAAAGATCATGTCCCCGGTGGCTCATCCTCTGGATCCGCAGTCGCCGTCGCTGCTGGACTTGTTTCCTTTGCCATTGGAACTGATACAGCCGGGAGCGTGCGTGCCCCCGCTGCCTTTAACGGCGTTGTTGGCTTCAAGCCCACCAAAGGCACAATCTCCGCCAGAGGTGCGGTGCCTGCGTGCCAAAGTCTCGATACAGTTGGCGTTTTGGCACCTTCTGTAGCCGATGCAAGACAGGTTTGGTATGTGCTTGATCAGCACGACTCTCTAGATCCATATGCCAAACCACCGACAAGTCTGCCGACGTGGGCGGTAGATTTCCGAGGACCAAAAGAAGGGGGCTTTACTTTTGGCGTACCTCCAGGCTCTCTTTTACAGCTGTGTTCAAAGGGATACCAAGAGCTGTTTAGAAAAGCCGTTGATACGCTGCAGTCGATTGGAGGAGCGCTCGTTGAGATTGACTACACGCCATTTGCGACAGCGGGCGACCTCATTTACGGTGCATCCCTTATTCACGAACGCCTCGCTTCCATCGGCTACGAGTTTCTCTCAGAGAAGATTAACACACTTCATCCGACGACGAAATTAGTCATCCAGAAGGTGCTGTCGTCGGATTTACAAGGTTGGGAGGTATACAGAGACCAGGCCATACAAATGGAATGCATTGCCAGAGCACGCCAAGTCTTCAACAAGTTCGAAGGCGGTATCGACGTTTTAGTCGTGCCAACCGTGCCATGGCATCCGACTATACAAGAAATAGAAGAAAGCCCGCTGATTCCGAATTCCAAGATTGGCACCTTTACACATCCAGGAAATGTCGTTGATTTATGCGGAGTCAGCGTCAATGCCGGATGGGCCGAGGATAATGGAGTTTGGCTACCATTTGGCATCACATTCCAGGGCGGCAGCGGATATGATGGCAAAGTGCTGGACATTGCAGCAGTTTTTGAAAAGTATTCGGCAGAAAAGCAAATTCCGGTTCAATAGCATAGGCCTACAGCATCAGATGCCTGTAGTCAGCATTATCCGTTATGCTCATAAGAATGAACTATTCATAGGTCTTATAGATGCAGAGGCGGCGAGATACATGCACAACACGTCTTGGCGCTACAATAGACAAAGGATATAAACTGAGCTGATGAGATTTATTCTCTGACTCGACGCATTCACTGCCGATATCAAAGCCGGCCCTCTGTCTACTGTTTCCCCCGCTAAAGCTTCCGAAGCCCACTGCCGATGCGGGGATCTGCTAAGCCCAGGAGAAATGACTTGTATAAGTCCGATACTAGAATGATGGCCGCTGCGAACTATATAATCTCAAAAGATGATTTTGTTCTAATCAAAACCTACAATCACCTCCAATCCAGCTGTATCACGCTTAATCTCGAAGCTTGTTATATAACGCTGTCAAGATGACGCTGATTCCCACGTTGCAGACCGCAGCCGTCATTCAAGACCCAGGTCCAAACGGAACAGTGCGAATTGACAATTTATATCCGGTCGAAACACCAGGCAAGAATCAAGTTCTTGTCAAATTGGCTTACAGCGGCGTCTGGTAGGTCTTTAGTTCTTTCCTTTCGCAACAAACATCTTACCCAGCATCTCTAGCGGATCAGAAGTTCGGGCACTGCTTGGATGGAGTAATTACAAGCCGGTCGTTGGCCACGAAGGCGTTGGTATTGTCGTGAAAATAGGCGACAATGTCTCAGCGTCAGTGCTTGGACAGCGAGTGGGCGTGAAATGGCTTCACAGTGCCTGCGGCCAATGCTCAGAGTGCCAACGCGGATCTTCAAATCATTGCATGAAGCCAGCCTTTACAGGTGTTCATGCTCAGGGAACTCTGCAGCAATACGTCGTTGCAGACTCACGATACTTGACGGCTATCCCTGATGGCGTGGCAGACGAGGTGGCTTCTCCTCTGCTATGCGGCGGCTTAACAATGATGGGCGGAATTGCAAAACTCGACGCAAATATTCCAAAGGATGGATGGGTCGTGGTATCAGGTTCGGGTGGCGGGTTGGGACATGTCGGAGTCCAGATAGCCAGCAGATTGCGGAAATTCCGAGTCATCGCAGTCGATACCGGGCCATCCAAACGCGAGCTCAGTCTCCAATGCGGTGCCCATGAATTCATCGACTTCGCTACCGAAGACGTTGAGCAGAGAGTTGGAGAGATTACCGGAGAAGGCGCTCACGCTTGTCTCATTGTATCTGGATCAGAAGCTGCATTTGAGCTTGCGCCAAAGCTGGTTCGGAACAATGGGTTACTGGCAATAATAGGCTTGCCTGCTACCACCTTTAACTTTCCCCTGGCAGCCAGTTTATTTGCCGCAAGAGGTACATTTTCTTCTGAGATCCAAATCATCTTTTACAAAATATATGGCTAATTGTGCCTTAGCACTCACCGTCACAGGCGTGATGGTAGGGACCGAGCAGCAGATGGAGGAGCTTCTCAAACATGCCACTGCGGGAGTGATTCGTCCAGCGGTCAAAGTAGAGGAATTCACAGAAATCCCAGGTATTTTCGAGAAACTGAAGCATGGCCAGGTCACAGGGCGCATTGTGGTGAGGATTCCTCAGTGATGTTAGATGGAGATTGCGAAAGTGGCGTTTCTGGGTGAACAAGATTTGGGTATGGCAATGCAATTAAACACTCATGTTCAGTTACGCAAAGTACACAATATCAATTATATAAAAAATAGACTACACGCTGCCTAATTCACTATTTCGCAACTGCTGCGTCTTGAGCCTCACAACACCGACTCGCCCATCTCCACCAAAATTCCACTTGTTTTGTAGATCACCATCCGTACTCCTGTCTCTCACGTGATGCCCTCCTGGCTCTGACGTGGGTTCATTTGCGAACATTCCTTTTCTTCTCCATCACTCAGAACAATTGCTACACGCACATCCTCGACAAGAGTTGGGTGGACAAATTGATGCAATTGTGGCCCAAGATGCCGTCTCCAATGATGACAGCGACGCTGCAGGCGGCCTTTCTTTCGACCGTCTCCAATTTCTGTGCTCAGTTCATTGAGGCGTACTGGAATAATGTAAGACTAATTGCCGCAATCAATCTCATTGGATATGTTTCAAATGTCCCTTTATAACTTGTACCGTTCGCAGCGTAACTTTTATTTGGACTTTATCCAACTCGCCCGGTTCATCGCATACACTCTCATCACTGCTCCGCCAAACTACATATGGCAACAATTCCTTGAAAAGGCTCTACCTGCCTATCCGCCCACGCATCGGCAGCACAATCATGGCGATAAAGGCATTGAGCTCAGAGCCATGGAAGAATCGATTGGGGGGATTGAACCGCAAAGCGAAGCACCAGTGCAATCCAAATTTAGCATTCGCAACACACTGGCTAAATGGTTCATTGATTGCATCACTGCTGGAGCCATTATGAATACAGTGGCATTCCTGGTCGTCATGGGGATCTTAAAGGGCCAGCCTGCCATTCAGATAGCATCCAACATCAAAACTGTAAGTGTTTAACGCCTGGCTATTCAATGCTACAACTAACCAACTCAACAAGGAAACAATCCCTATCATCATTGCTGGGTACAAGATCTGGCCGGTTGCTTCAATTGTCAGCTTTAGTTTCATTCCCGTGCACCGCCGCATTGTTTTCCTGAGCTTTATTGGCCTGCTATGGGGAATCTACATGAGTTTAGTTGCGGCCCGAGTTTAATGTACCTAGGTGCTTCAAGTAATGCTTGCACCTGAATCAGATGCTGAGATCATATGGGATAAACAGTCACTCCAAGTATCTGGAGAATTCATTGTTATATATATGCCTGTAAAGGCTGACAAGCTATGTACATTGAACTGGTATTTTTCCTTGTCATATTGCGCCGTGGCACAAACGTCTCATCATTAATCGTTTAGCACTGCTGGGGCCTCCAGTTGGGGATGATGTATCCACCGTTGGGGTTCACGATATCAAACGTATCCTCGCCCCTCCAGGCGTGAAGGAACCAGCCGACATTCTGCTGCTTGAAGTAGGCGCAGTTCTGGTCAAACGTCTTCCAGTAGTTGGTGTACTGAGTGACGCCGAGGTCCTTGTGTCCGGGGTAGTGTTGGGTCGGGCCCCAAGCCCACTGGGTCTCGGTCACAAAGGTGGGCAGGCCGACGTTGGTCTTGACCCAGTTGATCTGCGACTGGATGTAGCTCCAAGCCTGCGACTCGGCGTTGTTGCCGTGGTAGAAGGGCATGGGATGGATGTGGGCAAAGTCCGAGTTGGCCTTGACGCCGGCGCCGATGGACGCGAGGCCCTGGCCGTTGCTGCCGCTCATGGTGCCGGGTCTGTCCCAGTCCTCGCTGATGCCGGCCAAGATGCCCTTTGCGTTGAGCGTGGCGCGGAACTTGCCGAGGTCGTTGACAAAGTTGCCCTGGTCCATGCCGTCGCCAACGGGCTCGGAGCCGAACTCTGCCCAGTGGACGACATACGGGGCAATTGCCGCGACCGAGGGGTCGTTGATGGCGTTGTAGATGGCCTGCTGGGACTGCTGCCAGACGTTCTAGATACTGATTGTCAGTACTTGTGTTGATGTACACGCAAGCATCCATAGTCAACTACTTACACCACCGCCAAAGTTGGTCCAGACCTGCACAATCAGGCCCATGTTGTTGTCGTAGGCAGCCTTGATGGCATTGATAAAGACGCTCGACTGCGTGCACGTGGGGTAGTACATGCGCACAATGCTCGCGCCAAAGTCCTTCTTCTGCTGGGCAAAGTCCTTCTTCATCTGAGCGTAGCCGTTGTCCGAGTCGGAGCAGGTGCTATCCTCGAGGGGGTATGAGAAGCCCATGAAGCCGTAAAAGTCGGACTGAGGGCACCACCAGTTGTTCAGAGCGGTGCTTGGGGCGGCATAGTTGCCGGGGAACGTAGCCGTGCCAAAGGGAAAGCAGTTTCCGGCGGCAGCAGGCGTAGGAGCCGCGAGAGCGGGAACGGCTGCCAAGGCGGCGAGCGGGAGCAGCTTGGAGAACATGGCTGCGGCTTTGTCTCTGTCTGTGACGAGATGGCGGAGTCTGGTATAAGAGGAGATGGAGTTGGCTGATGGCCTCTGCCGAGAGAAAAAAGCAGATGCCAAGCCGGACTATTAATACTTGACGAGATCTGGCGAGTCCCCTTACAACTCGCAACCACCAAGCACCGCCTGATCAGCCTTGTAAGCCGTCTTCATCACTTCAACTACGACTCTCCACACAAGGGCTCGTCGGCCCCTCGTTCTTCATGCTCGCCTCTCCACTCGCCTCCGTGCTCGTTGCAAGTTTCCTCCGTGGGTTGACGGCCATGTGCTTCGTATACGGATTCGCAGACGGGCCTCGTTCTCAGGAGGCTCAAAGCAGCAGCTGAATATAGCCCAAGGCCCTGGTCCCCCACATCCACAGCTTGCGAGCCGCCAGTTTAGACCCTGTTCCCCCAGTGACAGCAGCATTGGTGTGTGTGTTCCTGGGCGCCCATATGGACGGACAAATATTGCCCGCCAGACGAGGCGAGACTATTCGATCCGGCCTCTGCACGGCCAGCTGGGCCAAAAGGGCCGACTGCACACATTGGGCCAGCCAGCCAGCCTTGGCCGGTTGTTGCGGCATGGTGCCGACGGACAGGCCTCAAATCGACAAACGGTCCCATTGAGCGTGAATCGTCATATAGCACGCGTGTGGCCTATCCAGTTGTAGCAAGTGAAATGAACGGGGTTGGCAGTCCAAGATCTAGCTTCCTAGATGAGAATCGAGGAACCTCGGACCTGGCCGTTAAGCTCGGCCTAGCAGGGAAGTGACACGCGCTACTCTGGGGGGGTGCTGAATCGCGCTCTTGTCATGCATCTTCGTGTTGTGGCTTCTGGCCGTCTTCCATTGATTCTTTTTGGTCATAGTTGATCCATTCGAACGCTCAAGATCCACAATCCCTGTGTCAAGTGACTGCCGCTTTGATGAATCAGGGTGACTGAGAGCGTTAGACGAAAGCTTGATTACTCAACAGCAGTGGAAACGAAATAAGGAAAGGAAAGAGACTTAACATTAACGATAATTGCAGCACCTTATTCACTCCAACTTGTGCAGCTTATC
This sequence comes from Trichoderma sp. CBMAI-0020, assembly GCA_030708095.1. Taxonomy (NCBI): domain Eukaryota; kingdom Fungi; phylum Ascomycota; class Sordariomycetes; order Hypocreales; family Hypocreaceae; genus Trichoderma; species Trichoderma sp. CBMAI-0020. Next base: position 188,823 of record JAJNCI010000011.1, on the reverse strand, counting down.
CGCTGTAGGACGGCGCAGTCAGCACTCTCCTACCCCCCCTGGCTGCCGATCTTTCTGGCCTGAGCCGGTTGTAAACTTGGCAAAACGCCTTGCTAGCCCGTCCAAGTGAAAAGTTGTGCTGGGATCTAATTTTAAGGTTACATGCACTCCGCCGGTTCCTCCACGATGAGTCCGGATGAAGGATGCCAATACGAGTATTACTCATACAAAAAATGCAAGTAAGCATCATTAATACTTGATAGCATATATCCTTCGGGTATTCGGCTAATGCAGCTTCTCGAAAGACGGGTTATGAGCTGATCCTCAATAGGGGATGGGTTGCTTCTGATGGAAACAACAGCTCGCTTGGAAGAAGTTGCTTGGTTTTCAAAGACCCATTTCTGCTCGCTGGCCTATTCTCTTGTCGCCATGGATCGTAAGACAAAGAAAACATCTATTATAGGACCATCTGCATAAGCAACTCGAAGCGGTGTGATCCGTATAGTATACGAGCGCGGCATGCATCACATCATTGCCTTGTTAGATACGGCCGTGTCAGATTAAAGAGCCTTCCTGCGGCATCACATTCTGGGAGCCATTTTCCAAGCTCTTCTTCTTTCCGTGAGATTGGAAAAGGGGTAGTATACCATGTTTCAGCCTCGCGCGCTCGTGCCGGCTGTTCTAAAAATGGCCAGATCAAAAGGCACATTCTTGCTTGTTATCTAAGATGGCGCTTGTTCCTGATACTACCCTGCTGGCTTGGTAGTGGTACAAATCGGGTAACAAGATGTGTCTAGTAAGCCGAGTACAGGCAAAACAACAATATAGGTAGGTAATATCTGGAAGGAGGTATTGGTCAATAGTGCTTATACTAAGTTCATATTACGTTCTAGAAGATGGGTCTGTATATTTCGCACAACTCAATCCATGTTGGTGCTGCGGAACGGAGATTGACGCTACATGCCGTCAGCTAATCACAAATCATCTCCCCAACTGTGACCAATGTGATGTCAGGTATAGTATATATTATGGCGTGCGATATATACACATACATATACTTCAACTCAAGAACCCAACTCAATGTCTGATGAAGCTTACAGAAAACTCAGATCCATGCATCAACAGCGCAAGCCATCATCAGGTCATCAGTCGATGTATCAGTCACCGATAATCTGCGACGAACTAAGCTCAGCGTCTTCAGGATCCAGTCTCATTGCAGCCATAGCACGTGCAGCCAAACCAAACCCTAGAGTATGTAGTGTCAGTAGCGTAGGATCCCTATACTGCCTAGAGCTCAGTTGCCTTTACTAGCAGTTGCAGGGTCTAGATTCACACCATACCATGTCTCGGCGTAGACAACAGCCATTGTCAGATGCAGTATAGACAAAGATGGTTTTTGGTATGTGAGACTGACTAGGACTTCTATGTTGGTAAAAGAAAGGACCGTACAATACCCTAAGCTACGAATGAGTGATGAAGAGCCGCCGTTGCACGCTGAGAAAAGAACCAGAACGGCTGCTTAGGCCTGCTGCCAATATCACGGATTCTCATGACCAGCTCACCTTTTCATTCTAAGACGACTTGCCCATTCACGGCTCGCATTTACTGCAAGCCGAATAGAAGCGTTGTTTCTCCAAAACAAAACTTGTGCTCTCCTGCATTAGTGTAATCTCGCGCCTTGGATCGAGTACGTAACAAGGCTCATCTATTCACACAAGCTAAGAGATGATATATACAGTTGCTCTCTCGAAATGAACCCGCCCAATACTCTAATCTGATCATTTTTTCCCACATAGATGGCATTCAACATTGTTTTTTTTTTTTTTTTTCAATCTTGGCATTTAGCTGCTCTCAGCCTGCTTCAAAAGACCCTCGAGGTTGATGCTCTTGGGACGCTCAATGGGCAGACCCAGGGCGCGGTCCCAGATGAGCTGGGCAAGAGGACCCAGGCCACGAGAGACACCAAAGGTGGCAGTGTAGTACAGCGTCTCGTGGAAGCCATAGTGGTGGAAGAGCACGCCGGAGCTGCTGTCGACGTTGGGGTAGGGGTTCTTGGTCTTGCCGTGCTTCTTGAGCACCTCGGGAGCGATGCGGCTGTTCTTCTCAACCAGCTGGAAGACGGGGTCCTTGGCAATGGCGGGGCGAGAGGCGGCATAGTCCATGAGAGCCTCGAATCGGGGGTCGGGCTTGCGCAGGACGGCGTGGCCGTAGCCGGGCACGACCCGGCCGGAGTTGAGCGTGGACCAGAGGTAGTCGTGGACATCCTGCTCGGTGTAGTCGCCGGGGATGGCCTCCTTCATCTGGAGGATCCATCGAAGCACCTCCTGGGCAGCAAGACTAGGCATATTTAGCAAGTGATTGACAAGAAGGGGGGGGGGGGGGGGGGGAACAAGACTTACCCGTGAAGAGGACCGGCCAGACCCTGGAGACCAGCACTGTAAGAAAGGAAGGGGTCGCTGAGGGCGCTGCCAACCAGGTGAGTGGCGTGGGCAGAGACATTGCCACCCTCGTGGTCGCCGTGGAGGGCGAGGTACAGACGGAGCAGGTCCTGGAAGTCCTCGTTCTGCTTGCCGCCCTTGCCGAGCATGGCAGCAAAGTTGTAGGACCAGTCCTGCTCCAGGTCGACCTCGGCGGGGAGAGCGCCGCCGCCCTTGTAGGAGTTCTGGTAGATCTTGGCGGCAATGGTGGGCAGCTTGGCGAGCAGCGAGATGCAGTCGTCAAAGGTGGGCTCCCAGTAGTCGGCCTTGTTGAGGCCCTGCTCGTAGGCCTTTGCAAACTTGGACTCGTAGTTGAGGGCCGAGACGGCAATGGCGAACTGGGTCATGGGGTGCAGGTCCTTGGGGAAGTCGTCGAGCATCTTGGCGACAAAGGCCGGGAGCTGGGCCTTGGACGCCAGCTCGCGCGACAACTGGCGCACCTGGCCGACCGAGGGCACCTGGCCGGTCAGCAGCAGCCAGAACATGGACTCGGGCAGCATCTCGGTGCCCGTCTTGCCCTTGGGCAGCTCCTTCTGGCAGTCCTTGATGGTGCGGCCGTGGAAGCGGATGCCCTCGTTGGCGTCGAGCACGGAGCCCTCCCAGACCATGGCCTTGAGCCCGCGCATGCCGCCGAGCGTGTTCTCGACCTTGACCTCGCCAATGACCTTTGCGCCGTGGGCCTTGACCTTTTTGAGCAGCTCACGCTTGGCGGGAATGACGTCCTTGAGCACGGTTTTGAGGTCGGGCTCGGCGGTGGAGTAGCATCGCGCCGCGTTGGCGACGAGGGCGGCGCGAGTGTAGGGCTGCAGAGAGTCAATTGCATGTTCCCAGAGCGGAATTGATGCTGTCTTGACCAACCTTGAACGAGCGCAGGGCCCGGGCAGACGAGGTGAGGTTGAGAGCCATGGTTGATGCTGATGATGTTGAGCCGAAGCTGATGGCGGGGCACGCGGTTAGCTATAAGTACCTGGGCCTATCATCTGGGGACGGGCCAGCACTTACTTACTTCTGGATCCTCCAACAAAGATGATGCCACGGGAACAAGGAGGAAAAAAAGAAGAAGAAGAGAAGAGATGTACCCCACGCTCGGCAACAGAAGAAAACTTTGTCTCACAACTCTCCCCTCCATCGCCCCGAGCAAGTGCCCAGTCGCCAGAAAGGCGCCCAAACAGCTCCTTCGGCCTGCTCGTCCGTCACCGCTTTCCAACAGCCGAAGAAAGCCGTCGCCGCTCGGCCCGCCGGTAGCCCCGCGGCCGCTGATTGGCCAATTTGGCCTGCATCGGCCCTCTGTCTGGGGGTGTCTGGGGTGCAGCCGATTCAGCTCTTTTGCCTCGCTTTGAAATGGAGGAAATGGAACGATTGAAGTCATGTGCTGTGAGGATATGACGCGGAAATCCAGAAAAGCCCAAGATATAAATTGAAAAGGCATCGTTCCTCTTTTGTTTTTGCCTCGGTTAGCGCCAAGACCGGGTAATCTGCCTCGTCACCTTGCTTCTTCCACACAGCATCATCACCATGATGCGAATAGCTTCACGAGCTCCTCAGCGGGCGAGCGCTCTCATCTCCTCCTCCGCCTCAGTCGCCGTCCGCCGAACCGTCCCCCGCGCCGTCGCCGTCCGCGCCATGGCAACCACCGCCCGCATGGCTGCCTCGGCGCCCTCGCAGCCCCTCGCGCCGGCCGATTCATACCAGCTGCTGCCCGAGGCGCAAAAGGCCGGCGCGGCTGAAGATGCGCTGTACGAGGCCCAGCTCAAGGAGATTGAGGCGTGGTGGGCGTCTCCGCGCTTTGCGGGCATCCGGCGCCCGTACAGCGCCGCAGACGTGGCCTCGAAGCGCGGCAGCCAGCACTTTCGCTATCCCAGCTCCGTCATGGCCACCAAGCTCTTCAACCTGATCCGCGAGCGCGAGGCCAAGGGCGAGCCCATCCACACGAGTAGGTCAAAGGCCAGGAGTGAAGGGATTCAAGGCAGACGGCTGACTTTGTCTATCACCAGTGGGCGCCATCGACCCCGTCCAGATGACGCAGCAGGCCCCCCATCAAGAGGTGCTCTACGTCTCCGGCTGGGCCTGCTCGTCGGTGCTCACCACCACTAACGAGGTGTCGCCCGACTTTGGCGACTACCCCTACAACACGGTGCCCAACCAGGTGCAGCGGCTGGCAAAGGCGCAGTCCATGCACGACCGCAAGCAGTGGGACACGCGCCGCAAGATGACGGCGGCCGAGCGGTCCACGACGCCCTACACCGACTACCTGCGCCCCATCATCGCCGACGGCGACACGGGCCACGGCGGGCTCTCGGCCGTGCTCAAGCTGGCCAAGCTGTTTGCCGAGAACGGCGCGGCGGCGGTGCACTTTGAGGACCAGCTGCACGGCGGCAAGAAGTGCGGCCACCTGGCGGGCAAGGTGCTGGTGCCGACGGGCGAGCACATCAACCGCCTCAACGCCGCGCGCTTCCAGTGGGACGTCATGGGCTCGGAGAACCTGGTCATTGCCCGCACCGACTCCGAGTCGGGCCGCCTCATCTCGTCGGCCATTGACGTGCGCGACCACGAGTTCATCCTGGGCATCGCCGACCCGGCCGTCGAGCCGCTCGCCGAGACGCTGCAGAGCATGGAGGCCCGGGGCGCCACGGGCGCCGAGATTGACGTCTTCGAGGCCCAATGGGTCAAGAGCAGCCGGCTGGTGACCTTTGACGAGGCCGCCGTGGCGCACATGCAGAGCGAGGGCGTCGCGCAGGCCAAGATTGACGAGTACCTGGCCGCCACGGCGCTGGACCGCGACATGGGCATCTCGCGGCGCCGCGCCCTCGCCTCGCAGTTCACCGAGACGCCCGTCTACTTCAACTGGGACGTGCCGCGCACGCGCGAGGGCTACTACCACTTCAGGGCCGGCATGGAGGCCGCCACCAAGCGCGCGCTGGCGTTTGCCCCCTACGCCGACCTGCTCTGGGTCGAGACGGGCGACCCCAACGTCGAGGTGGCGGCCAAGCTGGGCCGCGCCGTGCGCTCGGCCAACCCCGGCAAGTCGCTCGTCTACAACCTCTCGCCGTCGTTCAACTGGATGGCCCACGGCTTCTCCGAGGAGGGCCTCAAGTCCTTCATCTGGGACATTGCCAAGGAGGGCTTCACGCTGCAGCTCATCTCGCTGGCCGGCCTGCACTCGACGGCCACCATCACAAACGAGCTGGCCAAGAAGTTCAAGACGGACGGCATGAAGGCGTATGTCGAGGTTGTGCAGCGGCGCGAGAAGGAGCTTGGCTGCGACGTCTTGACGCACCAGAAGTGGAGTGGCGCGAGCTACATTGACGGCATTCTGGGAGCCATCCAGAGCGGCAACTCGAGCAGCCGGAGCATGGGCGAGGGCAACACGGAGGGGCAGTTTGATTGAATCAAGAAGACAAAGAAAAAAAAAAACGAAAAAGAAGAAAAAAAACGAAAAACTAGAGTAGAAAAATTGGACAACATGTAGATATAGCAAAAGACATTTGGGCGGAGTTGGGCATGCAAATAAATATACACATTGATTTCACACAGCTTGACATGACAGTTGCATTCATTCATTCATTCATTCACTTGCCAACAACACGGCCAACACAATGTATGCAATTTCATTCTTCTATTCATCGCTTGCCCGCTCCCATCTACTCCAACGACGTCTTCAACGCATTGTTGGTCGGCGCCGGTGCCGCAGGTCCCTCGGCCGTGACATAGGCCTTGGTCATGCCACCATCGACGACGAAATCACTGCCATTCACAAAGCTGGCCTCGTCACTGGCCAAAAACACGACGGCGTGCGCCTGCTCCACGGCCTCGCCGAAGCGGCCGGTGGGAAAGTGAATCTCGCGGCGCTGGCGCTTGGGCTGGTCGTCGCCCAGCCAGTCCTGCAGCAGCGGCGTGTTGAGCGGCGCCGGGCACAGGCTGTTGAAGCGGAAGCCCTCGCGGGCGTGCACCATGGCCAGCTCGCGCGTCAGGGCCAGCACGGCGCCCTTGGAGGCGGTGTAGGCCAGCTGGGGCGTGGCGGCGCCGACGAGGGCGACGACGGAGGCGGTGTTGATGATGCTGCCCTTTGCTTTCTTGTTGCGGCGCAGGGCCAGCACGGCGTGCTTGCAGCCGAACCAGACGCCCTTGACGTTGATGTTGTGGGTGAGGTCCCAGATGGCCTCGGGCGTGTTGATGGCGTCGTCATCGTTGGCGTGCATGATGCCGGCGTTGTTGAAGATGACGTCGAGGCCGCCCCAGGCGTCGAGGGACTCGATCATGGCCTGGACGTCGGCCTCTTTGGAGACGTCGCATTTCTGGAGCGCGTGAGCAGGCTGTCGATGGATGCATGATGCAGTGACTTACTCGCGTCTCCAGACGGGGGGCCGCGGGGACGAGCTGCTTGACCTTGGCGACGGCCTTTTCGAGCGCGGGCTCGGAGATGTCGGCCAGCAGGACATTGGCGCCCTCCTTGGCGAAGAGAATGGCCGTCTCAAGGCCAATGCCGCTGTGTGAAGACGGGCATGTCAGCAAACAATCTGGCTGTGGGACAAGAGAGGACAAACTCACCCCGCGGCACCGGTGATGACGGCGTTTTTGCCAGCCAGACGTCCAACCATGATTGCTGAGTGTGTTTTGCTGTTTTGATCAAGTCTAGAGAGTCGAGTGAAGGAGAGCTGGCGGCAGAGGCGAGGTTGAGGTTGGGTTTGGGTTTTATCTTGGGCAACGCAAGGGGTGGAGTTGGCCCGGCCATCTGATGCGTTGCCGTAATCTGTCGTACCTGACTCTGGGCCTGTGTGGGGTTGGCCGGAGGCCTTGAGTAGCCGCAGGAACTGGAACTATGGAATACCACTGAAGCTTCCATTGCTGCTTGTGCTGGATCACAGCAGCATCAATTACTGCATCCGTACAAGCACAACGCCCTATCGCGACAGCAAAACTTCCCAAAGCACGACTAGCAGCGAGGCTGGCGCTGGCCACTTCCCCATGCCGGTGGGCAGAGGACCAGCGATGAGTGGCCCGTGGGCAAAGCGTGACATGCCCGGCTCCATCAGGGAGGGGACCCCTAGATTTGCGGGAGGGGCTCCGACAGCGGATGGAGGGGTTGGCAGACTGATGCTGTGGTATATAGTGTAGTGCTGTAATGATCAGATTGATTGATAGCAAATACATCCATCGGATGCCAGACTGCCAACGTCACATGGTCTAGATGGCATATACACACACACATCTCATCTCGCCATCAGATATGGCAAGATAAGACCATGACTCGATCCGCTTCTCAAAATGATAACGACTTGGCCGTTGCGGCTAGCCTCGCCCGTGCCTGTTTCCCCTCAATCCACCTGTACATCAAATCAGCAGCCAACATGCCCCGCAGTCTGGAACTCCCCTCCAAATCAGAGGCTTGTGCCGTCTCCAACAGAAGATCTTCAGAGCTCCAGTTTGCGATACGTAATTTGGAACGGCTCGCAGATCCGAGGATACGACGATTGCAGGGAAGCATCTATCTGGGAGACTGTGTGTCTGGAGTGCGGTTCTTTCTTGTTCGATTCGCGTCTTAAGCGAGTGATCAGCGCATCGTCGCATTCCACTGATAGCTGCGGTTCCTGGATTCTGCCTCTCTGACTTGTCAACCATTCCACCACCACCTCTCTCAACTCGTCTCCAGCTACAACCTCCTCCTCTCAACAGGACAGCAACACCCAACATGGCCAAGCCCCTCACAGCCGACGGCCTCGAGGCCCTCCTCGCCAACGACTCCAAAGTCAAGCTCGCCGGCCTCGACGTCGACGGCATCCTCCGCGGCAAGCTCGTCTCCAAGAGCAAGTTCCTGTCCATCGCCACCGCCGGCTTCGGCTTCTGCTCCGTCATCTTTGGTTGGGACATGCACGACATGACGTACGTGCGCGAGCTCAAAATCTCCAACGCGGAAAACGGCTACCGCGACCTGCTGGCCATCCCGGACCTGCAAAGCTTCCGCAGGATCCCGTGGGAGAACAACGTGCCCTTTTTCCTGATTACGTTCCACGACCCGGACACGAAGCTGCCCATTTGCGCGTGCCCGCGCGGGCTGTTGCAGACGCAGCTGGACCGGCTGCGCCAAAAGGGCTACGGCGCCATGGCTGGGGGTGAGTGGAATCTTGTCTATAACGAATATGAACATGACATTAACTAACCTCTCATCATCTAGCCGAGTACGAATTCTACACGTTCCAGACCCCAGACGCCGCCTCGTCGCCCGCCGCCTTCCTCCAGAACAACCCGACGCAGCAGCTGCCGTCGCTCACCGAGGGCATGTTTGGCTACTCGCTCACGCGCCCCGTCCACAACAAGGACTGGTACTACCAAGTCTTTGACACGTGCGAGGCCTTTGCCTGCAACATCGAGGGCTGGCACACCGAGTCGGGCCCGGGCGTCTTCGAGGCCGCGCTCGAGTTCAACGAGGCCGCGCAGATGGCCGACCGCGCCAGCCTGTTCAAGTACGTCGTCAAGAGCGTCGGCGCCCAGCACCGCATCACGCCCTGCTTCATGGCCAAGCCCAAGCAGGGCCTGCCCGGCAACAGCGGCCACATGCACGTGTCCATTGTCGACGCGAGCGGCAAGAACCTGCTGGCGAGGGAGGCCGTCGACGAGCACGCGCTGTGGAAGGACATTGCCGGCTTGTCAGACCTGGGCCGCCACTTCCTGGCCGGTGTCCTGGAGGGCCTCCCCGACATCATGCCCGTGCTGGCGCCCACCATCAACTCGTACAAGCGGCTGGTCGAGAACTTTTGGGCGCCCGTCACCGTCTCGTGGGGCCTGGAGCATCGCGCCGCCTCCATCCGCCTGATCGCGCCACCCACGGCCAAGGCTTCGGCCACGCGCTTCGAGATTCGTGTTCCCGGCGCTGATACGAACCCGCACTATGTGCTCGCTGCCGTCCTGGCCTGCGGCTGGCGCGGCGTGGAGAAGAAGCTCGAGATCCCCTGTCCGCCGCTGGCCATGGGCGAGAATGTCGGCGGCTCCTCGGATAGGGGCGCGCGGCTGGCAAAGAGCCTGCGGGAGGCAACGGCCAAGTTCATGGCCAAGGACAGCATCGCGAGAGAGGTGCTCGGAGATGACTTTGTAGACCACTTTGGCGGCACCAGGGAGCATGAGATTCGGCTGTTTGACGAGGCCGTGACGGATTGGTAAGAGCGCCTTCTGACTGTTTCGATGACTGTAGCTAACCGTCCACAGGGAGATGAAGCGGTACATCGAGTCCGTGTAGGGTGTTAGCTGTCAAAGACGGAAGAGTATATATATGTGTGTGTGTGGTATGATGGCAAACACGAGTTGCTACATAGATGCCAAGAGACGTAGATACCAGCGGGGACTGTATTAGCCAGACTTGCTTTTTTTTCTTTTTTCTTTTCAGATAGCTGAACCCTGTATTAGCGTGCCCTTTTCTGCCATGATTCGTCGTCCCCTTTTTGTTTCCTGCGAGAAAGCATCAGAGGCCATAGACGTCGGTCTCTGCCTTTGTTTCTTGTTGCGAGATTTGGGTTAGAGAGCTCTGTCGGCCTTGAGCTTGCTGCTCTTTTCAAAGGGCTTTCTTGCCGAGATAAATGTCCTGTATCATGTCAGCATCTCATCTATAGTCTTGTACCGAATAGAAAGTCCCCATCACGCACACTTTGATGCAGCTCCTCAGCAGAGGGTCCTTGTACTCCTCCATGACCCGCCCCAGCAAGTCGCGCGTCTTCTCCTCCTCCCAGCCGGCAAGGCCAAACATGCGCAGCGTCCAGTGGTCGCAGCCCGGCGCAAGCATCTTGTTGAGAATCTCGCCCTTTTTGTTCGTCACCGGGTCGCGCGCCCAGTTGCGCACCGGCAGCCAGTCCGACCGCTCGCGCACGCTCTCGGCGCCCACCTCAACCAGCCACGGCCGCACCTTGGGCGTCGGGTCGAAGTCGATGCCCTGCGCGGCCGAAATCTCGGCAAACACGGCGCCGTACTCGATGGCCGCGGCACCCACTCCGGCGCGGGGCGTCTCGGCGTCGTCCGAGGCCGTCTCGGCCAGCGGGTCCGGGTCGACGGCGAAGAAGAGCGGCGTCACCTCGGTGAACTCGAGCTGGCCGCCGGGCTTGAGGTGGTCAAAGGCCTGCACGATGAGGCGCTTCCAGTCGCGGATGCCGCCGCCGACCAGGTTCCGCAGGTGGATGAAGTCGTACAGCCGCGGCGGCCAGGCCTCGGCGGCGTCGGCAATCTCAAAGGTGAGGTTTGGCGGCACCTCCTTGGGCAGATTCGCGCTGCTCAGCTCGATGCCCAGCACGTCGACCAGCGGGTTCGTCAGCGCCATCTCCATGGCCCAGTGGCCGCCGCCGCAGCCGACGTCGAGGACGTGGAAGGGCGCGGCGCCGGGCTCGTCGAGCTTGTCCAGCGGCAGCTTGGTAAAGGTCAGGGCGCCGCCGAGGCACAGCGTGAAGAGCTCGTGCTGGTGGCCCTGGCGGGCGTTTTCGTGGCGGTCGTTGGGCGTCACCATGCGGCCAGAGCCGTGGTAGACGTGGCCGTAGGCGTGGATGGGCGGCAGGGCGTCCTCCGAGGCCGTCGAGTAGTTGGAGTTGGAGTCGCTGGCCGTGGCGTCGTCGTCGTCGAGCTCTTCTTCGTCCTCGCCTTCGAGCTCTTCTTGATTGACTTGGTCTTCTTCGTGTAGACGCTCAACGCCCTCGTCGGTGGGAGCCATCTTTGCTTCCTGATGCGTTGGTAGTTGCAGATGCTCAGCAGCTTCGACGTCTGCTCTCCCCTGCCTAGCCACGCCCCGATCTTTATCTCAACCTCTATCCCTGGCCTCACTTCCGTCTCGTCTCGTCTCGTCTCAACCCCCTTTGGGCGTCTTCGGTGTGCCGCCCGCAACTAGTAATTGATAGTAGGATTGGTGTGGAGCGCCGCGGCTCGACTAATAAACCACCCGCCCCAATTTAGACAAAACCTGGAGCCGCGAGCTTGTCCAATTTTATTTCGTTTGCATCTCTTGTATACGTATAGCTGCGATTGCGTGAAAGTTGAATATCAGCCGGGGAGCAACTAGTAGTAGTAATCGCACCCTTGCTCCTTGGCGAAAAGGAAAAAAAAAAAAAGACAGACAAGGCTGGTGTCTCCACGTGGCGGTTATGTTCAGCTTGAACAGCCCGTCAGGTGATGTCAAGGTGAGATGACAGTCAAGACCCTGGCAGATGCGACTTTGCGAGATGTTAACCAGGGCCGGTCAGGTACCGTGTAGCAGCACTATGTTGGTATTGGCGAGATCAGTGCCTTGTCCACCGTCAATTAAATGAAGAGACAATCTCCAGGACGTTGAGCAGCGGCAGACGGGCTAATAATAGACTGCGTCGCGGAGCGAGATGAAAGATTTGGAAGCAGGAGTTGGATGTCAAGACCTAAAAACAGCAGTTGTCGCCTGCCGTCGAACCGATATAATCTTTGAGAGAAAAAGGGCTCCTAAGAGCAAAAACGTGCCGCAGAGAACAAGCGTGTGTGCCAATCGAAGAAATCAATGCCAAAAGCTAGGTCAAATCTGAGGGAAGAACAGACAATTGCAGAAAAAGAAAAAAAGAGCAAGGACGGCAGAAACACGGAACAGAAATGGACAAAAGACAAAACAAAAAGTTAATTAAAATAGATTAAAAAAAAAAGCCACGTCAAAGATACGATAATAATGGAAAAAAAAAAAAAAAAAAAAAAAAAAAAAACCGTCCCGCGTCAAAGAATGAGCAGGGGTTGCTGCAGAAAAGGCCCGTCGTCGCCTATCAGCCAGGGGAAAAAATCGGGCAAAGTAGCCGTTTTTGTTGCTGGAGATGTTTTTGACAGCCCGGTACAAGGATTGACCCTTTTCTTTTCTGGTCTTCATTGACAGATGGCTCCTGATGATATTCAGAACTGCTTACCTTTTTGCCGTTTATTACTTAGAAAGGCCATCTCCATCTACATACATCTGCATCTACATCTACAACAGACCTGACCATAACAACATCCAAGCATACATGCCCGTATATGACATGTCTACTGCTGTTGGTCGCCAACCTGGCCCGGGAAAAGACAATGGACCCAAATCCATCCGTCCTGTTTCATTCCTCTCTTCCCTCTGCAGAGATGAGACAGGCCGTCTTTCCCTTTGCTTCTCAGTCAGCAGAATCCCCGCCAATAGGTGCTCGGCCTAATAGCTGCATTGCGTCTTGTTGTCTCACGTTGGAGAAAAGAGACTCCATCACGGCGCAGCGTGCATCGTCATACCGGTCCATTTCTCTCATCCTTCGGCTATTGCATGGCTGCAACGCTGGAGAATTGCTCAACCCGTCCATCTGTGTGGTCTTCCCCACGCGTCTTAAGCGAATGCAGTCACCGTCTAGTAACTCGAAACTCCCTGCGTCCATAGGTACCTACCTACTATCTAAGTACATGTAGGTACGTCTTCAACAGGCGTAGCGAGCAACAAAGTTCGACTAAGCTCTGCTGCCTTGCCCAAGACGGTGCTGTATGCGCTCTACTAACCGCATCTCACAACTCGCCTGCATACGATACTCATCACTTTTCATCTTTCATCCGATACAAACACCAAACCCATCCAACAAAACGGCACCACCATCCATCCATCGCCTCCAAGCCATCAACCAGCTGCAGAAAAACCGCTCCGGAGTGGAATCCTACTGGCCTCTCTCCTCTGCCGTAACCACCCATAAAGAGAGCACATGCGTGATATGCACGCCCTAGATGCACTGCAACCATGGTTAGTCAGGGGGCGCCGTCTCTTCCAGTCCCTATCGGGCGTTGCTTCCGCCCGTTGGCTGCTCCCATGCGGTTTAAGCCGTTGCTGCATATTTCTGCCAAACCGGAACGGGACCCTTCCGCCAGAACAAAGCCGTTGGACGTATGACGCGTGGAACCAGATGGCTTTATTCCGAAACAGCAGAGACGTGCTTTTCTCTTCTTCTCTCGCTGTGCCGCTGTCAAACTCGAACCCCCCCTTTCAGAAATCTCCGCGTTATAGACTCTTGTCACAAGGAGACAACTCCCGCGCTCCATAATAACAGGCGAGTGTGTCATGTAGCAACTCCTACATACACGGAAACCCGCAACCAAGCAGCTCCATGGCTCGCGAGTATGCACATAAGACAAAGACTCGCAATCCAACCCATCATGCACAATCACTGCTTACAAAGAAACACAAAATGCTACAGTACCATGACCTTGTGCTACAAGCAGCATAGTACCTCTACCAGACTGCTGGCTAGACTCATGTAAAGCCCACGATACAGGGAAAGGCAATGCAGATAAGACCACGTCGACAGCCGCCCTAGAGACAATGTTGCTGCCTATGATAATGGAGACGGCCTGTTTGGCGATTCCAAATACCCTACAGCTGTAGACCACGAAGTAAGAGCCTCAGTTACATGGGATCAGTGTCGGGATAAGTACTCGGCATTGGAAATGCAATAGCAGGCTTGTACCGGAAACAGATATTGTAAGTCAAGACAATCAAGTCGGAGACGAGTACCGAATGATGACTACCATAATTATACCCACCATGATCAATTACGACATGGATAAGTACAGCTCTTCTCGCAAACCATTGAAAACAACACCATCATAGCACTCAATAAAATCGTCAAATACCACCATCCGTCGCAACCTTCCAGTGCAACCCCGGCCTCGCCGTCTTGGCACCGAAACACCAAGCCCCAGTTCCCAAGACACAATAAATCAACATGCTGTACGACGCATAACGAGGCTCCATCTCCCTCTTGTCTAGGCGGGACTCGCTCAGACTCGAGTATGCCAGAATCCACCGCAATCCAACGCAAGTGTGCACTATCAGCCTGACACCCTGGGTAGTACTGCACGTCTTACTCAGGACACACGCCGTATTGCCATGGAACGTAAATGTCTCTGTGGTCTCGTCAATGCAAGTCATCTTAGCAGGATACTACCTGCTTAGGTAGGCAAGTCCCTGGAGCAACAGCTGCAACAACTTCAACATTAGCCTCGGCTATGCAACAGACACAACACACGGAGCAGACCAGCAGCAAGAATCAATAGCATGAGCGCATAGCGGATAGAACAAGCAGTGATTGCATTTATTAGTTTCCTCCGACCTGGTCTCCCAAAACGCCGATGCTATGACGTATCATAATATAACAAGAATCTTAAACCTCCGCCATATCGCCACCGCCTTGACATGCCCTCCATGATTCCCTCGGAGACAAAAATAAAAAAAAAAGAGAACAGGGAAGCAAAAGCCAAATAACGCTGGTACAAACAATGGGCTCGGTTGCCCTGTGAATCTTCCCCCCGGCTGGACATTGAATCCGATCCGACTCCAGCCTCACTTCACCCCCACTCGCTCTCCCTATCTCATCCCATCCATAGATAGTCCATCTCAACTTCATCCAAGCGTTCCATCATTAAGAAATGCGGTTAGCAGACAAAGCTGGATTCCGCAACAAAAAGAAGCATGCCATGCCTGCCAAATGATGCAAAGAAGCATATCAATCCTCGCAAGAAAAGAACAAGAAAAAAAAAAAGCAACCTTCTCCACCCATGTAGCTGCAAGCGATCAAAAGCTTTCGCTTTGGCCATTTCCATCATCATATGCCGTGTCTTTCTTCCTTCACTTCGTTCTGTGAACCAGTTCAGTTTCAACTTGCCTGGGCATGGCCCAAATTTGCTCTTCCATCCCATCAACGAATGTAAGTGGTGCGTGTCACAAATCTCATGAGTCCTTCCGTCGTTTTCGTCCGCTGCCACGGCCGTCTGAGTGGTCGTCATCCGGAACGTATTCTTCTGGGTGGAAATCGGGATTGCCATAGTGCGCCTTGTTCCACACGCTGTTCTTAAACGTAGTGCTCCTCGGTGCTTGATCTACGGTCTCTCTAACGGTAGTAGTCCTACTCTCGTCATACTCCAGCTGGAAGGGGTTGAACACTATACGGTATCCGGGAGTGTGATCCGCTGGCCGCACATTCGAAACAAGCCCAGGGAGGTGGCTGCTGCTGCTGCTGTTGCTCCTGATACTGGTGGCGTTCATCATTGTCGGGCTAGGCGTCATGGAAGTGCCGGGAGTCATTGGAGCTGGCGAGACCACCGGGGGGAACGAGGGTGGAGGTTGCTGCTGTGCAACCTGAGAGGGCACGGGCTCGGGAAACGGCGTCGCCCACGGCGGTTGCTGTTGCGCCGATATATAACGGTCGTCAACAGGACTGGCCATGGGCGGCGTCATGGGCGATATTTCGGGCATGGAAGTCATTGGGCCCAGCGAGTTCATGCCGAAGCCAGGCAGCATGGAAAGGATATCCATGTTGGCTCCCGGGAAGCCCGCCGTGGCGCCAGGAACCGCATGGATGGCAAGATTGTTAGTCAGGCTAGAGACGCGGTTTACCTGTACATCAGCAGCATTGGAAGCGAGAGTCGACGGAGGCTGGACGGGTGGCGTGCGGTACAGGATGTCGTAGTGGTCGGGGCGATAGAGCAGGTATATCGTAGGTCCAAGAGCTGCCGGGTCCTGCTCGTTGGCCTCTTCCGGGAAGCGATAGCGGTTAACTTGGCTGCCGGGGCTGCGGTCCAGGTAAGCAACCTCCAGGACGAAGTCAATTGGCTTGAGCAGCAGGTTGGCCAAGCCAACGATGCCCAGATGCTCAATCTCACGGTTGACAATGTCAACGGCCTGCGAGCAGTATGCCGCAATTCCTCCATGGTCGGCAACAAACGGGTCATAGATGGCTGCATTTCCCTTGAGATAGGTGGCGGCCAGCATGCGAAAGTAGTAAATGATGTTTGCCTCGACGGTGCTGTCATTGAAACGCTGGAGCAGTATCACTCGAGCCAGGCCCGGGTTTGCAATGTTGGCAGCGACATCTCGCAGCAAACCGTGGGCCTCTTCGGCAAAGTCTTCGTGGTATTCGTAGCGGCCAATGTTGGAGAGCATGGAGCCGAGGCTCATAAGACGGGCCACCTCGCCTTCGATCCGGGCTTGGTCTCCGAGGTCGATGAGCTTCTCGTAGTAGGCGAATGCGATGGCTGGAGAGCTTGTCATTAGCAGGGTATAAGGGAAGAGCAGGTCAGGCTCGACTCACCGCGCCATCCGCAGTTTCCATCGCCCTTGATCTGGCGATAGTGGGAATATGTCTGGGGCAGAGCCTGAAGTGGGGGAAAGAAAGCAGTCAGCATCGGCAGTTCTCATGACATGTCATTCACCCTCTTGCGTCTCTTTTTTTTTTTTTTTTTTTTTTTTTTTTTTTTTTGATTTTGTTTTTGTTTTCTGGGGGGTTTGTTGTCTTGTGGTTTCAATCCAGCCTGCTTTTCGGCCATATTCACAGCTTTCGTTTGACTGCATCGAGGATGAGGGACGGAGGGACGGAGGGACAAGGGAGACAAACAATGGTCTTTTCGACGTATACCGGGTCGGCTTTGGCGTATTCCTGGGTGATGGCGTCGCTCGGCGTCTTTTCGCCGACAAACGGGCCCTGTTGGAAGCAAAATGCGTTAGCAATGGCCTCTTTTCCGAGCATCCATCCATTCGCCGAGCTACTGAACTCAGAGATGCTCTTCTCTGCCTCTGTCTCTCTAGTTGTACGCACCTCGAGGCCCGGCTGGAATCGCTCGGCGGCCGCCTGCTGCGCGGCCATGTCGTGCAGGCCGGCGTCTTGGTCCTCCATCTTGATGACGGGGCTGCCACTTCGATCGAGTCGCTGTCGCAGGGCAAACTGCTGCTGGTGGTGCTGGTGATGCTGCTGGTGATGCTGCAGAGCCGGCTGCGGAGACGAGGAGCTGTAGGGCGGGTAGACGTGGAAGCCACCGCTGGATGCGCCAGCTCCAGCGCCAGCTCCGGTGGGGAACAGAAAGTCGAGGCTGTGGGGAGCTGCTGCCGCTATGCCATAGGGGAAGGGCGAGTAGGAGGAGCCTGAATAGGGCGTTGGCTGAGCCTGGAACATGCCTGTGCTCCGGAAGGGCAGCCGGAACCAGCAGCGTTGGACGTGTGTGAGAGGAGAGTTGAGGATGAGGTCGAGCCGTTGCCGTGATGGATCAGAGCTCTTGCGGCGTCACAGCGGGCGGCAGCTGCGTCTGGCGTGTTTAGCGGCAGCTTCAGTGGCACCGGCCGCTGGTGTCCACTGCGATGGATGTCCGGTTAATATGGAAGGGTGGGAGGCGGCTGTTGCTGGGCAATCGAGCAGTCCAGTGGATTGGATTAAATTTTGAGGAGGAGAAAGTATTAAAGATCAATGCAAAATGCAAGATAAGAAGAAGAAGAAAGGCCAGGAGGGGGAAAAAGAGGGAAAAAAAAAAAAAAAAAAAGTCTAGAGCACCAGCGGCTATTATCTCTGTTTGCGTTCTTGCCTCTTTCCCTCTCGTCTTGGTTCCTTGTTTAATCTTTTTATTTTTTATTTGTATTTCCCTAGCTTGATTCGAGTTAGCGGCGGTAGCAGCGGTTAGACGTGCGGGAGGAAAGAAAGAAATAAGTGGGCAATGGCAAGGCAAGTACTGCCGCCAAAATGCAAGTACAAGTACGGGCACGGGGACTGGTACCGGTACCTGCGCAAAACTGTCCGTACCTTGCTCAGCCAATTTCATCCCAGCCGGTAGGTACTCAGCGTTTGCTTTCCAGAGCCTGTGCTGCCTGTACGGTGCGCTGGCGGCGGGTGGGCCGCTGTGAAGCCGCGTCTTGGGGCCTGGCTAGCGCTATGGCAGCGCTGGAGCTCTGGGGCTCTGGGGGCGGGTTCAGCACCAGTCCAGGCGTCGCGGCCGATTAGCGAGCTTCGGCTGGGCCGTGGCCTTATGGATCACGGGACGGGAGGATATCAACTGGGAGCTGGCAGTTGAAGAGAGTAGGAACTCGATAACAGCCGAAGCAAGCCGAGAAGAAGCAAAAAGCAGAGTGAACAAGAGATGGCTGTTGTAGTTGAGATGGATACAAGGTAGAAGGAGGGCAGAAAGCGTTCAAGATGGCTGCAGTCTCGGTACTTGGCTGGAACCTCGACTTCGATTAGACAACCACAACCAGGGCTAATATGTAGGTACGGGCTCTGCGTCTATGTATGCGCTTAGACTCCGGCGGGATGAGAGAGAGAGAAAAACATGAAATGTGACCAACTCCTGGCTTATATGCCCAGCAGGCGGGTTGCAACGTCAAGGCGTGTCTGGCCCCGGCCGAGTTGCGAAAATGCTCGCACATCAACTCCCGCAAGGCCTCGGCCACGCTCCAGGGACGGGAAATGGAGACGAGGCTGTTACTTGCTGCCTGGTACAGCACACGCCCTCTCTTCGTCTCTACAGTATCGCCAGGTATGCTGCGTCTCTCTCCAATGAGGCTCCATGCACTCTCAAGCCGCCGGCTGGTCAGTGCTCCGAGATTGAAAAGACCTTCTCCGGACGGCTACGCAGAGACAGGCAAGTAGAATACATGCGTGGTCCTTGTACTGCTACACTGCTGGAGCCAGGTCCAGGATGATCAGAGACATGCATTAACAGCTCAACGCGATGTGATGGGGACAGGCCAAGCACGACAAGTGACCGGGGCCTCGCGTAGAGTAGGACTCGTGTGCTCTGAATGCACCACTACCGACGACGAACCCTTGCAGCCCAGACCAAGGCCAGAATCAAGGAAGAATGGAAGAAGGTCCTAGATCGCACATACTTGTACAAGCAGTAATTGATATGTAAACCTACCCACATCACAAGAATGAATGCAACCAAGTACTCAAGTAAGTATACGTAAGGCTTATAGGCACTCACACGACCAATACCGTTTCCATCTATTCAATCAAACGCTGTAAGCCGTCCGGCTGTCGGCTCACAGAGATGCGGTCAGGCCCCCATTGGCTGCAGGAACAAAAGACAAGTCAATCCGGATAAAAAAAAAAAAAAAATCGCCAGCAGGCTTCTGGGGAGACCTCTGCTCTGGGGCCGATCTGGTCCCAGCCTAGAGTGGGCAAGGTGAAGAGGCCCATATACTAGCTACGTATCCAGCAGTTAACCCCCATGCTCGTGCTTCCAAAGAACGGTGAGAAAGACGGCCAATTTAACAAGGTGCGGACCGAGAGAGCTTATACATGGTAGGGGAGTCGCCCCGGCCAGAAGAGCCCAGAGCCCACGCAACTCGCGGGTAAGCTAGGAAAACGCAATAGTGGCCGCCGTGCTAGCAGGTACATAATCATATATACTAGCACTAGCAGCATGTATGTACGTGCTGGCAGCCATCACGGAGCGAGATGGAAGGCAAGGGTAGAGGCAACGATGGACTTGGGATATCCCGGTCGAGAAGAAGGAGGTATAAGTACATGTACCTATACTGTACGCAGTTCCGGCAGGGGAGGGGGCATCCCGGCAGTGGCTGGCTGTATCATGTGCGTGCGTGTCAGTGTGTGTGTCTGCTCCATCCAGAGCTCACGTACTGTCACTGTTATAAGTACAGGTGAGTACTGGACCCATGATCCGCGAATGCTATGGTGCCATGCCGCAGCGGCGAAAAAGGTGGCGCTCTGGGACGTGGAAGAGCCGGGGCTGGAAAGAAGGCTTCCTGCTGGCGTCAATGCCGACGAAGAGAAGCCGGAGCATCAAGTGAGGGGGTGAGGGCATACGTCTGCCTCGTATAGACGAGCTGGCAAATAAGAGGGAAACGATATGGCAAGCGATGCCTGTACACATGCTGTACAGTAAGAGCCTTGGGGACGACAAGAAATGCCACAAGCCATGCGGACCTGACGCAGGGCCTTGAAGCCGGTCGGCTTCGACTCCGTAGTGCCGGCTGCACGTCCAAAAGACCAGGGCCATGTCAAGCTCCAAGCTCTGTTGAAAAGCCAGGACCGAGATCGAGGAAGGGAGTGTTATAATAGCCGGTGTTACATACGGTGACGAGGCTGCCACCCAACCCTACCTACTAAGGTACTCTACTGCGTAGGTGGGTACTTTGTTTTCCTAGGGCGTGGGCTGTAATAACGCTTCGTGCAGGCCTTGGACTGTCCATGCATCGGCTTGGTATTTCATTCTACCAGATGTACGACGGAGGATCAAAAGGTGAGCGAGCGAGCTGCCGCCATTCGGCCCATCTTACCGTACATGTGCCGAGTGCATAACACATGGTACGATATGAGAGCTCTACTTGTATATGCGTCATCAACTGCCGACGCAAATAGGATCAAGATAGATGGCTCCGTATCCGAGCTGGATCAAGAACCAGCAAGCCTGGCTTCCATGCTGACACACGCCGCCCGTCTTATACTGTCCGGCCATTGCCTCTGCCTCTGCTTCTGCCCCTGTATTACGCCAAGGGCTGGAACTTGGAAACGTCGCCGCCGGTGTCGTCATTCCTGCTGAGCCTCTCTGTTTCTCTGTTTCCAATAATACATGTACTTACGAGAGCATCTGAAATATTGAGGTTTAGTACTCGTATGCCGCAGACAATGCCGCAGTTGGTACGATACGAGTACATATATCCAAAGGAACATGTACCTGGGACGTGGTTACACCGCATTGCATGGCACGAGCAAGGGACTGGAGCTCGGGGTCTAGGCACTGGACAGCGCGTTGCTGCTTTTCGTTTCTTTTCTCTTCTCGCTCAATGGGTGCATATCCGAAGAGATAGCTACATGTAGCTTTGCTGCAAGCCTGCTAGACGTCGTCGGTTGCTGTATAGTGCTGCTATTCAGCTTATAATCCAAGTATGCACTGCCCGTAATTGATATTCAATAGCGCTCCCATCTTCAGAGGTACCTGTACCCAGGGCCATTTTGCGTGTTCCCGATAGCTGGGAGAAGGAACAAATGCCTGCATGTAACAGGAGGGTAGCTGCAGATTATCGAAGCCGGGGGTGGCCACTTGGAAAAAAAAAAAAAAAAAAAAAAGAAGAGGGACAAAAAGGCTACAGGGTGCGAGATTGGCTGCATCGTTTCTTTGGACCACACGGCAATGCCGGTCACAGCCAGGACCCCAGAGCCTGGCAGACTACGCGGGGGTGCTTTTGGAGGAGATGCGGAAGCCTGGCTGGTGCTCGGAATTTGCCCAGGCATTGCGAGTAAGATGCACAGTAGATACATGTCATCTATGTAGATAGGTAGATACAAGTAGGTCTTCGTAATATGCTGCTCATCGAGAGCGAGGCTCGGAAGCATCAACCTGCATAGGCAGACTCCACACATGTTTCTGTATACAGAGCATAACACACCGGTGATGACATGCGCGAGGGAGCAGTGAAGCTGGGCGTATCGCAAGCGACTCTGAGCCACGGCGATGCAACGGGCGATGAGCCTCTGTGCCCGGCGCGATGCGGGCGTGTGTATGGGATCCATGCTCTGGGGCACCTTGCTTTGGCACACGTATGCTGGTACGCCGCTGTCTTATTCAGTCATGGTTGTAGTTGTAGCAGCGTACATGTATGTATGCAAGTTGTTGGCATAACCAACTATGCCAACTGCGTGCATCAATTTCACATCGAGTGCTTCACTTGACAATCCGCTGGCGGCTGTGAAATCGGTCAGCCCGCAGCATATGCGTCTTTGTCTCGGCAAAGCTTCAACGGTGCCCCCAGTCCATCCCACGCTTGCCATTTCATTGTACGATTGTACGAGTGTAGGCACCGGTAGTTGTATCACGAATCAAAACTGGTAGGTACATGTATATATTCCATACTGTACGTTGAATTCTCAGTCTACCCCCTTCCAGAAGAATGGGGCTCGCTTGGTGATCAAACTCTCCTCGCCCTATTTATCACCGGGGCGAGCGGCCCTGCCTCACCCTCGGGCTGATATTCGGCCAGCCGTAGCCTGCTCATGTAGGTGAAAGAGTCAATCACATCACTGCACCACTGCAGCAGGCATTCGACGCATCCGAGTGTTGATACGTACCGCAAATTTGCCCAGTCGTCTAAGTGCGCGTTACCTCATTGCATGTACGTATTCATTGATTAGCGTCGGTGCCCTGTCAGTGCATTACTGTACTCTATTGCTTCCTGCTGTAAGCTACACATCATCTTTCCTGGCGATCAGACACCGAAGCTGCAGGACAGCCAAG
The DNA here is from genome assembly GCA_030708095.1 of Trichoderma sp. CBMAI-0020. NCBI lineage: Eukaryota > Fungi > Ascomycota > Sordariomycetes > Hypocreales > Hypocreaceae > Trichoderma > Trichoderma sp. CBMAI-0020. Next base: position 166,372 of record JAJNCI010000011.1, on the reverse strand, counting down.
CCAAGGCGGAGACCTGAAAGCTATTTCGCATGTGCAGACAGGCATCATCGCCTGTTGGCTCCTCTTTTGTTCCTGCTTTCTCCCCTGCTTTCCCTTGCTCTTCTTTTCTTTTTGTTTCTCAGTTACCGGGGTTCATACACACATACGGTACATATACATCCGTTGTTCGAAATAAAGTTGGCCGACACTCCCCACTGACGCCTCCATCATTGGCGCTGCTCGCTGGCCACTTGCACGGTTCTGGTACCTTTCGCCGGGCCATCTGTCTTGCTGCATCTTTGCCGCCGCCACTTGCTTCTTCTGCCATCTTCCTCTGGTTCTTCTTTCAACTCCCCGAGGTCCTTGTTCAGCCATCTTACTCAATCACAGGGCTACAGCCGACGAATTCGACGGCTTCTGGCAACTGCCTTGGAGGTACCCGAGCTCGCCGACTCCAGGAAGCCTCGACACATGTAGCGCCATGGCCCAACGCTCTCAAGCCCTGTCTAGCGCTGTCATGTCAATTCTTAGCCGTGCTGTATATCTACGTGTGCCTACATGTATCAACAAGGAACGGCGTCTGTACACGAGAACCGCTGCCATCGTGCCAGTCGACTGCCGAATCCTGACCCGAGCCCTCTGCATGCCACCAGCCCGTCTCCATGCTCCACGTAGCCCCAGCTCCCAGGCCAATGATGAACATGACCTCGTCAAAATAGCTCCCGCTGTCGATCTCAGCACTCGTCCCTAGCGGCGCTGACTTCATGTTGCTTCTCTACTGACACGGTAGCACTAGCAGTGTTTGCTTTGGCCACTAAAACGAAGAGAGGGCCCGCCAAGATCTCATGGGTTAGGGGAGCAAACATCAATAGTTCTCCGTAGTGGCAACGTATTCCAAGGCCCTAGGAGCAGGCCTTGACGGCGAGATACCGACGGCTGCAGAAGTGCGTACAACCGTGATGGATGGGCACATGTACATGCAATCCTTGAAGCAAAAGCCCGTAGGACATGGCATGTTCCTGCTGGATTATACAGTACAAGCAGAGCCCTCAAAGCCACGCAGCATGACTACTAGTATATTTTACTTTGCAAACGACCGGGGCGCCAAAGAGCCACGCAGACCCGTTACCGCGGGCGTGTGCTTCCTTCGCTCCATGCAGCAACAGCCGATGCTCTGCCTGGCCCGCAACGACACGCATGCAAATCAAGTCATCAGCGCGTAGCCTGCCGATTGGCTGCCGCCGTGGCTTGCGCTGAGACAAATAAGCACGCAGCCGAAGAACAGCGCATACTTACATTGTCCGGCACGTTGCGATAGCTTGACGAGGGCTCTTGCATGGCCTGGCAGGTGAGATGAGGTGGCCAAGCCTTGTAGACGCAGTGGTACGACTCCAGAACCGGTTTTGCGCAAAGAGGCTGAGGTCTATGCAGTTCTTCTGATTGGAAGACACGACACTGATACATTAGGGTGCCGGAAGCTGTCGGCTTGCATCCCGTTGCTCGGATGGTTTCCGTGCAGTCATTCAAGCGTGTAAGTTCCCTATTACACTCGTCTCTTTTCACATCCTCGCTTAGATTGTTCCAGCATCTGTAGACTGAAGTTGCCTGTTGCTGTGGTATATACTTGCACAGCACCACACAACTCATGACACACCATCACCGCATCATCGCCAGCATCGCCCTTACCACCAATGGGCAAGTTTCTCCGCGTCCCGTCCGCGAGATTAACAAAATGTGACCCCCTTGCCTGCACGCGGCGCTAATCGTGCCTTGTCGTTGGTAGCAGCGTGGTATCGCCTCCATCTTGGGGCTATCCGGCCTATAAATCAGTCAAGAAGGGGCTCCGATCAGGGCAGTATCCTGCGCAGGATCAACGACGTGTAATATTGCTGCTCCGCAGGCCGGCATGGAGATGATGCTAGCAGCTGTGCTAAAACGCAGCCTTTGATATCCTCCGAGACGGGGCGTTTCTGTGTACAAGTACGAGGCACACTGGCCACTCCTTCGATGCATGTACACATACTCGGTACCACCCCGTAGACCTCGCCGGTATACATTACTTACGGATACTCCGTCCACCCATGCTCATCTCACGCACTTGCAGGCGCAGGTACAGGTACCCAGAGCTCAGAGGACCAGCTACGCACGGATACCTGCTTCACGCTGCTGGGCTTGGGAGATCCCAGCAAGCTGCTTAATTCCACCAGGCATCTTAGTAATTGCTCTCAGCAGAATGCATACAGTAGCTCTTAATTCCGCTAGAGGCTCCACTCGGCCGTTTTGCAGAATTACTTGGAATGGACAATGATCTCTGAGGCTGGTTGGCCAGTCGAGCCATGGGTAATATCATATATGGCATCTATACAAGGAGGCATTCCACAGCTGCACTTTAACCGCCTGCTTTACCGACTGGCCGGTAGCACGGGTGATAAATTGAAAGCCGATGAATGCCTACATCTAAGTCATCACATCGAGAAGTACAAGCATATATGCTAATGCTAGCCCACAGTCCTATAAGGCCTATCGACTTTGTCACATCACATGTGGCCAAGCACTGTATCACTAGCTGCAGTCAGTATGCCAGCAACACTTACAACCGAGCTCTTTCTTCGTCTACAAGCATGTTCCCTGTTCTTGATCCTTTGCCTCAGTGCTGGACAACACCAGGACGCTGCTCCCCCTGTATTATTCTCGTATAGTGGCATCCTCGATGCATCTTCAGCTCCTGCACATGCCCATCTGCGTACCACCACACCTGGCAAAGGCAGCTGGGTACCACGGTGACCCCCACCTGGTGACTGCTGTTAATTCATACATGTACAAGTATACTGCTAGCAATAGCTATCGGTTTAATGCGCTGTATCAACGTCCATGCATAAAGACCGAGCCAGTCTGCATTATCGCCATCACCACTTCGGACACCAGCACCGAGAACCCAAAGCTTGCGTGGGCCATCTGCCATGTGCATGGCCGTCTAGTATCAAATACATGTAGGCATATGTGTGCATCAGGTGAGAGTTCCATCTCCGCCACAAGCACACCACCCTTGATACAAGATGCTTGGGGCTGAATGCTCAACTCCAACCACCGAGCCAAGCTGCAAATTCACTACACACAGGCAGCTGCATAACAGACAAGTACAAGCATACAAGCCACCATGGAAGCATATCCCATGTCCCCGCAATATCCCGTCGGGTCGAGACCACTGATTAACAGCATGGGTCGTCACTTGATGCTGCTTTCCACCGGCAGGGCTGTCAAAGCCTCCGTATCTCATCGCCTCGCTCAGCATCATCCCGAAGCCACCAAGCTAAGAAGACACGCCGCTCTTCCGCACAGTACGTCGGCAAGAAGACCGTCTAATAGCGCGCCTCCAATATGTAAGCCACTTTCAGCGGTCCGTGACGCACCAGGCCGTTCTCCTCTCATCTTTCTGGGGCATTGATTGGACTGCCGTCGAATCCCCACTCCATCACGATGCTTGTCCGCAGTAGATGCCCGCCGTCGCTGCCGCTACTGCCACTCTAGAATGATGCCGGGACCAGCATCACCGATGAAGTCGCTGCAATTAGCACGTTTCCACTAATTAGCATCATGCAAGTTTGCTTCAGCATTCCCTGCGCGGGAACCGACAGGGCCCGAACCAACTTCCTCGTACTGTAGCAGAGCCTTGTAAGCATACTGTACGTGTAGCATCGCCGGAGATCTGGTCCTAAGTCGAATGTCCAAGCAAGGAAGCTGAAGCTCATGTCACGCCTTCTTCCAGCCCCCAAACAAATCCCAGCCATGCTCGGGTCCACAAGAGCACCATCACAAGCACAGACAACTGCCTAGCACTCTAATCACTGGTGGAGGGATTCGTTCGAGACATGCAGCATTAGCCGTAGCCTTCTGCACAGAGGGACAGAGAAAGTTGAGGAAAGCAAACACTAGGAGCAGCCACGTAGGGTAATGAGAACAGGGGAGCACATTATGCAATTCTGATACAAGACAGACAGTAATGCTAACATGCAGAGGAATTGTGAACTGTCAGGTGTCTCCAAAAAGCCGGGTGCCTGTGCATTCCACACACTCCATGTAACCAATCTCTGTGTCACCCTTCTCGGGGCCGCTTCACAGCAAATCATTTCAGCTCGCAGGGCTCTGTACCGCGTGTAGGCGCCACATCTTTGTGCTTCTCGACCACAGGCGTAATCCCCAGTCTTCAGCGGCACGTTGCCCAAACGGTGATGTGTAAGTGTCTCATTTGCAAGACACGACAGAAACTGGAGTCATGTGAAACCGGCTTGCTCAAAAAGACGCAAAATGCTGCAACAAGTAAATGAAATGCATGCATCACAATGGAGTGTCTACGGAGGAACACAGACAAGAAGACTACATATTAGAGAGCTGTTTGGTTTGCGAATCCATGGGTAAGCAAATGCCGCTCCGAGAGCACCTGATGGATCGATCGATGGTCGTCAGGCTACGGAGCACGAGAGGCCTTCTATTACGATAATCCCCAGCTGCGGGCCGTGGATGGAGCGGACATATAGTAGTCGTATCTAGCGGAATTATGCATCACCTCACAGGAATAACCTCTTTTTGTTGTTTGTTTTGGTTGTACTAGTGATGCCCTCCATAATCGTGAGCCATCTGCCCTACGTATGATGTGTGCGTGGCTACGCAGCATTAGCCTGTCGATGTGTGTGTCTGTCTGTACAAGTGTGTGTGTAATGTGATGGTGCCGTGTCAGTCCAGTCTAGATTCTTGATCCTACCCTGCACTGTCGACTCTATTTTCGCCGTGATACACGCGTCTGCAACTCCAATGGCCCTCATGCAGAGCAAGCACAAACGAGACAAGAATACGAGACATGTTGCTGGTCTTGTGTTTCAGAGAGCAGCTTGTTGAAAATTCCGTTGCAAAGAGTCAGTAGTAACTGCTCGCTCTCTTATATTGGTCAATACTTGCTCTCGGATTGCCCTTTCTGTGTCTATCCCTGTTATTCCCCATTGCTCATATGGACGGTGAATTCACTATCGAGTTATACGTCCTGTAGCATTGACAACCTGAAGTTCACTGCGTGGATAATGGAGATACTTTACACCCATGTCTGGGACCCAGCTCCGCGGTGTAACACTCCCACTTTTTAATGCCGTCTCTTCCTCCTTTTCTTTTCTTTTCTTTTTTTTTTTTGTGTGTCTTTTGTTTTTATATCCCGATCCCTGGCACTCAGTTATATTGCAAACTCGCTTCCATGCAGCTTTGCCAACAGGACCCAGCCTGTTCCGCCGGCTGCCTTGAGACATGAGTCGCATCGTCGTACTCGTACAGATGAGGGGTTACGGGATTATAATAACGGCATCGCCTATTTTGTGGAATCGGAGCTTAATGGCCGGGGCTTGAGGAAATCCATATGCGTGTTTCCGGCAGTAGTCTTCCGGCTTGTTTAGGCAAATTAGATTTGCTGCTTCGGGTGTTTGCGACAAAAGACATGATCCATATATGGGCTGTCCCGGCCACCAAGTGCTCTCCATATTGTAGACCTTTCTTAATAATGAATATTGCACCTTCTCATCTCTTGACTGATTGTAGTAAATAGTGGGGGTTCATGACAACCCGTGGCCCAATATTTCAGGAAGCACGGCAATTCTGTCTCAAGGCTACGGTTGTATTCATGCAGAGACTGCTGATGCATAAGAGAATCTCATTAGAAACGAAACGAGGTCTAGAACCCAAGCTTGTTCTCTGGAGCAGGATAATGCGCATTTCCTGCGGAGGATCTTGCCCTGGCCCTATTCTTTGCCGAGCCATTCGGATGCCACCCGGAATGCTACCCGTATCCTTGATATCGTCGTGGCGGATGCGTGCAGATCACCTCGTCTACAGAATGCTACGCGTGGAATGTACGCGGGTGCCTTCTCTTGTTGATATGGCAAGCATCAATCGCAGGCTTCGCTCTATATTTGCCTATCCCAGCCCATTTCCCCCCTTCGTGGCAACGTCGTATTCCCCGCCAAGCGCAGGCGTCCAGCTTTCGTTCGCCACAAAATCTGTACGCTCAAGACCCGATCCTATTCTCCATCCAAGCGACGGCGCCTGTATAAGGGAAGTAGTCACCCCGTGATAATTTTCCGGCGTGGGGGTTATCGTGGAAACTTGCTTGAAGAGGGGATACCGTCGCAGCGCCTCCAAAACAAGGCGCTAGAAAACAGAGAATGAAACAAAGAAAAAGAATGATGTTGTAATCAAAGAGGCGTCAAGGCGGGTTTGCCCTTGCCAGGCCTATGTGATGGGCGCTGTGCCGGCCGGCCACCGGCTTTCGCAAGGCTCGCCAAGGCCTGGACATCGAGGCCAGGAGTCGCGTCTTCGAACGAAGTGTGCTCGTTCCGGAAGCCCTCGCCCTCTCTGAAGACGGCCCCAAATAACTCGTTGATGGAGGCGGTCAGGCTATCGAGCGCCTGGATTCTGCCAACGTCGGCAGCAGATGTTATCGCTAGAGTGCCTGCCTGCTGGTTGACTGATCCCTTGATCTTGCCATCAATAATGAGAAAGCTCAGGATATCTTGCACCTCTGGCTCTGATATTCGCAGCTGCTTGGCGATCCATGACAGCTTCATGCGTGTGTAAGGCGCAATGAGTTTTAAAACTCCCTTGGTCCGTATATTTCGCGTGACTTCATCGATATTCTCGGCGATGAAAGGGTCTGCTAAAATATCCTGGTTGTTTCGTAGAGCTTTTTCGTAGGCATGAACATCGTCCCGCTGGTATGCGTCGACAAGCTCTGTCATGGCAGAGATGCGAGGATCAGACTTGTACGGCTTTGTCTCTTGCGAGTCAAACGGGTTGATGTTTGACTTCATCAGCATGGTGGTGAGAAGCAGATACTTGAGAACTTGGATCCGCTGTAGCGATCCTGCCTCGTCGTAGTTGCGGAACGATTCAAAAAAGTCGCTCTGCGCCTCCTTCCAGTTCTCCTCGCTCATGTGCATCTTGCCGCCGCATTCACGGATGATGCCCATGATGCGGGGATGCGGCACGGCCGACTTGACCTTGAGCGCACGATTGTAGAGCGTCTTGAGCTGCTTGTTGTTTCTCGTCTCCGCCAGCATCTGAATCTCCAAGGCGTAGATCTCCAGCGAATATGTTCCCTTGCCTGGGTCATCGCTGCCATCGGGGCGCTGGCAGGCCTTGTGAAGCTCTCTAAGCTTCTTGGATACTGCCGGATACTCTTTGCGGTCCAACAAGAGTTTGGCCAGCTTGATGTTCGTCTTCAGCCACAGCCGCTCGTTATTCGTGCTCTGGAAGCTCTGAAGCGTGAGGGAGTAGAATTTCTCGATGCTCTTCACGGCCGCCGACTCGTCGGCGCCTTTTTCGATGTAGTCGAGCATGTTGTTGATTGACTTTTCCGAGTAGTTTCTCGTCACGGCCGATTTGACGTATGTGAGCAGCTCGGCAAAGTGTTCGGCCGCCTGCAGTTGGTAGCTGTCAGTAACCTGGTGTCATCATGTCGGCGAGCTCAGCCTCTCACTTGGTCGTACTGCCCCAGCTTGAATTCCAGCTTGATGGCCTGCTTCAGGCCCTTGAATCCCCATTCGCCCTTGTCCGGCTCGAGGGGCGGTATTCCGAGAAACTCGGCAATGGCATCTTGGGGGTCGCTGAGCTTCAGCTGCTTGGCGTTGTAGTATTTGTTCTCGATGCCGACGTCGCCAGCCTCCTGCTCGTCGTCGTCCTCTTCGTACTCGAAGTCATATCTGCAAGCATCGCATCAGCACAGGCCGTGAGCGCCTCGGCTTCCGGGAATAGCACCAACTGTTCCTCATCGGACTCTTGCATGAAGTCCTCGTCGTCAGACATTGCGCCGATTCTATGTTGTAATCAAAGAGTGGCAAGAAAGATAAAGAGCTTCTGATGAGCACAAGGGCTGTCGCAGAGATTCTGCAGGGAGTGATAACGGTATGTTGAATTGTTGGTCGTGAGCTGCGTATCTTGGATCGAAGCTTCAGTGGAGTCACTCTGTCTTAGGTGACAACTTCGCGGGGCGCCGGGGGCTTATCGATAGGAGCTGCCAGGAAATTCCGCTCCGATTAGCGCCAGAGCTCACTGAGCACTTACACCATTCACGACTGGAATCTGTGCCAGAGTAATACTGAAATTCTGGTCCAAGCCAACTCGAAATAAATTAAGAGTCATTATATCAACAAATGAAATGTACGTCAAGTATGTTACGCTATGAATGCAGCCACCAGCGCCGCCTTATAGCCCCTCTATTATCTCAGCTCATCTTGAATATTGCGTCCCGCGCAGCTTCTCTTCTTTCAAGACATGCTCTAGCAACTCTATTACTTATCATCACCACTCACACTGAGAAAGATGCCCTCTAAACTCTAACGAAAGCGAGTGCCGTCATGACTGCGACTCCCAGCAAAGTGGTCGCCAAATAGGGCAGCCCCATCCACACGCCGCCCAGCTCCATGCCTCGACTCAGCAGCCATCCCATGACGGGAGCGCCCAAAAAGCCCACAAGCGTCTCCATGGTGGACATTGTCGTGTTGAGAGTGGCCACCGTATGAGGCTCCACGACGGCATTGAGCAGCGCTCGGCACAGGGAACTGACGCCTGCGCCAAAGTTGGTGATGACCATGGCGCAGACCAACAGCCACGGCACGCCCGCCAGGGCAGTGAACAGGCTGCCGGCGATGAAGATGGCGACGGAGGCGCGGGCCAGGAATAGATCTCGCTTGAGGGGGTTGAAGTGGAAGCGTTTGGTCAGAATAGACGACGAGAGTGGCAGCAGCACCAGCAAGGTGAAGACTCCTGCCAGACTGCTGACCGTGTTGACGTATGTTGCCTATAGGGAATCATGTCAGTACCTGGACGCGGTATACAAGAAAGGGGCTTCTGCTTACAGTCGACCACTCCCAGTTGAAGCGGCGAGTCATGTACTGCAAAATGTCCAACACAAACGTCAATTTGATGAGATAGAAGGGGCCATAGGCAAGCAGCAGTAGCACGACCGTCTTGGACGTGAAGATGAACCGCCATACGTGAGACACGTCGTTCTTGGCCGAAAACCACGCGCGCTGTGCCAGTTCTCTCGCACTGGGGAACTGCTTCGATAGAAGCTGTGATTCTTGCTGAGGCGCAGACGAGTAATCTTGGCCACGACGCTTGTTATCCACCGCCTGACGAAACTTGAGCGTCTCGGGGATGAGAGCAGACGACAGCATGCCTATGGTGAGCACCGTGTTCCCGATCCACATCGCAAGCCAGGGGTCAATGCTGAGGAGGAACGCAGCGAGAGGGTTGACGGCAATGGAGATGAGAAGATTCATGGCGTAGATCAGATAAAATGTGCCGGTTCTCTCAGACACGGGGACGACGTCGGCAACGACAGTCGAAATCATGGCTACAATCATTTGGCTGCCGCCGCCAATCAAGAGGAAGATGCTGCCGTACAAGATGCTCCAGATGGGGAAGGTGTCGGGGAAGAAGACTGTGCAAGGCCAGAGTCAGAAAGGGGAGAGAAAAGCGGGAGGGCAATACATACGGACAACGGTTATCCAAGCTTGCTCGAGGCAACATCCCAGGAGGGAGAGGAATATGACAAGACGACGGCCATACTTGTCTGCAACGACTCCAAAGGAAATTTGCACGAAAAGCGCTGTTGCTCAGTTGTTAGTGAGAATATATCATGCAACTAGACTTGGTGGCACTTACGAAGCAGCATGTCGAGAGACGTGCTCCACGACCGCACCATGGCCAGCGTCTTTTGCACTTCCGTGTCCTTGCATCGACTATCGTGGAGCTGGGGCATTGCTATCGTATGGTCCGGGTGGTAACGCCGGCAGATGACGTCCTCCATGATCTGCTCCATGGGCGGATTGAGGATGTACTGGCTGACCTCGACGATGAAGAGGAACAGGACGCACATTCCCACGACGAGGCGGCGGAACGCCTTGGAGGGTGCAATGTCAGCTGGAAGGTCGTTGTTTTGCAGCAGCGATGTCGTCTCGTCGGCTTCGGCTTCATCGTCACTGATACGGTGGTGGAAGTATCCATCTCCACTGGCCTCGATGTCAGAGCCCAGGCCGGAAGACTCGGCGTCTGCTGTGGCGCCGTACCGTGTCATGATAGGATCGGTTTCGAGTTTTCGTTATTTTGTGTATTTTTTATTAGAATGCCTTGAAAATGGCACAAAAAAGAACAATCAAGTGAAGTGCTGCAAAAGACTGTATTATAGGAGCCCATCAGAGCAAAGTATCGGTAAGGGAGCGCATAAGGGGGAGATAGACGACGGATCATCTACATGACGACACGATATGCAAGACACGTCGATGGCATACGAAGCAGAGATAGTAAAGCCGGCAAATATCGACCCAAACGCCTAGTCCAAGGGCAAGCAATAAGGTTAGCCGGAGGCGTGAAGCCTTTATCAAAGCTTCAGGTTCCCGGCGGCCATGATTGGCGTGGCCCCGGGAACTTTTTTCAGTGGGGTACAGCATCCGGAACGCGTATGCCGCCCATTTGGACTGGACTTTGGGGCAAGATAATGGCCATGTCAGCATTTGCGCAATATTCCCTGTTCAATCGTAATTGCGCTGGGGCTATTGGTGTTTACCAGGTGCCAGGGGTGATGGATGAGACTCGTCTGGAATGGCCAGAATGCGTCGCGCCCTTGCTACGAGAGTCGAGATAACCTGGGGTAAATCGCCAGCCATGGCAAATGGTTATCGTGGGGGTGAGCAATTTGTTAGTGCTCAATGCTGACGGCTTTCCGCGTCAAGTATTCATGGATTGCTAGCATCTTGCCTCGTTGGGAATGCTCGGGTAATGGAATGATGTGTGAAATAGTGTTTATAAGCCATGAATGCAGACCAAAGCATTGCTTTTCGCAACATGAAACTGCCCAAATGTTGGGGTTCGCCAAAGCTGCACCGACGCTAGCGGGTACCTGGCCCGCAAGCTTCACTAATTTGACTTGTAGCGCCAGTTACAGGGGCTCGACGCTGATGGCTCCCCGCCATTGAACCCCACCATCCGCCATCGGCCTCTAGCCGTAATTTTGCAACTTGCATGGCCATCGTCATTGTTTCTGCTTCATTGCAAACCGCACACAGTCGCGTCACCATGTCCTTTGCTAGTGCAAAAGTGCTTTCCACGACGCCATTGGTAGGTGCTCACCATGCCCTGAATCAAGTAACTATCTCACGCTCCTTGCTGACCTCGGCTCTCTCTCCAGTCCAACGACGAGTCGCGATGGATCTCCCTGAATAAGTACGATGAGAACGCGCCCTCCGCTCCCCGTTCGTCTGCCTGATACTCTCTGCGCACAGAATCACCTACCAGGACCCCAAGGGCATTGAGCGCGTCTGGGAAACCGCCGAGCGCCGCACGCGTCCCGCCAGCGCCGACATCGACGGCGTGGGCATCGTCGCCATCCTCGACAAGCCCGCGGGCAAGGAGATTATCCTGCAGAAGCAGTACCGCCCGCCCGTCGACAAGGTCGTCATCGAGGTCCCCGCCGGCCTAATTGACGCGGGCGAGACGGCCGAGCAGGCCGCCGTGCGCGAGCTCAAGGAAGAGACGGGCTACGTGGGCGTGGTGACTGAGACAACTCCCATCATGTATAACGACCCTGGGTTTTGCAACACGAACCTGCGCATGGTGCACGTCACCATCGACATGGCGCTGCCGGAGAACCAGGACTTGAAGCCGGAGCTGGAGGAGAACGAGTTCATCGAGGTCTTTACCGTGCCGCTGGCCAACTTGTGGGAGGAGTGCAAGAAGCTAGAGGCAGAGGGCTATGCCATCGATGCGCGGGTGGGCACATTCGCCGAGGGCATCCTGCTGGCGCAGAGATTGAAGCTATGAGTTCATGGGGACGAATGTGGATATGAAAGATTTACTACTATAGAGCGACCATTTCTGGTTCCATCGCGGAGGAAAATGGGTTTGGGAGGAACAGCAGCATCATCAGCATTAGCATCATGAGCATCTATCAAGGGGCTTCTTCAGCTACCTATACCTTCTTTTCCTGGCGCAGACCCTGCCAAAGCGCCAATGCGGCGAGGGCCTTTGCGTCCCGAGCGCCTTGTTTCCATAAATCCTTCATTGGCACCACTTTGAGCGTGATCTTCTCCCCAGAGCCTCGCTCTCCCGTGAGGCGGCCCTCCCACTCGCTCAGCTGGTCTCGTGGAATGCGTCGCTCAGCGCTGTAGATGGTGATGTACTCGTCGCAGCCACCGGCGCTGGGGAACATGGCAGCAGGGAGCTTCTCTTTTTCATGCGTAGTGTCCGCATTCCGTTCTCTAGACGCCTCTGCGAGCTCGCTCAGGCACGTCAGCTCGTCTTCGCGGATCGTGATGCCCAGCTCCTCCTCAATCTCCTTTGCCGCCACGCCCTTGAAGTTTCCAGAGCCGTCCACCATGCCCGCCGGCAGCTCCACGAAAGTCAGGCTCCCGGCGGACGTGCGCGGCTGGACCGTCAGGACGACGTAGCGCTCATCCGAGTCCGGCGGCACGTCGTCTGGGATGAGCATCACCAGCATGGCGACGCTGGGCCCGCGCAGGAGACATCCCGACGGCAGCGTTTCGCCTGCGGAATTGGAGACTTGTGCGGTGAGCTTCATGAAGCCAATGCGGTTGGGGCCCCAGAAGTCGCAGGATTGGATGGTGACATTGCGGAGAACGTAGGGGTCAGAGTGGAATGGGTGAGAGGCGTGGCTTTGCAGCGCGAGAGACTTGGTCAGGGTATCGATCCAAGACTATGAATTGGCTTATTAGAATGACTTCTGTTATATTCAGTGGCTGGGCGGGCTCACGTTGAAGGGCTTAAACGACTCGAGGTGCGACTCTGCGTTTTCGAGCGAGTCCGGCGTGGACACGGAAATGCCGCGGTAAGTCAACATGGTGCGCAGATGGCGGCGAGCAGAGATGGCGGAGGCAAGTTTGCGCCTCGGTCGGAGAAACATGCCGTGATATTTGAGGTGCCGGTGTGTTCTTTAGCGAGATGCCTGCCTACATGGAAGAGGCTGTGAAAATCAGCCTTGTGGTTGATGTGACGTCAACGCCACTGATGCGTGTGATGTGGGCACGGCGCAAGAGTCAACAATGGATTCAAGTCCGAGATGGCATTGGTCTGAATTGGCATTATCTTCGAGGGGCATTGTAATTTCATGTTGTCACTTTGGAATTCACGTCCTATCCCTGCGTCTGGCACCGATGGTCTCGTCTTCTTGTGAAATCATGGAAAACTAACAGCTGCATGTAGCCTTTAAGCTTTCAGACTCGCAGAACGCCTTGGACCAAAATTCAAAGAAAGCCCATCTATACCGCCCAGTACACGTCAATCCGCACAGACTCAATCTTGTTCACCCACCCGCCAAATCTCGCCCTGCCCCAGACCGTGACCACGTCGCCCACCTGCAGCTCCCGCACAAACTTTCCGTCGCCCGTCTCACGCCCTCTGCCCTTTGCCACGAGGGCCTGGCCGCCCTCCGAGTCGGGTGCGATGTCGTCTAGATAGGACCACGTGACAGAATGATTTTGCCATTTTCCGAGGGCTGTCTTGTTGCGTTGAATCTCCCATTCGGGTGAGTGCAGTAGCTTGTGAGCGTAGTTGTAGCCGACTGGATTGGATGAAGTCTGCCGAAGTTCAGGGTAAAGTGGCCGAAGCGAGTTGACAGAGGGTAGTGATTCATCTTCTATGAAGCGGTCAGCACTCATCATGAGCCTGTCTTTTCTTCTACTGCTACCTAGGGATAAGATGGATGAGACGGAATAACTTACCAGCACCAGATGCGTCAAACTTCTCCAATCCCGCGTCAAACCACGTCCACGACTTGGAATACGGGTCCTGAGCGTCTTCGGAGCTCGTCACCCATCCTTGGTCCTGGCTCTTGAATGAGAAGACCACTTTTCGCGCGGGGTGCGTGATGCGCGGCACAGGGTACTTTGCCGCCTTTGCGAAGAAGCCGGCGTCGAGACTCTCACCCAGGGGCCGTGGCGTGGGCAAGGCGGTGGTGTATGGCTGGTCGTTGGCATTCTGCCGAGCTCCGGCATCCACCAGGCCCAGCGGATATGACCGAAGCAGGAATCGGTCTTCTCGGTCTGGGTTGCCGCCCATGATGTGGATGCTCTCGTGCAGCTGCGTGGTGGAGTGAGCCCAGTACTCGCCAAAGTCGAAGATGGCGTCGATCAGGTCCGGCGGCAGCTTCTTGGTGCGGCACAGCATGGCCCTGACGACGGCAATGTCTATCGGGCTGGGCTCGTATTTGCTGCGGTGCTCTGCGTGATGCTGGATCGGCTCGTCGTCGTCTTCTGCGGCGGTTGCGTTGAGACCAAGAGCTCTCATGGCGCTCCAGACGACGCCGGGGATATTCACAGACATGGCTGTAATTGGCGTATGTGCTGTTTTCTTTGCGCTTGCAAGAGTGATGAGAATGATAGGTAGGAGGGACTGTTTACGAGATACAAGATGAAAAGCAACGTGTTTGTAGGGGCATCGAAGCAGAGCACAAGGCGCGTCCTGGTCGGTTGAGGTGTCGTTTCATCACTTCGGACCACATCATCGCGTGACGTCAGTGCGGCGAATACAGCGAGCCAACAGCGGTTCAGTGCGCTGTGGCCGCTGTGCACTGATGGCGCAGGCAATCGTGCGCTTTTAGCCTGGTTAAAGTACATGTACCGCTGTATCGCTGCCCTCGGGCGGAAGGGATCATGTATATGTACGTGCAGCAGCAGGTTCGTCGACCTTAGGAACGTGAATGAGGAGACATTGTCTGGGAATTGACCAAGGCTGCTCTTCATCTAGATGCATGAATCTGAAACAGCTGTAGCTAAAAGCAGGACTTGGAAAGTTGCTCGCAGTAAAGTAGCATTATTCCAGCCGCTGAAAACCCGGTATAGCAATACTGAAGGAAAAATGATACTCAGTCTCAGCCTCGGATGAGAATTTCCTTCTTTTCTTCTTTCATTATTATGTGTCTTTCAAAGGTAGTTTATACCCATGCCCTGCGCTTCCGTCCTTCTTAGCTGAGTGCCTAACCTGTAATCGACTCAATTTCCCTTATTTTCCAAATAGCTCTATCCAGGTTGCAACAATGCTTCTATCAAGATGCACAGGCATAATCGAATCTTGTCCATAATCTAGAATTTAAAAACAAGGGGAAAACGAGCGTAACGGAGATGCTCTCGTTTTCTCAAATACAACGAACAGCGAATTTTATAAGCAACTAGAGCAAGAACCCCAAGCACATGGCTAATCACAAAATCACAACACAACAGGAAAGCTCAGCAGTATTAAAAAGTAGTATGTTCATATTCACGACCAAGCTAAATTATATGCAACGTGCTGTAGAAAGCCCAAAAACGGCCAGATGTGTAGGGTTCAAAAAAGTGGTAAAATAAAAGTTGTGTCCATAAATGCCATACATCCCTTTCTAGCTTCAACACCTAAAACGCCATCCAAAGGTAGGTATCTGGAGGCAAAAGTTCAAACAACGAAACAAGTCATTGAGACCCTTTTCTTTTTCTTTGGGAGTTTAAAAAAAAAGACGACGCAAAAAAGAGTTCATCCCACGCGCGCTGTTGTATATGGCCCCCATCGCTCTTTGGTTTCAAATATAAATGAAAAATAAATGATTAAAGTAAAACCAGCCCGCTTCCCTTTCTATCATGAACGTTTATCGGGTGCTCTTTTTTCTTTTTAGACTTCTCCGCCGGGGAGTCCCTGATATCCTGAGTGGCTCGCGCTGAAAGTCCGGATGGGAGCCGTGCTCGAGGCTCTCTGCGGACCCGGGTGAGACTGAGGAGGAGAACCAGGACTTCCTGGGCCATCGGCGTGGGCACCCTGGTTGAGGAAGGGGGCGGGCGACTGCATAGGCGACTCGATGTTGACGGCGGTCCAACCTTTGCTGTCAAGAGGGCTGACGTTTGCGGGGGGCGCATCAGCCGCGACGACGCCTTCTTTCCTCATACTGCGAGAATCGTAGTCAGTATATGCGTCCGGGTCAACGCCTTCGCGTTTCAGCTTGTCGAGTTCCATACGGTCCATCTTTTCCATTTCTGTCTGCAAGCGGGCCTCGCGGGCTCCGGATTTGCGCTGCTTGATGCAGTAGAAGATCAGGGCTCCGACCAGCACGGCGCCGACGACGCCCGCCGCCGCGTACACGGCGATTCTGGCTCCGGCAGGCAGGTTGTTCCACTTGTCGGCCGTAGACAGCTTGGGGGCCCGGTGGAGGGCCTCGTAGAAGGTGGAGTTTTTGTCCGTACTGGTTGTGGCCTGTCAGTAACATGAAACGTGAATAGATAGGGCATAGTGCAACTTACCCAGTGACCTTGATGCTTTCGTAGCTACCAGTCATGTCGCCGTAGGTGTACTCGCTGCCACCGCCGTAGTCGGTGATGCGAGCACTCTTGACATACATGGTGTAGGGGCCCTTGGAGTAGTCGGTGTTGCCACCAGCCCACTCACGAGTGCCGTTGGGCATTCTCGGGTCACCACCAGCCCAGATACCGAGGGACAGCCTCATGGGAGTCTGGGGGTAGTTTCGGGTCTTGTTGGCCTGTTCAGGGGTGAGGGTGCGGACGAGGGTGCCGTCAATGTACCACTGGAGCGCCTCCTTGGTCCAGACGGTCGTGTAGTTGATGAAGTTCTCCTGGTTGTTGATGGTGGTGTACAGGCCAGCGTTGTGGAAGTCCTCAAGACCCTTGCCAAAGTAGTTGGTCGAGGCCATGGTGTTGTTGACGCCCAGAAACTCCAGGTCGACCTCGTCGAGATCGTCGCTCAGCCACATGGAGGAGCTGACAATGCCGACGCCGGGTGCGACCTTGAGGAAGAGCTCAACACGGCCAAAGAAGAAGTAGAAGAGCGTGCGGATGGTGGGCGAGTCGCCCTGCTTGTTGATGGTGAAGCCGGCACCGTTGTCGTTGTCGTAGGTGACGGATCCAGCAGTCGTCTCCCACAGCTCATACGACGGCGTGGTGTTGAAGTAGAAGGTGTAGTCGGTATTGAAGCCGGGGTCGGCAGGGCATGTCGAGTTCAACGGGTTGCACGATGTGGAAACCTGGGCTGAGACGAGGCCCAGCAGAGGGGCGGCGGCCAGAAGACCGCTCAAGTACCGCATTTTGGAGAGAGAAGAGAAGCTAACGGTATATATAGGCGTATATATAAACACGGTTGGGTATAAAAGATTGAGGTCGGTCGATGCGCGAGAACAATACAATCAACGGCAGATGAGTTGCAAGTATCAACTTAGGGAGTGTGGTATCTCCGGCCCTGCAGAGAAGCGAATTGGGGGATTATATCTCGAAAGAGCGTGTAAGTGATTTCTTTGTTGTTTCAGCAGAGGCAGCCAGCCAGACTGGGGCCAAAGAAAGAGGTCACTGGAGAGATTGAAGCGGCGAAGTTGCGCCAAAGCCAGGTCAGGACGACAATGAAAGGACGAGACGAGTCTCAACAGCGAGCAACAGCGACGGCGAGGCCCCTGAAGCACGACGGCGGATGTCTCTATTTGCAGAGGTTCAAGGAAGGACTGAGGTGAAGGAGAGGTGAAGAAGAAGAAGAGAAGATCGAGCAGAGGCAAGTCAAGTAAAAGAGATTAGGGGCTCGGGCTTGATTTGATGCATTTTGCACTGAGACGGGGAAGAAGCGCCGAGGGGTCCGCACAATCAGTGTAAGGGGTACCGCGCTATGCTGGGCCGGGGGGGCGGCGCGGGCGGTACCTGGTACCTGAGCGCGGCGGGTCGCCAGCGAGGGGCCGCCTGGGGAGTGTCTTGGCTGGTAATTTCAGCATCCAGGAATAGCCAGCAGCCCCCTGGAGGCAGCGGTGGAATGGGCTGCATGGCCCTAGAAGGCGAAGAGAAGATGGAAAAATGGAATTATTGGGGCGCCCCGGCATGCCGTGCAGCTGCAATCACTGGCGTTGTGGCGGCACTTGAAACAGAGGAAACGCATCACAGCGCATATACAGTACAGTATACGACGTCTGGCAGCATCAACCCCCGAAGCACAGCACCATCAACCTCTAAATCCTCCGGCTATGCACGGCGGCAGCGCCATGGCACGCCTTGGCACGCTGTAACGACAATTGCCTGCCGGTGCAGATGCAGGGGCCGCCCATTTCGCTGCTGCAACAGACTGCGAGGCCAATGAGAGGCGCTGCGCAGACGACAAAGGGAAAAGGGACGTGGACCAGTGCTGGACAGGCGCTGGAAAAGTGCGCCAGGGACCGATCCGGCACAGCGCGCCGAGGCTGCTAGGCCCGCCTGGGAATAAGCCGCTGGGGCCCTGATTTCCCCTGAAAGATGGAGACGGCCGTGCGCGGTACCGAGTACCTGCGGCGGTGCTGACGGCGCGGCGCGGTGGCCGGGTACAGGGTACGCGACGAACACGCTGCTCGAGCTGCAATTGGTTTCTTCAGTTGTTTCTCGTCTCGTCGCCTCGTCGTCTGGCATCTTAATTTGGTGCCCCCAATCTCCCAGCGCCAGGTATCGAGTACATGTACAGTATCTGCCGGAGACCTGATGCCAATAGCCAAAGTGCGCGGAGGCCAATTGCGGGCTTCGCCACCAGAAGCCGTCGACGGGCACCAGTCAATCGAGTACGGGGGATCCACGGTGTAAGCCTCCATCCAGTCCTGTGCTGCTCGTCGAAACAAGGACCTGCAAGGCCAAGCAATAGTCGAGTCGGACAGAACCCACCCATTAAGCCAGAATAGAAAGGTCTTTGCTGCCTTGATGCCGAGTTTGCGAATCGCAGCAGCCTGCAAGTAGCACCTACTGCCGGTTATCCATTCGTAATCAAACCAGGGCCGGTCTTTGGAGCACTGCGCCTCCGCACAAAACCCGCTCGCTGTCTTGACCCGACTGGGCGGAGTTCATGTCGTCGACGGTTGTGACGGCAGTGAGAGTGAGCGTGAGTAGCATTTTGCGTATCCCTGAAACGAGGCGGTATTCCCATTTATAGGAACGGAGTACGGATAGTCCGTGTGGTGTTGAACGCAGCCGTGGTGAAGCTGCTTGACATGGTCTCTCATTGAATACGAGTAAAGCTCCCGCTGTCATTGGACGAATGCGGGCGACATAGGCCGGGTATAGAAGCCGAGTCGGCAGTTGGAAGAACAAGACGAAAATCGATTACTACTGGTAGTAGCATTGAAGATTAGATTGGAGCAATTGATTGCCTTTCCAGCATCAATCACATGATGCTGGCCAAGCGACAACTTCGCCAACAGGCGGCCGCAGCGCAATCGAAATTGTCGCGGAGGAGCTGCCGGCAATACGCCGGCTAAACGCCGCCAGCCCCGGCATCATCAAACTTTCGCCAGATGCCCGAGATTTCAATGTCACCGACCCTCGTCAATTGAGTCGATTCGCACCGCCCACCATGTCCATGTTCCGGGCCAAGAAGCTCGACCTGGGCTGCTTCGTCAAGGCCCGCACCATTCGCGACCACACCAAGCGAAAGGTCTTTGAGGAGCATGAGACGGAGAGGTAAGGCCTCGTTTTCTCTCCTCCATCTCTCGCCAAATTGCATGACCAAATTGCGCGAAATGGGCGAACCCTTGGTCGGAGAACCGAGCCGTGCTAATCTCTGCCTCTTCTGCTATTTTTAGGCAAGCTCTTCGATACATGATCCGCAACACCACGCTGCCGCCCCGAGTTCGAGCCACGGCCCAGCTGCAGCTGTCCCAGATGCACGCCTACACACGGCCCACGCAGATTCGCAACCGTTGCATAATGGGCGGACAGGGACGAGGTGTGCTGAGGGCATTCAAGATGACAAGAGTGCGTGCACCGTGCTGGTCGGCCGATGGGCCAACGAGATTTATGCTCCCATGGGAAGAAGTTGAGCTAATGTGATATCACCCTACAGTTCAATTTCCGAATGGAGGCGCTGGCAGGAAACCTCCCCGGCGTGAAGCGAGCCAGTTGGTAGATGTGGCATTTACGATTTCAACGACGTTTATATTCCCTCAACTGTATAAAATCTGTGTATGATATTTGTGTGCGACTCTGTCACGGGTCTCGGTTAGACAAAACTCTGAGCGAGAGTGGCCAAGGGAGGAAGGAGAGATTTGATGAAAAAAACTGTTAAAAAGAATATCCGTATTCCGTCATCTTAGTGTCCCAGCGATTCAAGATGTCGCTTGACTCTTGGAGTGAATTTATCTGCTATGCTGGGTAGGTATTTGCTTGAAGGTAGCAAACTACTCACTACCAAGGCCATATGCTCCCATCAAGCTCGATTCCTGGCGCTCTATGATAACGAGCATCATTTTGAAATCATCAACAACATTAAATCGCATAGCATTTTTTATAACATATCTACTAGTATTACTACTTAGACGCAAACACTTGACCTTGTCACTTCGAAGACGGCTTTAGCTGCGGTCCTACCCTGTACTCAGCCACATCTAGACTTTTGCCCGAAGCTGCAAAAAAGATGTGGCGTTCGCCACTTAATTCATTCCTTCGCTGCCGTCTCGCAACTCGCAACATCTTTCAACTGAAACTTTTGCCAGCAATCTTTACTTTCCTTTTTTTGCTCTTCAAAAACTCTGATATTGCCATTCAGCTTTTTAGCGACGCGCAGACTCACAAACACACAACGGCGTTTTACCAAATTCATCAATTAATTTCACCATAGTCAAACAAACACATAACGAGTCGCGACCATGGGTGGCGGAGATTTGAACTTGAAGAAATCCTTCCATCCCGGCCTGCGGCGGAATCAGCAAGCCGTCTACGATGAAGAACAAAAAGCTCTCGCCGAGCGCAAACGCACCCAGCAGCGCATCAACGAGATCAAGGAGGAGCGCGCCAAGGAAGATCTCCAAAGGCAGCTGGAGGCGGCGGGAGGCAAGAAGAGGATAGACCGCGTCGACTGGATGTACCAGGGCCCTACCGATGGCCAGGCCGGCACCACAGAAGAGACAGAGGCGTATCTGCTGGGAAAGCGGCGCATCGATAACCTCATCAAGGGCAACGACAACAAGAAGCTCGAAAAGGCCGCGGGACAGGAGAGCTTCATTGCGCTGCAGAATGCCAACAGCGCGCGCGACACGGCAGCCAAGATCCGCGATGATCCTCTGCTGGCCATCAAGCGCCAGGAACAGGCCGCATACGAGGCAATGATGAATGACCCGATCAGACGCCGCCAGCTGCTCTCGTCGATGGGCGTTGACGATGGCAAGAAGAAGCGCAGAGATGGAGATCGAAACGGAGACGACAGGCATGGGAGGAAACATCGCAGGCATCGAAGCAGAGATCGTGAGGGCGAGCGACACTCGCGGCATCGCCGGCGCTCACATTCAAGGTCCCGCAGCCCGCGACGGCGGGATTATTCAGGAGATAGAGAGCACACATCAAGTCGACGGAGGGACAATTCTCAGGAGCGTGAGGGCAGAAGCCATCGACATGATTCATATCGGAGCCGCGATGACAGCCGCGATCGTCGCCACCGAAACTCAGATTCCAACGGTAGAGGAGACCGCCCTCGGAGGCGCTCCCCAGCATACTCTCGCGCTCACAAAGAGCGTGACGATGCCGGGGAAGATGATCGGAGAGCAGAGGAGCAAGCTCGGAAACTGGCTGCCATGCAGTCGGCTGCGTCCGAGCTTGACGATGATCGAGAGAAGCGTCTGGCGGCTCTGGAAAGTCAGGAACGTGCTGCTCGAGAGGCCGATGACAAGGCACGGGAGCGAGGAGGAGACCGAGGCTTTACCAACGGACTGCACCGAAAAGCATTGAATATGAACACTCGGCACGGACGGTGAGGCAAAGGCGACATGTAATAACATACCATGATGTTGATACGTTTGTGTCTACGAAATTAAAAAAAAAAAAAAGGTCGATTATTGGCGGGCTTTACTTGGCGTTCCTGGGATACTGAATCGTGGCATTGGGGGGCGTGATGACGGCACAATTTTTTGAGAATATAGATATGATAATTGGCAACATGTATATTCATATGATTGACTGTACTTGTATATGACTAGTTGACCCTATTCTCCAATAACCTCCCAGTAGCCGGCCCTGGGTCTCGGCTACGACTGCCATCATAGGCTTGGCTCAGATATCCTTGACTTAACAGCCAACGCGCGTAAAGGTAAACTGCTGGTTCACGCCGCCGTGGAAAGGATAGTTGATGATGGCAGTCAAATCCGCCTGGTTGCTGCCAGTCACGTCCCACGTCTTGCTAGCGGACGCCACGCTGCGAATGCTGTACAAGAGTGTCAGATATACTGCCTCAAAGTACGTGTATGAGGGGTGACTTACTACCAAGTGTCGGCGCCAGCATTGGCCCTGACAATCTTCCAGCGAGCGGCTGCGTTGCCCTGGGGATCGGTTCTGGCGGTTTTGATTGTAGCATCGTTTCCGCCTGCAGTTGATGAGGAGTTAGTGGATGTGAACAAAGATGATTTATGATAGCAAGACTTACCCGGGGCGACGGCATAGGTGCCAGTAGCAACACTTTGGATGCTAAACTCGTCGTTGTTGACGTGAACAACGCGCCATTGCTGGTTGGCGCCGCCGTGGAATGAGCTGTAGAGCATCTTTACGTTAACCATGCTCTCCCATATATGGGAGGTGTGAGGAGTGGATGGATGTAGGACATAGACATACTATCCGATGAGACGGCCGGTAGGGTTGGAGGCTTCGAGATCAACAGGCTTGCGCTGGGACAAGGCGCTGCGGATGTTGTATGTTCCCTCAAAGACGGACATTTTGATGGAGGTTTTTGGTAGCTGGTGAAGGAGTTTGAAAGGCTTTTACTTGGTGATGAAGCTGGAATTGTTGAAGTGATGAGGACTGTTGTTTCTGAGAGAGGAAATCCTCTTGCTTTATACTTTTCAGCATCGTCTTTTGACCGCCCTTTTCTTTCCTTCTCTTCCCTTACTGTTGCTATTACTACCACTATGAGTATTACTATGAATATTACTTGGTGATGTCTCAAGCTATTTCCATCTCGCCAAGGATTACCCCATCTCTGCAGCTGTCATAGCGTTCCGTGTGAGACATTGTCTCTGCGCTTTCCCTCACCGAGGGCACTTACGATTGGTGTATGGCCGTGTCCGATATTTACCCAATTCTCGTCCAGCTGAAAGCTGTATCGAAGCCAAGACAAGTTGCTGAGCTTCAAAGTGGTCGAGACCGCCAGCCACCGTAAGCTACATATGTAGGGAGAACAATGGCGTATTCAAGACTGGTTGTGATTGGAGACTGGCTTGCTGTTGTTATTAATGCGAATTGATCAAGAAAAAGCTCTCATAATGTCTCTTCTTATTACTGTAAGCTGGCGTTGACACGATATCTGGAGTGGCAGAGGCTAGATGCCATTCAGGGGAAGCGACACCCCCTGGGATCAATTCTTTTTCTGAAAATACTCAATCAGATGCCGAGTTGGTATATGTTGCAGTAAAAGAAGCATTCTAGCAGTGATTTTCCGAAAATAAGAATGATGGCGATGAATGGATGGAAATGGCGTTCTCCAGCCATATAGTCCAAGCTAGCCAAGTAATAGGCGATATCTGATCTTGGCATAACATTTGTCTCAAACGTCCCCTTATATCGGAGATGTTACTCACGGCTGGTAGGTCATAGACAGAAGCTGAAAACTACAGCTTGAGCATATTCTGCCTTGGCTGGTTGGCTAGGTAGGCTGTAATATGTGCAACACGAGACGTTGCCAAGTTTACCTCAAGACTGGTGGCGCATGGCAAATGGGTCGTGTCTCCCGCCCGAGTTCCGGGGGCCTGCCTCTTGTTGCCTTCGGCGCATGAACGCATGAGTCACATTCAGGATTGCCGGCTCGGCTCGCTGCGGATTTCGCGAAAGCTATTGTGAACTTGCTCCCAGGGGGGTTTAATGTGACTCTGCGCGCTGGGGAGAAGATTTGGCGGTCTATCGGGTTGTCGCCGCTGGAATGCACTAGCCAAAGGGAGAGAACAAACGAGCCCAAGAAGGGAGGGGAACCGCAGTTTTAAAAGAGAGCCCTCCCCCAATTTCTATCCGTCTAGTTATGTTTCAGAGGTTTTTAGTCGCAACAATGACTTCCCCAGGAGAAAAAGGTCCAACGGACGTCGAAACCGGTGTTCAAAT
Organism: Trichoderma sp. CBMAI-0020; assembly: GCA_030708095.1. Classification (NCBI taxonomy): domain Eukaryota; kingdom Fungi; phylum Ascomycota; class Sordariomycetes; order Hypocreales; family Hypocreaceae; genus Trichoderma; species Trichoderma sp. CBMAI-0020. The sequence goes on along the minus strand of JAJNCI010000011.1, from coordinate 142,304 downwards.
CACGGATGGCCAACAAGATGTAACAGAGTCTCGATTGCCGGATCAAGAGGTTGGTTGCCCTAAACAACTTTAATGTTCCCAATATCTTACGTTTGTAGGTCACCTGGGATGGCCCCGACGATCCTGAGAATCCCTACAACTGGGCCCTATCTCGAAAGATATCTGTTGCTCTCGTCTGCTCGACTAGTCAACTCGTTACCACCATGTCAGCCAGTATGATTGCGCCGGCCATGGGTCAAATCCTGAAAGATCTTCATATGAGCACGTCTGCTGGCCAGATTGCCTTTGGTGTTTTCTTCCTCGGGTTGGGTTTCACGCCCTTCCTCGTCGCGCCCCTCGCCGAAATGTACGGGCGGAAGCCAATATGGCTGATTGGAAACCTTTGGTATATCATTTGGAACTCTCTTTGTCCCGTCGGTTTCTCTGCAGCTTTGATGATCATAGGGAGATTTATGTGCGCGGCCGGGGCTTGCGTTGGAGTTACTGTATGTATCCGATCTCGTCCGGGCAGGCATAACAACTAGCTAACTAGCATATAGCTAACCGGGCCAGTCCTCGCTGATATGTTTCCTGCCAAAGATCGTGGCAAATCTTTAGCACTTGCTGGACTGCTTCCCTACCTTGGGCCTGCACTTGGCCCGATCATCGGTGGTTTAGCTGCCGAGCGTCTGTGGTGGCCGTGGCTGTTCTGGATCCTCTCTGCCTTTGATGCTCTCGCCCTTGTGCTAGGGTTCTTCATTATCCGAGAATCCTACGCACCAGTATTGCTGCGACGCAAAGCCGAAGCCATTGCAGAGCAAACTGCTCCAGATGGAGTACCCAAGAAGTCCGTGGCTGCTCGCTTTAACATTTTTTATCGAGATTTATCGGCTCGCATAGGTCCGGCTATGAAGCGCCCAATTCGTCTCCTAACTCACCGGCCAATCATCCAACTTATAGCTCTCGCAATGGCTGTAGATTTTGGCGTCTATACCCTTGTCTTGTCGACATTCGCTTCGCTCTGGATCGATCAATACCATCAGAATGAGACGGATGCCAGTTTACACTACATCGCCATCGCCCTCGGTGCATTTGCTTGCGCCCAGGCAGGTGGCCGTTTAATGGACTTCATGTGGCACAAAATGAAACTGGCGAGGCCAGATAGCGAGCCCACGCCCGAATGGCGGGTTCCATATGTCATTGTCGGGCTAATACCATGCGTCGCAGGAACATTTTGGTATGCGTGGTCAGCAGAAGAGCGTGTGCACTGGGCTGTTGTTGATGTAGGCGTTTTCTTCTTCACAGCAGGCAATTTTATGTTTTCACAAGGGTTGTTGGCCTACAATGTTGACGAGTTCACGAGCACAAGGGCTGCTAGTGCTAGTGCAGCCACTCGTCTGGGGACATATGTACTAGGCTTTGTGTTTCCTATTTTTGCGCCAGAATTGTACAAGAATCTAGGTTATGGCTGGGGAAACAGTCTTCTGGGCTTTTTGTACGGCGTCATGGGCATCGTGATTGTTGCAGTTTTATGGGTTTGGGGCGAGAAGATTAGAGCCATTGGGAGGACAGCAGAGGAGGAGAAGGAAAAGATTATATGAATGTAGAGTGTCTTGGTGTTTTACAATCAATATATTTAGTCTCCAAGTTACTTTTTAATTAATCTTTTACGCAATTGCTACTTTGTCTATATAATCACAACTGCGTCCTTACTAATAATCTTCTTGGTTATTTTGTATTTGACTTGTCAATCTCTTGCTGGCCTTTTGCTGCTACTGCATAGCATGATAAATCGTTTATGTTGTGTAAGTGCTTTCGCTATATGCTCAATTATAAGAGACTTCTTTTGCTGCTTAATCTACAGCACTATTACCTACCTAGTTACAATTGTTGGTCTTGTACTAAGATTACTACCTACCCTGAATTCGTCGGAATTAATTGCGAGGCGCGCTGTACTAATTCTAACATGTACCTATGCTGTATGCGGAATTAGCAAGAGAGATGGATGTGATGCCTATTAGTCATCAAGGATTTGGTCCGCAGCGGAAGCGGAACTGCGCTCTATTATCCCGCAAAGGTTATCCGCCGCTCCTTGATTGTATAGTAGTGTTACACTTTGAACATGAACATGATTAATAACTCAAGTAAATACTAGCCTTGCTATTGTACTAATAGGTCTTAGACTACGAGATTAATGTATACTTGGATTTCAACTGTTTATGTTTGTTTACTACTGCATTCAAAGAGACTTTTATAACTACTTGTTTGTTCCACTTTTGGTACCCAACTTTGCCAACTTTTCGCCTTCGGCCTTTAAATCAAATTAAGCTAGTGTGTTACAGCAAGGGTGAAAAGTGGAGGAAAAAGCATTTACAGAAAAGCGCAAATACTGTCATATGATGAATTTATTATAACCGATGTGTACTGTATTAGAAATCAAACCATTCTACCGGTTACTCAGACTAAGAATATTACTGCAACTGTATTTAGACCATCTCTTGTCCCGATTCACAAAGTAACACACTAGGCAAGCTGTTATTTACAAGTTCAATTATGGAAGGCCCGAAACTATTCATGTGAGTAGCATCAGCGCTCGTCCCATATGCTGTCACTCGTTGACCTCGGAACAGCACTGGAGCCACGGGCTACATTGGCGGAAGCGTACTGAGCAAAATTGTCGAGACTCACCCTGAGTTTCAGATAACTGCGCTCATGAGAAATGCGACCAGCGACTTCACTGCCAGATATCCCAATGTCAGCGTTGTCCAAGGTACCTTCGATGACTTTGAAGTCATAGAAACTGCGGCTCAAGATGCGGAAATCGTAATTCGTAAGCCACTCACTCTATTATTTTGGCCTCGCCCGCTGATTGAGCATCCAGATACCGGCGATATTGACCATCCCGGCTGCGCAAAAGCGATCTTGTCCGGGCTGGCCAAGAAAACGTCCAAAAGCTTCCTTATTCATCTAACAGGCACGGCTTGCATTTCAGATATGAATGAGCAGACTTGGGAAGGTAAAGTCAATCAGCGCATCTGGGATGACGTTCAGGACATAGATGAGATCTACAACCTCCCCGAGACCGCGTGGCACCACGCCATTGACCAGTGGATCGCGGATGCCAGCAACGACAAGGTCAAGACGTTGACCATTTGCCCCCCAGATCTGTATGGCCAGAGCACCACAGTCGGTGGTAGGACGACATACTTGGTGCCCGAATATGTGGCTGCAATTTTGAAATACAAGGAGGCGTTCTATCTAGGTGAGGGACAAAACGTGAGAGCTGTTACGCACATCGATGACCTTACGGAGCTTTTTGTTCTCGTTTTGGAAAAGTATTTGGAGGGAGGTCATGATCTACACTATGGTAGAGAGGTATGCAAAGCACAGCCATCCTTAACCTTGAAATATCACCGACTCTTGGACCAACTTACACACACAGGGTTTCTACTTTGCGACTGCGGACGAGGTGGCCTGGAAGCCGACCGCAGAAGCCATAAACAAGATTGGCCAGGAGCAGGGTTGGTTGCCTGCTGGCACCCGGACAGTGTCTTGGACCAAGGAACAGCTGGCTGCGGTACTTCCCAACCGGTCTGCGCTGACCTTATATATCTGGGGTTCCAACAGCAGGGCCAGGTCGACAAGGGCCAAGAAGCTAGGATGGAAGCCGCATGGGCCTAGTTTTTGGGAGACCCTGCCCCAGGATTGCCAGGTAGCTGCAAACAAGCAGCCGTTTTCTGCCTTGGGTATAGTATAAAGTCAGAGATCTATTTGAGCTCTATCTCTCTGGTTTTTTATAAATAAACAATGTCAGATTAGAGATTCTATTATATATATACTGAGCTTGGTAAGAGGACACTTTAAAATGCTTTGGTATATTTACAATGGTGTATATTTGTGATACCTTCGTGGAGCCTTTAAATAAAGAACTAAGTCCTATTACAAATTGTAAAAATCTCTCGATCATATAAATACTCCTTCAAAAGAATTGTCTTCCTAATACTCTACTCATTGTATATAATTGCACCCTACCTCGGTGGTGGATATGAATGTGAGTCGATGTCAATGGGGAGAAGCGATAAAGATACAATGTCCCAAATTCCGTCGATATTTGCAAGATCTTGATCCAAAATACTAATTTCTTGATAGTATTTCTTCAATTCGTTTGACTGAGCCATTTGGTGTTGCTATATCTAGCTGTTATAAATTTCAAAACTAATTTCGTGGGTCTCTGTGGAATTAGCATCGAATTCGAGTTGAAGGAAAGGCTACCGCAAACTCACTAGCTGCTGAAGGGCGCTGCTGTATTGATTGGACTGGAGATGTAGACAGCAAAGATGGCGTAGGATTCGAGAATGAGTCTGATGGCCTGGAACCGGGACTGTTTGACCGCCAGACTCTTCGCGCCACGCCCAGAGCCCGTCGTGAAGTACACTGGCTCCAAGACAACTTTGCACTTTCAAGTTCGGCTCTTGCCCACGGCAAATCGTTTGAGAATGATTGAATGATTCAAAGCTGAGCTAAAATTTTGCCTCTGTGTCCTCTTAGATCATTGTCTTCCAGAATGGCTCTTCGTAAGAGACTTAGGACAACAATAAATGATCGTTTACCCTCTTTAATGTCTACATATCGAGCGTAACTCGTATTTGTAATTTCCGTAACCAGCATGCCAGCTGTGTTTAGCATCTAATAATAGATGTTCGGTATGTATTCTATGAAATTGTTCCTCGCACCTTCATTTGCAAGCTTCGAGATGAAGTTCAACGCATAAGAATATGCCCTGAAGAGACCATGTTTTCGCATTTCCGTGGCTAATGACTCAAAGAAATAATATGATCTGAGCTATATAGAGACAATAGCAAGTGCAATACGATGTATTTCTATAGCATGTTAGTCTTGTCTGTTTGAGGCCAATGAGACGGTCTCCATACCTCCCGCTTCCTTCCCAATCCACCTTCCCAAGTCTTCCAAGTTGCATTCGAGAAGTCTCATCAATCCATTGCTCCCTCTCTCTCTGTACAGGGTGCCCAGTGAAGAACATGTGCGTTTTGTCATGGCTTCACCAAGCCGTGCGAGAAATCTTTGGATGAGCAGGTGGTATCTCAAATCGTCTATTCGTGGGGTTAAATATTTACGGCTGTAGGTTGATGTACAAGTGCAAGCTGTTACTGGGGTTTCGGAAAAGAAGTGTTGACCTAATGGAGCAGATTGCAAAGCGGAAATTGACGCTGGTGCCGATGTCGTAATGGGCTATGGACCACATCATCCTCTTCCCATCGAGTCTTATAACCAAAAGTTAATTTTCTACGGTCGCGGCAGCTTTTCCTTCCGTATGGGACATCTAGGGATGGCGCATGGAGACTGGGTTGGATTCCTCGGAAGCCTGGAATTTCACGAAGAAAACTCGGCGGGAGGCGCGAAAGCATTGTTCAGATTCTTCAGGCATAATAAGGACAATGAGACATACTTGTCTCACCCAGAAGACGAGAAGGATACTGTCGCAATGTTAACAACAACGTCCCAGAAGTATGGAGCATCCCTTTGGGTAGACGGCGATTCAATCAATGCAAAGCCTTAGAAGGAAACATAAAGAAGCTACCAATGTCAATTGCTGTAGTGAAGATGTTGGTTATAGCGCTTGTTGCAGTATTAGCTCACTAATTACTACATGCATATTGCTTATTTAGAGGACTTGGTACATATACGCGAGTTATAGAAAAGTAAGGGCTAGGTATAAGATGAAAATGCACTTATATGCATTATACAAGCAGCCCCCAGCTGAGAGTCTATTGCCACTTCTGCGCATCAGTTGTCTACAGCTTGCGTCTCAATTCACTGCTTTCCTAGCCTCGGGGATTTTTTTGCAGCCCGCTTGCCACGCTTAGTTTGGAAAACAGTGGAGGTAATTCGGGATATCTAAACTGACGAGTAAATTCTCTGCACACTAACTACTTGTAGCTTGACGGGTTAAAGGATTTTCCTGGAGAATTTTAGCTCCTTCGCTGACTCCGTATTTGAGGTATAGAGGAAGTTCTCAAACAGAGGGTGTGAAAAATCTGCCGAAGGCACATATTATGCATTTCTCTCATATGCTTCAATCCTCTCACTTGGCTGCATCGTAGGTAAGTGAAACAAGGTTTGCAATAACAAAAGCACTTTACTTACTCCTAAAAAATTGGTACATGTCTGAGCAAAGGCGCAGATGATGCTGAGCCAAAACGTCTCGAGCAGCTAAAGGAGAAGAACCGACCCGCATAAGCCACCTTAACTGACTACCGTGTGCCGGCTCCCGAATATTTCCGCCACTTCGAGGGCTGTCATCCCCGATTCGGTCAGGGAGTGGAAAAGACACCGCACATCATACAAATAGACCGGAAATGTTTTCTTTCGGTCGCATGCCGAGCACGGTAATAACGGCAATGTCGGCACTCTGGTGAATACTTCATTGACCACCCCACAGCATTGTTACCATGGGGTATGGGGATTCCCCAGATACCTATAGACATCTCTAGACAGACATCATGAAAAATTGATAGGTAACTTGGAAGAATCCCAAGGCGCAGAGTGAACAACTAAGCCACGAAGAAGCTATATCAAATGACTTAGATCTCTTGAACAAAGCTTACGGACAGGACATGCTCTTTACTGTAGACTTTGAGGTGCCTATCAACGCTAGAAATTGTTGTTGGCAATGGATTTCCGTGACGACCAAACAACAAGAACAAGATGTGGAGCCACATACGGAGCACATATGGAGAAGTTGTACTTACAAAGGAAAGATGGGGCTGCGTGAAAAAATTAAATAAAATGCTGGAGATATCCGCAATTTTCTCTGCATTCATTTCCCTCCCGGACTCTAAAGATAACAAAACACTGCATTTGCTGTAGCTTTTGTTGTGTTCTCACCATGGGTCGCTTTCTCGGTCTCAGAGGCTCGAAACTGAGCATGGCCACAATCATATTGATTGTTGGTCCAGCATATTTTACCTTTGGATATAATTTGGCCGTCGCTGGTGGGCTTCTTACTTTGGAGTCGTTTGTCAAGCAGTTTCCTCAAATGGACACCATTAATACTACTGGAGCTCAGAATAAGCTGAACTCGAATATTCAGGGTGCGTCGAGATTCTTTCTACCTTTCGATCTTAGTATCTGACTCCTTGTTCCTAGGCGCTGTATCTGCTCTATTCACCGTTGGTGGCTTCCTGGGCGCCCTATCCACCATTCCTCTTGGAGATTTACTCGGCCGTCGTCGCATTATCTTTCTTGGTTCAGCATTGGTTGTCATCGGCGCTGTTTTGATGTCATCCTCTTACTCTCTAGCACAATTAATTGTAGCGAGATTGGTACAAGGTTGCGGCACTGGTGCTATCACCGCCACTGTTCCTGTATGGCAATCTGAACTTTCAGGATCAGCCCACAGAGGATCTCATGTTGTCACAGAAGGGCTTTTTATTGCCGCGGGTATTGCTGCCTCTCAGTGGATTGACCTTGGCTTCTTTTTTATTGGCTCATCTTCTGTATCATGGAGAGTGCCTCTTATCATCCAAGTCCCCTTGCCAATTTTGGTCATGATTTTCGTCTTCTCTATGCCAGAGTCCCCCCGATGGCTTTTGATGAAGAACCATCTCAAGGAGGCACGTGAGATTCTGTGTATCCTTAGAGATGAGGATGAAAATTCCTCGGCAATTCAGAGAGAAATTGCGGAGGTTGAAACGTCACTTGAAATGATTGGGAGCGTATCACGATGGGACGTGTTTAAGATGGGTGAGAAGAGGAACTTTCATCGTCTCATGCTAGGAATCGGAGGGCAATCGTTCTCGCAACTTTGCGGTGTCAACTCGATTACCTTTTATGCAACAATTATCTTTCAGCAACGTTTGAAGCTGGATGCTATCAAAGCAAGACTACTCGGTGGTGGGATGACGACCATTCAGATTGTTGGAGCCCTTGCGGCTGTCCTGACTATTGACCGTCTCGGCCGTCGGCCCCTGATGCTTATGAGCTCTGCCGGCATGTGCATAACAATGGTCATCATCACAGGAACTACTTCAACCACCAATAACCAAGCGGCACTGATAGTAGCTGTTGTCTGCTTCTTCATCTATAACATGTCCTACACGTTCGGATTTTTGGGTTTGACATTTCTTTACTCGACTGAGGTGGCCCCTCCTCATCTACGCGCCAAGATTAGCGGTTTCTCCAACTGCATGACATGGCTGATGAACTTTGTCGTTGTTGAAGTAACACCTACTGGTTTCGACAATATTCAGTATCGCTACTACATAATATGGGCAGTCATCAACTTCTTCATATTCACGACTGTGTTCTTCCTGTATCCGGAAACAAATGGCCGAACATTAGAAGAGATGGACGAGGTCTTTATGCTGTCAAACAATATTTTTGATAGCCGCAAGATTGCCATGAGCCTTTCCAAGAGAGAGACCTTCGACCATGAGTCAATAGCCGAAAAGGTAACCGCTCAGCAAGTCGATCAAGCATCAAACTGAATTCAGATTTCGTTTAGCAGATTGGTATCAGTTATTAACTGCTATTTTTATGTATTTATCGTTCATAGACCAAAAATTCTATCCTCGTTGAAACCTTTCTGCTAATCAATTCACTTATATTTATCGAGCTACGATTACCAAGGGGGTGAATCATGGCAAAAGGGGAAGTTGCGACCATGAGCACCTCGACGTTGCCTAGCACAGCAGAGCTATGAGGCTCACAGACGAGCAAATTTCCGAAGTTTCAGTTCAGAATACATCATGAAATCATAGAATTTGCTAATCTGGTGACTAGACCTATTGGGCAACATCCGTTTGGCTCAAGTCATTTCGGGATGACTGCCTGATACGAAGCCGATATTCATGCGCGATCTCACAAAATACTTCATTAGATCAATACTACATATGGAGGGTATGAGCAAGACCCTTGATGTGCCTTATAATGATGGCAGAAGTCTCTTCTTGGTCACTCTAGTGACAGACGGCGAGATGGAGCAGCTCGGTTGTAGTATCTCGGAGAAGTCTTTTGGATTTTGTTTGCACAGCGGGCCAAAAATCCATCCAATACAGCTACGCCAACATTAAAACAACCCTGACTTCTTGTTCGTCTATCGATCGCTTTTCAGCTATCACTTACTCTTCAGCCATTAAGTGGCTTCCTTGAGCAATTTTTTTTTTTTTTTTTTTTTTTTTTTTTTTTTTTTTTGCTTTATTAAAGCATCGTCCAGCTCGGCCGATGTTGCCAACCCGAAGCGCACCCCGCGTTTCTCCTCCCACGCTGTTTGAGGGCGGTTTGATCCAAAGCCATTATCTTTTACTTGGCTGGATCCGGCCCTTCTATGAGCAAGCTTATGGAGAAAGTAGCTTAATAAACCTGATGATAATGTTAATTAGCTGAAAACAGCCATAGGCTAGCCTTTACTACATAGACCTGCGCACTTGATTGTTATTTTCAGCTCTACTGCTGCTGAAATATTTGCATTGTGGCGGCGCCATCGATTGCAGCTATAATCGTAGAAGCTATTGATCAGCTTGTACCATTCACAACCCAGCTAAAATGGTTTGAAGAAACAAGATATGGGTATAGGGGCTATGATGCTGTGTTGCTGCTTCCTTGTTTACCTGCAATAAATAAATTAGGAACATATTATCTTGCACTCCATGATATTTCTCTTCTCTGTCTAAAACCAAGGAAAATAGTTTCCGAGCCATTACCATTCACCAGCCTGGCCGGTTTTTTTTTAACAAAATTTCACCTGCAGACGCTGCCATTTCGACGAGAGAGACTCAAAACACAACCATGCCTATAAACCACACATCAGAATGGGGCGATAAGCTTGCAGAGCTGGTTATCCATGAAACTGCGGCTTCCACTCCAGCGGAAAATGCAGTTAATGCTCGACTAACGGATATTGACGGCACTGGAATCGCCCTCCTAACAAGCAAGCTGACAAAAGCCTCCAAGTCGTACAGCGGCTTCGCCCTCATCTTAAAGCACGACACAGAGTACAAGGACTTTGAGTGGCTCCAGTTCATCACACGGCAGCTTGTTGTTGATGATGCCGCCATAACAGGCAGCGTGGTCATGAAGGCAAACACGACTTCCTATCAACTGGTAAACTCAGTGGTAGAGATTACAAACTACGACTTCGCATTGGGCTCAGAGCCCTCTAACTGGAATACCTGCTGGAAAGTAGACTCTACTATTCTTCCACATCCCAAGCCCTTCTTCCGTGACGGTTACGAATACGCCATCTCCGATGGTCATAAGTTGACCGCTATTATGGACGCCCCGGGTGTCATGGCCGGAAAAAAGCCGACAAAGGCAGAGAAGTCCATGTATGAAGATGTCCCGGACGGTTTGGTGGTAATGAAGGATGCGCTAGGTACCAGCGACGGAGTCTCTCGCGCCTACTTCTCGGACTACCTCGTAAAGAAGGTCAGCGGCAAATGTCGTATCTACGCCCGCTTTGACTTCAGTTTAACATGGGATGCAAGGGATGTGGACAAGAGTAATTTTATGCTACGTTCTCTGAAAACCATCAAAACCTCGTCACTGCTCGATTGCCACATGGCCGCTCTCATACACAAGACGACGTCGGGCAAACCAGGCCTGACGTCCAAAGAACCTTGGAAGGGCTTTCGTGAATCCATTCTTCAGTGACTCAACTCCGAGTCGGGCGTGGGAGATTTGCGGGGTCAATACCATTGGATAACACACAGATGGTGGCTCGTCCAGTTTCTTCACATGCCGAAGACCCAGGGATTCGACATACCCGTGGCTCACTCTCGTATCTCTTCCGCAATACAGAAGTAATACAGGGGTTGCAGCAGGTGAATGGGGAAGGATATAAGAAGAAAAGTAATAATATATTAAAGAATCATTACTATAGGCAGTATGTTACTTGTGATCTTGACATTCGATGATCGGATAAACGATATCCTGTGGCAGTCCGAGAACCGCTTTACCTATGATTAAATGGGTAATGTCCAATGAAGCCCGGGAACAAGCTTTGCGTATTAATTAAAGTAACATAGGTCCGAGATAGTATTCGTATTTTCTGTTCATAATCATTGCTATACTCTAACCTTCTTGGAGAGAGTTTGCAAGCTGCCTACGCTGTGCAAAGGTTTGTCCTGAGTTCAGCATGTGGTGGGTTAGTGGATTCATCTTAGTGTCTTTGGGAAATATTCTCCAATTCGTTGCAGAAAGAAGCAAAATCTCAATCTTGTTGAGCGCAGCAATTCTCTAAAGAACGCTTGCATTGGGAAAGAATATTCATTTGAGTACCCGATTTGAAACCCATCACTTTATTCCCATGCATGATTGCTTAGGTAGATTGAGCCCTCAGAACTCATTGGAGTATTGCGCGCACCTTCCACAGAACGCCCTGATTCTGGGAAGTATAAAGTGTGCTCTAGATGCCAAGCTGATAAAATAGCACTTCATACTATCATTGTCGAAATAATCTATATGGAGATACATATGGCTGTAGAAGAGTACGATTGTACCCCTGACCCCAAGGCTGACGAGACCGTTGCATCTCTCATCCGCAATAGTGGCTATGTTATTCGAAAACTCATTACAGACAATCACATCCTCAGCACAATCAAAAATGACGTCTGTCCGCATACTCAAGCCGACAAACCCTGGGGAGGAGCTGAATATTTTCTCTCTGGAATCCCACATCGTCTGTGCCAAGATACAAGCATGTCGTGGTGGAGGCTAGGACATCGTGAATCCCAAACTGAGAGCGCAGGAATCTGAACAGCTCGCTTGTTTCATCGCGGAAGCCCGAATACCTGTTGATCAGAAGGCATGCACCAAAGCGATGCGAGCACCATGCTGCAGAAGAGTCTCCAATACACTCATAGTTGGAGAGGATGAGCACAGGCGTCAGGATCCACTCAATCGCCTCCAGATCCAGAACGTCTCGTGATTCTTTACTGTCCAAGCACTTTGTGACTCTGAATAATTCGTGCGCAATGCTTGAAACGATAGCATCGCGGGCTTTGGGCACGAATTTACAACGCATACGCTCAGCAGAAAATGCCAGGATTGTAAGGAGTATGATAGGTGATGATTTTGCCTTGGGCACAACAAGTCTCCTATAAGGTTTCAGCGGCGAATCTACCCAAATCATGTTCCCAGTAATTATTTCTGAGTATTAAGAGACTAGGTGTTCAATTTCTCTAGCATTAGGGGCCCTTGAGATGATTTTGGCTATTGTGACCGCCATCTTGGCCCATGGTTCGGACAATTATTTCACAGGTACGTCGACTTGAGATAAATCTGTGGGGTATTTCATGGCTTTGAAACGGCCTCGGATAGTTATTGCATTCACTTATCGAAGGTTTTGTTCGTAGCCAGGGCATTCTTAACTTCTTTTCATGAATTTATAACAAAATGGTCGAGCACGGTCACAACGAATCCTTCGTCGAGCACAGCTTTTGCAGTCCGTCGTGCCATGCTCGACCACCGGCGCTGTTGTGGATTTCCTGCTAGTTATGATTACTTCGTCGTTTGTGGAAATCTTTGATCGATGATACGGATAGTACTGTTGTAATATTATGTTGAGATCTTCTTGGCATGAGGTCCTTGAAAGTGAAGAATGTAAGTTTGAGTCATGGCATAGTATGGCATTGACTGAATAGGGAGTTTAGCGTGTCTCGGCCTTGCCCAATACAGCGTAATTTACAGGCCAGAACATGCAAGTAGGAGTGATTGTTTAAATCCAACCGACCCCTCTTTTTGAGTGTTCCTCTACTTCTTTTTATTTATTTTCCATCGCTTTGTTCATCCACTACAGTATGCCTGTTATTACCCGATCGGCTGCCCGAGCCAGTAAAATAAATACCAACAAAACTACGACAAAACGTACTTCAAAGCCAGGGAAGAACGTGCAGGCCAGCAACATCAGTACCACAAAACCAAATGGCAAAGATTCATTTCCAATAGAACAGCCATGCAGATTAGTAGAATGGATATCACTCAAAGACCCCCCCAGTGGTGTCATCCCAAATAGAGATGACCTTTTTGCCATCCTCCAAGAGATATGCAAACTCCGAGCATGCATAGTTATCGCCCGAGGACGTCCACGTGAATTAAGCGGAATCGAGTGGTTGATTATCGGTAAGCATTGTTAACCTTTCAATATAAGAGGATACCATGCCGTATTCTAAATATCCAATAACTAACCAGCCACTAGAATGGAGAAGCAGCAAACACAGGGAAGAGTTTCTTACCTCGGAGCTTTTCCTCAGGTTGAATGGAGCCCTTTCGCATCGCTCATGGAGCCAAGAATTTGCCTGGTCGAGGGGTGGGGGGATCATACGCGCAAATCCGATTTTCCCTCCACAGAGGCTTTATGAGGTCTTGACAATCTATTTCCCTGCAGACTTAGATCAGGACGCCATCTCCTCTATTGAAGCGTTTAGAGGGTTACCCCGCTGGCACCTTGAGGATGATGAAGTCCCAGCTGAAAATCCCTGGGCGGCGTTCAAGTCCCAGCTTCGTGCATGGATAGAGGGGACTTGTGAGTACCGGGGACAAACTGCAAGGCGATTGGTATTTTTCTTCTCGTTCACTGACGAGGCAGGGGAGCAACTCTTTACAGAAAAGGCGATAAATAAAGTCCATGGAAGGCCGACAGGGGACGTCATTGCGAACTTCTTTAAGGATCTGGAAGATCTTGGAATGATTGGACACCAATCGCTACATGTTAGGTTCCTAGAGGTTGTTTACTATGCAAGAGAGGACTACGTACCAGCACCTCCCCGATCTATATCTCCTGAAACAATAAAGCATTGGGATGATATTAGGCGAGCCTGCCAAGCCGACGACTCAGATGGATCATTATAGAAGGAGACCAATGGCAGAGCAGGTTGAACAGGGTGGCAACAATGCCTATTCAAAGGGCCATGGAACAACGGGCAGGATCACAAACCAACTCATTTTCAGCCAATCTTGTGATAACAATTCTTTGGGCCCATTAAGACCATCCGAGAAAGGTATCACAGGATACAAGGCAGTACCGCGAAGGAGATGCAACGGCAATTCATTCGCTTACAAGCTACTACACACCTTTTGGTTACAACATGTTGTAGTCTATGTGTAGATAAATTCGGTATTATACAATTGTGGCTATTCGTCTAAAACATCTTGGGCTGTAAATCCTTAGTTGAGACACGTAACTTCAACAAAAGTATTACCCTTCATCTTCTGCAGCTGATAGACTAAGCATTGTAACGCAGGATTGTTCCCCTTGTCAGGTCACGGTGAACCTATGGCTGACTGCCTCAAAGATGGAAGTTTAGGATCAGCCAGTGTTATGTGGATAGATGCCAAACACTTCTTCGATGACTTTACCAACCCATTGCCCATCGTCCTCACCTCGGTAATTAGAATCCACTTCTCCTTCATGACCTCTTCAGGCAATTTCAGCACAACAACCACTGATGCGGCGATAAAATTGGTTGAGCAAGCAATAAAAAAAAGCATCGCCATCGTCAACCAGAGTCGATTTTCGACCCCGTATGTCGTAAGCTTCAAATAGGGCAGTCTCCAGGAACACATCAAGAAAACATGCTTGTTAGGATGTCCGTGTAGCTGATAGGGCCTGCAGCCACTGCGAGCATTTTATATCGTTGTGCAATTGCGACTGGGTAGGCGTCGGACCAGTTGTCTTGAAAAGGTGGCTGCGCCGCTGGATGCAGCATGTCCAATATATACTGGGAGAGAATGGTCCGCTTTATAGCAGCCTCTTGAGCCGCTAAAAAAAGTAAGGGATCAATTTGCATGGCAATACTCCCCACTATAGCAGCAATAAGAACGTTGTGACTCTTGAGGCATTGCACCAAACCTGGATGATCATCGTACTCGACCGAGACAACTGAAGGCCTGTTTGGAGACGACAGAGGAATCACGGCTGCTGAAAAGAATCTCACTGCTCCGTTTGTCTTCGACCGCGCGAAGAAAGTTACCTGGGAGGACTCGAGAAGGTTTCATAGAATAGGAGCGCTAAGATTGCTAGACGTACCGGCAAGAATAATCTTCTTGAAAGTCATGTCACCCTTGGAGATATTAAACAACAGTCGAAACACTGCAGAAGGAATCCGACTATAGCTTAGTGCCTGCTAGGGTTTTGTATATAGAATCTAGTATTGCTTGGACAAGCGCATGGTTTATTCTTATATAGGAGCAGTTTCTATATGCTGACTCTAGCACAACCTGCTTTATATTGTTTTGAGCTTTTATATTGTCTTCTGATGTATGATATAAGTGGCAACTCTAGTTAAAGCACCAATCAATGTCAAATTAATTCTAAACCTTAGCCCCTAGCCTATTGTTTACAATTGTACTAAAATAACTAACCCTTCGTCTAGATCCGCGATCGGGTTGTCCCTAGGATTGATTAAGCTGTAATAAATTTCACTAACTATATCTCTGGACTAAATCTCTCATAACATCAAGGACCCTGTTAAGCTTATTAGCTGTGAAACTAGACAGTAGGGTAAGAATAGCTTCACTGTGTGCGAAGTGTCTCGTTATCAAAAAAAAGCGCTGATACATGTGTGTCAAATCTCCTAACTTGATATCAGCTACGTGGGTCAGGAGGAAGGAAAAGAGTTTCTGAGTGTCTCACAGCCTATAGAGGTCTAGGCGGCCTTCAAAATCCTCTTCTGGCGGCGAAATCTGGGCATAAGTATTGTAGGCAGCAACATACTCATCCCCAAACCTATTGCAAGCTGGTCGCCACTGGCCAAACTCATCTTCAAGTTCAAGTTATTGAGCGTGAATAACCGCATGTGTTTCGTAGGAGAACGTACATTCGTTGTGCGCAAAGAAGCAGCAAGCATCAAAGACAAGAGGCTTGTCGCTGTCGACATCAATACCTGCATTTGCGTACCAAAGGTCTCCATGAACAAGTGAAGGTTTCACTACTCGACCGTCACTCTCGAGAGGCCCCAGGAGCCTCGGGATGACCTTTTCGAATAGAGCACGGGAGAGGACAACGAGCTCCTCACTAGGGCCTTTCCTTTCAATCTCCAGGTCAAGCGCCTGTTTCATGGTCTTGGCGAAGAATGTCTCCCAGCTATCTTCCCATGCCACGAACTGAGGTAGGTTTCCTGCGTAGGTGGTGATGTGGAATCCGAACTTGCCAGTAGGCGATACGCTTTTCTGGTGCAGTGTTGACAGAAGAGCGGCAAATTTGTGAGGGTCAGGCATATCGTCAGTCATTTCTCGAAACTCGCAGAGGAAGAAGTGCGTGTCTGCTATCGTCTTGTAGGTGCCACAAGCGATGGGCCTTGGGACAAAGTCTGGCAGAACGTTGTGCATCGCGCTCATTGAATGGAATTCACCCCTGGTCATATTCATGCCTAGTTCTTTCAAAATGACCTTGATGAAGAAGGACTGCGGTGTGCCATCACTGAGTCGAACATCGATGCGACCTGTCTGCGACCAGAAGCTTACGCCATGATTCTCGGTGGAGGTAACCTTGCATCCGTCCGGCAGTTCTTAGGAGGAAGTCAATATAAAGACGATGTTGTGAGTTTTCCAAGAGCTTGCAACTTACCCCTCAACACAGCTGGGTCTATTGTAGTATTGCCTGCCCCGAATTCAAGGCCATCTGCGCCGTTGTAGTTCATTTCGTGTCAAAGAATGTGCCGAATTTGTTTAGCGTCCCGCTGGTTGGAGATCAGGCTCTTGGAGACGTGGGGTTTATAGTTGGCGGCGTTTCTGGATACCCATTGTCATAGTCGAGTAGCCAATTGCAGGCGAGCTTCCCCTCTTGGCTCGGGTCCCGCCGAATCCACCCATCACAGGACACGATTTCGGAGGACAGTGTCACGGAGCGACGTATGGATGCTGATTCTCGCGATTAACGAAACACAATACCCACTGCCACGAATATTTTTCAATCCTAAGTTACTACTTTATCAGATACTGGTTGAGAAGCATCCTGGGTGTGATTAATCAATTATTAGTAAGAAATATCCAAGGAGCAAGAGCTTGTTAAGAGATACGCCGAGGCTGCAGCTTGGTGTATAACACATTTATGTAGTTATGCCAGTTCGTCTTAAAATAATAATAAAGGGGTAAAATAAACTAGAGCCGGGTGGTCGGATGGGCCGTCCGGGTGTTTCCGCAACCTTATTCTTTGTCTTGGCTAACCCTTTCTCAGTCTTCAGTGGCCATTCATTGAGACCTTGGTGATTCTGTCACGCCAATGTTCAACAGGGAACACGACCTTGACTCTGTTTGCCTCCAGCCTTTCCTGCCCGTCATTGTGCGCGATAAACGTCCCTGGCTCCTTGATTCCCACGTAGACAGTCTTGATGGCGCTCTTAAGTCTCAAGATCCTGGTCACGCAGGTCATGTTGCCGCTAAGTCTCTCGTTGCATGGCTCCATGGTCGTGTACAGCGCCGTGTTAGCCGGGAGCACCTCATGGATGCGTTCCTCAGAGAGGTTGTGCTCGTCGGCGATCTTGATAAAACAACACTGCTCGGCGTGTGTGGTGCCTGGATCTCTCTTATAATCCCGCGGATATTCAAGCGAGTATCCTGTCGATAGAACCTTTCCCTTAGCGGCGTCGACAAGTATGGCTCCGACGCAGAATTTGTTGTTAGCTGGCGGTGATTTTTTGCGCCTGAATGAGAGCAAACTGCATGAACGCCTCATGGTCCCCAACTGCAAAGGTTGGATTTGTTTGTGAATCCATAGTAAATGGCCTTATGACAAAAATACACAATGCGCGGATAATGCTTCTCGCAGGTCAAATCAACACAGCATCATCGAGGAATAACAAAGAAGATATAGGTCAATCAATGGAGATTTTCTTGAAATCTTGGGTGCGCGATTTTCCAGGTAGATGTATGCCGTTGTCTAACCTGAGCCTGTGTGACAATAACAGGCGGTTGAAGCAACCAGTTGATTGGTGGTTTAAAGGAGGGGGGGAGGGCTGACCACCTGCTACGTACTTTGATCGCGAGTTGGTTGAGCACCACTAAGAGTCTCTCTTGAAACAACAGTTATGGTATCATTGTGCTATTACTCTTGAAAAGGAATAGACAATCATCCTAACGTCCCCTTGAATAAGTCTGGGCAACCGAGATTGGCGCCCCGTGCACTGAGCTCTGCGGACTACAATGGTTAATTCTCACCTCCTTAGTCTCCTGGGAAACTTTAATACTCCTAGATTGCTAACTGTACTAGTTCTTTCGAAAAGGGCAGCGCATAAAGCCCGACCTACATACCGACAGTCCATCGAGTAGTCACGATTCGCCCAAGAGCTCGAGGAACCTGTTTCATCCGTCAAAAGCTCGGCCTAAGACGCCAACCGCCTCGGACGATCAAGCGGAGGGCGTGAAGGGCCCGCTTGGACTAAGCCTCCTCTATTCTCCGAAGGTACCGGAGATCGACTTCATCTTCGTCCATGGCCTAGGCGGCAATTCTAGAAAAACATGGAGCAAATCGTCCTTGCAGTCTCATTTTTGGCCAAAAGAATGGCTCTCCAAAGACCCGGCATTCAAAAACGTCCGCATTCATAGTTATGGATATGATTCGTATTACTTGAAGGGCAAGGACGACTGCTTGAATGTACACCACATCGGCAAGTCTTTTCTAGGCGCGATCAGTACTTCACCATGCATCTCCGATTCCGGGACGTACATCGTTGTCATCGGCCGCAGCATGGGTGGCTTGGTGATGAAGAAAGCGTATATTCTTGCGAAACAAGACGCAGTGCACACGGCACTGGCTGGGCGATTCGCCGCATTCTATTTCTTGGCCACGCCGCATCGAGGTGCCGACTCGGCAAAGATGTTGAAGAACCTCCTCAGGGTTGCGTACGATCGCGCTTATATTCGCGATCTAGAACCGACTTCTGGGGCGGTCCAAGTGATCAATGACGAATTTCGGCATTTTTCAGCTGGCCTTGAGCTCTGGTCATTCTACGAAACGCAGAATATGAAACTGTTTAGCTCACTCATCGTCAATCCCGAGTCAGCTGTTCTCGGGTACCGTGAAGAGAAGCAGATACCGATGACTGCTGACCACCGCTCGATATGCAAGTTTGACACACCTGAAGACTCCAACTACGCCCTCCTGCGAAACGCGCTCGCCTCCACTGCGAGCAGAATTTCCACGGCAATTCCGGAGCTGAAGCTGAAGCAAAGGCGTGAGAGGATCAAAAACCTCAAGAAGTATCTGGACGTTGCTGACATCTTGGACGATGATTTTGCAAACGTCTGCGAAGCTCGGATGCACGGGTCGTGCGGATGGATTTCGGCCAAAGATAGTTACGTGAAATGGAGAGATGGGGAATCAGAAAATGACAGGACATTATGGGTCAAGGGCAAGCCAGCAACTGGAAAGTCTGTTCTCGCTGGCTATGTCATCGATCAGCTCAAGGAGTCCAGCCAGACATGCAGCTACTTTTTCTTCAATCATGGAGACAAGTCGAAGTCCAACCTAGGTCGTTGTCTACGATCTTTGGCATTTCAGATGGCGAGCTTCAATGCTGAAGCTAGCGAAGCCATCTTAGGGATGCAGGCGGATGGTGTTTGCCTAGATCGCGTCGATGAGCGTACCCTCTGGAGAATCCTCTTCCTTTCTGGTATTTTCCGGACCACAATGACATGGCATCACTGGGTTATTGACGCCCTGGATGAGTGTTCCAATCCTGGGGTCTTTTTGCATGCCATTCTTTCCAAAATGGACGAATCTATACCCCTGAGGATTTTCGTCACAAGTCGGGATACAGTCGATCTGGACTATGGTTTCTCGGTCATTCCACCCAACCTTGTCCAGTCCTTGTCAATCTCGACAACAGACACAGAGTCAGATCTCCGGCTTTTGGTGGAGAGGAGGACCCAGGCCTTAGGAGTGGTGGGACCTAGCGATCGAGGTACATTAGCCGAGAAGATTCTGGACAAATCTAGGGGCTCATTCTTATGGACAACCTTAGTGCTTGAAGAACTCTTACGCTGCCACAGCGGAAGCGAAATTAATCAGGTTCTCGAAGATGTTCCGAGAGGTATGGAGTTACTATATAAGTGGACTTTGGACTACATGTCGCAGGCCGCTCGTGGAAAGGAGCTCGCCAAAGCCATTATGTGGGCAGCATGCGCGGTTCGACCTATGACAATCGGCGAGCTGGACGGTGCTCTGACCCTGGACATTCACGACTCATTCCCAAGATTGGAGGAAAGCATCGCCGCGCTCTGTGGTCAACTGGTGGTCGTAGACAAATATGGGAGAGTTCAGATGGTGCATGAAACTGCCAGAGAATTTCTTGTACTCGGCGGACTTGAGTCCGAGTTCTCCATCGATAAAACTAAGGCACACACACGGATGGCTCAGGTATGTCTCAATTACCTTGTCGGGGAGGAAATGAAGCCTCCGAGGAACAGTCGACGCCGTTCTTTGGCAAACCTACCAGCAACAAGACTAGATTCCGCCACCTATGCATACACAGCATACTCATATCATCTTTCGAGGGCTGATCCGTTGGCGGCAGGGACGTTCCAGCTTGTTGTGCAGTTCCTGAGATGTAACGTTCTCACTTGGATCGAAACAATTGCTTACTCTAGAAATCTCAATGACCTCATCCGAGCCTCAAAACATCTCAAAACCTACGTCAATGCGTGCGCCGTTGAGCGTTCGCCACTAGACCCTCGGATACGAGCGCTCCGACAGTGGACCACAGACCTTGCTCGGATTCCTGCCATGTTCGCAAACGCCCTCACGGTGTCACCGTCAGCAATATACTCACTGATACCCCCATTCTGTCCCACCGAGTCTATGGTATACAACACGGGGGGCTCAGGCCGGAGGCTCGCAGTGCATGGCGCGCTTAACAAGCCATGGGATGACAGGCTGCTGTGCATCGAATTCCGTCAGGGTCAACCAAGGACGTTGAGTTATGGAGACGAGTTTCTGGCCGTCGGTCTCAGCTCAGGAACTGTTATATTATACTACGCCACGTCTTACCAGGAGTACAAAGTCTTTGACCACGGTGAAGCTGTGAACTTCATTGCTTTCATGGCCAAAACTGACCTCATAGCGACTTGTGGTATGAAGATGGCCAAGGTCTGGGACACCAGAAGTGGGCAAATGGTGCACAGCCTCGAGAGCCCTCCGCGTCCGCTGGGGATGGAATTCGATGGGGAGACGCTTTTAATTGCGAGTCGCAGCAACTACGTCACAACTTGGAATTTAGGACATGATTCCAAGCCAGAATCAGCGCGGAGGCCATGGAACGTTACCGATACGCCAGAGACGAACCGAACGCCTCCGCGTGGCACCCCATATGCACTGACTCTCTCTATCAGCCACAGAATGCTTGCTGTCGCTTACAGCGGCCGACCCATTACGTTATGGGACATAGAAGAGGATGCCTACGCTGGTAGCTGTGGCAAGAAACTCTCCAGTGGAGAGACCAGCACGCATGTCGTCGTCGCGCTTGCTTTCAATCCCAATTCTGACATTAAGCTTCTCGCAATCGCATATCTGGATGGTGATCTTGCCCTCCTTGACCCCTTTGCCGATCAGCAGCTGGAGTGTTTTCGCGCCAACTGCCATACCCTTGTCCCAAGCCCCAATGGGCGTCTCCTCGCAGCGGGTGGTGCAAATGGGATTATCGATGTTTACGAATTCGATACGTTCAAGCTCCTCTATCGGGTCAAGTCATCCAACTCATATATCAAGCAGCTTGCTTTTCACAGAGATAGTATGCTTCTTGCCGACATACGAGGCGCCCAGTGCACTGTCTGGGAACCTGAAGCTCTGTTGCGGGAGGCCTTGAGCGGTGACAGCAGCGGGACCACTTCCACTACAGTAGTCGAGACAGTTGCCATGGAAGCCAAAGCGAAGATCACTGCTATGGTGGTCCATCACACGTCTGAAGTTGTCTTTTGCGGAAAGGATGATGGATCAGTAGTGTTGTACGAGCGGAAAATGGCATCGAGCATGGGGACTCTCTACAGCCACAAATCTCCAGTCCGCCTGTTGGCCTGGATTAAACAAAGAGACGCCCTCCTCAGCATCGATGCCTCTAACAGGATCTTCCTGCACAGAATCCAGAAGTTCGGAGACAAAGGTTGGCTCAGCGATCTGACGGTACTCTTCAAGTCCCGCCTTGACTCTGAGAAGGCAATCATAGATGTGCTAGTAGGAGAAACAGCAGCGACGTTTCTGGTATCGACTCGTGAGTCTGATTATCTGTTCAACTTGGACAATGGTAATTATGAGAGAGAGCGGACATATCCACAAGTACCAGGAACCCGCAAATGGCTCCCTCATCCAGAATCCTCTCTACATCTGGTTTGTGTGGACAACATCAAAGTCTGCGCCTACTGCTGGAATAATTGGTCTGAAGTGTCATCTATTGCATTGTCGTTGTCCAGCAACACGACAGAACTTAAAAGCGCGATCCTCTATTCTCTCGGCCAACAACAAAGAATCATGCTCGACTTGTTACATCAGCACAGCTCCGTCAACACCAACAGGATTATGATAATTGACGCAGACTGCCTCGCCGTCGGAAAAGACGTTGACAGCTTGCTAGGGAAGCAATTGGATACTGGGCCGGCGTTAGGTCAACATACCACAGATGAAAAAGGGGAGAATACAGTCACGACATCAAGTCCAGCCGCTGCGTTTCGTTCCCGGATGGCGACATTCGAACTAAACGTTGCCCATGTCATCGGTATTGATGTATCGAGGAAACTGGTATTCTTGAACCAGTCTTTTTGGGTGTGCTCTGTTGATCTCGGCGAGAGCGGGTTAGAGATAGCGCAGCACAAAACTCCCCGGCGATCGAGGTCTTTGAGCGCTTTTTCATCCCATACGATTGGTTCGCTGGGAAGAGGGATATTGTTTGTGCTTTGGCAAAGAGAGATATTTTGTTGACTCGGAGTGGCGACCTGGCGATAATTAGGGGTGGCCTTGATCATACTGAGAGAGTAATTATAAGATAATAATAACAATTGCATTCTACTAACTGCTTGGCTCTTGGTATATTAGGTTCATACTTTAGTAGTATCAAGGGCTATAATTTTGCCACCTGTAACTCCAGCAGAACTTGGGTCACCTAATCCACCATCTGTAACAATGTATAGTATATGCTTATCATACCAATTTCTTCCGAAAGCAACACTAGTTGCACCTGCAACCACAGGATCCGACTTCTCACCAGCTACAACCTGCTGCTTTCCCGTAGTTATAGTGATTCGGACAATCAAATTGGAAAGATTAGTCGCAACCCATGCATGTTTGGTCGTAGCATCCAGTGCGAAATCATCTGCTTGAAATCCCGAATTGACCGGATACTGTGCACTCTTCGCAATGGTCTTCACGGGTCCAACAGCGGTCCCATTGGTGGACAATTGTACACTGGCAAGAAGAGGTGACTTCAAAGAATTAGTGAAATATAAATATCCGTCGTGGACTTTGATGCCATTAACGCCAAACTGGAGAGCTGCAGTTGCGTTAGGCTTGAACTCCGGCACATCTATAGCAACGCTGTAATGGCCATCAATGGTGTCTACCGCAAAAATTTGACCGAGGAAAGAGTCGCCTGTCAGGACAACACCAGGCTTGGTGGGTAGGCTGGCAAGGCCATTTAGGAAGACTGCCGGCGGAATAGCAGTAATTTTCTTCGGTGTTGGTTTGTTAGAGCTGGAATTCGCCGTATTGTAGTCCAGTGTCCATACGCTCCAACTGCCAGGTGCACCCATACCAGGCGCAGACAAACTTCCAACATTAACAGCAAAGATTTCGTGCCCCACCTCTGCAATCCCTACACATGCGTTGGCGTTGGGGAATGAGTATGCAAGCTTAACAGACTCAGAAAGTGGTTCAACCTCCCAGACTTCGGGTATATTCAGCAGAGTAACAAGTAAATTTCCGTTGGATCGTACAACAATATTCTCAACCCAGGTGTTGTTGGGGAAGACAATAACATCTCGCAATGTCTTAGGAGTGCTGCTAGTATCCTCTGTGGGTAGAGCCGAAATTAAAGAGCCAAACACTGCAAATGCAGTAACAAGACTAGTAAAACGCATCATTGCAATTATTTGGAGCTGTGGAAATACTCCAAGCTAAAAGATTTTATAGTGTTTCTGGATTCTTGGGAACAATAACAGTTATCTTAATATATATATATATACTACCAAAGATATATGTAGTAATAAGCAAGGGTTAATCTATTGCTGTTTTAGTGTAAATACAAGCTTAACCAAATAGTTAAAGCTACAAATTACTAACAGAGCCGGACTTAGCTATTCGACATTAAGAGTTCTGGTACAATTACAAATTTGTCAATTACCGAGAAGCTTATGTTGTAAGCATTAGATTACAAACAACCTTGTCTAGGTAGATTCGAAAGAACAAACAGGGACTTTGAACAATTAAACAGCAAGCGCTTATTAATTGAACAATAATAGTTAAAACCCTCATAAACAAAAGCGCTTATGCAGTAGAGCTAGAAGACTACTTATCCTGGCATTTTTCTGTCTTGGGAGCTAGAGCAAAGTTTCCAAAACCCAGCCGATAACTTGAGGCACCTGGAATTAAGTATATAATGGGCTGCCACGGTTCTTTATCTTTGTAGACAGTTGTCTTCAAGGATGCAGAAGCACCTCCCTATATTCCCTATATCCCAAAGCTTGTTTTGATAGAGCTGTCTATTGATGGAGCTGATATTATCTCTTGGTTCTTGGACTTGTGGCTCTTAGACTTGCGGCTCTTGAGCTTAAGCACTGTTTTAACTGCGATAATAAAACTAGTTGGATATGCCGAAAACATATATAGCTAGCTAATTTATTTACGCTGCTTTTGTTGTCTCCCTTTTCGATTTAACTCTTTATTTACATTGCTTGGCTTAAGAGCTTATATCGGTGAGCACTTCATTCCATGCTTGGGCGCAACCATTGGCGCTATGGGCACGACAAGCACATCGTATCGCTCAAATGCCTCTTGGTAGGAATCCCGGAGCCGTTGTTCCAAGTTGATCGCCTTACCGTAAAGACCTGGAAAGCGTTCGATAAGATACTGTCCGTTGATAATGACATTTTTCGTAGCTGCAAATCCTCTTCTGAAGCTCTCAGTAGTCCAAGGAAGTCGATGCTGATCCAACTCTGTCGGATACAAGTCTCTCCTACCGTGTTGACGTCCAAGAAGATTTTGAGATCCGGCACTGCGCTGCTGAATTGTCCAAAGTCCTGGGCCGTGCAAGTGATCAGGTATTGATACCTCGTCATCTGCCGCACCAAGACTCTTAAACTTGTGGACTGTCGCAAGTACAACTTCTCTAACTTCTTTCTCTACCATAGGGTGGCTGAACCCTTTGGTAAGGATACCAATCCTGAAGCCATCTAATCCGTGTTGAGCTTGCATGGACACAGCAAAAGTTGTTAAGCTGTGTGCCGGTGCACCCATACATCGATCGTCTATTCCATCGTAGCCGCTTATTGCGTCGAGACAGAGCGCTACATCGCGCACACTCTTAGCAATTGGGCCAGCGTAATCATCGATTGCGTCGCCACTACTAATGCCTGTGTACGGTACCAATCCATAAGTCGGCTTTAAGCCAACACCTGCGACACGGTATTAGACGGCGTACTTACATCCACAAAAGGCCGAAGGAATTCGGCTACTACCGCCTTGATCAGTGCCAATCGCAATATCTGCCAGGCCACCGCCGACAACTGCAGCTCCCCCGGATGTGCTCCCTCCAGCGGAATACCC
Source organism: Trichoderma sp. CBMAI-0020 (assembly GCA_030708095.1). Lineage (NCBI taxonomy): Eukaryota > Fungi > Ascomycota > Sordariomycetes > Hypocreales > Hypocreaceae > Trichoderma > Trichoderma sp. CBMAI-0020. Next base: position 116,563 of record JAJNCI010000011.1, on the reverse strand, counting down.
AACGGCGAAGGGGTTATGAACAGTCCCCTGGGCACTGGTAAATGAAGACGTGTCATTCCACATATTTTCGCAAGTAGTTGTTCCAACCACATTCGCGCCAGCATCAAGTACTCTTGTTACGACAGTCGCATCCGTTGTGGGAGTCCAAGCGGGGAAAATATCAGTCCCATATAGCTGAGGCACATCGGCTATTGCGATGATGTCTTTGAGGTAGACAGTTTTGCCGCTTAGAAGAACAGCTCTAGTGGTGCCTCTTATAAGAAATCGATATGCCTAGGCTTGCCCTAAGAATTGCTCTTCTTTAGAGGGGCGATGTGTATCTTACCTTGGATAACGGATCCTATCGGAAGTCAGTTGGTAGTTTGGTAGCCGCTGAATCTCCCATGTGCAGTAATGGACAGCTGCAAGCAGAGTGTGGAAATCGTTCTCTTCTTCTGGATCAATAGAAACTCCCAGGGTATCCAAGACCTTGTCCACATCTTGTCTCTACACTGGGTTGCCTCTAGTGCCAGAGTAAGTTATGAACAGAGGACATAATTCTTCAAAGAGATGTTCAACTTACTGAGAGACGGCTGTGAAGAGAACCGACATATTAGCTCTGCGCTTGGATAAATAGACCAAAGGCACCTAGGTAGGGATAGAAGACACTAATAGACAAAATGATGGGCCATGGACTCATAATAATCAACAACGAGCCACTAACTTCTAAGGATACAAATTTCGAGGGAAGGATTGTAATATAAGATTAGTTGGCGGAATTTTGATAGGTGTGTTAGCGATATTTCAGTGTCGCGCTCCCTGTAGATAGAGCCTACCAATGTCAGCGGCACTACCTGAGTCTCCAAAAGTTGGAGGCGCGACTCCACAACTCCAAGGTGCAGGTGGATTACCGTATTCAGTCTCTCCAAAGTTAGTGTGAAGGACAAAGCACTGCAAGAAAAACAAGGAGCTTCTTGCGTCAGTTCATTTTTATTTGAAATCAGCGTCATGAATTACTAGACTCTATCACATTGAATGATATGGTTGCAGAACATTGTTATTTGAACATGGAAGAGTTGGATACGAAGGTAACCATTGGGTACAGACTGCATGCCAGAGAATGCGAAAGTCGACAGCGCCATCTCCACTCCTGAAAACTTCAAAAGTATTGTCATCAGCTTGTTTGAGGGATTTGATGCTCTCCTCTTCGTATTCAAGTGCCGTTTACATACGGCCGACCTCGCAACTCGTCTCTTGTTCCTTGACCATGACTGTGGTATACCGTAGTATAATTAAAATGCGCTTACACTGAGAAAGCTTGGTGCGATGATGGGAGAATGAAAGCTAGCAGATGCGAACGTGTAAAACAAAAAGACAATGAGTGCCTTATACGAGGAGAACCTGTTTCAGTTTTCAACAGTCAAGATAAAATTTCGCTTAGTAGGTGTTATATTAGGACTCTTTTCATCCATCGTAGCCGTATTTAAGCAGGAAATGGACATGATTGATCTAAACCACGACCTGTAAACCTGGGGTAATATGGGTCGATCATTTTCAAAGAATACAGAGAGTACTTCACATGCTAAGACATTCAGCTGATCATGGCTAAACTTTTGCACCCCCATTCGACCCAGGGATTGAAGTTCAAACATTCATTTGACTATCTGCTTCAAGATAATGAGAGCCCTATAATAGTTGATTGGAAACACGTAGCTTAGAACTAGGGAAGCCATCATGCATGCCCCTGGACTAGTGACTACTTCGCGGACTGCCAAATTAGGCCCACAGTAAAACCAATATTATCCACTCCGCGCAGTTCAGCTGAACAAATAAAGCTGTCTTGAGCTTAAACATCGAGGCTTCATTGGTTGAAAGGAGTGTTAGCGCATCGCCAAGCAAGTAGTTTAATCAAGATGTTCTAAATGTAGATTGGGAGGCCAAAGCTGAACAACTGTTATTGAAAAGTGCATTAGGGCAACGCTTGCAGCCCACTCTTGTAGCCGTTTTGCACGATGTGTATAAGCAAGTCTTCGCCGTCAACACACATTTCATCTTGACAGTCTTGTAAACATCTACATCACTCGTGAAAATGTGGTCTCAGATGAGCCCACTATCATTGTCCCTGGTAGCTTTGCTAGCAGCTCCTTTGGCGCAGGCAAATCCACACCGTGGCTGTCGCCCAAAATGCTACCCGGATGACTTCCTCCAATTACTGCGCTCGCCGTCCAACCTGCCAGAAGTGCTGCCATTTTGTAGCACATTTCTCCATCTACCAGCTTCTACTATCACAGCTACGACCGTGACACCAAAGACTACCGCATACTCTACAATCTTCACCGATGTGTCTCCAACTGCCACGATATATACAGAACATGTCAAGACGGTGGTTCCCACGCGGACTACTACGGTCACAAACGTACACACCGAAACGAGCACTGTGACCGACACGTCACTTACGACTGAGTTTATCACGGTGACTGCCGCGGTGGTGCAGGGACGTGCTGTCTCGACGCCTCTCTCGCAACGAATTACTCAGTCGTACGACCCGAGCAAAATATCCAGTGGCTGTGCTTGTCTGACGATCCCCATCTCAACATCTTACGCCACGGCGACAGCACCAACGGTAACGGTCACGGAAACGGATCAAGCAGCAACAACAGCGCCTGAAGTTACGCAAGTTCTTACTTCTTACCAAACCACTACTCTTGCCGAAGTTGTAGAGACTACGACAATTGACAGCACGACCATTGTTCCGGCGACTACCACTCACATATCTGTGGTAACATCTACAGTCACAACCACCCCCACTGCCTCTGCAACTGGATACTTCTACATCCGGAACGTACGCCCGGCGGCGGACAACTTTTTCACGGGTAATTTCCTCGCGAACCGAGATTTCAGCGGTACCAATAAGATCCAGATTGCCACAATTGCAGGAGCCAACACCACAGCTCCTCGAATGGGCCTCACTCCAGAGGGTTACTTGACTATTATGCAATCTCGAGCAGCTGCCTCGTCCACCACGGGGACAGAAGACCAGACCTGGGTCGCCTTCGTTCACAACGGTATGAACAGCGAATTTCTCGCTTTTGACAAACTAGCCAACGTCCAGGCATGTTCAACCTGCCGACCACTGCAATTCATAATCAGTCAAGAGTCGGACGGGACCTATATCAATCTTATTTCTAATGAGGGAGCAAGAGCCATCTACATTTGCAGCCCTAATGCGAGCGCTGGTGTCAGCTCTTATGCGTTCTGGACAAGTCTCACAGGGGCTCCAACGACGAGTTGTTTCTTGCAGAGAATATACGAGTCGAAAGAGGGAGTCGCTGGTCCTACGTTTGGAACGCCGACTCACGGATGATAGACAATTATTTTAAAAAGATTTACAGGTCACTGCAATTATAGAAACATTTACAGCTCTAAATTTTAATATTTTATTCGTCATGATAAGAGATAGGCAATGTAATTTCGCCCAGTAGTGTTTGAAGATCGGATTGCCGTGTTGAATCAACCATCTTATGAAACAAAACGTTGACCGCTTATCCTATTATATCTCTTAGTTTTATAACGAATCTGTGGCAATGCAATACTGGCTACCGCCCTTTTTGCACCGCCTTGTATGTTACCAACCCTTCATGCCTGCCCGAAAATTCCTTTTGGGCAGTATCTATTCAACGTCTTTTTCAAAATGCTCAGTTACTTGCAGATGCTAGACTATAATGTATTCCAGTATCAGACATATTCCAGAGATGGCTATAGAACTAAACGGGAAAGACATAAAAGGCTTATGCAGATTTGCACAGAACCAATATCAACTTCTTTCACAGTCTTAAAGATATGGCTTTGACTCTGTATGAGAGAGAAAGATACCTGCGTAACCACCATTAACATTGGCCTTATTTACAAGCGCCAACACCGATTTGGCACTGTCTTCTGGGCTCATAGGCCCCTGGAAGGTAGGCGAATACTGCTTAAACTTCTCAAACATAGCCATAGCCAATTGCCCTTCCTCCTCTGTTTCTATCACGGCATCAACAAATATTCTCCACTAGTTGTCAAGATAGCTACTTACCAATATTGAGACTGCCAGTGTCTACCGCACCAGGGCAAATGGCCATGCAGAGAACGTCTTGCTCACGGTACACAGCGCTGAACTTGGCTACAGCCATATTGAGAGCTGCCTTGCTCATTGCATAGGACGTTGCTTGGTAAATATCAGCCTTGAGAGTCATCTCAGGGTCCGACATGCCCGTGGAGATAGCAATGACTTTCTTTGCCTGACCTTTCAGAATCAGGGGCATGAAAACATTAAATAGATGAATGGCACCGATAGTATTGACTCGGAAATGGTCAATCACATCTTGTTCAAGAGCTTTCGGATCGTGGCTCCTGTTGAAGAATTAGTCCCGAATCTGATTTCTCAAACATCCCTTTTGCCCTGCCTAAAACTTACAGAGTATCAAATCCAACTAACGCAGTCTTGGCCTGAAGTGCGGCATTGGCTATGACATAATCCAGCGTGCCATTAGTTTTTTCAGAAACAAACTGAGCTGCTTTCTAAAAGGTTTTAGTTGACCTCGGCTTCCATTAACTGTTTGTCTTACCTCCAACGCCACCGGATCCGTGGTGTCGGCCTGAATGATGTGGATATTTTGCCGGTCGATTTCATCGGCAACCTTGGCTTCGACGGCTGCTTTGTCACGGACAAGGCCAAAAACAGTGTTGCCTGGATTCTCAGAGAGCTGGCGGAGGAATTCGAACTAAACAGTGAAGTATTAATCACACACTCTTGTCTATATAGTAGGAATAAGAGCTTACACCAAGGCCGCGCGAGACTCCGGTAATCACCCATGAAGACATTGTGATAGTTTCAAAGTATTTTAAAATTGATAGAGGTTGTTAGGTGATTGTGAAAGTAATGAGCTCAAAAGTGCAGCACTATTACTATATTTATATATCGACCATGGCCTTCTTTGCCCGTTTTTACTGATTTCAAATCTACCATGATATTGATACATAATGCCCCAAACAGAGGGTCCACCTTGAATGCCAAGATACAGAAAAGTTGCCAATCTTCTCAAAGCGGAAAGGCAAGTGGGTATTAGTAATTAGAAATGCACTCGATCCCATGAGTCTCACCACCCCACAGCGCGCATTACAAAAGAGGAAACATGGCAACTCTTTAATGGATGCTCCAAGAATACTCCCAACATTAAAATAAAGTAACCGGTTAAAAATGCCTACGAATGAGTGCTGGGCTTGTAAAGGTATTTTTCTTTGAATCGCTACGTTGATCATTTACTCAAGCATTACAGATTCCAGAGCCGTTTGCAACCGCGCACACCCGCGTTGTTCTAGGTGCGCTAAGTTTAGTAGACTCTGTCAGTATGGAATGCGACTGTCGTGGCCTACGACTGCCAATACAAAGCGAAGCTTGACTCATTCCGTTCGGAATGGATTCGAGGTTGCCAAAAGTGCCTCCCAAATGAACTTTGTAAATACGACAACATGGGATATCCAGCTCCACCATTACTTACGGATGAACCAAGGTTGGCTCCCTGTCGGAATTGGCTATTCACCCGGCTAATATTCCGCAACAGGACTCAGTAGCCATGAGGTATTTGCCATCCAGACAATCGATCTACCGGTGACACTATCATGGCTGCCGATTAAACTAGCTCATGAGGAAAGAGAGCTTTTTGATCACTGTAAGCATAACACTTACATTGTAGAAATTGACCTAGCTAATATCTTTAGTTATATATACAGCGCCTTCCACATTGGCTATTTTCGAAGCCAATAAGAGCGACTTCTTGGGTCTTTTGGTGCGCTTAGCTCTTTCAGACAGTTCGTCAGCTTCAATGGCCGTGTTACATTCGGCATTGGCTCTCTCGTCGTTGCACCGTAATGGTCTAAAAGCAGATGTTTACCGGCTCAAAGCTCGCGCTCTCCGCATACTCATCACATCTTGCATTCCCTCTATCGAAGACCCCCTGATAGTTCAACACGTTGCAGCTAGTATGATACTGTGTCATCTTGAGGTATGTTTGAGATTGTGTCTGTATCCTTTGTGAACAAACGCTCACCAGCGCTCAAGATGCTCGGAATGCCAAACTCAGTATCTGTGTGGTTCTGTAAGTGATACATAGCATATTTTGGTCTACTTGATTGGCTTAGAACCTTCGTTTCGTTACGACATCAGTTCTTGTGCTGCCTTGTCGTAAAATATTGACCTAATTCTTCAACGTCAATTCTAATGCTCTTGTATTTTAGGTCACTTGAGTGAAGCTAAACATTTAATTGACAACGCAGCCGTGGGCAGCAAATGTTTTCAGCGAGAATTTTCCGGACTTTTGGGATGGGTAGATTATCATATGGTCATGGCCCGGTTCAGCATCCGACACTGGTATATGCACAAAGAATCTGCTCAAAGACTGAAGAATTCTGTGCCAGTGGACAGAGGTACCTGTCAATTACGAAAGGTTGGTCTGAACAATTTAATCTTCCATGTCTATAACATCATTTCTCTAATAGCAGATAGATCAACGACGTATCGTACCGCTCACATGAGATTCTTCGACATTTGCATATTATGTTCGAGACGATTCAAAAACCGACAGACTTATTATATCATGACGAAGAATACGAAAGGTCATTGCGTTGCCTCGAAAACACGATAACTAATATTGTTCCGCTTGCGACATCGGATACCATGCCAGGGTCTAGCACAGCCTGGATGGCTACGATAGAGCTTTTTAAAATAGCAGCTCTTATCTATCTTCAAAGAGCATCACGAAATTTTTCAGGCTTTTCACCACAAATTGATACAATGGTTGATAAAGCGCACATACTTCTCGATGACTTGGAAAGCTTTAATCCGACCTTTCCGCTGCTCATTATTGGATGTGAGGCTCGGACAGATAAGCAGAGAATGAGAATTCTGAAGCAGATTGAAAGAGCAATGAAGACTTCGATATTGAGAAGCTTGCGTGAACTAGAAAGTATTCTCCAGCACATATGGGTGCAAGATGACCTTGCGGTGGATTATGAGTTAGACTACTTACATAGGTTGGACGCTGTGATAACTTCCTACCAGATTATGCCAAGTTTTGTCTAACATAGGAAGCTCTCGGATGTAGTATTTTGATGCATGCTCTACGGGCAATATCTTTTTTCTTATTTCCGTTTCTGAATTATTTCGATTCTTACACCTTTGGATTCCGCACTGGGCAATCCAATGAAAGCATCTCGTATAGTGTCCACATCTCTCTCCCTGATCACATCGTACAAGCGCATGTCGAAGCGCCTGATTATATGAGCAGAAACAAGATATAACTCGGCGTATGCAAGACTAGTCAAAGTTGTCAGCGAAATCGAAATAATTCGGATGCATAGAACCCACTTCATCCCAATACAGCCTCGGTGTCCCTTGGAAAACGGCACAAAATGGTGAAGCAGTGTCTGGGTACTCTGTGGGTTACCAAGCCAGCGTTCAGGATCAAATACAGTGGGATTATGATATATGGAGGCATCGAGAAGATATTTGGAAGTGCTCATGCAAAAAGCAGTCTTATGCGCTCGGGTTAGTCTACTGCCGCCACGCATGACCTTCATCAATTGGATCGGGTTCTTAGCTGTCATAACAATACTCACTCCTGGTTTTAGGCTCCATTGCTTATATTGCAACGGCTTATCCGCAGTCAGTAGAGAGCGGTTTGGCACTAGTGCACTAATGCGCAATGATTCTCTGATTGTGGCCGTCTGGTGGGAAGTCAGCGATAAATTATAACCGAGAGAACAAAGTTGACGAAGAATCTTACCAAGTAAGGTAAAGCTTCAAGCGTAGAGTAAGATACTTCCATATTAGCATCTGGTATTGCTGTGTCGAGTTCTTTCTGCAATTTGGTGTATATATCTGAACTTTCTAGTACGTGGTAGATCATCGTTGCTAACGCCCTGCTAGTCGTCTCAGAGCCCGCTGTGATAAGAACTAGAGCTTCGTCCGCGAGTCTCTGTGTCTCAATCTCTTCCTTAGGAAGCCTGTCCAGTGCCTCTGTGAAAAGATTAATGCGCGTTTGCTTATTTACCAATTCCACTTTCGTATCGCCATGGGCGATTTTGATCAGTCGACATGTTTCAAAGCATCTCTGCATATTAATCAGCATTGGCGCTTTAACAGTTGAAAATGGAGTCATACATCTTTGAATTCGAAAAAGACTTTCATATCTGGACTGGACCGAGCTAAAATGCTGGGTGGAATCAATTTAATAACTGAGTTAAAAAGCTTCCGAACCTGGAGTGTCTCAAAGCCGCCTCTCATCACCTTGATGAATTCGTAGCTCAAGTCATCTCTATCCATAAGATTCCAAGATTCTCCAAATGCTACCCTAACTATTAGATGGTAATCGTCGAAGTAGCAATTTGCATTGAATAAACTCACAATATTCTGTGATAATATCCAAGGTTAGTGAAGTCATTGCCACGCTTATGTCAATTATTTCCTTTCTTTCCAGAAAAGTAGATAGACGTTCACAGAGGATTCTAACTCTACTTTGGATTCGTTCTTCGAGTCTTAGCACGGCGGCTTTTGAGAAGAACGGATTTAACGAGCTTCGGCGGAGGCGATGTAGATCGTGAGAAACAGCCGAAGCCATAGATCCAGGTGAGCCATTCCCCGAGACACTGCGGGCATACCGATTCCGTTTGGTCGACCCCCCAGCATAAATCTGAGTATAGAACTCGGGGTCGTGAATTTGAACCTCATTTGTATTAATTCGGATAATAAGGCCGTAGCTGTTATGAAGTTCGTCGAGCTTGTTCCAGTACTGCCCGCCAGGTGCCTTGAAAAGGTCATAATAGGTTTCATACCAGCTAGTAATTGCTGCAAGCTTTGGACCGGGAACTCCGGATAATGGATGAAGGTAGAGGCGATAGAGAATAAGTGAGATAAGATATATGACCGCGGTCAGCAAGCATATGCTCGACAAGTCAACAACCTCGAATATTTTGTGTAACTGTGCCATTGTTTTAATTTGTATTTGATCAAATAGACAAATCACTATAGAAGGTACTGTGTCAAACATATCGTCGTATTTCACTGTGAACTGGGTTGATAATTGGTGTTGGTTCCATTAACAGCTTGCCACTCACGTGGAAAAAAGGTTAATCTAGCATTTTCTGCGGGCGCAACGTAATAAGGGTTCGTGATTAATGGGGATCAAAGGTAAGCTGACGATTACGTCGAAAAGGTATTAGGGTTGTGCTTCCTAATCTCGGGGTTCCAAAGGAGATAGCTTCTAGTAGCTCAAACTTTGAATGGTACCTACTTGACTATAGACCAGACTCTCGTACATCGAGTACTTGTACCCAGGCACCTAGGTAATCTTATAATGTGAGAGACCTGGTTTTGATTGCTTGATTATGCCAGGTAGTATTTAATGGCGGCTTTGTTATACCTGCCTTGCACAACATCATACTGTTCCAACAACGTAGTGTTCAAAGCCTTATCGTTGTGGCTACTATTACTGATTACCTCTCGATAATTCTTTCACAGCTATGTGATACTTTGTACTGCGACTCTGGATCCTTAGGTTAGCAAATCGCTTGAGGTCTGATTCCTCTCAGCTTATTCAACGTCTCATTTGTTCGCAATTTATAGAACTTAGTGTCAATACATTACCAACCGAATACTCTCAATTGTCACAGGATTGAATGGAAATGCGATCAAGAATCTTCTGCGCCGGTATTGTTGAAGGACTATTTTCCTTCACTTGCTTGTGAATATTGACTTGATAGGCTAGATAGGAAGAGATTACTTCCACTCTTAGGATATTAGAAGCAGTAGTGGGATCAGTCATAATACTCAACTGTTGAGTAGTGACTCCTCTTCCAAATTATAGTGAATATTCTCACAGTAGAATGCTATAGATATCCCTTCTTTTATTTAGGCTTACGGAATATGCAGAATACGTGCATCTATATAAGAGCAAATGATTTACTGTTGCTCTTCTAGGTAGATCAGGTGCCAGAAAAGTCATCAGAGTCTGAATCGCCAATATCCGAATGCTTCAATCCTTTTGTCTCGCATAGTCGAGATGGACGCGATATCTCTTTTGCGACGACAACATCTATGACTTATCTTTTGATAGCGAGAGGACTTTTTCGGGATGTGACTTTGCAATTACATAGTAGCTATGTACTCATCCGTAATGACCAAAGCAATCTTTCACTAGACCGACTGTATCCATACTTGATTACGGGGCAACACCTTAGGTACAGAGCAACACTCTAGTGATGGAGCCACTCTTTCGTTACATAGCAACATTATAGTCACATAGAGCGTGTCATCGACTTAGTATGATCTCCAATTCGTTAGATTGGCAATCTGCATACAGCCAACACACGTACCATTGATGGAGCTGAAACCAATATAGACTAGATGTAGCGGAGGAACTGCCATTACCCGGCGTCTGGTGATTTCTTGATTCTGGCTTATGTCTACTTATACGTCCGCAAAACTATACTAGGCGGCCTTCAAAATCAGCCAAATCCCCGTGCTAGCTCCCCCCGGTATATAAGATGAACGCTAATTTGTTATGTTTTGATCGGAGCAGCTTTAACTATTTTTTTGTGAGATCAGGCGCTTGAAGTTAGTCCTTGTAAGTGGCAAAAGTATTAACTGGTCACAGCACATTCAATATCCCCCAACACCTAATCTTCTATATCAACATCCCTTTCTATTTTTATATCGCTACTAGGTATTACACTAGATATGGTTAACCAATCTCAGTACTTTCAGGTCGATGCTTCTTTCCTTACCTTTGGCTTCGTTGTAAAACATGTACGTATACAAGCCGAACTATCCATAGCTCTTGTGAATTCTATCTTTGCAAGCCAGATGCAATGTCATATTAATTGCGATGAGAACTCACACAGAGCGTCTCACTTCGTCCATCATGTTTCTGCTACGTCTCAGCATGAACGACATACCAAAAAGTATGGGCTGCTGTGGCTTTCGTTCGACTATCTCGGCTGTTGCCTTATAAGTCTTATGAAACACCGGCGTCAGCATCACCATAGTTTCTCTACAGCGATCCCAAATATAAAGGGATTCTAGCGAATATTAATGTTGGTTCAGGATAACAAAAAGCACCAACGACGTTGGACCTGCGTTAATGTTCAGATAGCAATATATCCCTCGTCTATTTTCGATGCTTTCTAGCGTCGCCGACTTTCTTTAATCATCTTTCCCAGGCTCAAATGATGCTGCATAAGGGGCTAAGCTCTGGAGAGTCACAGAAGCACTATTTATAAAATGAGACAAGCACTAGCGTCTTCATGAATATCCGCTCTATTATACAGCTGAGAATATTTAAACGCGCGTTCTGCGGCCATGAAGATACCATTTGAGAAGAATATCTACTATCACAATATCAGGGTTTTATCTTATACCCATACTCAATGATAATGGCTACCTTCCGCCAAACAGCCTACGTCGCGTTTTTAGTATCCCTAGTCAGGGGCAATATTGATACGGACGGACCCTTTACTATTGGCGATATGGCGCCATTCCGGCCTTCCAGACAGCTCGTTCAGACCTTCTTCACAAGCCAATGCCACTGGTTCCTTCAGGATTCCAACGTTAAATACTCTTACCCAAAAGAGCCATTGAAATTCGATGGGAAATTATGGACCGTCGAAATATCACTTCAAGCTGATATCCCGCTCAATGGATCTACTGATAAAAACTTTGGCGTCACTGAAAAGGGCAGTTCACTCAGTTCGTGTCTATGAGCATCTACAATGTTGACAAAGACGAGGCTGGCAATCTTACGAGCGACTCGACAATGTGCGGCCACATCATGTTTAGTCTCAGACCCAACATGACAGCAGCCAACCAGGATGATGCTGGCAAAGGCGGAAACTGCAGCTTCCTGTGCCAACAGTGCCAGAAGTATTTGCAGGACTCGGTCAAGAACGGCTCAAGTGATTGTAATTCGATTATTGTGCCAAACTCCTACGAGGAGTGGCTTGATCCATTGTTACCTGTGGACGGGGCCTCTCAGATGCATTCGACCTTGTTTGGTTGGTCAATCGCACTGCCTTATAGAGAGGGGGGGCGAAGAGCTAACGTGTTCAAGAATTTACTACAGAACTGCTTACCGACAGCCGATTTCTCAAAATGGGCTTAGAACCGATGTCGAGCGATAACGAAACAGAATATGATGCGGCGATTAGAAATATTTGGCCTGTACTCTTCACATGGAGCCACGTATCCAAGGCGATAAATGTCACCGACGCAGCGTTGCGTTGCCTGCGCCCCAGCAATGTCGCCAGTGGCAGCCGAGATCCCGACACATCAAATATGACAGGCAATGGGGACAGTGGAAATGGTGATCATCCGGGTGCCGCCGGTACTTATTCTGTACCCAATCTCGGGGTAACACTACTGTTGGTAGTTTCCGCCTCTTGTTTTATGTTTTTCTAAGTTGAACATCCAGCTCAAGAAATCAGATGAAAGGGCTGCTATTGCCTAGTACCAAGGCTATTGCGGCTACGTTGGACGGAGAGTAAACTGGTTTATCTATAGCTTGATCTTCCCTTATAATGGCTTAATCTCTTCCGAGTACTTGAAGTAAATATAACAAATATTATACCTATAATCACTGCTCTGCGTTTTTGATTCATGTGGTTTGACAGTATACCGGATCATGACGATTATACAGCACTAGTGCAAATGCCTGGGTATTTACTCTAGAACATTTTGCACTAAGTTGGCGGTATCCAAGATCTTACAAGTTCGCTGCGCTGCCATTAGCAAGTTATTGTTGGCGCCTCAATAAATTATATAACAGCTGAGCATAGTAGCCCTACTACAGTAGATTTGACTATGGCATAAGTCTTTACTAAGGGTTGTTATTTTACAGATATATATATGTGACATTTGACGAAGCATGTTCAAGCCGCATCTGTACTCTATAATAGGTATGTCAGTGTCCTTGGCATTGCCTCGGTTCCAGAGGGCAAAAGGGAGCGCTCACAAACATGATTATCCTCATAAATGTTGTTTATCTTCGCGAATGCTTTGTATTAGAATTCATGGGTTAATTGCGAATGCGACATGGCGTGGCATTTTTATGCCCAGTCACATTTGGATGTCAAGATGAAGATATAAAGCCTTAGGCAGCTCGACCCCACCTATCTGTACAGCAATTTGAGCCGCTGGATTATCTCGTAACATATAGAACACAAGTTGAAATTACTCTAATACCAGTGGTGGGACTAATTGCAACTTGGAGTTTGCAAAGTTGAACAGACTGGAGATATATTTGCCTAGGTACTAAATTAATCCCATTGGAAGTAAATGCAGTATTGGAAAACTTTGCAATATCGAGAGAAAAGTGATTGGTCTGTATGAGTTATTTATAGCAGAATAATGATAATGAATACTAATCAAATTCAAATTATCTCACATTTGGCTAAGACAAAACAGGGCAGATAAATATCAAGCCCCTTATTATTGCATAAATTAAGTAGTCAAGGGAATAGGTAGAAAAAGCAGGTTAACGTAAGAAGGAAGCTGGCTTTCTTTCTCAAATCGCCTACATTTGACAGAGTGACTGCAAGTATGCCGTTTGTTCAGCGATTACGTCGCCTTTATATACTAGCATTTACACTCTTGTTTTGCATTATTTTCATACAGATTATCCCATACTTTGGACCTGGCCTCAGCATCTCCAGGCCACCAAGTTGCCAGCTCCCTGTTACGCCACCTCACATACCCTCCTTCCATGCCTCGAACTGCCCGCTTATAACGACTTCACACCCGCAAGTAGACTCTTCTCATACAAAGTTAGCATCAGCCTTGTCGCCAGCAGAGCTTCTTTGTCGTTCGCCAAAGCTTTTATCAGGGAGGATTCCGAAGCTGCTTCACCAAAGTTGGAAATCAACAGAATTACCTGCTAAATTTAAAAAATGGAGCAATACATGTCGCAGGCAGCACCCTGGTTGGGAGTGGGTTCTATGGACCGATGAAGATAACCTCCAGCTTGTCAAGCAATACTTCCCGTGGCTCGAAAATACCTTTCTAAGTCTCCCCGGGAATATTTACAGAGCAGATCTGGCGCGGAATCTCTACATGTATATTTTTGGCGGGTGAGTTTGGCTCGTATTCAGCCTATAAGTAAATCTAATGTGAAGCTTATTCTGACGAGAGGGGTAGCGTTTATGCCGATTTGGACACCGAATGTCTGCGCCCTACACTTGACGCCCTTGCATTCCAAAACATTTCTTTGCCCGATCAACCGAATAAAATTTCTGGCGATGAAGCATCCATCGCGCGTATTGCGCTGTTTGGCGGCATGGGGTCTGATCCAACCTTCGCTCACAGCATACCTAATGCATGGATGGCCGCCTCAGCAGGACATCCTTTCTTCTTGTTTCCTGTGAGCTCTGCACAAGCAGAGATACAAAAGAGCAGGCGCATTCTGCACAGCTGGTGGTACGATTACCCCTCAGCAGAGCAGTTGACCGGCCCTATTGCCCTGCGTAAAAATGTTAAACAATATGAATCTTGCGGCGACACAGCGAACACAATAATTGTATTGCCCGACAGTATGGTATACCCTTTCAATTGGAACACCGAAGAAAAAGTGCGATCTCTGTGTTCAGCTGAGAAGGAGACATTCAATGAAACGCAGTGTAAAAATGTATTGGAAGTTAACCTAAAAGGTAGCATTTCCATAACATACTGGTCTCATACTCACAGAGGCAAGGGTCCAGACATGGAAAACATAGAGCGCATTAGCCAAGACGGATAAGAAAGAAATTCCACCAGAGGAAATCGCTGTTTGCACAAGTATTGAACGTATTATCATACCCAACGTGTACTGCCATAAAAGAAGATCAATGTCGAGTAGTGAGGCTTCTGATTGACAGGTCAAGCATGGATTTCATTTAGAGCTTCTTGCGTTTAGCTCTAGCGGTCGCAATGCACCAAAACTTCAAAACCGGAAGAAGAAGAAAAGGGGGGGAAAGGAAAAATCACGCATAGCACAGTTGAGTCATTGGTTTGATTTGCAAGTATAATTCATGCTTGATTTTTGCAGTGATCAGCTCTCATCTGCGAGGTAGGCAGCAGTCTAGACTAATCCCTAATTCTCAAGTGCTATTATCTGGCTATAGGTACAAAAAGGCCAAAATGGGACATCAACTTGTATAATTATCACAATTAGGCGTTAGTGAAATGATAAAAATTAGAAAAAAAATATATCACTAGAAGACTTCCTAACAATCAGATAATAGTATGTATTATTGTAGGTCAGTCTCAAGCGTGTTTATCTGAGACATACTACCAATGCGTCCCGTTATCCCTCAGACGCATTCCTATTCTCTTAGTGCGAAAAGTACTGCTGTAAACCATACACGAGTCCAGCAAATGGCATACCTAGAGCGCCATAAACCTCAGCAGATTCGGAAGCTGTATTATCTGCCAAGATCTCAACTGCGACGTTGGAATAACAAACAGGAATGACCCCGGCTTGAGTCATACGAAGAACTCCCATCTCCGATTGTCGCTTCGTAAAGCTGCCGGAAGCGTCCACAACAGCATAAGTTGTGTAGTTATCTGCAAGAGCGGACATTGCTGGGAAGGCCAAGCATACGTCAGTCGAGATTCCAGTTACAATCAAGTTTTTCCGCCCCGTAGCTTTCACAGCGGCGACAACACGCCGATCATCCCAAGCATTGACCGTTGTGCGTTCGATTCGTTCAATGCCGAGCAATGCTTTTTGTAGCTCTGGGATCAAGGGACCCCACATGCTCTCTGTCGTTGTTGTTACAATCACAGGAACTTTGAGAGCCACAGCAGCTTTAGTCAAACCCAGTATGTTGTGCTTAAGTTCGAGAGTATCAATGTCGCGAACTCCAGTGTAAAGGCCCACTTGATGATCCACAATGAGCAAGACTGCGTTGTCTCGCGTCAGTCGACCTCGGTAGGCACTTTCCCCCATGTTGTAGAATCTGGTGTTGATCTCAATATGATACACTCCAATATCTAGAGCAGTGTTTGGAACTGTGCAGCTGGAGCTTATCTGAGTCTATACGGGCCGAGATAAGAGAAGAGAGTCGAGTTGGTAGTAGAGTCTTGGTTGGAAAGATCAGTTGACTTATCTGCGAAGAAACTTGAGCGATCAGTTGGAAAAATCATTGTTCTTTAATAGACAAAAAGCCCGCGAGATATACATATGCGTCTATTATCCGCAGTTGACTAAAGAGTTAAGTAACTTGATCTATATTTGATCTGTAAGGGATCATCGTGTAACTCGTTCCACAACCTCATCTGATTGGATTCTACTGCTGCACTAGAGAAGATTACGACAGAACTTTATCCAAGGCTAACGATACTATTCAAATAAAGATTGAATGGTTATATAACCAATATTCTTGATGACCTAAGAAACCTCCGTCAAGCAGGCGAGGTGGAGCCAAAATCTTCACACCAGCAGGCGAATCCAGCTCTTTTCGCCTTAGCACATCTCCACAGTCCATCGGCAAGTGTATCTGGCGGTGTTTGCCAAGACTCCGCTCTCCGAAAAGGCCGACAACTTGCAACTACCTCGTTGTAAACCAGCATTTCAATTCGAGACAGCTCAAGGAAAAAACACACGAAGCACACAAAATGAGTTCCGCACAGGCTACCCATCCCGCTGAAGCCGATAAGCCAGGTTCCCCGCGAATCGATGGCCGAGGAGCCGAATCAAATGCTGAGCACCCACAATTGAATCCCTACTCATGCCTATCTTGTCGGAGAAAGAAGAAGAAATGTGATAGATTGTACCCTTGTATCAATTGTCGCAAAGATGGTACTAATTGTTTGTTTGTGCCGAGGCGGCCTTCCACTCGACCAAAGACCGCTCACGGTATGTTTGAGAGGCTTCAACATCTGGAGGGAGTTATCGGAATCTTACGGGACAATTACAGCCAAGGAGCAACAAATCAATCTCCTGGCACTGCAGAAGCTTTCGTCAAGGCAATTACAGAAGAGGGTAAGACTACCCATCTATCTGATTCGACCAGAGGCCGAACAACACAAGACGATGCGGTTGCCGAATTAGGGACAGAGCTTGGCAGGCTGGCGGTTGGAGATGGACGCAGCAGATATATCAGCAGTAGTTTCTGGGCGAGTCTAGACGAAGAGGTATGTAACATGCTGCAATGAACTTCCATCAAGACATTAACGTAATCCAACTTCCATTCAATAGGTTGACGATCTCAAGAGTTTACTGATGGACATACCGGACGATTCAAAGATGTGGAAGACACCTAATTCTTTGGACTTTGGAACTACCAATCAAAGTTTTATATTGGGGGGTGGTTCTCATCGACAGTCATTATCTGGCTTACACCCGTCACCGCAGCATGCGCTTCTGTATTGGCGTCTCTTTAAGACAAATTGCGACTGCTTGATCAAAGTTCTACATATTCCTACTACCGAGCCAATAATCCTTCACGCCGTGCAGCAACCTACTCGCCTACCGAAAGGGTTGGAAGCACTAATATTCTCCATCTACTTTTCTGCCATAGAGAGCCTTTCGGAGGATGAGTGCTGGGAAGCCTTTGGCAGTCCTAAAGGCGATCTTATCGATACTTATAAATTTGCGACGGAACAAGCTCTGGCGCGAGCCAAATTCCTTGAAACCGACGTATTGATTGTGTTGCAGGCTCTTGCCATATTTTTGATGAGCCTGCGGAATCATTGCAGTATCCGACTCATGTGGAGCCTCACTGCTCTGGCAGTTCGTCTTGCCCAGAATGCCGGTATTCACCGCGATGGCACTCATTTCAACCTGTCTCCATTTACGGTGGAAATGAGGCGAAGGCTGTGGTGGAGCATATGTGTTCTGGATTCCCGTGCCTGTGAAGACTCTGGCCACGATGCTACGCTTCCTCATAGTGGCGCTGATACTTTGATACCGCTCAACATTAACGATTTAGATATGACTGTGCATATGAAGGAGGCTCCTCAGCCTCAAATTGGTCTGACAGAAATGAGTTTCAGTCTTGTACGATTTGAAGCAACATCATTATTTCGGCGACTGCAGTACACTTCAACCAGTTCCCCAGGGAAAAATGATGAAGGCCAAGATCTTGCAGAAAAGATGAAGCAGATTTCCGAAACCCAAACGCGACTTCAAAATCTTTACTTGAAATACTGCAATCTATCAGATCCTTTCTCCTGGTATATTTATACCATTGCGCAAATCGTCTTCACAAAAATGCAGCTTGTTGCGCATCATCCTTCTTTGCGACGTGCTGGCTACACAGAGCTGCCCAAGGAGACACAAGAATATTTATTCACTTCCTCTATCATGATTCTCGAATATTGGCTAGCTTTGAACACAGAAAAGAAGACTCAGAAATGGAGATGGCTATGCGAGACATATATTCAATGGTATGCGCTTGCGTTTCTGCTTTCCGCTTTATGTGTTCGGCCGGAGAGTGAAGAAGTAGAGAGGGCATGGAATGCGGTTGATGCCACTCTCCAATTGGGTCTCAAGCTCTCGAACGTCGCCCATAAGACAACCGGTATCAATCCAAATGACGCTTCAGATATTGATGAAATCTTTTGCGATGCATATAAGCCATTGCATAGGCTAATTAAAAAAGCCCGTGCAGCTCGATCTCGGAGCTCTCCGCCCAAAGGAAATGCCGCTCAGCCACCTCAGGCAGGAGTGGTAAATATAGCAGCACAATATGGGCCAGGAACAGCAATTGGTGGAGTCGAAGGCAATGACTTGATAATTGAGAATTTCTGTGATGCTTCACTACTCGATGGCTTCAGTTCATCAGGGTTTTCTGTGCCTCAAGAAATACCAGAATTATATTACCCGTGGATCTACAACTTTGAATTCCCCAATGAAGGCTGTAATACTAGCTCAGGCATAAATTAAGGTATGCTTGGGGAAGTTATACAATGTTAAACATCTTATCAACATCTTATTAGTCTAGAGTTACCTAGCAACAAGTAATATAGCAGTTTCAGCTTCCCTGACAAATTTGTTCCAGATGAAGCGATCTACTTCACTGCTTCCTTTGCGATATGCAACCTCTCCTTCGCGATTTATTCACAGTACATTATAAATCTGCTGAGTTCTTTCTGGTGTTTGAGGATTCTCCATGGATAGATCTTTCAATGGTATTTGTGGAGGATCCCACCAAGAGTGGTTATCTTTGGCCGCTACACACCTTATGATAACTACGAGGTCGATACGCATGCCACTATTCAAAGCTTTCTTATACTCTGTATCATCTTCATCGTGCTGCCACAAGGTACCAGCGTGAGTTTCATCCGATGTTAAATATGCGTCATGTATAGACGCACTTGGCCAACTCAGAATTGGCCAACCATGCCCCGGAAATTCACCTTGTCAATCGAGAGAGGCGCTCAATAACGATTGCCGACTGGTGTAGGAAACCAAGCCTTCTGAGACGTATCTGATAGATGTATAAAATAAGGGATGTCTCGTTCGTCTGTGAGGTCACTAATGGCGTCCGGCCAGGTACTGTGGCCAAACCAGCCTAAAGGACACTTCAGATCCATCCCAGAAATAGCGAGTCTTGACCATTCTGACGGGATGTTGATATCATCTCCACTCTTCATATACGAAAAGGTTGTTTGATAGAAGGGCCTAGTGTCACCTAAGATCACAGGAGCCAGTGCAGATGGATCAGTTGTCAGATTACAGGTATACGGCCAGACAACTCCAGTTCCCCAGCCCGCCTAGCTCCAGCTCGACAGCGTGGCAATTGAACCTAAGCTGGTGTGCTCTCTCCGAACTGCCGGCCCAAGTCTTCTTAGTGGCTGCCACAGTAAACAGAGATCGAAGGAGAGCGCGGGAGGCCAGAGATGAGGCCATGCTCGAATTTGCGGCTGAGCTTGGCTGAAACACCAACAAATGCAAACAAGAAATCTTCTGGGAATGTGAGCTTTCTGCAGTTGAAGCTATTTACCAGCATCTCAAGCTCTCGCTGTGAAGGAAGACAGCTGGCGGAGATCTGTGGGGATGCTATGCTATACTTGCTCTATCGTACCGTGGCTAACCAGACATTCTAGAGAGTTAGATTCTTCACTCCATCTAGAGATACGGCAAACCCAGCGAGCTGAACCGTTTGACAGATACAGGGTGTGATGAAACGAAAGTCCTCGTTATTACTTCCATCTCGGTTAGGACAATATTTCTTCAAGAAGAGTCAAGGACATCGCCAACACGCCAACTCCTAAGAGGTATGCTAGGCCTATTCACTATTATAAGCGGAGCCACAACATGGTCTAAAATTAAGATGATTCGCGTGATTGGTGTAGGTCGGCTTGGAGAAACAACATTGTTGTTAACAATCAATTTCGCGTTAACAGTTTCGCCGGAGTCAATGTTCTCTGCACGGATATGACAGGCACGGTAACCGAGGCCAGGTGCTTCATACAAGAGCCATATTGTATAAACTGCAGTGCAGATGATATTGTACTAACTGCGTGTCTAACTACAGTTTCAATTGAAAGAGACGGTGAAGCTCGCGACCAAATCGATAAAGCACTTTTATGGGCTTTGAAGCGATTCCCCACAGCGAAAGCCGAGATCAATCCCTGTGGCATTCTTAGTCAATTACTTTCAGCGGTGAAACTAGGCGTTCGTTAGCCTTAGTAGAGTTGTCAACCGATGAAAGAATACTTTGTTACGAAGGTACACCAAATCATCTTTTATAATATATCCTTCAGCATAATTCTACTTTCCTAGACGATGTTGTCAATAGACATTACCGAGGCTGCAAAGCGAGGCTGCCGCTGCTTTGGTATTGCACATAGGCGCGAAAATGGCGAAATGGACCTAATGGGATTCGTTTCTCATTCTGATGTACCACGATATGATAGTGCAGGGGGCATACAATTTGCAGTCCCTGGGTATATATATCAAGCTTCTTGCAGGTTTCTCTAATACAGATACAGCCCATACAATGAAGCTTGTTGGCTTGGAAGGGGAGGTCCTATCCTATGGGGGCTTGCTCAAGGCTCAGCCAATGCAAAAATCTTCACGCGTATTGAGACTATCATTAGCTTTTTAGAGGCGCTTTTTGAGTACAAGGGTAGATTGTGCAGGTCCTGCAATCTCGTGGACATATCGTTGCCGTTATTGGCGATGAGATTAGTGACGACCTTGCTTCGAACATTGCAAACTGCGGAATCGCAGACAAGCCTTGTACAACTACCAGCTCTACTGCGGACATAATACAACTTAGCCAAGGAGTCCTAGCGCCCTTAATTCAGGCCATGCGGATTTCGCGTCAGACATTTGAGTAGAGCTACAGCTATCTGGTTTACGAAACAACTGTATTATTACAATGTCGTGTTCTCTAGACTATGTGGAGCTACAATTTCGCAACTTCAGATGACGCACCTCGTGTCTTTGGTGGTTAATCTTGAATATTCTTCTCACAGATTTGTTTTTGTGGCTGAGCCGTTTTGGTTTTAGAACCAACCCACTGTATTTAGACAAACCAGCAACGTGGAAGCGATGGGATCATTTGACATTCATTGTTTCTATATATATTACCTTTACTCTCGGATTTTCTGTCAGAACCTTCAGTCTTTCATCAATATTGGCGCTCTCAAGAAATACCGGGATATTGTTACAAAGAACGTATAACGGCCCTACTAAATGGTCGGCGCAGAACACTTGGCTCTTCAACACCATCACTGACCATCCACAGTACGTATTTACGCGTACCCAGGGTCGCTTATGGTCTTAAGATGGAGGAATTGCAAATTACTAGTCGCTATTCTGTTTATAGCTACTTGTATTGTGGCCACAATGCTGTGCTTGTTCGGATGTGTTGATGGGGCTCCAATTATTACTGCAGCGAGCCAGGTCTGGTTAGTCAATATTGTAACAGTTTGTGCAACATGGTGATTACACTATTTTACTTCGGGCGAGCAGAAAATCAAAATGCAAGTCATTGAGAAAGTAATACTATAATATTACATGTAAAACTTTGTTATGTGTGGACGTAACAGCGGGGGCGAAAGAATGCAATGTCGAGCCACTGACACGGCCTGCCACAATGGATTGTCTTCAGAAGAATAGACTGAAGTCTTTATAAGAATAAACTGAATCTAGCATTGGATGAGGTTTAATCAGATGATATTGCCTTGTCTTGTGTCAACCATCATTGGCGATATAGAAAGAATATAGGAGTGAAGCCGATGATACAAGGACCAGTGTTGCCCCGAAACCTTTTTGTTGCCGTGGCGGAATCTGATGGCTGTAATGCATTTATTAGGTGTGGAATAGAAAAGCCTATTCTTTCTGACTCTGACGGATATGCTTCACTAGGTAGTAGCAAGTGCGAAATTTTGATCGCCTGTTAGTACAGAGTAAAGGTAAGCACGCTCACGATACGGAGTCTGCGAGCCGCCAACACTTGGAATGTAACACAGAAGTCGACTGAGATGAAGTGGTGTGAAGGTCACAGAGAACACTCGACTTATTCACTAAGGGGTTGACTCACACACTGCATATAGCTTCCAGCGACAGGAGAGACGCAATCTACACGTACTAGGTGCTTTCAAAGCTATACCCTGGGCTAGGCAGCTATAGACTACCATGGCTGGATCCAGCCTACCCAAGATCAAGCTATCCGGGATGTGGGGGACAAAAAACACCGCCGGTTTGCTGCTACAAAGCTGTATGCAATAGGCGGCGGTGTGATTTGTCCACCGCATACCCCGGGCACGTATGAATCGCCAGAATCATTACTGGGGAAACATAACGAATTGTCCCAACACGAAAGTAATAAAGCCTAAAAACAGTCTAGGGATAGAGGTACTATAGGCGTACATAGGCTGCAAAGCTGCTATTAACTTTGTTGACGACAGTTCAAACAGTTTTCCTGACTGCACTAAGTGGGGGCTATAATATTACACTCATACTATAATGACATCGAGAAATATAGGACCAGGCCACTTTTGGGTGTGCTGCGTGAGCATTATCCGAGGAGATGCTAGTTTTTTTTCTTAACGAAACGGTTCCCAATAAATGCGTTCCCCAGCCAGCCGAAGCGATTTCTCTTCTGATCTCCCCCCCTTTTCTAATCTCGCTTTTTCTGTTGAGACCCTTCTGAAAGAGCCTTCACTGATAATAACGAAGGATGTAGAACGGAGAGTTTATCGCTAGTGCTTCGATTGGTTAAAAACTGGTAGAGTCAAGAGTGCCGTCTAAATGACTCTATCAACCAGTCTCTAATCTGATCAATAACAAAGAGAGGATGAGGTTACTATACTATATAAATTTTATATGAAAAGTAATTGGCTATTCTTCTATAAACCCAAGCTATTAAAAAGCATTTTCTATTTGGACAACAGAGATCAGTTCTAAATCAGCTCTCATAGTTGTTCTGCTTCCACCCTAGGACCTGACTCCTGCCATACGCTCCTGGCGAAGCAGCTCGATTACTTCTTGTCATTGTGACTTTCGTCTCCTTCAAGATGTGTTTGGAGCTCTCGCCATCTCCATCCCCATCCCCATCTGTGTCTCCCAGCTGATGGAACGTATCCATATTGATGTCCGCGCGCCTATCTTGATGTCCACTCCTTGATGACATGAATTTGTTCGCCGAAGATGAACCCGACGTACCGTTGTTGGAGGTGCCGCCGAAGATGGGGAGAGAGAGAAGAGGGCGAAGAGCATGCAGCGAGCCTGCGATGATGCCAATGCCTTCCTCGATAACGGACCAGAGGCCGATCTTCCCGGTGCCGAACATGAATTCTGTGGGGTTGCTGTAGAGAGTTAGATAGCGAAGTCGGACGATTGTCGCGCAACTTGCACTGGTAAAGGGTTAGCTAGCTCGTATACCCTGGTTTGTACATGGTGGTGGCAAAACGATATGGGTGGGGGCTGTTTTTGTCAGGGGAAGAAGGATTCGGAGACAACGTACAAAGCACCCATGCCAAGAATAATGGCTACTGAAAACTTAACCGTGGGTTTCATCTGGATTTTCCACAACAAGGCCGCAGGCAAAATGGCCAAAGTCCAATCTGTTATAATCTCGATGGCAGAAAAGAAGAAACTGACGTCGCTATTCAGGTCGAGATTGCATGTGCCGGTGGTAGTTTCGCCCCATAAAGTGGTGATGGGATGGCAAATGTTGGAAATGCCGACTATAAATACGACGGCGGAAATACTCGTGGCGATAATGACGGCCCAGATAGTCCACTTGTAACGACGGCGGGCGTCGGCAATTCGGTAAAGTGTGATGGCGATGCTGCTCTTAATGAAGACAGTGCTAGAGGAGTAGAAGAATTCGGCGATGAAAAAGTTCTTTGCCAAGAATCAGTTTCGTTATGATCATATTCGAATGGCACGAGAGCACACACCTTGGTTCCATGCATGATATCACTCTTACCCAGATGGACAGCAAGCTGACCAGATCCGAGGAAGCAGCAGACAATACATAGGGAAGCTGTTACCGTAAAGAGAAGCTGCAAAGGATTAGAAATCTCCCGGAGGCTCGTTGGCTGGTTATGCACGTACAAGGCCTATAAACATCAACAAGTCGTCCCAGCCCGAGGCATTTCGCCAAACTCGCACTGACATCCGTAGAATGAACGTCAGCCAAGTCAGGACAAGCAGCACAATCGAGGCATAGAGAAGCTGGACGCCGTCCCCCGCCGGCTGAACCATGATGGGCAGACGACTGAGAACTGCTAGCTAAGGGAGTACAAGAGAATATGGAGAAGAAGAGTTGAAGATTTGCAGACTTGCAGAGGAGAAACAGAGTTGTAAAATAAACAACGACTTCTCATCCTCGAGACTAAGAGGATCGGCACGGATGAGACCATAGTGAAAATAAGACTGCGCTTGTCATTTCTTGTTTTCGGTCTAAGCAAGGGGTGAGGAGGAAACTGCCGCTGGGCACGCATACTGCTCAACGACTTTACGTACGTTATGGCGGCAGACCGGCGGTGATTTCCTTCTAGTTTCCTTTAGCCCATGCCGTGGAAGAAGAACCGCGACAGGCAAGCCCACTTTTGCATGTAAATTGGGTTTAAGCGTGCCACTCTTTTCCTCCCGCTACTTGTCACGGCACTGCCAAGCTTGGTGTTCATTACTCGAGCACCCCCTGCACCGTTTTCTTTCTGCGGCATGCACGCCTGCCGTCCATTACTCGAGTGCCCCCTGCGTCGTTCCACCGGGATGCAACCCTTAATAAGAGGCTTCATGCGGTGGACGAAAAGTGGAAGGGAAAAATTAGCGACGCCCAGCCCACTTTTGAGCGTTAATTGGGCAGCATACTCCGTGATCGACTCACTCTCTTGCCTTCCGCCATCTGGCGAGTGCCGGACCGCGCACCGGTTTTCTGCGAGCTCCTGCGAATACGTGTGGGGTACGGGTCCGGCTAACTCGTTTCACCACAGCACCCCAGGCATAGGGGTTACAACGGTTTTTTCCCTGTTCATGCAGAGGACAAGGAACACGGCTAGTTGACCAGTAGGTATAAAGCTATATGTGATAGGCGGTGACTTTCCTCCGCCCCTTGCCTGTCTTCAATCCTTCCAGATCTCAATCCTCTGGCCAGCCGTCAAATCTTAGTTGTTCGATATCACATTTTCTTGACGTCTGCCTGTCTCACAGCCTCCACCGTTGCCGGAGATCTTATCTTATCTCACTACCATGTCTGAGTTCATCATCAATGACGAGGATTTGAGCAGCCTCAAGGGCAAGGTCGTTGTCCTCACAGGTATGGCCTATTCACCTCCTTGAGCTGTTTTGCTGTGGCAATGCTTCTTGGCTCGAGCTGACCAACCTACCTTCTATAGGCGGCTCATCAGGTATTGGCCTGGCCACAGTTAAGCTGCTGCTCTCATTGGGAGCATCAGTAGTCAGCGCCGATGTCAACGCGCCACCGGCCTCTGAGTCGGCAGAAACACCTGCCTTCCTGTTTGTGAAGACCAACGTGGCCAGCTGGAATGACCTGACCGTGCTGTTCAAGACAGCAAAGGAGCACTTTGGCCGCATCGATTGCATCTTTGCCAATGCCGGCATCGGCCCCCGTGCCAACTACCTGGCCCTTGAGACAGATGAGCAGGGCAACCTGAAAGAACCGTCACACGAACTCATGGATATTGGCTTGAGAGGCCTTATCAACACAGCTTCTCTGGCCGTTCACTACATGAAGGAGCAACCCGAAGGCGGTAGCATTGTTCTCATGGGATCCAGCACCGGTCTTCAGCCCCTTCGAGCTATCGATTACTGTGAGTAAAAAGCAAAGCCTTGCGAGTACGTCTTAAGCAGAAGTACTAACCGAATCATGTAGCCGCGGCCAAGCATGGTGTCCTCGGTTTTGGCAGAGGTCTTGCCCGAGTTGCAGAAGTTGCGGGAGTTCCTATTCGCATCAACACGCTGATGCCATCATGGACGACAAGCAATGTTCTCCCAGACTTGGAGGGTCTCATGAGAGGCATCTCACACGTGCCGCAACCCGCTTTGGTGGTTGCACGCGCTGCTGCGTATCTTATGGTCGATGGCTCCAGGCAGGGCACCGTGGTTTATGTTGCAGATGGAAAGTACAAGGACATTGAGAAAACTATTCTCTTGCCTGCGTACGATGCCATTAAGGGAGACGGAAACCCAAGCGATGACGACGTCCTCAGGCGTCTTTTGGAGCTGCCTGCCAACTAATCTGATAAGAGTTGGTGGTTCGGTGCCTTAAGAGAGCTGGATATTTTTTGTTTAGACTGTATAGCAAGCAAGCTGGCATCTTTTGTTAGATACTGCCAATCATTGTAAATAATTTGCTCGAGTTTTATTCATACAATCTCAGGAGGCAGCTTTCGGATCTCAATGGTTTTGCCTGACAACTTAGCCATTCATCAGTTGTTCAAGGCCGTGCAATTGTCCATGCATTGAAGTTGCATTTGGGGAGTAAATTCACTCAGACCTCGCAACCATTGTTCATACCAAGCAGAATAGCCCCTGTAGTTTGTAAATCGGCTTCGGCTTCGGCGCTTTCACGGTGAATTCAGGGTAGGTTCTCGCTTCGGCTCCCATGTTACATGAACATTTTCAGGCCTAGCCAGAGTTGTAAGCCAACAATTTGAAGAAAGTTATGGCCAGTTTTTCTTATATCTGATCTTTTCTTTCCACCAGGCAGGCGCTCCTGTTGTCGTATGTAAGCTACAGTGAGCGGCCCATGTTTTATCTTTGAGGTCTCTGAGACCCGACCATGGCATTGCAACAACCACTTGTATATAATACCTTTGTCTCAACAAAAACTCCAACGGAGATTTTCGTCAGCAAGGATGGTGTTCGATCTCAGCTTTAAACCCTTGTGACAGATCTTATCGCGATGTCTTGCGTCTGTTTGGCGCTATGCTTGTTTCGTGGCGAGGAAGCTGGCCACTTGCCCAGAAAGTGAGATCCTTCTCCAATCTGGAGATCTCTTCATTCCCCTTGCCAAGGGGCTCGATGTAACGCTTGAATGCTGCGCATGGTGCCCGGCGTCATTATGCATAAAAAAAGCCTTCCTTTGGCACGTGGGCCCCCAGCCTGCCACAAAAGTAAAAGATTGCTTAGCGACAGCTGGGGTAACACTGCATTTATCGATTGTGTGGGATGCCCGCTTCTCAGAGTACGCTTGGCACCTGAATGTACCCACAAATGAGTTCCTTTGTAGCTATTTAACATGCCAATACCGTGAATGAGATAGCAAGTGTACAAAGTACAGAGTATGATAATAGGCAGCTTATGTTGCAGCAAATCTACTTCTTCGTCTCAAGGCCCCTCCGTAGAAATAGAGTACGAAAATGCCAATCACACCCGCACAGCTCAACCCAGCCAACAAACTGACACCTTTCCCAACGCCCAGGTTTATGAACAGTGGCCGCGAAAAATGAATTGCGCCACAAGCTATGCTGCTCCGCGCAAAGTCATTTGCTGCAAATAAACTGGCGCTATACTTGGGATAAGCAAGCGCGATGTAGATGAAGACGACCTGAAAGATGATGAAGATGCCGATGACAACAATTGTGATGCCGATAGTCGGAACAATCCACGGTATTTCTGGGCTAGAATTTCCAGTCCAGCCAAACATAAAGAGGCCGATTGGGACAAGAAAGCTAGCAGGAAGACCAAAGAGAAGACGTCGCTCAGGCTCACCCAATCCCTGTGTCTTGACTTCGGGTTCAAAGACAAACCATAGATACGCGATGTAGCCACATATTGCAATGGCAACACCAACGCTAATGGAGAGGAAAATAAGACCGACTTGACCAGCATTCAATCCATAGCCATTTGTCGGAGACGCGAGTCCAGGGAGGCCTGTGGCATAGACGAACGGGAACACTTCGAAGAAGGAGTAAAATATTCCGTACATGAGGCCAATATACAGGCTGGTGAAGAGCACCGATGGGTCATATAGATTGATTTGAAGAGGTCGCCATAGGCTCTGCACGATGACTTCGTTGACAGTGAGCGCAGCTTGCTCGTTTTCTGATTCGGACCGTAAGTTATTACTCTTGGCCAATCGACGGAGACGC
Organism: Trichoderma sp. CBMAI-0020; assembly: GCA_030708095.1. Taxonomy (NCBI): domain Eukaryota; kingdom Fungi; phylum Ascomycota; class Sordariomycetes; order Hypocreales; family Hypocreaceae; genus Trichoderma; species Trichoderma sp. CBMAI-0020. Next base: position 87,996 of record JAJNCI010000011.1, on the reverse strand, counting down.
CTAGCACGCCGAAGTAGTATCGTGGCCGTGGATGTCTCTGGTAGACAGAAGAACATGAGTACAAAGACAGGGCTGGCAAGCCAAAGAATCTCCCATAATGACCAATGCCAATTTGTAGCTGGGACTGAGAAACCTGAGATAACAGGACCGAGTGCTGGGCCAGCAGTCGCGAATGCAGCCCAGCCCGTCAGTGCGTATGGCAGCTTGATGAGGTTGTAGATGTCGCCGAGACTTGCGCCCCCGGTCGCTAAACATGGGGAGCCAAAGAACCCCTGCAGGAAACGCAAGACGATCAACGCTGGAAAGTTATTGACGACGGCGGTACCGGCTGAAATTGCAAGAAAGATGCCAAAGGTGATGATATACGGTGGATTGCGGCCAATGACTGGAATCTCAGAGAGGGGAGAGAGAATTAGTGGCCCGATGCCATAGCCAAGGACATAGAGAGAAAGACCCATTGATGCAACTTCAGGTGTAACTCCAAATCGTGCTTCAATAAATGGCTGAGACGGCGTTATTATAGCAGATCCAATATACACTGCAAGAGTATAGAGATAGATTTGGAGCACAACGAAGAGTTTCTTCCGAGACGACCAATTTTGTGGATTCTCGTCATCATCAGTTGTGTACCAGTCCACAACAATAGTTCCATTCTCCAGTTTCTTCGGCTGGATCGTGGAATGTTGCGCTCTCGCGTTTGCTTGCAATGCTGCGTCTGTATATGCCTTTTCTAGGCTGGCGTATGAGTCAACATGCGACATCCGAGGCCGAGAGACGATATTAGACAAGACCTCGCCATCAAGGTCAAGCTCATTGTCTTCTTCCGTTGAAAGGGAGCTTCCTTCTTCTGACGCTGGCGCGACTGGGGGGCTTTGCCCGTCATGTCTGAGATCCTGTTGCGAATAGTTGACGACCCTTAGACTGGGCGGCGGTGTTGGCTCTCTGGGACCATCATTCGTATACAGATCTCGATAGTGGAAATCTGCTTTTTCATCGGGATATTTCAGCACCTCGCGCTTTGTTATCCATCGTACCAATGCACCAAAAGCCGAATCGCGAACCAGAGAACGCATGGTGTACAGCACAGTAGCTGATTTGTGAGTTTACCGGAACCGCAAATGCGCGTAACGGAGACACTTTAAGAAGAGAATTCGATTCAATCTATTGGATATTTCAACAAATATAATTGGGCAGACTAAATTTAACTTTGCTATCTGGCTCTCAGCTCGGGCGGCCACAGCTCATATCTGCGAATCAAAGTCGGATGCCATCGAGATTTAAACCAATCAAAGCTATGAAGATAGTTATGGAAGCTGTCGCGATCGAGTCTAACGACTGAATGGTACAATGTGGCGTAACTAAGCGCAAGTGGCTCTTCCTTGGACATGTAACCCCGCATATTGTTTTTTATGAGCAGAGCTTCAGGAATGTATAACCAATGAGAGTGTTTCTCTAAAGGGGATTCCGGATAAAGTAGTTTTTCATCGTTAATAGAGGATGAAGGCCGCTTTGCTGGGTCGAAAATGACGACGTTGTCACCACTGCCAGTCGACACCACCAGTGCCACTACGATACTCATCATAATGAGGCCAAAAGTAATAAAAAGTAGACCCAAGCCAAAATAATTCATACCGAAATTACATTGGTGCTAGATAATGGTATAGTGTCAGCTTTAAAGCTCGATGCGTCAGTGTGCGAATAAAATCGTGAGAATACACCCAAAGCAGCAAGATGGGTACAAAGTCTAATGGAACAAGTAGAAAAATATAGCTTTTCTCAATGTCCTCTGAGTACTCCGTGTAGGACAAGGGCTCGTAATCCGTAGAGCACGAACAGAAACTAAAAATAACCACCCCGAAATTTCTATTGACACTACAGAGTGAAATAATAGTTATAGAGGCCATAAGACTTTGTATGTTGGTAGTAAATCTGCAATCTGAATAGGACTTTGCGGACCAACCCACCATGGTGAACATTGCTGCTTTTCGCGCTATTGTTTTTTAGATATATATCTCCCGTCGATACACTAAAAATAGTAATGAACAGCTCAATCCTAGAACAAAACCGGGGATGCAATGGTGGTGGTGACCATAGCTTTAACAATCCAGCAACAGCCAATGTGGGGCAAATATTATAAGCATTTATCTTCATTAACATGAATATTTACAGAGCAGTTGTATATAACTCTATATTGAACATTTCAGGTAGTCCCTTTATCCAATTGCTTAGTTATAGATCTTGATGGAGTTGAACAACCAGTAAGAATCTTTGAACGCTTGGGGATTATTGGTAACATAATCATCACAAGTTTTCGCACCAGTAGACTTTGAGCAACCGGAATCCCAGGTGCCCTGGTCAATGCTGTCGCCGCAGAAGTCGGTGTTGATGATCTAGTAAAGGTCAGTAATGAATAAAATGCGAAAGAAGTGCATAAGAAGAACCCACAATCGTTAAATCCTTGAAATATTTCCCAATGTTACAATTGCTGCCGCTGGTAAATTGTGAAGCCGGGGTGCCCCATTTCGTAGGATCAGGGTTGCCACTGGTAATGTCCGCAGGGATATCGCTTCTCTTCCACCAGTACAGCTTAAGAGCATCACTCGCCAGCCATGTAGCATAAACGCCGCCTCCAGCTGAGTTGAATGTAGGTCCATAGGAACCCTTGGTCATCGTATTACCACATCCGTCACTGAGAAGTCTATTAGCAGCTTGAACATGGCTTGGAGACGTGTTGAGGTGACCAACAAGTTTGTACCGTCTTCGCATTGTTGCGATATGGTCCCCCCATTATTACAATTGGATCTTCCCTCCGTGCCTCCAATGTTGGTGAAAGTACACTGGCCACAGGTGTGTAGAGAAACAATATTCTGAGTCGGATTGTTGATATTCTCAATAATGTCAATCTCTCCGACGGGATTTTCGTCAAAGTTGTATGCCCAGCTGAGTAAAGGAAATTAGCAACCTTGTGTTTCGGTATTAGAAGAGGCATATCAGTATGACTTACAATGCCGGCCAGACACCACATGCTGTTCCTGGCATGTGCGCAATATCTGCTATCATGATACCTGAGCTCCAGGTGTCAACAGACTCCAAACGCACACTATTTCGGCCATGGACGGTTTTGCTATTCTTAATAAGCTGTGCCTTGTTGGTGAAGTCTACGCCAAGATAGACTTGGTTGTTGTTTGTGTTCACGATTCCAGACGATAAAGCATCAGCCTTGCTCAGATAATTGACCGATCCGTCCGTTGGGTCGCCTGGATAGGTTGGGTAATAATAAGCAGCCTGTCCGGCTTCATGGTCAGCAAAATTCCCACTGCATCTATACTGCGTACTCACATCACGAAAGTTGAACTTGTTTAGAAAATTACTCGAATCATATGTGGTTTGCAACGAAAACGCATAGACCTGAGATCCCAGTGTCAGGAATGTAACTGCTTGCCGAAAGACAGACATTATCAATAAGGGTGAGCAAAAATGAGATATATCGGCAGAGTTCAATAGATCCTCCTTAGTACACCAAGATATATTCGAGGCTTGCACCACGATGATTCCCATTGCCATATATGTAAATCATATTTGTGGGCCATGTCACCATGTAGCTGCTCCGGACGGTTTCCGTAGAACCAACTCCATCTCAGGGGGAAGCTATTGTCAGGATTAATGCTGTGGGCCTTCAGGGATCTCTTAGGCAGCGTTATTTTAGCATAAGAAAAACGTTAAGTTTAGCGGAGTTGCAGCATAGGAGTTGTTTGCCGGTAGGATTCGACCCATGTGGAGTTAGCTGAGGCTATGTTATGTGATAACATGCATTATACTAGGTAGCAGTAGGAATATATTGTAATGACACCTTCCTAATGCTAAGCTGCGGTACAAGTACTTGTAGTACGATACCAGGGCATCTCAACTTTTGACACATACGGATCCAGCCAGGCACTGTACTGTATCTAGTAAAATCTTGTTACATTAGACTTCTACTAACGCACGTCGAAGGGTTAGCTCATCGGCTAGTATGGCCAGGTTCTGAAAACAATCGACGTCCCGAGCCCTGCGAAGTGCACGAATACGCAGTAATTGAACCTAGCTTGCTCGGCATACAGGGCTAACAGGAACTCTGATAGTGAATTCTGATGATGTCTTCCTTCGGGATGCAAAGTGACGCCTTTAAAAAAGCTAAAAAAGCGTGAAAATCTTGGTGAGCAATTGAAGGTCCTAGCTAGCTTTGATTGAGTGAATCGATTCTTGATTCCCATTTCATTTCAACTTGATTCTAAGCCCAACGCAATGCCCATATGCAGTGTGAGAAGAATATGTGACAAGATGACAAAGGCGGCCCTTTTTCGGCTGTCTGTTCAATGGAACATGGTTCCTACCGATGTAACAATGCCCACGGGCATAGTTACTATAGGCTCGGGTATATAGCCCTTGACCTAGGAAGAGTTTACGATTGACGAGTCAAAAGGCGGGATATTCAAGGTACGATCATTGTTGTTATGAAAGAAATAGGTAATACGCACTGCATGTGGCAGCAGCAAAGTTAAACGCTCCCACCGTTCTGACCTGGCATCTCCGCTATTCTACTTCTATCAGCAACCCCGTTGACTTTCGAAATTCGTCTAGAAAGCTAAGGCTGGATTTTCTTTTTTTTTTTTTCTTTTGTCTACGACCATCGTAGTCCGTATTAAATGCTTTGAGCAATGTTTAATGGCTGAGCAATGCATCGCGTCCTTGAGCAGCGTAGAGTGCCTAACGCTTACTTAGCTCAGGATTAGCATGCTTCAGGCAGTAACTCTTGCTGACCCGTTATTGAAACGAGTCTTCCGTATTCAGCGATCGGATAAATCGGATCTCGCTGTTATTCGGCATATCGGTGTTATACGTGAGAGAAGCAATGTTATGGACGGAGTGGCTGTTCCGTGATCTTTGTTAACATCAATCAGTAGGTGTTGTGGATAGCTCTATTCTTTAAGGCGGCGGCGCACATCAGTTTAGGCGAACAGCGGGCACTGATTAGTGACGAAAGAGCCGAGGACCTGTTAGCGGCGGTGGAGACGAGAGAAGGAATCGCCGTCGGACCGATGCGCATTTCGCAAAAAGGTTTCTGGGAGATGCAAAGCCGTTGTTATCTGCGGGTGGACAAGCTGCTTGTTACAACGAGCACAACGCATCACCCTGTACTTGGAACTCGGAGTACGCAAATAGCACAAACTACCTATACCTAGGTAGCTACAATGATATTTAAAGCACACTAACCTAATGAACCAAAGAGATAGGCATTTGTTCTTCTTTACTTCAGCGACTTTCTAGAAAATTTGTATTCGATGACCGTAGATCAAATCTTAAGAGCGCTACAGTAAACAATGCTGTGTTCTACTGCGCGCTAAGGCTTCACGGCCAGTGGAACTCCACGTCTCGGATATACAGTTATAGGACAGCAGTCTGGAAACGCCTCATAGTGCACAGCAGATGAAGCAAACAAGAGAGTGGCGACAGCAATTATGAAACATAATTTGAAACAGGAAGAGGCTAGTCGCCGAGCTTGAGAGAAGTATAAGATGACTTAAATAGCAGTGCCAAATAATTTGAGCGAGCTGTGCCGTACCGGTAGTAGCATTAAGCGAGCAATTAGAGTTGAACTTGTCTCATAAACATGAACACAAACGCCTAGCTAGTAAATTTGTATTCACATATACCATGCTTTCATACCTATACCTGATCAAAAATACCCGTTCCCGAATTGTTTTTATCTCCAAACCAGCTCCAGATATCGTTCAGCAAAAGTTGGGGAACTTCATAAGAAGCAAAATGCCCACCATGGTCATGAACAAAGCATTTCACCACGTTTCCCCCTCGCCTTGCCCAATCAAGTGGCAAACCATATGCAAGATCGTAAGGAAATTGGCTAATTGCCACCGGCTGAGACACGATTGGAAGATCTGCAAAGGCAACGCTAGAGAATGCCCCATCATTTAGCATCTCTTTATACATACGCATGCCACCATAAGGGCCCTGTATGTAATACATGAGTGACCAGGTGATAATTTCATCGGGTGTCCAGGTAAAGTCCGTGGGGTCGACAATAATTTCCATGATGGAATAAATCCATAGAGCATTCCCTAATGGAGAATCAGTGAGAGCATAAGCTGCAGTAAGTGGCTTTGTTTGCTGGATCATCCGGAATCCGTTATCGTTATTGACAAATCCCTCAGATCTTGTGATGTAAAATGTCTCCTCATCGTTTGATGATCCTACAATGAGATTATGAAGGTCATATTCCGTAGGCATGAGGACCCAGAAATTGCTGAGTGCTGTGACGACATTTTTCGGAAACATATTCGCTTGGTAGCGGAGAATCATGCCTCCAAAGTCACCGCCTTGCATAACATACTTGGAATACCCAAGCTGCTGCATTAGAGCGTTGAAAGCTTGTGCAGATTTAACAGGACCAAAGCCAGCATATTGAGGAGCAGGTGAAAAGCCAAATCCTGGAATTGACGGAGCAACAACATGAAACGCAGGTAGTGATGTATTTGGAGGGTTCGTCAGCTGGTCGATGATATTGATCACCTCAAGAAACGAGCCTGGCCAGCCGTGGACGAAGAGAAGAGGAATCGCATTATCCCTAGGCGAACGATGGTGAACATAATGCAATGGCACTGGAATTGTGGCGTTATCGTCTGCAACTTCTACAATGGTTGTAAATTGCTGAAGCCTTTAGAGCGTTTGTTAGCAAAATAAATACTCGATATCGCAGTTCGCTGCCATGTGCGGAATTAATCACACCTTTGGTTGATGGATTCTTGAGTTTTTTCCCAGCTGTATTCATTCACCCAGTAATCTCTAATGGCGGTAAAGTTCTCGAGGGTTGGGCCATCGTCTACATCGCCAATGGAAATAGGAGCTCTTGCTGTTTCGACCCGACGTCTTGTGTCTTCAATGAATGCAGGATCTACATTGATCTTGAATGGCTTGGGAGTATTGTCGAAGGAAGCTGCAACATTTGGGATAGAGAAATTGTGTGACGCATCGCAAACAGCTGCGCAAACTAGAAGAAAACCAAGCAGCATAGTAACTATGTGTAACACACCAGTGTTGAAACTATGGCTCGGCAGATGAGGAGGAAGTTAGTGTTGCCTCATAAGCCCGCACACAACTCAGGCATCACAAATATATATTTTGCATCACGTGGAGAAATTCTCTGTTGGTATGTAATAATAAGTATGAGTAGTAATCCTAATATGCAAACGGTAACTGAAAGAGTTTGCCAAGAGATAATAGGTATTAATAGTTAATGACTCATACATATCTTGTGTACTTTGATGTAATGCTGTATTACGAGATTCCTGGTGGTATCGGTGCAAGTAAACGGGCCAATCTACTCTGAGCTACGATATATAAATTAAACTAGCTAGGATCGTCAGGTACTATCTGCGTGTAACCCATGAGCATTGCACATATAATGAAAAATACCACCCTGACTGTTCCGCTGACACCCGAGCTCCGAGGTTTGAGATTTTACACCGCATGTTTGTTTGGTATGCCAAATGTGATGGCGAGTAATTGTCGAAACAAATGTAAATAACAGTATGTAAACGGCTCATGCGATGTGTTAATAGTGGCTTTTAGGAGAATTTACCAATATTTTAACAAGAGTGCGAGGAACGCTGAGAGATCATTGCCTACTTCAGGGAATCTTACCGTAGCAGTGCGGCTGAAGCTGAAAACGGGCGGTTAATTACCTTATCTTAGATACTACCCAGTATACTTATTAATCTCCAAGGTAGCACTGCAGCAAAAGCCGATTTAGTCCCTCAATAACCATATTTAGTGTAATAACACAAGTGAAGGTAAAATGATGCTATGGCAGGGAGAGGGGAAAGGAAACAGATAGGGGTGTGTGTATGCTCACAAGAGTCAAAGACTCCGTATTCTTCTTAAAGTGTAAAAGACGTGAATTATCTCGCATAAAATAGAATTAGAGAAGAAGAAAAAGGCATTGCATTCGAGTGTTTCATTACATTATAATATTTTATTTAAGCTACTAGTAATACAGCAGCCTTCCGTTTACAAGATGCATTACCACAGAGCTAACAATGCTAGAAAAACACTAGCAAGGCTTGGCAACGCCATCATGCGGAATGCACTGCTGTTTACTGGCACGGTGGGAGCGACTGATCCTCCAGTTGTGGTTGCTGGCGCTCCTCCAGTGGGCAAAGTGCTGTTCCAGCTCGATGACGAGGACTCAGCCCCAGTTGTGGCAGCGACCGGGATACTTTCAGTGGTACTACATTATGTCAGTCACAAGATCACTCTCTATACGTTATCAGATGCGCAACTAACATTGTGGTCCTATTTGAGACTGTGTGAGTCAATGTGCAAGGACAATTGGTGATGGTGAGAATCGTAGCCTATGAAGAGGTTAATAACTGCTAGTCGACTAGTGCCTGGTGGTGGGCAGTGTTGGAATGCGACTTGCCTCTGTAACTGTGTAGGTGCTGGATCCAGCCGTGAAAGTTGTGCTACCTGAGCAGTATGTAGTGTAGCTTGTAACAACCTCCGTTACAGTTGTAGCGCCTGAAGGCACAGACAAAGATGGTGTGATGGATGTCGGCGTAGAAGTTGCTGTACCTGAAGCAGCCGCAGAAGAGGAGCTCAAGGGGCTGCATGTTCCAGCCGAAGCATCTCTCTTCAATAAAGTAAGCTTATCGCCCTCCGTACCATCAGAGCCATGGATATAGCTCCACGAAAGAGCTGTCGCGTTATGAATGGTCAATCCACCAAATCCGTAGTTTGTTTGGTCAAGGTACGTAGTGATATCCAGCAACGGGTCCGAGTCTAGAGTGCTGTGACTCTCAATATTTCCCGCAGCTCCGTTGATGATATGAGCCATTGAAACACCTGGGTTTGTCCAATAGGTGTTGTTGTTAATGATAGAGGCGGAATCGATGGTACCATTGCTTCCAAGGGGAAGCAGACGTTCATACCAGTGAATGTGCCTATTTTCACTAGGTGAGTATACGTCGCCAAGATTGCTCCAAGCCCACACGATCAACATACCCAGAAAGATAAAGATCAACGCCATTCTCGAGCATCAAATCTTCAAAAGCGGCACGGATGGTTGCTTGATAAGATGAGACCTGAGAGCTATAAAACGGGCGGTGGCTCATGGCAATGACCCAAGGTGTTTTGCAGCGGTCCACGCTCTCCAAGTCTTTCTTCAGCCATTGGTATTGTGCATATGCTGATTTATCATTGTAGTTCCCATCAACGCTGCCAAATGGACCACTGTCGGTAACATAGGTCTGGTTAGCCCAAGGATGCGTTTGGTTTCCTTTCACATCTTTGGCGAATGGCCATTCGGGGCTATTGGGGTAGTCGGTTTCTCCGTCAATGGAAACGAAGTGAGCCAAGCCATAGTCGAAAGAGTACCAGAAGTTTCCAACTCCACCTGTCTCACCTCCGGGCATGCGAAATCTGTTTTGAAAGGCGGTGAAGTTCCTAATGAATTTAAGTTAGATCACGTCAAGCTTACAGGTAAACAGTCTTCTGCTCCGTGTCAGATGCAACGTACCTCTGTGAAGGAGGACAGCTGTAATAGGTGAGTGAAGATTTCGCAGCTGTTGAATTAGCCTTGTCGTCGTTCAAATAAGCTGTTAGGACGTTTCCGGGGCCATCGAATTCTGCACAGCTGGCCTCGTGGTTTCCTGGAAGCACCATGTAAGGTGCTTTGAGAGTGATGGGGTTCATCCACTGTTGCCACAGATCCCAGTTTGACTCGTAGAGTACGCTCATGTCACCGCCGTGAGGGCCACCCTGGTTGGGAACCTCGCCGCTTGGAAGAGGAGTGTCATATTCTTTGGGGACAGAGCCACTGGGGAGCTGGCTGGACGTGCCATTGTAGCACACTGGCCAGTCACTTTGGCAGGGGAGCAGGCCTGAGTACCAATCGTCCGCGTAGCTGATGTCACCTCCATGCCAGATAAAGGCAGTGCCGTCGTTGACAGCTTCATTGAGATACTTGTACGTCCCGGCAGCGTTGGTGTAGCCCATGTCATTGACGACCGCAATAGTGAATGCTGAAGAATCTCCTGCCTCATTTGCAGTCTTGAATGAGAGAACATCCGATGCAGTGGTACCGTTGGCCGCTGGAATCTGGTAATAGTACGTTGTTCCAGATTTCAAGTTGGCAATCTGCACATCGTGGTAGAATTCGCTGCACTGAGTCGTGGCAGCAGCCGAGCAAGAAGGAGTGCGACCATATCTGCTCCACCATGTTAAAAGCCGTTTATGAAAGATGATGAGAGGTATCAATACGTCACAGATTTTCCAGTAGCCGTATTACTGAGCTCAGACGCGCTAGATCCCCAGACGACGGAGGGAGATTCTCCCAGGCCATAAGGCGTCTGGTAATGGATGTTGATGCCGTTTGGTATATACGAGACCGAGATGACATTGACATTGTTGGTCGGGTTTGAAGATGCGGGCTTCACGGCGGGCGGTTCTACCAGGCGGACGAATCCCTTGCCGTTGCCTTTGACAGTCGGATCCATCCAGTCGCCCACAGGAACTTTTGGGCCGGTGTATGGGTAAAGCTCATCAACGGTCGGCGCAGCCTCTACCGCGACGGCGAGAAGCGCTCCCAGAAGGGTATTGGTAGAGGCGGACTTCATTCTGAACAAGGAACCTTTGGTTTTCCAACAGCAATGAGGCCAATGGGATACCAGGCGGCCAAGGGGAAACAGCCAAGCAGCACCTCTCAGGTTCCAGCAAGCGACAGGAGCGACATGGTCAAGAGATCGGAGCATTTAATACCCAACGGTCAACCCGCTGAGGCATCAGTCCGACGATGGATCTAGTATCTCTAGTATCCATTCCGCTTTTTTCACCTGCCATTTAGAGGCCTGTCGTGGTCACACTGGTGCAGGCATTTTTCGGATCCGATCCGATTCTCAGAAACATTTTTCGTGTACCTGATGTGGGCAGATACCGTCCAATCCAATAGAGTGGCAGATTGCACGTGCAAAGACAAGACTGCTGCGATGGACCCTGAGAGAAGAGACCAACGGATGTGGAGCCTGGCTATCTTGGCCCTTGCATACAGTCAAGGTCTTTTTGTAAATGAGCCGGAAAGTCGGCATGAAGAATCCTGGGCAAAGCGCGTCCGAGTGCTGCGTGTTACCTCTAGCAGGCAAGTATCTAAGATAGGCACAGGAACTTTTTGCATTCATGTAGGCTAGGCTGAGATTTAGCTACAGTCTCTACGACACGATAAGAAACCCCTCGTTTACCTGTTTATCTGTATCTTAACCTTGAATTAGATTCTCTTTTCGAAGAGCCTCTCGGCTGTGGACTCCCCGAAAGAAGAAAAGTTGTGTGACAAGTTGCCGTGCCAGAAATTGTATACGCACATCGAATCTAGATTGCCCTCCGCACCACTTTCGCACGTTTCACGCAAACGAGAGTCTCGACACAGCGTCGGTCCACAAAGAGGCCTAGCTTAGCTAGCTATCAATTCAGCTGCTACCAAGCTTCTCCATGGCGCCTTCGTCATAGATTTAAAAAATGCTCTGTCTTGTTATAGACCCCATACGATTTGTTTATCCATGAGCCAACATTGGAGCAAGGCTGGACCCAACACGATGAGAAACACTATTTAGCCGGAGAAACATGGCGCAAAGCAGGGCTTTGATTCGTTTTCTATCTGAAGAACACTGTAAGCAAGCAGCTAAAATAATCTGCAAAATTCTCCGGCTCGGTGACTCTAAAGAGTCTTACTAGATCACATGTACGGCGTATGCCGTGGTAAAGAGATTTTCCCGGCCCAGACAACCGATGTTTGCGTGAAGAAATCATTTATTCTAGCAGTGGCAGCTCTCCGTATTCCGCATTAGTTGCACAGCTAGCTTGAAAACGCCCAATTCTCACGAGTATCCCACGTGGCAAGGCAATTCAACACAACCCTTACAAATTGCTCTTCTTGTCGCCTGAAAAGATTCGATAAACAGCAATCATGTCCTCGTCTTGGAATCCAGATTCCATGGCCTGTCCGTATAGAGAGTTACACACTTCCATAAGAGGTGCTTTCGCGTCCGCAGCCTTTGCGGCATCTTGGATGAGCTCAGTGAGGTTGTAGCAGTCCTTCACAGCCGCCTGGGCAGACCAGTCCTGCTTGGCCATCTTTGCCAGCTTCATCTTGGAATAGGCGGAAGCCATAGGGCCCGCATTCAGCACGCTGCTGAACGCTTGAAGATCAAGGCCCTGTGCGCGGGCCAGATTCATCGACTCCGCGAGGCCAGCCGTAACCGTGATGAGGAAGATGTTGACGGCGTACTTTGTCTTCAAGCCCGCGCCGATAGGCCCGCAGTAGATGGCTGCGCTGGTGATGGGCTCCACGAACGGCTGGATGCGCTCACACTCGATCTGGTCGCCCGCCATCATTCCCACCAAGGTGCCCTGCTCGGCCGGCACTTTGCTTCCGCTGACCGGCATCTCGATGAATTTCCCTCCTGCGTCGCGGATCTCTTGTGCTAGGCTGCGGCTAAACTCCACAGACACTGAGCTGGTGTTGACGAGCGTCTTTCCCTTGAGCGCCCTCTTGAAGTCATCGTCAATTACGGACCGTATGGCAGGCCCGTTGAACATCATCATGAAGATGATGTCGGATTGCTCTGCCACTTTGGCGGGAGTGTGGCCGAGCGCAGCACCGGCTTGCGTTAATACCACGCATTTAGAGGCCGTTCTGTTCCAAACCGTGGTGGGAAATTTACGGCACAGATTGAGCGCCATGGGCGTTCCCATAACCCCCAGCCCTAGAAATCCAATCTTCATATCGCGTGATGAAACTTTTCTTCTTTTACCGAGAGTATTTTCTGGCTCCAACTGTTCTTTTCCCTGTAGCCAAGTTTCTTATCTATATAATACATAAATTCCACCAGTGCGAGTACAGATTCCAGCGGCTGCGAGTCTTTCGCAGGGCGCGGTCAACATGCCGGGTGGACTGCACGGTTAGATGCGGCGTTAGAACCAGCACAACGGCCAGCTCCTTCACTCAACTTTTCCCAGCAGCACGTTAACGTCATTAGATAGAATATTCTGTGACTGGTTCTAGCTCAATGCCTCTAATAGCAGTAAGATAAGCCGGGCTTGGATGAGGGTAAGCCAGTTTACGAGTGCGCTCCTTCGATGCCAGCCAATAAACGGCTTAAGTAGTTTTTAACTACATTTTCGACCATGCTCAAACAAAGTGTAGCAGGCCATCAAACTAACATGCATTTTTGGAGAAGAGCATGGCAAGTTCTACGAAGAATGCCCTGTTAACTGCAAGGAAAAAGACTTCCCATTAATTCTTAGGCTGGCAAATCCCAGCTGAATTAATTAGACGAGATTGTAAGGAACTGCTGCCTCCATTGTAAATCTCATCTTCATCAATACAATTATGGAAAGATGGTTTGGGGAAAGCGGAAACTTAGAAATCACTAGACTTTCAAGTAGGCAGATATTTGGAAAGAAGATGATTTCTATATTAAAAGCCCTGTAAATATTCTATTTTTTAAAATGAAAGTTGTTTTGTGTTTGATGTTTTACTAAACAGATAACTTTGATATCAGCATAGTTCCTCTAATAATGCTTGACAACGATTTTCCCTCCCGCATTATGCGAATCCAGCATCTCATGCGCCTTGTGAATCTCGTTATACTCAAAAACAAACGCCGGCTTAGCGTCCCATGCTCCTCTCTCAATCTTGCTGACTATGTCCTGAATAGGAACCTTGGACATGGGGAATTCAGGTGTGCCCAACACTTTGCTGTGGAATAAGCTGAAGTGCACTCCAGATTCCATCTCAACCATGGGATTGAAATCAACCACAGGTGCCAGCCCACCCAGCCACCCAGCCTGCAGCATACGTCCACCGGGCCGAGCCAGGCTGATAGATTCCACCAATACGCTGTTGCCGATCAAGTTCAAGACTTTATCGAACTTGAATCCGCTGGGAAACTCTGACTGGAGGTCCTTGTGCTCTAGCTTGGCGTCCACAGCCCCCCTCGCCTTTATCTCTTCGAATCTTTCTTTCCGCCGTGTTGTAGCTGTGACCCGAGCTCCCGCATCAACAGCCAAGTTAAGCGCTGCTTGGCCGACTGTCGAGGTAGATCCGCGGATGAGGAGTGTTTCACCAGCCTTTAGGTCGAGAATCGTGAACAAGCATGAGTATGCCGTTGAATAAACTTCCGGAATAGCGGCCAACTGCTCCCAAGGAAGGTTTGTTTTGATGGGCACCACATTCGAGATTGGGGTATTCACAAATGATCCGTATCCTCCAGGGCGGTTCCTGCCCATACCTCCCATAACACCAACCACTTGGGTGCCGACATCTATCTCGCCGCCTGGACAAGCTTCGACAGTCCCGACGCACTCTAAGCCGGTGATGGGGTTCCACTCATCCCATTCGCCCTTTCGCATGTGCATCTCCGCGTGGTTTACACCAAAAGCATGGACTTTGATCAGCACCTCGCCAGCAATAGGTTCTGGCTTGGGCACTGTTTGGATCTCGAGGACCTCGGGTCCGCCGAATCTCGGTATCACAATAGCCTCCATAGTCTCTGGCATGGTGTTCTGGTGAGAGAGATTTAGAGAGATAATGGTTCTGTTGGAAGTTGTGAATTTGTTCAAGTTGTGTCAAGTACAATGATGTGCGTGAAGAATATAGGAAACAAATAGCGATGTGTAGATGCAGAGATGCAGAGGTATATATATTTTCCGTAAGGGCTAGAACGCCGAATTTGCATATGCGCAATTAATTTTGCGTTGATACCATCTGCAAAATTTCTTAACCTGACAAATCCCATCTTTTCAAACTACAACAGTTTACCATTGCCATCATGTGAGTGATGTAACCGTCAAGAAGCCATTGGTGTACCCAGAATTGACCGCGCCGTTAGCGTGAGAGCTTAGCATGGAATCGAATCACAGCTCGGGGTCAGCATTCACTGGTTCTGTTCTAGCGGCCACACTCCTTCGCAGGTTTGTGGAGCTACGAGACCTTTACGAAGGGCGCCCGATGCTTAGTCAAGAGACTCTCTTAAAGCTCTTGAAAGCTAGTCTTAATAAAGTTATAACTTTGGCCATCTTCATGCCTACCAAATGGTTGATTAGTGGGCTAAGTCGCCCGGTCTGCGCGAGCAATTGATGCTTCGCAGTATTGGAAATGGGTGAGAAGTTGTATCGGTTGTTGTACTGCCTTATAGGGCGATTGTAACTTGATAGACGTCTATGGATGATGATTCGAAGCTTGATTTACTAAGGCCGGTTTCTCAAGTAATTCTCGATGCATTCCGGATGCTCCAACTAGGAATGTCTTTTATTCAATAATACTTAGAGTGTTGCCCTTGGCTCACCCGCCTAAGCTCCGAAGCATCAGAATGATTTGTCCATTGGTGCGAAAGAAGTGAGCACTGCCTTAATTGAGTTGTAGTTGCCGTATTTCCGTTTCACTATTGCTGTCAATAGTGTTCCTTATTCTATCTTTTTCCTCTCATTTTTCCATTTAATTTTCTCAAGATTACGTGATTGAACCCATATCGTCCTTAGCGCATACACGTATGTGGGCAGGGAAAGCAGCATTTTCCCCATACGGTTTAGCGAGTGACGTAAGTGCTCATGAACCTCGAAACCGTCAGTAATTCCAAACTACAGAGGCGGCTAATTGCTTGAAGCCGTAGACAGGAAACTTTAATGGTTACCAGCAACAAAGATAGAAATGTAGCTATAGCCTCGTATAAGATAAAAGGATCTTGGTTCCTTCATTTTAGAATAAAGCCAGAAGCATGCAATTCATCAACAGCACAACAAAAGAAACAGCAATAGCAACAATATATCAACGGATCTAAACATATCATTTCATTAAAAGCAAGCAAAATGGCCGCGACACAGAGTATTCGCATCGCACTTCCCAAGAGTGGCGTGAATGTGTTCTATCGCGAGCAGAGTCCCGCCGCCCCTTCCAAGACCCTTCTGCTACTCCACGGGTTCCCGTCGTCCTCACACCAGTATCGCGACATTATTCCATTACTCGCTACAAAATATCGCGTCATTGCCCCGGACTTGCCCGGCTTTGGATTCACAGAGACTCCCGAAGGCTTCAAATTCACGTTTGATTCTCTTACAGACGTCGTCGCAGAATTTCTAGACTCTCTTTCCATCTCCAAATTCGCAGTCTACGTCTTTGACTATGGAGCTCCAGTTGGCCTCCGTTTGGCACTGCGCAACCCAGAATCGGTGCAAGGAATCATCACCCAAAACGGAAACGCCTATGTGGAAGGCTTTGGCGATGTCTGGGCACCGATCAAGGATTTTTGGGCTAGCGAGAACACCGCGGATGATCGTTCCAAAATCGCGGGCGCCATGTTGACTTTCGATATTACCAAGTTTCAATATGAAAATGGCACTCCGGACGTGAAAACGATAGCTCCAGAGACTTATACGCTGGACTATACTCTGATGCAGCGCCCGGGGAGAACAGACGCGCAACTTGACCTTTTCATGGATTACCAAAACAACGTTCCTCTATACGAGAAGTTTCAGGAATACTTCCGTAACTCTCAGGTGCCTTTACTGGCCATCTGGGGACAAAACGATGTGTTCTTCATACCAGCTGGAGCTCATGCGTTTAAAAAGGATCTGCCCAACGCAACCATCAAGCTCATCGATGCCGGCCATTTTGCGGTGGAGAGTGACGGAGCACTGATCGCGAAGGAGGTGGCGCAATTTCTTGGATAAATTATGAATCAAGTATAAAGAAATCCTAGACTTTAATAAATTCAATTAATAACCCTAGTGTATAGAGTTTCTCTTCTGTGAATGTTGAGTGTTGCCATCTTCTTCAGTCTTTTCAAGCTTTTAGCAGCGCGATGTCGCCACCATCCATCGCCAACTCCATTAGCGAGAATGGGAAAGTCGCCTCGTTAAGCAAGACAGTATTGATCATGTGCTAGAGAAGCGCAACATTAAAGCTCTTAAACTCAATGAGTCAGCTGCGAGGAAACGAGTAAGTGCGAAAGACGGTCGATAGTCTAACAGGCTTGTCTAACAAACAGGCTTACTTTAAAGCACTAGTTACTAAACAACGCCATGTAAGCAAAGCGCCAGGTTAAGTGGAGCAAGCCTTAAATTCCGGGTCCTTTCCAGTAGTTAAGGCGCATGTTCAGCGCTCTCTACTCCATGGTGTATCGCCACATCGAATGTTGTTCTTCGAGTGAGAGCTTTTTCTTGAGGCTGTTGGGTGTGTGATGTTGCAGAATGCCTGGAAGCAAGGGTAAGTTACAACTTGAATAACTCTGCAAATTGTTTAGAACGTTTTGTTCAACAGCCCGTTTAGACCAAGAGCACCGCAACCCCGGTGCCAGCCGTCCACAGTTCGAGTTCATCTCCGTGTCTGGGACAAACATTCGCGGTAACGCAGAAACACGGCGGCGCGTGAGGAGTCGTGCGCAAGCTGATTATCGTCGGCGTAACCCTCCTCCTCCTCGGAATGCCTTGACTGTTGACCTGGACGTCGGGTCATGGCTACAAGCGTTGTCAGATGAAACAGCGCCTAGGCCGCCACATGAAGGGCTGGAGCCTTCGGGAATGCAGCCTGTGGTGCAGACTGGCGAAATGATGCATATGCACACTAATGAGTTTGGTCCTATCGGTACAGAGAATAGCGCAAACATCTTTGCGTTGGTGCCGGCGGACCAGAGACCAAGAGCTCGTCAACTCTGGAATCACTGTTCGTACTCACCTGCACATCGACTCTGCATTATCCCTTGCTCACATTGACGTAGTATATGGAGGCTGTGTTGTCTTCAAAGCGATGATTGAAATCGGATTTCTCAATCTGTTACAGGGCTCCGCATCACTTACACAAATGCTATCCTCCTCAGCGTGGCATATGAAAAGTACAAGCACTGAACACGATGAGAGCAGCATAGATTATGCCAGATACTCTCTGATGGCTACCAGAGCATTACGGCGAAGGCTAGATGACCCGATCCAACGCGCCAGTCTCGAGACCATCACGGCAATCCTTGCGTTTGCGGCTTTCGCAGTATGTGCCTACTAATTCATCCATGTTGCTGCGTCTTGTCATGCTAAATGAGGTTAGAATTTAACTAGCAACCCGCAACTGATCAATGTTCACCTTGACGGGCTTTCGCACGCCATTACCAGTGTTGGTGGCCTAGCAACACTCCGGCATTTGCCTGTAATTCAAATAATGATGTATTGGTATGTTTAATTCTTTCATCTCATCAGCGGAATCTAATTCATTACTATGCTAGGATTGATGTCCGTGGTAGCTATCTGCAGGACAGAAAACCGCGTTATCCACAGCCGTTTGAGATTCTGTCGGCAGAGAGTAAAATACGAGTCGGGCCGATGCCCACCATCGAATATTTGGATAGCAATGGCTTGCTAAGCCAAGATCCAGCGGTGGCGCACATCTTTGAAGCTTTACAGCAGGTCAATTCTGTCATAAATGCTGAAGCGCGCGCTCAAGGCGACGTATTTTGGCAAACGGTCCTCTTCCCGGGCTTTCATCTAGCCCCCATCCTTTACGACCTCTTATCGCTGCCTCGAGTCACGCATGGCATGGCTGATAAATTCTCAATGCGAAGGGAGTGTTTTCGGCTAGCTGGCATTCTTTATATCAGCGAAGTTCGCGCAAAATTTGGAATGGACAACACCGGGGCCACAGCATTTGCCCAGAAACTGCTACACACTTTGAAAAGCCCCGATATGCTCAGTTCCTGGGAGTCTGACAACTTTTTCTTGATATGGAGTCTCATGATTGGCTCTGTTTCGTTATGCGTGCCTGAAGCTCTTCGCCTCGAGTTTATGGACATGCTGTCAGAGCGCCTGGCAGACTCACTTCCTGACGTTCTGCCGATAGCATCTCAGTTATTTATGTGACAAACTCCCAAAGAAACACCAGCATTTTCCAATTACACACTCCTTTGTTCCAACAGAGAACGCATTAGGTATATAGCATTATAATGACCACAGAATGCCAACCTACTTAGCTAAATTTCCGAACAACGAAGCCTCATAAATGGCGCACCTCGTTTATAACTGTAGTCATATATTCTCAAAATAAAATTTAATTTTTCCAAACTCAATCGAGGATGCAGATTACCTAGGTTATAACAATAATTGTTTAGCTACAGTATACGTGTCTCAGGGCCTCATCAGCAGTTATTCTTTCCTATAAATATAAATATAAGCAAAAGTCTTTCAACTCTTTGACGAAATCATCTGGTTGCATCTTACCTCAGGATCCCACCGAAGCAATTTATCTAGGAGATCTATTCCCTCAGCGCTTGCATATTTCTCATTATTCTCGTCAAAGAGATCCTGCCAAGAGGCCTTTTCGAAATATGGGATATCTTCAAGACCGTTTGGAGTCATATCTATCTCATATTTTTCCACAAGATTAAGTAGACCCTTGGTTCCCAACACCCTGGCCATTCTCCGAAGTTGGAGAGAATTGCTCGCTCCATGAAAGAATGGCTCTCTTCGAAAGATCATAGAAGCAAGCAAAACCCCTACGCTCCACATGTCTACGTTAAGGCCATACCTTTCGTGGTCCAAGAGCAACTCGGGGGCTCTGTGAAACACTCCGCCGACACGAACGCTGTATAGCGAGTCGGGTTCATATACTTCTGCGAAATCCCAGCCGAATAAAAGTAACTAGCATCACATAAGCCTCTGTTCAAGTTCTGACGCATACCATGGCCAAGAATATGAGAAACGGAAACCACCTTTCGCTGTGTAGGGTTAATCATGATGATGTGAGGTCGAATGTTTCTATGCATTATACATTTGCTATGAGCAAATTGAAGAGCTTTCAGAAGTTCTTTAATGTAATATCGGACATCATCGCCATTAAAGGTGGGATATAAACGTCGGAAGTCGATGTTTTCCACGTATTCGAGGGCCAACGATGGTAGTTCCAGCTATCAGCTCACCGACACAGCGTTAATCGTTTATACTGTCTGAGGCATCGCAATATCATCATCGGCTAGCATACCGGATTGTATCGAATAACATCATATAGCAATGGGATGTTCACGCCCCCTCTAAGGGAATGAAGGATGTTGACTTCTCGCTCTATTCTGTCCCTCCCCACTTGCTTGGCAGGTTTGAGGATGCATCTTGTGTAGTCTGTTACGCGGATACCCTCAAACAAATCCGCATGTTTATCAGTGCCTTTTAACGTGTTTATACGTTAGAATGAACTGTACATCAGGGTAGCTGGCACTGGTAGACGTACTAAGCTTACGCACAATCTCGTAATCATCGCTGTTGGTATGTTCTATCAAGCGGTATTTGTAACTCGTTTCATTTGAACTCCCACGTTTTTGCTGCCAACTTACCGTTGAGATTGATTGCCATGGTTTCGGATATAGAGACAGGTGTTGGATGCGATATGTAGAGAGCGATGATTAGTGGAAATGAGCTGAGCTGATGCGCCGAGAGACGCGTTGCGCATGATAATCATCCATGGGTGGGTTCAATCCGCGACTCCGTTTTTCTAGGCACGTACGTAAGCCACTTCGGACCTCATTGGTAAACCACCGGTAGCGTAATTTACACAGGTTGCTACACCACAGCACCATTTAATTGTCCCAAGCAGTAAACTCCATGCTACCAACCATTGATGACAAAGCTCTCATTTATAAATACACTACAAAACTCAGAAACGATATTTGTTGAGTAAGGAAGCGGTATATCGCCCCGGTTACGTCGGCTAGACTGGAGAAAACGAAGCTTGAGAAGCGGGTGATTTCGGCAGGCGTTCTAGAATGCAAACCAAGCGATTCCAAGAGATGGTTATACCGCCCGGCTCTGTTTCACAGAGTGAACGTCGGCTGGATATTGATTCAGAGTGCTAGGTTGGAGACGAGGCTGTATCAACACAGACCTGGCTTATCTTTCTCCTTCTTATTGAACTCCTGGAAAGCGTGTACTATCACCATGAGGGAGTAGTCAATGTGATTCCATCAGCACAGGAGAAATCTATTCAGTTTGCTCTTATGCGCCAATCTAATTTGGCAGTTTATATCTTGTGGGCTCTAAACCTAGCGCCTGTTCATTTGTAAAAGCTTTCTCTAAAGATGTTTTCATTCTGTCTTCTGTGTTGAACAGGGAAATTGTGCTGGCTGGGTATCATAAGGGTCTGAGTAACGTATACGCATTTTGATGAGATGATTATCATTGAGCATTATACTACGCACATAAACTGCAAATATGCTGGCTAATTGCTGACGCAATTCATTCTACTCCTTACTTTACCAATGCTGTAGCATCAGGGCCATCAACGAATCGAAAGACCGGGTTGTACACTGATCTCGCCAACAAATATCCTAGTAGGCCCTCTGGACCAAGGTCTTTGAATCCACCCCTTAGCTGAACCATTCTGAGAATCGCTTCACCATGTAGCCGGTATTCGATAACATTGCCCGAGAGAAACTGACAGAAAATTCATTGTGTAAGGAACAATTCTCAACAAAGAAAACAGGCATAGCTTTGGTGGGAAAACTTACTTCTTCGGTGGATAATACTAAAGCCAGGGCAATGGTATGATCACTAATACAGTGGTCCGGGTCTGAAAGTGCAGCACGAAGTATCTCGATACATTCGCTCTTATATTTGAGTAATGAGACTTTGTATGTTTCATTCTCGGGATGTAATGTTAAGAGACTTCGACAGGCTGCCATTAACAGGCCGGCTTGTAGGCCCCGTTCCGTGAGCGACCATGGGACAAAGCGCGATCGTACGTTTTGAAGAAGTAATTGTTCGGTCTCACTATGGATACAGTCTGTATAACCGTGATCTATCACATAGGTAATATCTACAACCAATTAGTGACTGCAATTACTACAACTTCCACATGCAGCAACATGAAAATAAACGTCAACGGTTATACTTACAGTGATCGATCAAGGAATCTTCGGAATCAGTAACCTTCTTAAAAGTGGTCTGGAAGGGGTTCCTTCTATGAGTTGTCACAAAGTTTTGTGGACTGGGTATCTATATTTCCGGTCGATCAGATAGGTTACTTCCCTCTTGATTCTTCTTCTGACGTACCACTTGTAAGTTGGGCTCTGAAGGTTCCTGACTTAGCTGTGAGCCCGTCTTTCCTGGTGACCCGACATTATTCGTCTTGTTCCCTCGAGTAGCGGGACGGTACTGGCGGATCTCTAGGCGAGTTCGGCGGCTCTCCTGTTTGCGGCCATGGGTGTTTCTCGCCACATGAGAGCGGATAGCCGTGAGTGCGTCTGATTTGGTAGCATCATTCGGGTTTGTCAGGTTAAGGAACCGGATGCTTAGCGGCTGCTTCCCTTTGTCTTTGGATTTTGCGGTCACAATCGTGTTGAGATGTTCTTCCATGAGTGTGGTTTTTTAGACGCAGGAGCTTGCTACAGCTAACGCTTAAAGGGGGGTATATACAACTACCAGTTCTGAAATTGTTGACCCTAAGCGCCGTTTTAATCTGTTTGCTCAGATCTTTCGCCTCCACAGGTCGGGGGTCACTTTCTTTCTTTGCTTCTTTTCAATTTGGGCTTAGTTTCAATTGTCACTTGTGTCCGGCGAAGGCGGCATAGAGGTCTCACACTAAGACGCCACTTCAGAAGGTGCCATAACATGGCGCTGACAGAGATTAGGCTTTGCTTGGCAAGGTGTAGATACTAAATCCCAGCTTCGGATCAAAAACACACCGTGATCTTCCAATCATCGACGCATGTATTGTGTGTTGCGGTATAACTTAGTTCCATTGCAACAGACCCAAGCCCCGTATTCCTCATCGCTTGTGAGCACGAGCCAATCTCATCTACGGAGTGGTAAGAGGCGCTCCACTTCTACTCCTAACCGAATGGTCAGGTGTGGCGTCTGAAGACACAGCCTGCTAGGGTTGTTAGTAAGAGAAAGCTGAACTGAATCGTGCATGAGCATCTGCACATTGTATTGAAGACTCCGTGATGATAGAATAGATTTTAGTTTCTCTCATTCAGTTTTTAAACAGTTGTTGAATGCTTCTCCACAGTGTTTCCTATTAGCAAAAAAAGAAAAGAAAAATGAGAATAGTATTGCTTCATTGGACACAGCGGCGAATGCCTATAATCACCACAAATGCCTCGATTAAGACTCCACTTCTAACAGTTGCGTCACCTATCCTGCGCTCTTGTACGTTTCGATGTGTTCAGTTTAAGAAGCGCGCGCAACAGTGGCTGTCAGCTGCATAGGTTTAGATCGGATATTTTTTCCTGTATATGAGTTGAGAACAAGGCACTTGACTTTGGCGAGTAACCTTACTTTAGCGTTCAGGCTTTATTAATAGATAGGCTTAGGTATATGCTGGAAATGGAAAATGCTCGTTCCAATCAGCAATCGGCATCCCATGAATCATGACCGTTGAGAGTCATAAGTGGGACTGAAAGCTACTTGCTAGTCGCTCATCGGATGTGTGGATACCGACGGAAAAGCTGCATAGCCCAGTAGCTTCTCCGCAACTGGGCTATTTCTCTCTAGCCATATATACGAGGGCAACATCCAGGGGCTGGGGAGTTAGGTCGTTTTACCGGCCCTGCTCTATACTACTCGAATCGAAACCCACCGTCTTCTGTTTCATTGTTTGCAATAGAGTCAATAAACGCGACATCAAAGTAAGGTTGCCTTTTTAATTAACCATATTGGCATACTTGTAAATCACCCCACGTAAGATCTGGTTCTCCGGCATAAGTGCGCTACGGGGCCTTATTACAGGATATCGTGAGTTCCTATAACTAAATACTTTTTGGGTTCACTCGAATTACTGTATTTGGAATTTATATTAGCACATCTGTTTCAGAATCTGCATCTCACGATACACCATTCTCCTAAAAAATGCAAAGTTATAAGTAGACTAGTACCCAAGCTGAGCCAAATTAACACACGCTGCTATTATAAATAACTACTTCATTAGCGAGGCCTCGGTTGCAGTAGGCGCATTCTGATACTTGTTTTCGGAAAAAAATCAAATAATGAGAGTATATTAATGCAGCTTATATAATATTGTATCAAAGGCCTGGTCGTACGATACATATCATGCAGGCAACGATCAGGATATATACCCTCTGAACTTAGCATAAAATAGCACTGTTTTGTTTACGGATTTACGAAGAAGGAAAATCAGACTTTAATATTTCTACAAATTACAATGTATGCAGTTTCGGAGGAGAGACCCCAAGTTCTATTTTAATATATGACTAATTTCTATGATGACATTGACTTGTAGCACTTGAGGTAAAAATAGCATACAACATTTACATCCTAGACCATTGGTATACTACATGGGAGGCATGCTATTCATAGCGATCAACACTGAGAATCATCCTCCTACAAATAGGGCTTCGTGTATTGAACACTAGGTCTGACATATGTATAAAAGCGGTAAATGGGGGCTATGGATCCAGGTTTGAGGCAGTAGTTGATGGAAATAGAATAGTTCTCACTACAACTTAAAGCATGCTTATCGCAACACGGAGATTTACTACTCAGCAAGATTAGTAACAGCCAACTTGGCCCCCAATCACGGGGATCATTTCCGAGCGCTAGAGCATGCTCGCAAGGACTGTGACGCGGACGCTAGACTGAGTGAGACAAAGTTGATGAGGAATCACAGAGTAAGGCTAGCGCTACATGTCGAGCTCCTTATGTTGATAAACGCGTGGCAAATTCAACACGATAAAATAGCGCCGGTCTGCTGCTATGAAGCATACGAGTATACGATAGACAGACGACAATGTGATTTTTCCACTGAGCGGACGATTCGCCGCACTCGAAGCCAATTCTGAAAGACTTGCTGTATACCTTGATTATTGTGGAGTTGTCACTCGGCAATTCTTTTGATGGATGCCCTTTCTACTTTGCTGATGAAGCTTTACAATAACAGACGCTTGTGAATCGAAAACTCCCAAAATTGATCACCTTTATAACTTGTACCAAAACCTCTGGGCTCTTAGTGAGCATATCATTGATACTGAGAAAGTATACTAGTCGTTTTAAGGAAACAGCTACTTTTAGTATGACTGGACTTTTATACCTAGATAATAATTAGAAAGAATCAGACGATGCTATTAAAAGTGGTAAATGCACACCAGCAACAGCCATCGATGAGGAAATTGTGTACATGAGTACGATGTTAAAGAGACTGTCGGAGCTCGAATATGGGCTAAAGTAATTGCGATTTAGCCGCGAATTGACTTCCGTCTTCCTTCTCCAGCACTGGTTACAGCAACTAGCCACCAGGGGATTCGGTATATCGTCTGTTGAGCTTGAACGATTTTCCCACGCTATATTTAGTCAATCATCAACCGACATCCTTCCCTCTGGCAAATGTATCGTAGATGGGCACAGCTTTCTCTAATAATACCTATGCCCATACTTGTATTTACTCCTGCTCCAAGCGCAATCCTACCAAGTAATGTGGAAGTGCATGTATGTGCACTAAGACTGCTGCGTAACAATAGTTTGTAGCGACAGCTTTATGAATGAAAGCCCAACATTGGACAATCTCTTATCAGCGTACATTATACTCCAATTATGGATTGCACATCGACTTTTATCACACTGCGGGGATGCTTCTGCGCCTCAACCACACTCTTGGGGGATAGCACCGGGAATAATATGCCCCTCTTAGCCCTTGAATTGGGTGTTTTAGCTGCCGACAGTCCGTTTCTGTCAATCTGCTCTCCAACTACAGTACTGGCAAAACAATGCATCATTTACAATGTTCAGCTGAGATGCCTTATGGCTACTTACTGAATACTCATTTTCCTGGCATGTATACAACAAGAAGTTTAATTAAATGAACTTATTTGCTTGTAATTTAAGAGAAATCAGCGCCATGAAAACAATTGGCCCAGTATGCGTTGGTATGCTCGGGGTAGTGTGATCCATCACGTCCAAGCGGGGGAGAGCCAATCCTTTCCATCTGGTTTTGTAATCCGTGATACTATGTGTATCAGCCATTCCGTATTTTGAACACGATGGAACACAAGAGCTGCCATGGCATGGTCAACCCCTCACCGGCAATTGCCGTCTCTCCTCAAGAAGGTTAAATAATACGTCACCTACAGAGATGAAGACGCTTACACTCTGATGATGAATAGGCTTTCCCCCGCACTTGACGCAAGAGGAACGCAACCTGGAGATATAAGCTATGAGGGGCTATACCTCCACAATCAGCTTGGCGAGAATCCGGGGTGCATGAGCCTCAGTTGTGATTTGCTCGGACATGATTGAGCACCTGGACAAGCGGGGAGAGGTCGTTTAATATTTCATCCGTGCCTGCCACAACTATTCTCAATCAGTCAATGTTTGCCATGGAATAGGATCCGTCTCCAAAATATCACTAATTCACCAGTGCAAAGTCTCGTTAACTGGGGTGATGTTTGTTATAAGATACAAATGCTGGCATTCCTGTAAGTTGACTATGTGTGATAAGAAGCTTGGAATAATGGAAAATGTACTTTCCGCTATTTACCTAAGTAAGAGAGAGTATGGCAACTTTATGAACTAAGATAATACAGTGTATATGTGTACGTGTATATCACAGTTAAATGTCACATTGAAATCTTCCTTGGGTAAATTTACACGGCCATCTCAACATCACGCACTGCATGCCACCCCGCAAGTCTTGGCTATGCAAACCGGAAAGCTGCACACCAACTTGCTTTTTGCCTGTTCATTGGATGCTGTAGCGAGACTGGACGGGTGAATGGAACGTTGGTGATTCGTGGCCCAATTGCATGGAGGTCGTATCTTTTCTGTGAGGGGATACGCATGATGGTTCGCCTCTTCGGACAAGTGAGACCGACGAATTCTAGAGTCTTTAGGTGCTGGCCACAATCAGCAATGACATGCGTGTTCCCAGAGATCTATTTAAGACAAGACGTCCGCCACTGACTTCATACGATACTCAGAGAGACTTTTTAAACATCTGAGTTGAGCTTTCAGGCAGTGAAGCTGAGCCACAAAGATGACAACGCAGTATTCAGGATATGGCAGTTCGCTGCCCGAGGAGTTCGATATCATCGTGGCGGGAGGTGGAAGTTGTGGATGTGTAGTCGCGGGCAGGTAAGTCGTTGACCCTATTCACATCATAAACGGTGGTCCTAACAATGACAGGCTGGCCAATTTGGATCATAACCTCAAAGTCCTCTTGATCGAGGCTGGGGAAAGCAATCTCAATAATCCCTGGGTTTTCCGACCCGGCATCTATCCGCGAAACATGAAGCTGGACTCGAAGACAGCCTCCTTCTACGAGTCTCGTCCGTCTAAATGGCTTGCTGGCCGCAAAGCCGTTGTACCTTGTGCTCATGTTCTAGGAGGTGGTTCATCAATCAACTTCATGATGTACACTCGTGCCTCAGCCTCCGACTATGATGACTTTCAAGCCAAAGGCTGGACGACCCAGGAACTATTGCCGCTCATGAAGAAGCATGAGACGTATCAAAGAGCAAGTCAAAACAGAGACATTCACGGTTTTGAAGGCCCAATCAAGGTATCCTTCGGAAACTATACGTATCCAATCAAAGACGACTTCCTTCGAGCTGCAGAGTCGCAAGGCATCCCTGTCGTTGACGATCTCCAAGATCTAGTCACTGGCCATGGCGCCGAGCATTGGCTCAAATGGATCAATCGAGATACAGGACGGCGAAGCGATAGCGCGCATGCATATATCCACGCCACTCGCGCAGCCCACTCCAACTTATATCTAGCCTGCAATACAAAGGTTGACAAAGTAATCATCGAAAACGGACGGGCTGTCGGCGTGCAAACTGTCCCAACCAAGCCTCTTGGGGGGCAGCCGCAGACCCGTATATTCCGTGCTCGCAAGCAGATTGTCGTATCGGGTGGAACGCTGTCTTCTCCACTCATCCTCCAGAGATCGGGTATTGGCGATCCCGCCAAGCTCAAGAACGTGGGCGTCAAGTGCTTGGTCAACCTCCCTGGAGTGGGGTTAAACTTCCAAGATCACTACTTGACCTTCTCGGTCTTTAGAGCTAAGCCCGATGTCGAAACCTTTGACGACTTTGTTCGAGGGGACCCTGAAGTCCAGAAACGTGAGTACATACACATGTATATGTCAATCTTTGACACGCCTAAAGTAATCCACTTGCTTACTGGCAATCCTCTGATATAGGTGTTTTTGATGAGTGGCATTTGAAAGGGACCGGCCCTCTTGCAACCAACGGCATTGATGCGGGTGTTAAGATTCGCCCTACCGCGCAAGAGCTGAAAGAGTTTGAAAGCTGGCCAACTCCCCATTTCAAAGATGGCTGGGCAAGTTACTTCAAAGACAAACCAGATAAGCCCGTGATGCACTACAGCGTCATATCAGGCTGGTTTGGCGACCATATGTTGATGTAAGATACAAAGTGCTCGAAATCGAGAGATCTATGTGCTAACTTGACCCAAGGCCAAACGGAAAATTCTTCACCATGTTCCATTTCTTGGAGTACCCGTTCTCAAGGGGCAGTACTCATATCAAGAGTGCTGACCCGTATGAATCTCCAGATTTTGACTGTGGTTTCATGAATGACGAGCGCGACATGGTACCCATGGTATGGGGATACATTAAATCCAGGGAAACGGCAAGGAGAATGGATGCCTATGCAGGAGAGGTGGAGAATATGGTTCGTACAGCCTCTTGCATTTGTGACTCTGGTATTTCTAACCCTTCGTAGCATCCCTTCTTTGACTATGATTCTCCTGCAAGAGCTCATGACATGGACCTCGCCACAACCAAGGCTTATGCGCTTCCTGGTAACCTGTCCGCAGGCATTGGCCACGGAAGCTGGTCCTCTCCTCTTCCAGCGGCCGACACGATGGCTGGTGCCAACATCTTGAGTTCAAACAAGGTTGACTCTCGCAAAGAGCTTAAATATAGTTCCAAAGATATAAGTGCCATTGAGGAGTGGGTTAAACGCCATGTGGAGAGTACTTGGCACAGTCTGGGCACCTGCTCAATGGCTCCGAAGGAGGGCAACAGCATCGTGAAGCACGGTGTGCTTGATGAGCGGCTGAATGTGCATGACGTCAAGGGCCTCAAGGTTGCCGATCTCAGTATCTGTCCCGACAACGTGGGCTGTAACACGTGAGTCTCTTCTTCTGTCGCTTTTCTGCTGCTATGCAGTGAACTAAGTACGATACAGGTATTCAACGGCGCTGTTAATTGGAGAAAAGGCCGCTATGTTGGTAGCAGAGGACTTGGGCTACTCTGGCGAGGCATTGGAGATGAAGGTACCTTCGTATCATGCCCCTGGAGAGCTGGCGTTGCAATATCGCCTATGAGTAAACATGAAGCTATCCCCACCATCAGTCAGCCGCTAAATTTAGCCGCGAGCTGGTATCAAACGTCAGATTGCTTACGGTCTTTCACGATGTAACTATCCAGTGTGTTTTCGCTTTTTTATATTTTCGCGTCCAAATTGTCCATGCGCAGTAGTGTTTGCAAAATTTATTATACCAGGGTCTCTTAACAAGTATGCTTGAACATGATTAAGGCGATACCTACCCTAGTTACTTTGCTTTGCGTAGTAGAACTGTGAAATTTCGAAGAGATGCGTATCTGGAGGAGAGAGCCTTATTTTCATCCGCCCTGTGAAAGCGCAATAGTACAATTTTTTTTAGTAAACTCCTTTGTACATCGTGGAATATCCTACTTTACAAGATTTGTCACCTGCTCTCTACTAGGTAGTAGTGGTCACAAATGCTAGGCTTACCCTATTCCTACAATGAAATGGCTGGAACAGATGCAAACACTATTCATTGAATCTGTAGAAATACAGTTAGTGGCATATCCGAGGTTACAATGCGCTATAAGTGAGCAACAAGTATCATAAATCACTAATTCTATTATTGTAGCTGTAACGTCGTGTGTTCTCAATTAAATTCCTCAAGTATAAGTGGATAGACGCCCCATAAAGCTGCTCAACTCTTGAAGTTACCAATAGTGTCTGTGATGATAATGGAAATGCCTAGTCCTCTATAGATAAAGCATCTAGTGCAGTCAACATATCTGGTATCTCTTCTCTACTCAAATTGCTAACGCGGCTGATATCGCGTCGCGTGACTGGTCGTTGCTGTCGCTGGCCCACTTTCTCAACCCATGGTAGCATCTCCATGTCCCTGTCTGCCGCGTAGTTTTCAGTGCCGTGAACTTGATCTTAAAGGCGATTAATAGTGCACTGGTGCCGTGTTATCCGAAATTACAGAGCAAGAACACCGCCACGTGCGGGAACAAAACGCATGTTATGCCTTTGCCGCCGGGCAGGCCCTATCACCAATGCGGAAGCTCTAGGGATCAGAGCTGACAAAATGGGCTAGATTCCAAACAGTCTGGGGAATCTGCAATGATTACTGCCGAGCAATGAAGAGAAGCATTAATGTGTCCATGGATACACCTAGTCCTTAGATACCAAAAGAAAATTGGTCTTGGGGCGTCTTTAGGATAGCGGAAATATTTGACATCCCATTGGAGAGGGGCCTTCCTCACTCATATATAACTAGATATATACTACCAGACCGTCTTTAACAGCTAACAAGCGGGCCACGCAAATTACTTTATGCAACTGTTGAAAGAGATTACTTTTATTGGGAGTGAGACGGTTCCTGCATATATGCATCGATTCTTAGCTGTTGAAAGCGCGCGACTGGAAACCTCTAACCGCTTTTGTACTCTCAACCTTCCCGATTAGACATGAGATATTCATACCCTGGCTTGACTGGAGCATAACGTTGCATCAAGTTATTGCTAGTCATTGCTGATATTGCCTTATAATGTATATCATCAGGAGTACGTGTGGATTTTGCTATCGTTATCACTATACAGAAGGCGTGGGAATGTTTCAGTCCTTGAAGTTATCCGCCTGTTCATGTAACCATGTCAGCCTGTCTACATCAGATTATCTTACTTAGCAAGTACCTACCGCAATTTCCTTGGATCAAATCAGCATAATGTTACATGTGTAAGATCTGATTCTAGCTTCCCTATCGGATCGGCTAGCTTTTGGCATTGGAAAGCTGGCGGTTGCCGATCTGTGATATAAAGATGTGATCTGCTCTCCCTTTCCCCTTTTCATCATCAGCTACTCAACTGCCTCTGATCCTCTAGGCCGTTTCTTTCCTTCAAATCGACGATCACGATGCCTTCTCTGTACCTTACTTCCGCCCTTGGGCTGCTGTCCCTCCTCCCCGCTGCACAGGCCGGCTGGAACCCGAACTCAAAGGACAATGTCGTTGTATACTGGGGTAAGTTTACTAAGAATTGTGGAAGACGTGAAGATGGGCCGTTGTAATTGCATTGGATAGCTGCGACTCAGAGACTAACAAGCTTTCAAACTTCCAGGACAGAACTCAGGCAGCATTGGCCAGAACAGACTGTCTTACTACTGCGAAAACGCCCCTGATATTGATGTCATCAACCTGTCTTTCCTCGTTGGCATCACGGATCTTAACCTGAACTTTGCCAATGTTGGCAACAACTGTACCTCCTTTGCCCAGGACCCCAATCTGCTTGACTGCCCCCAGGTTGCAGCAGATATCGTCGAGTGCCAGCAGACATATGGAAAAACCATCATGATGAGCTTGTTTGGCTCTACTTATACCGAGAGTGGTTTCAGCTCTTCATCAGCTGCAGTTTCCGCCGCGCAGGAGATTTGGGCCATGTTTGGTCCCGTCCAGAGCGGCAACAGCACCCCTCGACCTTTCGGTAACGCTGTGGTTGACGGATTCGACTTTGATCTTGAAGACCCCATCGAGAACAACATGGAGCCTTTTGCCGCAGAGCTGCGATCTCTCACTACCGCTGCTACCTCAAAAACGTTTTACATGTCGGCTGCTCCTCAGTGCGTGTACCCTGATGCGTCTGACGAATCCTTCCTCCAGGGAGAGGTCGCCTTTGACTGGATGAACATCCAGTTCTACAACAACGGCTGTGGTGTTTCTGGCTACCCTTCACAGTTCAACTACGCAACTTGGGATAACTGGGCCAAGACCGTGAGTGCTAACAAGAACGTTAAGCTGCTCGTCGGTACTCCGGCCAGTGTCCATGCCGTGAATTTTGCTCAATACTTCCCCACCAACGATCAACTCGCTGGAGCCATCTCAACATCCAAGGCTTACGATACCTTTGCTGGTGTGATGCTGTGGGATATGGCTCAGCTCTTTGGAAACCCTGGATACCTGGACCTGATCGTGGCGGACCTGGGCGGTGCTTCCACCCCTCCTCCCGCTTCCACTACCCTGGCTACTGTTACTCGATCTTCCACTGCTAGCTCTGGAGCTACTCCTCCTCCTTCTGGCGGCGGCAGTGTTCCTCAGTGGGGCCAGTGCGGTGGTGAGGGATACACTGGACCAACACAATGCCAGTCTCCTTATACCTGCGTTGTTTCGAGCCAGTGGTGGGCATCTTGCCAGTAAAAGACTATCCGATATTCTCTAGAGTTTTATACCTGAGTAGCTCTTGGGGCTTGTAAATAGAGAGCGGATAATGCTTGCGTCAAACCTCGACAACGGATAGCTGTGGGGTTTTTGAGCGGGTTTTGTTTATCCCAGTTTGTACATATTTTCCCATTCTAGTATATATTTGGATCTTGTAAATAGGTCTCTTAGTTCATGATGTATATATGACCACCAAAAATTGAGCATTATTCATTCTATAGTTACATTTTTATATTCCTGTGGCTCCTGTGGGTTGCAATCAATCAGTAGGACTAAGCTGCATGTGCCTATCGCTTAATATAGGTACGCAGCGTGTGCCTGTGAGAAGGCGACTTCTTGCACACCAGTAAATATACATTGACCAAGCTAATTGTGCTACCTGAGGTAGACATATGGTTAGCAACTATGACACTGGTCTCAATGTGATAACAACCAGCTTCACGACTTATAATTGCGACTACTCATCCATGCACCTGAGAAACTGGCTTCAAAACATAAACCATCTTGGTTAGGCTCCGAATTAATTATATATATATTGATTGGTCAATGGTATATGGCGCCAAGAACTTGATCTGCAAAGCCTCTGGGAGGCATGGTTTAAGAGTTTGCTATAAACCGGATCAAGTTTCCAAGTTTTTGTAGTAGCTGATCCACCTTGAAAATGCCCGCAGACTTGTAATTAGCTGAATGAATGCCTCATACTCGCATATCATCTTACTGAAATCTTGTAGTGTGAAACTAAGATGGATCGATCTTCAAAAGGGCATGGAAATAGTCACCACGGTTCTCTAGCATAACTACATGAGATCTGCAACGCTCAGACAATGAGATGCACCATGTTGAGATTTTGAACCAAGATGATGATGAATAAAGTATTTGTTCGTTCACACCGATACGCGAGCTGTCATGAAGCGCTGCGCTGCAAACCTTACTGCGACAGCTTCATAAATGCTGTGCTTGTTCAGCCTTATATAGCAGCACAATGAGATCGCGTGATTGCATTTTCCCCACTTGGCTGTAAAGCTCGGATATCGCCAGGCAGTTGCGCCAGAACCGTCAACGAGCACATCATGGGGCCAAAGCTCTAGTCTAGGATCAACGAGGCAGCCCGTGGCCAAAAGTCCCTGCTGCTCGCGTGCATGGGGGTCTATGCTGACTTGAAGATACGGCAGAGGTACATACGTAAGTTGGTTAACGCGTCGCAGTGATATATATTGCGAATGCGTCTCTACGTTTAATTGTAGCCAAATCGCCAACATACGCATCAACAACATACAGTTGTTTGAGAGTGGCAAGTCACAAGCCGCATTTTCTCCATCCATTGAACAGTACCTATGCGTAGCTAGCTGGAGTATCATCCATTGGCTAGCTTAGGGAAATATCTTGCAATCAGTCTCACTAGTCAGCAATGCCCGGACAGATTTGTAGTCTTGACCATACTCAGTTCTCAAAGTAGTTCGACAACGAACCTCGCTAGATGTGAGCTATGACTAGATTTTGTTTACTATACACGAGCATCATAGTCGATAATAACATAGCTGAGCAACATTGCCAAAGGGACTTGAAAACTGCCTTACTGTTTGCCACAACTCCTTGCATTCAAAGCCGGCTTCTGCCGTCCAACCAACAGCATGGCGCAAGAGCTAGCAATTGTACCCGGGCGATCATCCTAACTGCCTTTGGAAGCAGAAACTTCAAAGCCAACGAAAGAATGCGTAATGGATACTCGATTGTCCATCTTGGCGTTCAGGTACCGCTCGTGGAATAGCAGCGGTTCCAACTACCCCGGTGCAAACAAGATCCAAATCGATAACTTGCGTTGCATTGACAGGACTTACTCCATGAGAACGGCTAGTCATTATTGACAGAGTGGGACAATCGCCGCAAAACGACCGCTTTGATGTCCAGGCAGCGCTCGATAACGATCACGCAATCTGACCGCTGTTGGTGTGCAACCACACCTTCTCGGCAGGTCCGTGAGACACTATGGCCGTAAGGCAGGGAGGATTATTTTGTTTATGATGCGACGTTTGCGACCACAATTTTGTCTCTTTGCCAGAAGATATTTCTCTTCCTCCATCAGCTGGCCCAGAGACCGCGAACCAACATGGCCTCCAGCGACTCTCCAGCGCACTCGAAAAATGAAGCGATATTCGGGTCCAACGAGAATGACACACGGTACTCCGAAGCCGAGTTCAAGGAGGAAGTGGGAGGATTGACGTTCGACCAGTATCTTGCAGGAGGACTCGGCCGACATCTGGGCATATTCAGCACCACCTCGCTCATGTAGGAGCTCCCGCCGCTCCCGCCGCTCCTAATGACTACGCGATGGCTAATACAGCTTTAGTATCGGACGAATCATCGGCACAGGCATTTTCTCTACCCCTTCGTCAATCATCAATGGCGTCGGATCTCTGGGTGCCTCCATGTTCCTATGGGTTCTGGGGCTTTTGTTGTCGATTTCGGGCCTTTGCGTCTGGCTTGAATTCGCCTGTATGATCCCCAGAAGCGGCGGCGAGAAAGTGTACCTCGAAGCAGCGTATCGCCGGCCAAAGATGCTCATAACAACGGTTTTTGCGGTTCAAGCAATTGCCCTCGGCTTCACTGGTGAGTCCAGACTTTGAAAAGTGAGACAGAGGGAACATGGTCTAAACCTATGCCACAGCTTCCGGTTGTATCGTTTTTGCATCCAACATCTTGGTAGCGGCCAACAGGACTGTTACGGAATGGGCAGAGCGAGGAATTGCCATCGGAGTCATCGTTTCTGTTACTCTGATTCATACATTTATTCCAAAACTTGGAGTACACGGAATGAACTTTTTCACTGTTTTGAAACTCGTTCTTCTGTTATTCATTGTGATAACGGGATGGGTTGTGCTGGGCGGAGGCGTTTCACGAGTTCAGGATCCTCACGCAAGCTTCCGCGATGCATTTGCTGGCTCTGCAAACTCGGGAAACCCATATGCAACTGCACTATTCAAAGTGCTGAACTCGTTTGCAGGGTAAATACCATATTCTGGCTCGACATTTGAGTAGCCGAGTTCATACTGACATGCTTCTTTAGGTGGTCCAATGCCATGTATGTGCTCAATGAGGTGAAAGATCCCGTTCGCACTATTAAAATCGCTGGTCCACTGGGCCTCTCGACTTGTGGCATTTTGTATATCCTTGCAAACGTTGCTTATTTCTCTGCGGCGACACCGAAAGAGATTGCGGCGAGTGGAACGACGGTTGCTTCATTCTTTATGGGAAAAGTGTTTGGAACTTCCGCTCAGAGAGCGCTCAGGTCAGCCGCGGACACACCATCATCTCATTCGTTGACTGTCAATCCGCTAACAATCCCCCAGTGTCCTTGTAGCTCTCTCTGCATACGGCAATGTGTTGACCGTGACATTTGCACAGTCTCGCGTCAACCAGGAACTTGCGAAAGAAGGCGTTATTCCTCTTCCACGATTTTGGGCATCATCATGGCCTTTCGGTTCGCCAAGCGCAGGCTTGATTCTGCATTTCATCCCTTCTTTCATCGTCATCGTTGCCATACCGTTTGGAGACGCTTACAGTTTTATTCTCGACGTTGAGGGGTATCCAGGGGCTGTTATCAACTTCCTTGTCGTCGCAGGATTGTTCTATCTTCGCTGGAAAGAGCCAAAGGCGCCGCGTCCATTCAAAGTATGGCTGCCCATTGCCGTGTTTTTCATGGCGGGACAGGCATTCCAGCTTGTGGCTCCATTCCTGAGGCCCCCAGGAGGCAAAGGTGACACCAGTCTTCCATATTGGCTGTACGCAGTCGTGGGTATTTCGGTTTTGGCGGCGTCCGTTGTATACTGGCTGATATGGTGGGTGTTGATGCCCAAGCTTGGAGGGTTTGCATGGGAACCGCGAAATGAGCCTCTCAAAGATGGGACAAACGTAATTGTATATCATCGCCGATCGAAGAGATGATTGCCTATGTTTCTTTTCTGCGCTTTATAGAACATTGCTTTATGCTTATCCAGTAGAGAACCTCCCACTAAGCGTATCTAAGCGCATGGTTGCGATTTCCGATTAGTACATAGTCTCTTTGGCTTGGCTGATTATGCCTTACTGGTGGCTCGTCTGATTACATGTAGTTTCATCAATATCTCTACTTGACTCTAGTTTTGGCCAATATCTTTATCGCCTGAAGTATAGCCCTGCCCCAAGGTGTCTTAGAGCTATAGCGAACTGGCCCAACGGATGGCATAGGAAATACATCTCAATCATTAACGTGCACGGTATCAGGTGGTGAGCTTCCGCGGTGAATGGTTGTTCAATAACAATCATTTAAACCCAGCCAATATTATTTGCCAATCATTATGTAAGACTCAAATGGAAGCACTCAGAAACAACAGGACGTTTGTGGTCGCATATTATATGAAGATGATTTGATTAGACGCGTGAACTCTATGCTCCACATTTTGCTTAGCATACAAAAGCAGTTCTATTCCATACTGTACGCCTGAATCTGCGCCACTCACCAACGGGACAACTGGTTCACCGCCTCACGCAAGAAAACCAGCATCGAAGCCATGACGGCCACATCAATCTTTGACCGCTGAACTCTCCCCTCTAAATGTTACACGCCTCCCATCTCAGCTGACGGGCTTCTGCGACATGGGCTGCTGGGACTCTTTCTGTTGCTTCTGGTAAGGCATGATGTACCCCGCATCTTTAGAGGCTAGGCAACTGACTGATCAGCTCTGGTCCCTTGAGTAACGCACGAGATGAATGGTATGGGTTTCTAATTGAGGGCGCCCAAGATGGCGAATGGCCGCCGGGAGACGGAGAGTGGTATAACGATGCTGGATATCCTGTACCGTCTCAGCCGCTGGAGGAGATTGTGACGATATCGGATGAAGACGGCAAATACTGGGATTCAAGCGTTGGCGTTACTCCCAACTGGCCGGACACTTTTGTCACTCCACTCTGGTGAGTTATCAAGCCAATGAAGACTGTGCGCATCTGTGGATTGCCTCTCACTTACACGTCCTGATGTAGCACGGTTGGCTCCTATGGAGATGTATCCATCCCCGGTGTAAAAGACAAGCTGCACTTGGGTTCTGACTTGTTTCTGTTGATCCATCCCGCATGCCTCTCCTTTCTCTGTCGCCATACCGGCATCACCCCTCGTGAACTCTGGGAATCCTTTTACAAGGAGAATTCCTGCTATCAAATGTATGGCGGTGAATTAAACGGACTATTGTACTGCGTCAACTATTACGACATGCAAGAGAGAAGTGGGCAGGTCTTTCAGTATGCCCTGGAGCGCCAGTGGCCACCATTGGAGCGTCCCGATCTCCCACAGACAAGATGGTTTGATCCGAAGAGCATGGAAGATACAAAATGGCTGCTAGCAAGGCCAACTCGCCTACCAACTCCGAAGACTCTGCAGCCAAGCCCAGTGAAGGCCTCGGCAGTGAAACGCCGAAAAGTTTTTGATACCAACGAATTACTCGACATCATTCTCAGCTACATTGTTGACATCCCTAGCGAGGTTCTGAAACATGAGCTTCAGCGTAACAAACGACACCAAGACCCAAACATCCCTGGAGACTCTAATCAAAATGACCCAAGTCGCCGACCTCAGAATATATTTGAGGCGCCGTCTGCTATCACAGCGGCAAAAACTCTGCTCTCATTAGCTCAAGTCGACCGCTGGTTCTACGACGCCATAATGTATAAACGACAAAACTTTTTCCTACGCGCTCTGCGTAACTTTGGCTGGATGCTACCATTCACACCCGCCGACTGGAACGACAACAGCTGGACGAAAGATATCTTGGCCGACACCTCCTCCTCGCGCCAGTCTGAGATTGATTGGCGGCACTACATGCTCACTTGTGTGGAAAAGACGGACCCGCATCTTCGCAACCGTTGGAGGTTCCACAGAATGGCGACTCAGTTTGCGCGGGGGACGAACAGGTACAGGAGCGAGGAACACCCGGAGTGGTTTTGGAACGCGGGCAGTCTTGGATTCAAACCAGGCTTGGATAAGCCAGAGCCCGAGATATGGGAGCTATACTCTTGGTAGCCGGAAAAAGAATAGCCAAGTTGAATAAAAAGTCATAAACGTGCAGTCTTGCATATATAAAGCGTGGAGCAGATGAAGCTGGCAGCCGGGCACTTGGCCTATGCTAATATCCTTTCCTGTTTTTCTTCAGAGTGATGGTGTATATTTATCTTTACTATATTTGCTTATATCAGCGATGTGAGCTTAGGAATAGACCCCTCGCCAAGAATAACAGGAAGAATCACAATCTCGTGATGGGATTTTATATATAAAGAGCCCATAGTCCTAAAAGTCTTCAAGCTTGTATACCTCATACGCCGGCTCCTCATACGGATGAGCTCTAGAAAAACAAAATATTAGCTTCAATCACTTTGTAGACCCTTTGACGCAATTGCATCAGACAACTTGCAACTTACTTCTTCAACGCCTCCACAGCCGCCTTCGCCACATCCCTCCCAACACAGGGGGCCTCAACCCGCACCTCGGCAACAGACTCCAACTTATCCACCGTCCCAATGTGCGGATTCGCCCCAGCAACCGGCCGGAACTGCCCAGTCCCCGACGTCGTCCAGCAACATTCGGTATACGAGCTATTCGGATAGATACCAGCCCCGGCAGCAAAGACGGCAGCTTTGCACGCTTCGACATGAGAGTCTGGGACGTAAAATACGAGTCGAAAAACAGTGGCCATGTTGTGATGACGCGCTTTTGCCTCAGAAAAGAAGCAAACTCGTGGCTGCGATTGGAGGTAGCTGAGTGATGGGATGCGTGCTCGGAGGAGAGGCAGGGTGTGGGGACGAAAGATTTGAAATGCAATGGTCTTCATCTGATCAAAAGTGTTGGTCAAGAACAGCTTCCTTCTCCGCAGCACCAGACAAGTTGGCGATCTAGAACCGCCATGGCGTTTGGTCATTGTTAGCTTACCTAATTATGCTTGGCCTATATGCTGCAGAACAGACTTTCCGTTGCAGACTTCCAGCTTAACAAAACAAGACCAATACAAACAGCGCGCATTCTGCAGCAAGCCAGTACACGCAACTCTGCAGACTCTGTGGAATGCAAGCAAACCTTGAAACGAGATATCGCGGCTCATTCCATAAACCGCAAAACACACACCACGCCTTTTGCCTCACGTTGCTATCATTGGTTTTCTCCCCCGGTTCTTACCTCTGGATGGAGATAAAATGCAAATCTTCACGAGATGTCTAGTTCAGAAAACATTAAAGTGATAAATTTGTAAAAAGTTCAAAGGACATATGCCGTCCGCTGTGTATTGTATCAACGCCAGTTTTAATGCCGTCCCAAGTATATATCAGTACATCAAGAAAAGCTAGTAAAAAAATATATATGATATCAAAGAAAAAAAGACGTTGGAAAGAAAAGGAAAAACAAATGCCTATTTAGGTGGCATAAGGCCCATAACGCCATCGCTTTCCATTCTCTTCGACCCACCAGCGGGCCATAAATGCAGCTTCTTCGACCCATTTCGCGGCATCGACACCATGTGAGTTCTCAACACTATACATGAAATTAACAAAATCGAAACCGAGCAGCGTTTGTGCTCCGGTTGGGTCTGTCATTAGATTCGTAAATTGCCACTCGACATTGTCGATGATGGGCACGATGAGGAGCCAGTCAGAGTGACGGGCGTCGCGGATGCTCAGCATGGCGCGACCGGGGTTGATGACGGTGAATTGCCAGTTGCCCTGGCTGGTTTCATTGGACGACGCGTGAAGTGGGCGAATCAAAGACTGTCCTTCGTAGTTTTGGACCAAATCAGATGCGGCTTGCGACTGTGACTCGGAAAGCGAGCCTGTTTCACGGAGGAGATCGAGGATGGTGGGCAAGATTTGCGATGAAATCACCGCGTCATCAACGTCGACTACCGGCAGCTTCGGGTGAGAAAGAACAAGAGGTACGCGTAGGGTGCCAACATTCGGGTTGTAGTAGGGCGCCAAGATGTTGTTTTCCGGCATGGACA
The DNA here is from genome assembly GCA_030708095.1 of Trichoderma sp. CBMAI-0020. Classification (NCBI taxonomy): domain Eukaryota; kingdom Fungi; phylum Ascomycota; class Sordariomycetes; order Hypocreales; family Hypocreaceae; genus Trichoderma; species Trichoderma sp. CBMAI-0020. Next base: position 47,464 of record JAJNCI010000011.1, on the reverse strand, counting down.
CGCCATGATCGCCGACCAAGACAACAAGAGTCTCATCCGCAACACCTTCGTCGTCAAGAATATCCATAATCTTGCCTAGCCATCTGTCATCGTAGCCGATGGCATTGAGATAGTGCGAGATATCGTCCAAGCCGTTTCCTAGGGGTGTATATTTCTCCTCGGCTGGAATAGCAAATGGGTGATGGCTTGTACTGGTCAGGTGTGTGACAAATGCTCGCTCGTCATTCTTCTTGGCCTGCACAAATGCGTCCCGGATGTAGTCCTCAACGGCGATATCAGCCATGCCAAAGTAGTTGACGTCTGGTAGATCTACGCGGCCGAATTTGGCAAAGGGACTCTTGAGATATTCTTTGGAGACCAGGCTTTCCGGGGAGATGCCCATTTTTGACAAGAGAGGCACATATCTATCGTAGTTTTTGGTTACGGATTGCATGAATGTAGAGCGCCACTTGAACAGTGTGAAATCGTCAGAATTCCGGGCTTCGTGGGGACCTGGACCGTCGTCGTGTGGAGGAGGGGGAGGAGGACCGTCGTGGTGACCAGGCCCGCCATGATGACCAGCAGGACCGTGATGACCAAGGGGGCCATAGGGGCCATGGTCGTCATGGTCATCATGGTCATCGTGGTCTAGTCGGTTAAAGGCCTCGAAGATCTGGGGCAAGCATGGCTGGTAAAAGTGGTGAAGATACTCGAGATTGAAGTCTGCCATGAGCGGTGTGAGGCCGCACATTGTGCCCACAATGCTCTTGATGGTGTAGGTGGCAGTGGTAAAGACGTTGTTGAAGCTGATACCGCCACGCTTCTTCTTTTCTTGGTGCTCAAAGCCATCGTCGTAATCACCGGTGATGTAATTGGCATTGGACGTTAGTTTTGCCAGCGCAGCTTGGGTCTCCTCGGGCAAGGTGCCGTTGCTATATGAGTTTGCCAGGCGGTTCCAGACAACACCATCCTTCTTCAAAGGGAAGACGTCTTTTCGTGTGCTCTCGAGAAGGATGAGCATGACGTGGCGAATTGGAACGTCCCCCAGCTTGCCTTGCAAGGCGGGCAGCAGCTTCTCTTGCAAGTTTGAGATTTTGAGGGGATCTGCGTCGGCACTGTAGTGCTCGTCGTTCCGATACCAGTCCCCAAATCCAGGAACAGGCCTCTCAGGCAGCCACGAGAACGGGGTTGGGGCAGCCAGGGCGGTGTAGTTATCCCACGAGCGCCCAATGCTGGTGCCGTAAACAGGCTCCAAGTGATCCAAGCTAGGAGACGAGAAACTGAAGTCGACAAAAGGCAAGAGGGCGGGTGTCCAGGACAAGAAGTTCAAGGCACTTTCGTTTGGGCGGATCATGAAGAGAATGACATGGGTAAGCAGCGCGCAGCCAATGAAGAGATAGAATAATCGCCTTAGAATGGTCATTGACGTCTTGCTCTTCATATTGCAGAACTCTTCCTCCTCCAGCTCGTCGTAGGTGTTGGCAAGCTCAATGTCGAGCTGCGGCACCTGAGAATAGGTCGTCGGCGCACCTGATTTACGCAGAGCAAACGATATGGGCCACTTGAGAATATCGGTGGCCACACCCGCGGTCGTGTAGCAGATATCTTGGAGGACATAGGCGACAAAGAGGACGGTGGCAAGCACCAACAAGAAGGACGCCAGACCAGAAAGAAACATGCCGAGAGACGACGCATCGCCCGCCAAGCCAATGTTTCGCCAATGAATCTCTGAGCCGCTGACTGCAAAAAAGGACACGGTCAAGACGCCCACGGTGATGAGATAGGCGATGATGATGGAGGCCAGCGTCATCGTCACCCTCCGCAGCCAAGCAGATCCCTCCACCAGCCACGGGTCGAGCAGCAGCCGCACGAGCACAAGAAGCGCAGCATCCTGAGCAAAGAACGAATAGCCCCACCGCACCAGGTGAACGACTGGTAATGAAGACAGATGTGTGTAGATGTGGACGCCCTTGGCGCTGAAGATGGAGACGGTTGCCACAGCAAAGGCAAAGCGACGGTTTGCGAGACGGGAAGCGAAGCCGGAAAAAAAGCGTCGGCGTGTCAATCGGCTGGCGATGGCAGAAGCAACACGTCGTGTCATGCCGGGGCGTGTGGGAGAGGGCGAGGCATCGAGCCGACTGCCAGCGGGCGGCTCCATGATGGGTGGTAGATGCCGAGAGTTGTTCGACTCGATATCGTCGTTTCGGTCGAGGAGAGGAGCGACACGAGGAGAAGAGAAAGAAGAAGAAAGAGATTCAGAGTAGTAAATGATAATAAGATGAGAGTAGCGAAAACAGAGTCGACCTCAGAAGGAAAGAATATTTTAGATTCGAGGAGAGTCGCACAGCAGCTGGCCTTGGCGGACCGTGCCTGGAGTGGGAGGAAGCGACTCGAGGAGAGATTGCTCGCAGGCCCTCATGAGGACGTTCTGGAGAGAAGAGTCGAGGACAAGGACGAAGACGAGAGAAGAGAGTCGATGCAGGCAAGGCAGAGCAGAGCAGAGCAGAGCAGAGCAAGCAAGCAAGCAGGGAGCGAACAGGTCCGGCTCGATAGGCGAGAGCGAGCAGCGGCTGGGCGCAAAAGAACGGAACGAGAGCACAGACGCTGGAGATGAGGCACGAGCCGCACGATGAAGCCCGAAGGAGTGGAGGGCAGCTGAGCGGTCGACTAAAAAGGAGCGTTGCGAGCTGAGGATGGTTGGAGGAGCAGATGGAACGGACGAGCACGAGGCTCTCGCGCTGAGCGTCGTGCAGCACAGGCGGTCGCTAGCGGCACGGGCTCAGTGGAGCGGTAGCGGTCCAGCGGTAGCGGTCCATGCAGGCGCACGAGGTCGCGCGAATCAGCGGCAGTGGGATGCGCCCAGCCCCTGGCGCGTGTGGAGAGGCAGACTGGAGCCTCTGACGAGGGGCTTCTGGGGCTGAAGCGCTGCTGCAGGCGCTGTAGTTTTAGGTACATGCAGCCAAGGAAGGGGGGGGGGGCCAGGCCTTGGAAAGGCGCACCTGGGGCAAACTCCGCCAACTCAGCCCCCAGCTAGCTCGCTGTGGCTTCCAGAAGCACGCCCTGGGAGGCGATATTGTTGATTGTCAGGAGGCGCAGAATGGGTCGCGGTGGGCTTCAACAGGATCGCCGCCGGTGCCGCGGCTGATTGGGCAGAGAATCGTGTGTCGCGTGCTGGTGTTAAACGGTGCTCGTTCTTACTGGGCCATTTTGTGAGGCTCGTTCATGAGAATAGATGCACGCAGGCTATTTTTACACAACGCTATTGCGGCGTGCCAGTATGTCGCAACACCAAGATCTGCTTGTTGCTCACCAACAAGAAGCCACGCCTGCTGCGTTCATCCATGATCCATCTGCCCTACAGTCTTTTTCGTACAAGTATTTGACTGCCGACATGAAGCCTCGCCTGCGTCGGAGTGGAATTTCTAGACACTCATGTACATGCACCCGTACATCAAATCACAGGCATACCCAGGCAATTCGGGCTCTCTGATGGTGCGAAACTGCGCTCTCGGCACCTTCCGCTAGTCCATCCATCCGTACAGGCTCAATGTCGATACGCGCATCTCCAGAACAGGCTCGGGATGTCTTGGCTCCCCCACGCAAGCGGGTATTTGATGGTACCGTAGCCTTCTTGACTGACGTTGATGGCCAGAACGAGATATTCATCAATTATTGCTACAATTCATCAGTCGGGTGCCAACAGCCTGTTGTTGAATGAGCGACTTAATTATGCATCGACATCTCAGCTGCACCATTGCTGCAAGCCAACGTCGAACATTACGAGGCGCAGCAGCTAGCGCCCTGTCGTCTTTTGCCCAGGTGTAGTTTAATATCAAGTCAAAGATGACAACATGCGAACAATAGGCATTTACATTGATATAGGTATGTTATAGCAGCAATACAAGTGAGCCTCTAAACCTCCAAAAAACCAACATCTCCGTCCAAGGTCCATGTTCGGCACCCCGTAGCATCGCCAGTGGCACACGTGTGGACGCGACCTGGTATGTTTGTCGACGCCGTCGCCCATCTCCGGCTTTTGCTGTGGGCCGGCGAGCCCCGGCCGAGATGAAGCCTTTCGCTTGCCATTACGATAAAAGGCGGTGGCTGTTTTCTAACCTGATGTGTGCAAACAAATGGACTCACGACCGTAGCCGAAGAGTCGGCAAAAAGGGGCTGCTACGGGCCTTCCTGAGACGGAGGGCAGCTACTTGGACTCTGCATGGGACTACGAGCTCCACACCTCAAATTGCTGCTGAATGCAGGTACACGAGAGGTACATACAGGTACTGTAGATACTCTTGGTGCATCCAACGATTGTATTGCACTCGCGGTACTATGCGGCTCAATACAGTATTATGGTCAAGTACTGCCGACATGTGTCCTTGGGGAACCCAAGAGTACTACATACACTGGCCTTATCCATTTGATGATGTCTTCAGTTCAAATGTACTGCTCCCTGGGCGATGAGCCGGCGGTAGCACTCCAGTGTTGCGTGACGCCAAAAGATCCTAGACATTGGAGCTGACAAGGCTCCGTACAAGAGATTCTTACAACCCCATAATTTTCGTCTCCAAGCGTCCGTTATAGTAGGTAATAAGGAGCACACCATTTACTGTACTATCACTCGGGGATTGCTCGTTACGGGTAATGGTACTCAATGGCGTCCACATGTTCATCGTGAGCTGGTGTGCTTTCGGGGGAAAAGGGGTATCGCGAGGTAACTCTGCCTCAGCGACCCTTGTGGCAGCACATTGCGAGTAATTCTGGGGAGCGGCACTGTCTCTGCCTTCCTCCACCTTGTCTTGGACCCTTTTGACAACCGGAGGAGAAACATTCAGACACCAAGCATTTTAGCGCCCGCCCCAGAACCGTTATTGCAGATTGAGTTGGAAGCCAAGACTGACGCCTAAATGCCTTTCGAATGTTTGACGTAGGCAAGGCGTACCGGAAAAAACTGTCTCTGTCGACATGTCTACAAAAATAGGTCATTTACGAATACAGTAGGTAGATGCTTACATTGAGCAGTTGTGCAGTGCCAGTAATAGAATTTGATCATCACGCCCGCTTGTTTCTCACCATGGAAGATCTGTGCCTGTTAGTGACAAAAGGCCACTGACTCGAGTTAACTTTACAAAGTACCTCCTGGTACATGTCCTCGTATCAGCAAGAGAACTTGCTTGCCGGCGACCATCGCAGAGGCCAGGCGTTTTCTCGACGCTTTTCCCCACACATTTCGTCATTGCTGTGGTCCCAGGTCGACGATCGCAGCGAGCCCTTCCCAAACGGCACCAGCGTTCTTGCATCCATCTCAGGGTGCAGCAGAGTGTTGCCAAGATGCCGTGCTGCGCCTGAAGCTATGGAAATCCCGTGCGACTGTGAGGCGGTCTTGGCAGCAATGTGGTACTACTGCGAGGAAGAACCTCGGCCCTTGCAGGTAAGAAGATGGCGGTTTTCTGTTGGCGACTAAAATTATACGACAGCATGCACCTACACAAAGGTATGAATCAGCACCAAGTCCGCAAGGTTATCCAAAAGGTTACGTGGCCGATTATTACATACTGCCATTTACGTGTACGCGTATCTCGTACATGCCTCCAACCTATCTTATTTGACCAGTTCAAAGGTTTCCTCTATCACTGTGTTTATCCAACGTTGTGTGCGGTACGAGTTTCGCGATTTTGGTAAAAGTGGGTCCCGGGGGAGGGCGTAGATCCAACAGAACGGGGAACCATTTTCGCATCTGAAGAAAGGAGAAAGAAAAGAGAAAGAAAAGCAGAAACGGAAAGACATGCTATTAGGCATTTGATGATTTGCCCCGTACCTTCGAGTAGGAACTAGGCATTGGGTTATTCACACTATAGGCGTGTTCTGGCGCCGTTTCTTCTTTAGCCACCACCACTCCAGTATCTCATTTGCCTACCTGTAAGCTGAAACTAGGTTGTAAGTTATCTTTACAGTATCATTTTCTTTCTCAGAATTTTCGAAAAGAAAATTGATTCTCTTATTGAATCAAGCCAATCTAGAGTGAAAAATCAATACATGCACTGTCTTTTGCGGGGTGGCCGAATGATCTCGGACCATCATTCCGCGGTGGCGCCAAAGTTAATCCTACGAGAAGAAATTTTTGCTGGCTTCTGGTTAGCAAACGGCCGACGGAGGCTTGGAAATGGAGAAACATTTTACTGTTAGGCGCCGTGGCCAGGTTGCTATGACTTTTTTTTGCTCAGCTCTTGTAACAGAGCGTCACTGTTGCGGTTGCCATTTTCATTTTGTATATGAATATTGATTGGTTAAAGAAATGGCAGCGTCATGGTGTGGAGAAGAATACGTGTTTATATACCTCAAGACATCTCAAGTTGGATCAGCCTAGACTGGGTATAATATTGAAATCAAACTGAAATCACTAGTCGGTATTCATGTTACATTAACGGAGCAAAGGATAAGTTATGAAAGTTGGAAAAAGAAATTACAATCACCTGTGTTATACCTAGTAGTCACTCGTACTAGAAAAGCAAGGTAAAAGAATTGTGTGTTCAAATCAACACAGCTTAGAATACACTCATATGGTCTTCCTTTGATGAGGTTCCGGAAAGAGTAGGTATACCCATGTATGCCTGAAAAAAAACCTTGACAGCCTTGTTTGTTGGTCAAGCCGTGGAAAGTGTTGTTCTATACTGGATGAACTTGCCCTCGTTCCGCTCTCCATAATAAAAATAGAGAGGTCCAAAGGCGCTCCCCGAATAACTCAATCAGCCTTTATTAGGCAGCGTGAGGCAGCCATGGGACGGCATTGCTATGATCATATAATGCCTTCAAGGACTACCTGTGTTGGCGAAGCATAGCATACCAAGCTCCCGACCCCGGGCCAAAGTATGGTTGCAATTTGTTGATTTCTTCTGAAAATGCCTCAGTTTGCGTTCCATCTTCGTGGAGCTAACAAAAGTCTGTCAGCAACTATAACGTCATAAAGGCCCATTCGTTGACATGAGACTAATCTTACCTCAATACTCTCCCACCCGAGGTAGTAAACTCCAAGCCTTCGGTGTGCCTTTGGGACAGTCTCTTCACTTGGAGCCAAGCAAGATACTCCTGCAGTCTCATTTGTATTTACCGCATATGCCCAATAGCCGCCTGTAAATCCCTGGATTTGGTAAGTGTCGACATATGTCTTGTGCATTGACTTTTGTAGAGCTTCATTTTCCAATGGGGCGTCATCTCTAAGTCGTATGCATGCCTTACACGATCGTCAGTAAAAGTTGAGTGCAGCTTGCGAACAGAACGACTCCGAATATGTGCATCGATTGACAAAGATGACAAAGAGCATTGAAGGATGAATGCTTACAAATTCACAAACGGGAGCTTCAAGAGCTTTTACGAGATCCTCCAGCTGAGCATCGTCAAATTCGAATAAAAAGAATGTCGCATCTGTAATGCCAGTCACGGTCAACCCTTCCGTCACGGCACTACAATCACGCAACTCGTCAGGCCATTCTGATTGCCGCACAAATTAGATAATTGTCAAAATATTCTTTTCTACGATCGTAAATACTTACGAATCACCCAGCATACCTCGTGGCGCTTTCTGGGTAGACTCAAGACTCTTGTAGGCGCGGTATAGCCATAGTACTGAGTTGTCGCACCTGCTGCGGCAATGCCTTGGCGCAGCTTCAAGAACGCTGCTGAGGATATGGTAGATCCTGGCGGAAATGTGAAGCGCAGTACTTGAGATAGCATGATCCCGGAATTTGGCAGTGGATTCCAGCTTTGAACGTTCAAAGTGAACGAACAATGCCTGAATGGTTATAACCCCATACTTATGAAGATGAGACGCAGTTTGATGCTCTGCAGGCATTGCGCATCATTTCCAATTGATAGGAAGTCCCGGATTCACGAAGAAAAACATATAATACTGATGTGGGCGTGAATATGGTACTGTGCCGTACTGGTGTCTCCGCTGCGAGCGGAATTCCGCATCTCGGCACAGAACAGCTTTATATGCCCTAGCCAGAGATGAAGTCAAGTGAGCGAAATATAAAGACTGAGTTCTGGGTTGATCTAGATATGGATACGTGTACGTGTACGTGTACGTGTACGAATACGATCAGCGCACACTCTCCCAATAAGTGTCTAGGTGAGATGTAATAGTTCCACTTACATAAACAACTCGCGCGTAATCGAGCATATCAGGTTCGACTACCAGTAGGGATTCACTTATTCAACATCAAGTTTATCTTTGTACTCAGCGAATTAGAATCTCAGCCTCGTGAAGAAGAGATTAAGAATGCCTTGGTAAATCAATGCTTGTATTTGACAACGTGACAATTCTCATATATCTGAGCAAAGCATTCATAATTTGTTTTTGATAGGGGTAATGCCAACAAACAGCTCAAATACAGGTCGGAGCTCCGACTAGGCTGAATTACCCGCAGTAAAATGCCGAATTCACTTGTGTTTTCATAACATGTTAGCTCGAGGTAGGTTGAGTATTCTCACAGGCTTTCAAAGACATAATTATTGCACTTGGCTCGTTTCACTATGCTAATGAATGATATAAAGCCATATTAGCACTTCATATCTTCGAAAGAACTCGAATTAGTACCGATACAGTAGGCCATATCAGCTACATGAATTGGGATACAATTCTACGAGTCATATGTGAAACTAATTGCCTAATACTGACATGTTTACATGATCAATCGGTATTCCTGTCAGTTGGACAAATCGTCAAAATGTAGACTCTGTAAGCTTTCACGAAACCTTTAGTCTTTTTTCTCGCCTTGTGAACTAAAAAGAGCATCTTCTTCCAGTCGATGAATCTTTTGCGATTGGATAAGTGGAGTTAAATGAAGCTCTTATCTAATACGAGCATGGGTGATACCGTACGCCCGAAGGTGTAGTCCTGGTTTTCATATGTTCCAGGTGTCAGAATATGATCAATAGCTATTGCTAAGCTTACAATTTATCATGCGTTAATTCCCAGTATTTCAAGGCCTCTTCTTGAGAAAGAAAGCAGATCTCTTGATAGCGGACACGGCCCTCTTCATATTTCATTCTCTAGATAAGTCGACTTCAGCTTGCAGAGAGCAACTATAAAGAGATGTAGTTTCCCCATTTAGCTGTAGTATCAAAGGGATAAGAATTGCTCACAGTTGAATGACGAAAGGGATATATATCATGGCGACAATTACCTCGGTAGAATCTTATTACCCGAGGAAACGATGACAGGATTCACTATCTCAGTGAGATAGTCACGCCTCACAATAACAAAAAGAAACAAGAAAAAGCAGTCCGACAGCGGTTTAAATTCCGCAAATCAGGCTGCCATATTCCCGTCAATAAGCGTTAGATTGATAACGCATTGTTGTCATACCTTTTCAATCGGCGCTAGGATAACCGTTCGGACTCCGAGTTACCGCTCCCTGCATCTCTTTCTTCTTATGCAGCTGATAAAACATCTCCGCGGAATGCTAAATAAACACCTATTTCGGATGATACACAAAGTAAAAGTTTGATAAAAGGGATATGTCTGACTTTCTTTGCCGCATGAAGCTAGTAACCCTGACTCATAGCTTGACACTCTCACTATTAGCTAACAAACTCTCCGGTCTTCGCTGTTTTCATTCTAGTATATATACTCTCCAGCTCACCCACATCTTCTGCCTGCTATTGCTTTAATTAAAGTCTCATCGTACTTTACCAGTCTATGCAATTGCACTTACTAGCACCATCCGCTTGAAAACATGTCGACGATAACTCAGACGACGGACAAGACAATCTCGTCCCATGGCCGATTTTCTCAAGATGCCATCTCATTGACTCAGCGTAACCGGCATGGACCGTCAAACGAAGAAGTCGAATCTGCACGCCCACCATCAATCGCTCCCGCAGAGACCTCCGAACCGCCATCTCCTTCGAACCGGTACGCTTCATGAGTAGTATAATTGGCCATAACTTTCCGGCACGATGAGTCTTCCCCATCTCTTCCCAGCAGGTACTAATCCTTCCGATAGGCAAGCGGTTATCATCACCGTCGCCTCCTTTACGATTGTCTTCACCTGTTGCGGTATCAATTTTGCGTTTGGCATCTTCCAAGCCGTGTTTGAAACCCTTTCGCAGCAGCCGGACACCCCCTTTACTGGCGCATCGCCCGCTCTGATCGATCTTATTGGCACATTGTCCATCTCGCTCATGACCATCGGCGCTCCATTTGTAGTCGCTTGGGCCAAGCGCTTCTCGCCGTGGTTAATATCTCTTATTGGTACCGTCATATTCTCGGCTTCGCTCATTTTTGCGAGCTTTGGAAAGTCTCTGTGGCATTTCGAAGTCACGCAAGGGGTTCTGCTGGGATTAGGTACCTGCATGAGCTACATGACTGCCGTGACAATTGCCCCTACATGGTACACTAAGCGCCGTGGGCTTGCTCTGGGAATAATTACCTCTGGAACCGGCATTGGAGGCCTTGTTTGGGCGCCTGCGCTGAAAGCAGCGATCGACTCCATGGGCTATCGAAACGCCATGCGCCTTGCTGGAGGAATCGCCTTTGGACTCAACGTTGCGGCGAGTTTTGCCCTGGACTGGGAGCCTGAGACCAAGGCTCGTATCCAGATGGAAAACAATGCAAGGACGAGCCACATGGATGGCATCCTCAAGGTGCCAATTATCGACTGGCGCGTGGCACGAACACGCCGGTTTGCTGCTCAAGCTCTGGGCGCCGTCTTTCAGTCTGCCGTCTACTATCTTCCGCTCTTCTTCTTCGCTACCTTTGCGAGGACTCTGGGCTACAGCGACACGGCCGGCGCAAACTTCATTGCCTTGAGCAACGCGTGCAATGCAATTGGAAAGATTGCCATTGGCTACGCCGCGGATCACATGGGGCGGCTGAACGCTCTTGTGATTACCACCATCATCAGTGCCGTTGCGACTGTTTGTTTTTGGCTCCCTTCGACGATAGCTGGCGACTTGGAAACATCTCAAGGCCTGTTCATCACGTTCACGGTCCTTTACGGTATCTTTGCCAGCGCGTACGTGGCCTTGTTTCCTGCCAGTTTGGTGGAGCTCTTTGGCATCCAGAACTTTGCCTCCGTCAACGGCGTGCTCTACATGGTACGGGGCTTCGCTTCTCTCGTCGGTACTCCGGTTGGCGGCGTCTTGATCCGTAGCCACTCTACGGGCAGCCCTGCGAGGTCGTACGAAGGCATGACGCTGCTTACCATGGCCTGCCTCTTTGTTGCATCCGTCGCAGTCATATGGGTGAGACTAGAGGCAATGGTAGGACCCGATGGAAAGCTTGTCAGGAAGTGGAAGATGTGAAAGGTTTCTTCGAGAGCTTTTTGCGATGCTGCTGTTACTTGGCTCATTAATAGCTTACACTAGCTGTATGAAGCAAATGTCTAACATCATTTGCTCTTACTACCAGGACAACGGGCTATTGCAGCCACCAACATCATGGATGGAGGAAAGGGTACGGAATTTTTCAGTTGAATACAGCTGCTGAAAGAAGGATATAGTACATGAAGGAGGATATAAAAATAGGGTTTTTTTCCTTCAGGCAACCCGAAGACCAAAATGGGTTTTGCCTTGGATTCAGTTCATAACACTCGTTTTAACATGGCACATTCGTTGTTTTTATTCCCACTTCGGGTGATTGACCTATGTAATGCCAATGTCGCATTCAAATTATTCTACCGCAGTCTGTATGTTGCGCACCCAATGAAACTTGCAATTTTGCAAACACCAATCGGCAGCTATGAGGTTGAATTTTTGCCTTTATTGCTCTGTAATTCAGCTACCTTAATCATGGAGAAGCGCCCAATAAAGCTGCGTCAAGCTGCTAAATGAAGTATATTACTGCCCGTGGCGTCTAAGCCCAAACTGTTTTAGGTCCACAGTGGCGATTTGCATCGGTGAAGCTGCAACAGACCGTCAGGTAGCTGGGCCAAACGCAAGCAAGACTTTCCCAGTGGCTGACGGATCTACCGGATAGACAGAGCTGTCATACACAGCGCTGATCGGGCGACAGAACAGCTCTGGGCTCTGGCCATGGCCCTACATATCTTCCCTCTATTACCTCGACGGTCTTCTAAGCTGACTATGGTCCTTCTAACAAAACACCCAGACGACAGCAGATTGCGGCCTGACCTCTCTGTTTGGACCTGCAAGCGAATCCGAAATGCTGCTCAGTCGGACTCGATCGGCTACAGCTCCCCATGTCGGAGCCGACCAAGGACCCAAAAAAGACGTGGCACCAGATGAAAAGGGATGCTACGGATGCGACGGAAGATTCAAAGTATGCTTCGAAACAGATACTGGAGGCCTGGTGAGCTGGTGCAAGGACCTCCAAGAAGCTTCGCAACGTGTGAAGAACGATGTCTGCTCTGAACCCGTATGCGAGAGACGCAAGTCGACAGGGGGCCTCCGCCCTCCGTTGAACATTGCAATACTCATAGTCGGTTCCCGTGGCGACGTCCAGCCCTTCATCCCCATTGCGCAGATTCTTTCCAAGCCTCCGTACGAGCACCGAGTGCGTATCTGCACGCACCCTGCGTTCAAAGACTTTGTCGAGGCTCAGGGCGTCGAGTTCTTCTCCATTGGCGGCGATCCCGAGGCACTCATGTCCTACATGGTGAGGAACCCGGGGCTGTTTCCGAATCGAAAAAGCGTCAGGGCGGGTGACATTGGGAAACGAAGGGCGGAGATGTGGGAGATTATAAACGGTGCCTGGCGAGGCTGCACCGAAGCAGGCAACGGAATGGGAGAACCCATCCGGGCTACAGACGTCGAGGACGTGGAGGATCTCTTTCTCGCAGACGCCATCATTGCCAACCCGCCATCCATTGCACACATACACTGCGCCGAAAAGCTCGGGATTCCACTGCACATGGTCTTCACAATGCCGTTTTCTCCCACTTCGGCGTTTCCACACCCGCTGGCCTCGATGAACTATGCAGGTGCGGATGCCAAGACAGCCAACTACCTTTCCTTTGTCGTGATGGAGTTGTTGATGTGGCAAGGGTGAGTCTTGATCGTATATATGAGCTATAACATCATCGTCTTTTGCTAACTCTGCTCGCACTGATAGCCTCGGAGACTTGATCAACAAGTTTCGCCGCAAGCTTGGGTTGGATCCCATCAGCGTCATGTGGGGATACCAACTCTTGTCCAGACTCCGCGTACCATTTACCTATCTCTGGCCCCAGTCTCTAATACCAAAGCCACCTGACTGGGGCTCGCACATCGACATCGCCGGATACTCATTCCTACCGCTCGCCAGCTCTTACACACCGCCGCCCGATCTACTAGCTTTTCTCGAGGACGGTCCCGCTCCCATATACATTGGTTTCGGGTCTATTGTCGTTGAGGACCCCGATGCTCTTTCGGCGCTCATATTCGGAGCTGTCAAGCTGGCTGGGGTTCGTGCCATCATCAGCAGAGGGTGGAGTGGCGTGGGAGACAAGTGCGAGGTTCCAAAAGAAATCTACCTGGTTGACAACTGTCCACACGACTGGCTGTTCAAGCGTGTCTCAGCGGTAGTCCATCATGGAGGCGCCGGCACCACTGCCGCTGGAATTGCCGCTGGGCGACCTACCGTCATTGTCCCTTTCTTTGGCGACCAGCCTTTCTGGGGAAAGATGATTGCACGCTCTGGGGCTGGACCAGAACCAGTGGCGTTCAAGGCATTGACCAAGGAAATCTTGGCTGAGAGCATAACTTTTGCGTTGACGCCGGAGGCTCAAGAGGCCGCAAAACGCATGGCGGAAGAGATTTCCCAAGAAGATGGTGCTGAAGACACCGCCAAGAGGTTCCAGGACCGCATCGGACTGGACAAGTTTGAATGCGAGATCTGCCCTGGGCGCTTGGCGACTCATTGGCACAAAAAGACGAGGACGCGCTTGAGTGGCTTTGCCGTTGCATGCCTAGTTGATCGCGGGCTAATACAGCCCCCTGAGCTCGAGCTTATACGACGCAAAAACTGGTACGTCGATGAAGGCGTTGAGCATCCTCTCGTGGGCTTTGTATCAGCACTCACTGGTCCCATGATGGACTACACCACGGCAACGTTCGACTACACCCATGCTTTAAAATCTAGACCCAAACATGCCCCTGCGCCTCCAGAAGGAAGAAGGCAGTCATGGCTCGATCCATGGTCCGCGGAGAAGATTGAGAATGGATCAATAGCAAGCAACGGGACATCTCCGAGTCGTCGGATCAATCCCACCACGTTCTCTCGCAGAGAAATGGAGCTGTACGCCTCGAAAGTGGCGAGGAAATCCATAAAGACCAACAACGCCGACGTCGACACCCTTCTTCGGGCGCCAACCTTATATGATAAACAGAAAGCGGCTTGGCTTGCTCGAGAGAGAGGTCGAAATGGCCGCATCTTCTACTTGACTCGTGCGACGGGCCGATATGCTTCTGAATTAACGAAAGTGACCCTAAAAGTTCCCGTAGCTTTCTTTTACAACATTGCGAATGGATTTCACAACTACCCCTCGGTTGGTTTTGCTGGAGTTGAAGTTCGCCGCCGAGATCAAATCATCGATCTTGAAACCGGTCTTGCGGCAGCTGGCAAAGAATTTACGCTCGGAATGTGGGAGGCCTTTAGCGGGGTGGTTGTCTGGCCTTACAGAAGCATTCATGAAGAGGGTGCTAAAGGAATTGGAAAAGGCGTATGGCGAGGCTCAAAGGGCTTTTTCTCAAACTTGGGTGCCTGTGAGTAATCATTTCTCTTGATCTTTCCGTTCAGTAATCATGGGATTAGAATCGAAACTGGCAACAGGTTACTAATCTCTGTGTAGCAACTTTTGGTTTACCTGGTTATACCCTCAAAGGCGTGGAAAGGGAGCTGCAAAAGCATCATCTCACCAATTGCAAGGCCGAAGTCATTCTAATCAGGCTACGGCAAGGCATTGAAGCGTTTCGGAATGCAACTCCACGAGAGAGAGATAGGGTCATCGGTCGATGGAATAAGCACCTCCAAAAGAAGGGTTTTTGAATGTTGATCTGAAGAGGAACAGTTGAAGTCGAAATGTGGTCATCTTGAAGCCCATCATGATCAAGACTGGGATATGGGCGACCGATTTACGCCACAGTCACTATTCAAGTTTATGTTTGTGGAAATGTACAATACTCTTTCGTTTATACCCTTTGAAAAGCGTGTGCATCTAGCAGCAGCCGTATTTCTATGTACCTTCATGTATACTACGACACTATAAATATATTGAGACCTAAGATGATGATGCTACAGTCCTATGAGTCAGGGTTTTCCAATGGCCGTGTCCTTGTTGCGATAGACTTACCATGGTCCGGTGTAGTTGAAGATGCCAAGGGTGGAAGAAACGCCACGCCACCGCCAAAGGTAATATTTCGTACCCACTTTCTACGAATCAAACACTTTACGATATGCCTCGCCAAAGCAGTATTCCGGGTCTTGGCAATAATACGGGGACAGTCTTTTGTTGGGGTGATGAACTACATGCATCTAATCTTCGATCTACATGACCTCTACTTTACTAACATATGGTAGTACAAGAGATGTGATCTATTAATCAAGCTATAAATCTTTCTACAATGTTATCATAATGATGAATTATGTAACGCTTATAGAATAGGACTGCGAATTTGTATTACTGAAGAGTAGAGTGGGCTTTTACCGAGGTAGTACTTACTCTTGCTGAGACTTGCTCTCTGCGACAAGCTGTTTAGCGCTTAAGGACATACAGGTGATTAGTATTCTGCAGCATCTTTATTATTAAGGTTAATGTTTCTTGAATTCCTTCTTTAATGGTCACTTGGTTCCTCTTCATTTTCCTATTTTTTTAATAAGCTGGCATCAAAGTTGAGCAGACATTCGTTATATCAAAGTCGTTTATAATCCCTGATTACTACTTCAAATACCGAGGTCATTGTGGAGTCTTCTTGTAAAATAGCTGTTCGTTTGTGAGCTACGGAGAGTATTGCTATTTACTAGTACCTATATGCTGTTCGGAACGCTTCCGAATCACCAAATCCCCGCTCTACGCATCCGATGAGAGAATCCGGGGAACGATGGAACGCGTTTAGTATTATCAGTGAGCGTAAAGAGCCACTCGGGGCTTGCCGTAGCCGGAGGCCATCTAGAACGTCTGTATTACGAGTGCTTGCAATCGTTGTCTCGAAACAAAGAGAGAGCACTGCTAATATATATAGAACCAGAAAGAGAATTTAAAATAGCCTTTGGCAGATTCAGAGGCACAAAGCTATTGGATCGCCTTACTACCTCACAATGTCTTTTTGACTGCATTCGGTTCCAAAACGCCGGCGTTCATAATTTGCATCACATATATCACCTCAATGCTCTCTATTTACCAAGTTTCGGGCGAGATTTTGAATTTTGGACAGTCAGTTATTGCGCACGCAAGGTTGCTCAAGTTCAATCTCGCACTTTTGGAAGCCTCTCAGAATGCAAGTGATGAACAAAAACTCCCATCTTGAGCTCACAAAGAGTGTGTGGGCGCAGCGGCTTTGGCACCATATTTGGAAAATGTTCCTGCGCCATAAACACACATAAAGTATACAAGCTGACATGTATGTGAAGACGGGCCAATGCGACATTTAAATATGCGCATGATTGGCCAAAAAGCCCTTGAGAGTATGAGAGACTAGAGGCGCTCTCGCGTGCTCGCTCTCTCGCGGGCTCGGAGAAAAAGACTGCAAGCCTATGATGGCAAGGCCGGAATCGGAATACCCAGCGCCAGCACTCGAAATGTATCTTTGAGCAATACACTTGAATAGCTTCTCAGAAACAGGCGGAAACTCCACGGAATACCATTGATCAAACAAATTAAACACTACAGCTGCAAACTGACTCGGGGCTACATGGTCTGGCGCCGCAATGCCTTCAGATCCAAGCCTGCTTATCAACCCCGCAGCCTTATAAGAACCCTTTCTAGAAGGCCACAAGATGCCATACATGTAGTATTAGGTAAGAGTTGCTTGCTGTTAGTGCAGCAACATCACGCTCACTCCAGGCAACTACAACTGCTCCCATTCCCGCCATCGGATGTTAGACTCGGAACAAACGGGAGGTTGCGGAGCTCAGCTGGTGTTAGTCAAGTCCCGAAATGCGCGTACGCGGGGAGCAAACCGGACGGCACTCAGTTGACAATTTTCTGGGGAACCGGGGTCGACGGACGAGGAGCTTACTGGAATAGCTAGTGGAAGAGAGCAGTCCAATCCAATCCACGTCATGGGGCGCCCTTTTCCTCTATCCACACTGCTTCTCGGCCTATAACTTGTTTGTTATCTTTATCTCGTTGGTTTCTATTCGCCGTTCTGCCAGACTACGCAATGCCGCGACGACGCGCCAGCAAGGCTTGTCTTCATTGCCGCCAGAGAAAAGTTCGCTGCGATGTGACGCTACGAGGGGTTCCCTGCTTGAACTGCCAGCTCGACCACCAGACATGCGCCATCCAGGAGCGCAAATCCAAACGGTATGGCGACCGTGGCTGCGAGCTGTTTTCTGCACCAGACTGACTGTGGGCGGCCAAAGACTGCTGTCGGATTCGAAAATCTCGGCCTACCGCGAAGGCGGCTCGGTGATTGAAGGCCTATCGACGAGAGTCGCAGACGAGACGCCCTCGGGCATAGACAGCATCGATCAATGGGCCAAGCGATTAAACGGAGTGCCGCCGTTTGGCAAAGGATCATCGACCAGCCCTCATAGCGACGAGCGATCAAACGAAAGCAACTGCATCGACCTCGACGGATTCTCGCCCAAGACCGCCTCGGCAATCGCGAATGTGCACAACGGCAACCCGAAGTCGGGGCGATATGGATCAAATTCATCGAGAGCGGCGGCCAATGGCACCGGATACAACAGCTATGACACGCTGCCCTTTATCGCAACCCCCGATCTGGGGCATCTCTCAGCGCTGGATGTTCGGTTCATGCAGCTGAACGGGTGTTTCGAGCTGCCCCCCATGCCGATTCTCAACGAACTAGTTCGCATGTATTTCCTCCATACACATCCTATCGTGCCGCTGCTTGATGAGGGTGATTTCTGGGATTCCTTTTCATGTTCCAATGGGGAAAAGATCCCGCTGCTTTTGTTCCAAGCGATGGTCTTCGCTGCGTGTGCCGTGAGCCCAAAGTCCCATTTATACTTTGATAATATCAATGCTGTAATCTCTAACAAACACACCCAATAGTTTATTCCAGAAGCTGTTGCAGAAGCAGCAGGCTTCCCCTACCCGAGGGCGGCCGCAGAGGCCTTTTACAAGAAGACCAAGGTCTGGAGCCTATCCCAAGCACGCCATTGCAATGAGCACTGCTAAGATTGCGAAATGATTCTGTGTACAGATCCTATACGACTTTGAAATCGAGTCAAATCCCATTGCTCTCGGCCAGGTGGCGATACTGCTCACATTCTGGCCCGGCGGTCTCCGGCTAGGTCTTACAAAGGCAAACTCAGAATGGCTGAGCACAGCCATTCGACACGCAAAGTCCCTGCGAGCACATCACTTGTCGTCGAAGCATGCCAGCCAGCACACGCAGAATATCCTCCCCAAAACACGGATTCTGCTTCGGCGACTGTGGTGGTGCTGCTACTTTCGCGACCGGTCCCTCGCACTGGCGCTTCATCGAACGATGCGGATCCCTGGCAAGTATCCATTGTTGACGCTGGAGGACTTTGAAAACGAAATCCACCGCTCTCGCGTGTACAACGCCGAAGCAAAGCTGCGCTTCTTCGACATCTTCAACCAGATATCCAAGTTGGTCGTCATCATGACAGACGTGCTCCGGCTATGTTCCATCTCGGAAGACGGAATCGATAGCGAGACGACCAGGACGGATCATCAAGCGATGGCGAATTGCATGGCCCAGCTGCAAGCATGGCATGACGAAACCAGGCTACAGTTTCCAGACAATGGCGATCAACCAGGGGTCCAGCCACACTTTGTCATCATACAGACCAATTTGATGTTCATATACTACTTGTAAGTTCCAATGTCATCTACCCATCACCGCAAGATGCCGGTATACAACACTCTGCACATGCCATGCGGTAATGCAGCAAACATGACGACAATGCTGACAGGTGCTGATTCAGCGCTGCGAAACTGGCCATCCACCACCAAGAGATTTTCTATGCCGTGCGCGACTCGGACAACGCAAATGGTGAAGGGCCGTATCCCTTGCTTGCCGGCAAAAGCGACCAAGTTCGGGATGCCGTCGACAACCTCATCAAGCACCTTTCCAACCCCGTGCAGCTGGGACTGGCGCAATATCTGCCCGTCAGCGTGTAAGATTGACCTATCCTGCTCCCACTCACCATTCCAATCCCTGCCCGTGAGCATCGGATATCTATGCTAACTCGTTCTGGGCGTCAAAGCGTTGCATTTGTTGCCATGCCCCTCCTGGTGCAGATTCTCAACGCAAAGATCTTGTCCCGCGGCGTGGTCAGCTCGCGAGCAGCAATGCACCAAGAGCAGCTGCATTCCCTGATCAATCTGGTCAAGCAGTGCCACCGGCGGCTCGGTGGAGTCGACGCCATGTGTGTGATTATTCGACGGCTCACAGACGCGGCTCAGTCCCGGTTCATGACCGGAAAGGCATCGCAGGTAACCGAGTTTATCGAGCTGATTGACTACAGCCCGCTCGAGTACCTGAGATTCTTCCTGAACCTGGATCTGAACCTCAGCAACGCCACACTGGTGGAGAATATCCGCTTCTCAGAGCTGAAGGAGGAATTGGCTCAGTCCAAAAAGACTCCGTCAGAAAGCGAGCGCCATACGCCGGTTCCGGATGCAGAACAGACCCTGTCATCCACGCAGCCAACAGAGCCAACAGAGCCAGCCCTTTTACCCACAACGACACCTACACAGCAAGATGCATGGGGCCTGAATTTCCCAGGGGCCAAAACCGACCCGTTTGCACTGGGCGACTCTCCGTTGGACTTTGACGAGCTGCTAAGCGGGCAGGGCATGCTGGGCATCGACCCGTCTTTGATAGACTTGGAAACCCTAGGGAACCCTTTTATGAACCAACGTATGGAGTGGGAGATGGATGCTTGGCTGCTGGGAGGATCCTAGAGGCCACAGCCAGTGTAGCTGATAGTAGGACATGTGAAAATATTTTCAAAGGGCGCATGATGTGTGTCATTTCAATCAGGAATATCCCAGGAAACTTCGAAAAGGAGGAAAAAACGATTTAGCATGGCGCTAGGGGGGCGGTTATTGGTGATTGCGTTGTTTGCCGAAGCACGAGAATAGCTCACGGCCCAACTAACAGATATTTCGAACTTGGTTTTGTGCCGAGCTCCCTGATAATATCCCAAAATAAAAGTCTCTTTCACCGTCACGCAGCAAAAAAAAAATGCGCCGTTGAAGGCCCACGAATCATGCCATGCTTGAATGATGGGGTGATGCATTTAGCCGGAGCTTTCACCGAGTGTCCAGTACCCAAAACGTGGAATTTTTCCAATACCAAGGTTACGGCTCGAGGCATCCCATGCCGGATGAGTAGCCCGGAGCAGATGACTCTCAGAGCATATTAGCGGCTGATCCCGTATTGGGCCACATAGACACACCCCCATACTTGCCGGTTAATATTTGAGTGGGCATCACTAGATCCTTGAGTCGACAAGGCTTCCCCATTCGCGGGTGTGGGTTTGTGGGGTAATATTGCCGCAGCTGGGGAATCTCATTCGCCTTGCCAGACAGCTCCAACTCCACTGCCTTGGGGAAATGGGAATCGCGATCCAGCAGAAACGCGGAGGGCGTGTAAGCCGGCAACCCAGCTGTCGGTCCAATACGTGTACTTGGGGTGGTAGTTGCTACGGCACCATGAGGAACTGGTCTGCAGAAGTGACATTGCTTGCTCCAACTTGATGGGCTACATGTACAGACTCCGCTGGTCTAGTGGTAGCCCAGACATGCCATTTATCCTCCCGCTGGAGATTCAGCTTCGTTACCCACTACATCGTCATGTTAATATTAGAATGGGAAAAGCTAGTCTAGTACTACTAGCAGCAGCACCTTGATGTCTTCTCCCAGCCTTACCCTTCATCCTCCTCCAAACAGTGCTTGGCCGGAGCGGGCTGAATACTCCGGGAAAAACTCTCGTCATCTTCTGGTCTGGAGAACTCGCCGCATAGGGTCGCCACGGGCGACTATAGTCGGACCGTTAACACTCTTCCTCGCCGCTCTTTGTTCCTTTAGGACGGCAGCCCCTGTCAGTCTGTTAGTCGGCTCGATATTGGTGAGCCACTCGTGAGCTACGGGATATTTCAAGGCTGCGGCTATTTAGGCTAAATGGCCAGAGCGCTCCTTGCCGTAGCGCCGAGGGCACCACGCTTTGGGTGAATATCGCATTGATGCTTCGAGACGACCCTGCCAGTCGGGTACATGGAGACAAGAGCTCGAAAAGACAAATCATTTATAAAGTAGTAATGGCCCTCTGCTCTCCAGGGTCGTATTGCAGGATGTAACAGGGCTCAATCCGGACTCTGCCTTTTTTTTTTACTCCTCCTCACCTTCTTTCTTCTTTCCATCATCTACCTTTTTTTCCTTTCGATATCTCAAATCTTTCTTTGCTTTGGAAGCAGTGAAGAAAGGAAATACACCCCATCTCTTGTCCTCACAATGGGCGTCCAAGGCGACTCCGGCGCTGCCATCTACAATGCAGCGTTGAATCGCCGCCAGGCCCTCATGGGCAACAGCGGAGCCCGCGCGCTGCTCAAGAACTTTCGCGTCTTCAGCTTGGCTGCCTTTGCCTGTATCGGTGGTGTGCTGTATGGTTACAACCAGGGCATGTTTTCTGGTGTTCTTGCCATGCCATCTTTCAAACAGCGTAAGTAGCGTTTACACCTTCATCTGTATCAAGGTCGAATGATTGACTAACATATTGTCCAGACATGGGAGCGTACGATCCTCTCGACCCCAATGCTAGCCAGACCAAAAAGGGCTGGTTGACAGCCATCCTGGAACTTGGTGCCTGGTTCGGCACCCTGTTCTCTGGTTTCATGGCCGAGGCCATCTCCCGTAAATATGGCATCATCGTTGCCTGCTGCATCTTCATTATCGGTGTTGTCGTTCAGGCATCCTCCATCCAAGCCGGATACCCCGCCATTCTCGGAGGCCGATTCGTCACGTACGTTTTCATTCGCGTTTACAATGGATATGACTTTATACTAACTTGCAGCACAGCGGTATGGGAGTTGGAAGCTTGTCTATGATTGTACCAATCTACAACTCCGAAGTAGCTCCTCCGTAAGTTTGATATCTACTTTCCAAAGTTGTACACACGAAATAGCTGACAACTCGCCAAGTGAGGTCCGAGGTGCCCTTGTTGCGCTCCAACAGCTCGCCATCTGCTTCGGAATCATGGTTTCATTCTGGATTGATTAGTATGTCTCTGACAACAAAATTCACACATCTACGGCAGCACTAACAAAACTTAGTGGCACCAATTACATTGGCGGAACTACTCTTGGCCACCAAAGCGATGCATCTTGGCTTGTGCCCGTGTGCCTCCAAATCTTCCCCTGCCTGTGCCTCCTCGTCGGCATGATCTTTATGCCATTCTCTCCCCGTTGGCTGGTTCACCACGACCGCGAAGGCGAAGCCAGACAGATTCTCTCGACTCTCCGAGGTCTTCCCATTGACCACGAGCTGATTGAACTCGAATTCCTGGAAATCAAGGCGCAGTCTCTGTTTGAAAAGCGAAGCATTGCCGAGCAGTTTCCTCAGCTCCGTGAGCAAACTGTGTGGAACAACTTCAAGCTTCAATTCGTTGCCATCAAGTCTCTCTTCACCTCGAGGAGCATGCTGAAGCGCAGTGCCATTGCCAGTATCACCATGTTTTTCCAGCAGGTAAGACTACGAACCGGCCTTTACTCTAACAAGGAAAGCTAACACCCTTCAAAGTGGACAGGAATCAACGCCGTGCTTTACTACGCCCCGACCATCTTCCAGGATCTCGGACAAACCGACAACACCGTTTCCCTGCTTGCAACCGGCGTGGTTGGCATCGTCATGTTCGTTGCCACCGTCCCAGCCGTGCTATGGGTCGACCGAATCGGACGCAAGCCCGTGCTGATTACCGGTGCCATCGGCATGGCTACATGCCACATCATCATCGCCATTCTCTTTGCCAAGAACTCCAAGGACTGGCCGCACCACCAGGCTGCCGGTTGGGCCGCCATTGCCATGGTCTGGCTCTTTGTCGTTCACTTCGGCTACAGTTGGGGACCTTGTGCCTGGATCATCATTGCCGAGATCTGGCCATTGAGCACTCGACCTTATGGTGTCTCGCTGGGCGCATCTAGCAACTGGATGAACAATTTCATGTAAGTCGACATTCAGCCATCCAAACTTACTCTCAGCCTCTAACGATGCAACTTTTCACAGCATTGGTCAAGTCACCCCTGATATGTTGCAAGGCATCACGTATGGTACTTACATCCTCTTTGGAGTCCTCACGTACCTCGGTGCTGCGTTCATCTACTTCTTCGTCCCCGAGACCAAGCGTCTGACCCTGGAAGAGATGGTAAGTTATCCCAACACGTCCGATTCTACAAAAGCCATATACTTACCGTGACTATAGGACATCATCTTTGGTAGCGAGGGTACCGCACGTGCAGACTTTGAGCGCATGGAGGAGATCAACAACGAAATTGGTCTCAATGCAATCCTTTACAGCCATCAGCCTGATGAGGTGGTGACGGTCGAGGCTGAGAAGTCCTAGAGTGCTGGGCATACACAAGATCTTGGGGATGAAGATTGCTAGTAGCTAAATGCAGAGTGGATTGTGCATCAAATTGCCATGTTGCACGTATTGATCTCAGCTGGGAAACTTATTAGCAATGCTTAATAACTTGCGAATTAATAACAATATATCCATAACCTTAGCATGCATCTTTATGTGCGAGTTGCAGATTTATTTTCCACATTTCATCAAAGTCAATAGTAGCTACAGCAAATAAGGGGCTGGTGTAGGTACTCTTATGATAGAGTAATCAGGGTCAGATGAAGCCTATGATATATAGCTGGCCACAAATACTGTCTCCAACACAAACTAAGCTAGGAACGGCTGCTAATTATCATATGGAGCTCACGATCATGAAGAGTTTAACTGCCTTTGGTAACCTGATGGAAGTAGTCTCTTTGGAACTGGAATAGTCCCTGGTAGCACATCTCCACCATCTTTTCGCACGAGGAGGGGAAGACCCCACTCTCCACGACTTCTACCCCGTAATACTCCATTGATAAGCCTTGGTTGTTCCAGAGATGAAGACGCAATTAAAGAAGAGGAATTGCTTCTTGTATTATTAACGCGATTCAAATCTTGATAAAAGGAAAAGCAGCCAGTTACTGCACCTGATCGCTATGTGAAATAGGAGCTTCTCGTATCATTGCAGGGTAACGCAAGCAGTATAGTCACTAGCGATAAGCTTCCGGTGGCTTCGGCTTGTCTGTCACAAGTCCGCTGCTCTAAGATGGCTTCAATTAGCGTGTATCTAGACGCTGATAGCTTGTAGTGGCGACTGCAGTTCCCCGCGGCGTGTGGCACAGCTAAGGGTCGTTTGTCTTACAAGTGACGAATGTGATTACATCAATGTATCGCTAGCCAGTGGAGGGTATATATAGGCTTGTGCTTCTCCGATTGTGAGATTGGTTCCCTCTAATAACAACCTATCGTCCCTGAATAAGATGACTGCCTCAGTGAAGATTTCTTTGCCCAATGGGCTCAATTACGACCAACCCACTGGTCTCTTCGTCGACAATAAATTCGTCGCCGGCAATGGCGAAAAGTTTACCGTTTATAATCCAGCGTAAGGCTCTAGCCATGCTTCCAGGCCGACTGTGCTTTATGTGGACAGTGTAACCTAACATATTACTCATTAGAACTGAAGATGAAATCATCACTCTACAAGGCGCGTCAGAGGCCGACATAGATAAAGCTGTTGCGGCTGCCCGTCGCGCTTTCGAGGGAGAATGGTCGGAGCTTGAAACAAAAGATCGCGGCGCCCTCATCTATAAGCTTGCCGAATTGATTGAGAGAGACAGAAAGCTACTAGCAAGCATTGATTCTTTCGACAATGGTAAATCCTTCGCCGACGCATATGGACTGGACCTTCTTGAGAGCTATAACGTTTTCCGATACTACGCCGGCACCGCCGACAAGATCATGGGCAAGACAATCGAGACGGGCCCCAAGAAGCTGGCTTATGTGTTACAGGAGCCTCTCGGAGTCTGTGGCCAGATTATTCCCTGGTAAGTCAACTCGAAGAGGCAAGTTATTGCTATGAAGTAGATGGCGACTGACAGAGTACCAGGAATTATCCCTTCATGATGCTCGCGTGGAAGGTTGCGCCAGCTCTGGCATGTGGAAATACCGTAGTGCTGAAGCCTGCAGAACAAACACCCCTCTCGGCTCTATACTTTGGCAACCTCGTCGCTGAAGCCGGCTTTCCCCCTGGTGTCGTCAACATTGTCCCCGGCCTTGGAGGTGTAGCCGGCAAAGCTCTTGCAAGCCACATGGACGTGGACAAGATTGCCTTCACTGGAAGCACCGCCACTGGAAAGGCGATTATGAAATCGGCCGCAAGTAATCTGAAGAACATTACTCTAGAATGCGGCGGTAAGAGCCCTTGTATCATTTTCGATGATGCAGATCTTGATCAGGCTGTGAAATGGAGTCACGGCGGCATCATGGACAACATGGGTCAAGTAAGTCTATACATCAAAGCTTCATCTCACTTGCGTCGTCGTGAAATTAACTTTGAATTGTTAGGTTTGCACATCAACATCTCGAATCTGCGTACAAGATACAATCTACGACAAGTTCCTCGAAAAGTTTACCGAGAGAACCAAGGAGCTCGCCTCAAAGATTGGCGATCCTTTCCACAAAGACACTTACCAAGGCCCTCAAGTCTCTAAAGCACAATTCGACAGAGTATTGGGCTACATCGAAGAGGGCAAGAAGTCTGGCGCCCGACTGCTCCATGGCGGTGCCAAACACGGCGACAAGGGCTACTTTATCCAGCCCACCATTTTTGCAGACGTATGACCGCCGCATTCCTCGTCTTGTTAACAATCTTTCATGAACATTTACTAACCCGAGAACTATAGACTACAGAAGACATGAAAATTGTCAAAGAGGAAATTTTCGGCCCCGTCGTTGCCATTTCCAAGTTCAGCACCGAGGCAGAAGCCATCGCCAAGGCGAATGACACGTCATATGGACTGGCCGCCGCAGTTTTCACGCAACGGGTGGCTAGGGCACACAAGGTTGCTCGCAAGCTTCAAGCCGGTATGGTTTTCATAAACTCGTCCGGCGATTCACACTTTGGCATTCCGTTTGGCGGCTACAAGTCGTCGGGCATCGGTAGAGAGCTTGGCCAGTACGCCCTGGATGCTTACACGCAATCCAAAGCGGTCCATGTAAATCTGGGAATCGAGCTATAATTAAGCCTTTTTGGTAGAGACACGACTTGAGAAAAGAATAAAAGTTTGTCAATTCTCTTCATTCGAGATGCTTTTTAGTAAGAATGATTTATTACCAATGTGAGGCCGCCAAACGTGTGCAGTGACACTCATCTAGAGCCAACTTACGCTCCTACCCGTATCTACCCGATCTCTAGCTAATCAACGGTTTAATTTACGCCATAGAAATACAATCTTAGCATACGAGCATATCCACGTGATGGATTCGGCGTCCGGTGATAGCAGGCCGTTGGCTTATCGACTTTGAGCCACCACGACCCCTCATTTGCCGCGATACCATGAGGGGTAGCGGAGAATATCTGGTAATAGCGCTCGCTCTCTTTAGATACCACTTCTAGCGCTCCTTTTAGATTCCGTTTCAGGCCAAACCTTCCCCAGACTCTGGAATCGAGCCGCCTCCATTGGACAGCGTCAAGGGCGACAGTCCATAAGTGGAACTCGCGGATCCCGTTATAAGCCGGCCTCAGCCTCGATCTCAACTTGTTATCTTTCCTCCAACATTGACAAGTCTCTCCATTCATCCACAATAGGCTTTTCCAACAAAGTTCAGAGAAAAGAAAGGAACAATGGGTGACGCTCAAAACCTTCAGTCTTGGGAAGTCAAGGCCTCTTTAGCTCAAGCAAGGCGCGACGCCGGCCTGGCCAAAGTTGAGCCTAAGCTGGAGGGCATCCCTGATATACTACCCCTCAGCTCTCAGGATCTGCCAAAGGGAGTGTTGACAGCCCGCGAAATCGAAATCACGGAGAAATACTCTGTTACCGAATTGTTGAAGATTCTTCGTGAAAGAAAAATCTCCGTCGAGGAAGTAACGCGGGCGTTCTTGCGTAGAGCGGCGGTGGCCCAGGTTGCTGTACGTGCCATTCACCACTATGCAATCTCTCATAAGTCGCTGTTGGGCATCAACTGATTCTAACAAACTAGGTCAACTGCCTTACTGAGCTGCTATGGGATCAAGCGATTGCTCGTGCAAAGCACCTTGATTCCCTGCCGGAGCCCAAAGGCACCTTTTTCGGTCTTCCCATCTCAACAAAGGAGCACCATGGCATGGTTGGCGACAATGTAACCACCAACGCCTCCTATATCGGCTGGGTTGGCGATAATCACGGTTCAAATCTTCTCTACGATATCTTGTATAGTGAAGGATGCGTCTTCTACGCCAGAACCACCCAGCCTCAAACGATTATGCACTTGGAGACGAGCAGCAATGTGTATGGAGTTACCGTGAACCCGTACAACCGTACTCTGACTCCCGGAGGAAGCTCTGGAGGTGAATCTGCTCTCGTTGGTATGCGCGGCAGCCTTTTGGTGAGTGAAATGAATGCCGTTTTTCATATTTGGCCAGAGTACTGAGTCGAGCAGGGCGTTGGCGGTGATATTGGAGGCAGCGTTCGATGTCCATGTGCCCATGTCGGTATATATGGCTTCAAGTGAGTGAATCAGCCCTTGCAGTTTTCAGTATCACTGACATGTTTTACAGGCCGAGTTCTAAACGCATTTCTGTCTTTGGACAGAGGGCCAATATGGCCGGCAAGGAAACCATTCTCTCTACTCCTGGCCCCATGACAGTAGAGCGTGACGTCCTAGAACTGTTCATGAAAACCGCCATTGCTGCTGAACCATGGCGCCATGACCCATCTCTTACCGTCAAGGAGTGGAAGTCGTATCACTTCACAAAGCCGCTCAAGATTGCCGTCCAGTGGTGGGACGGCGTTGTGAAGCCACACCCTCCTATGATACGCGCACTCAAAGAAGTTGTCGACGCGTGTCGAAAGGCTGGCCATGAGGTGGTCGACTGGGACTGCGAATCACTCGGCCATGATGAAGCATGGGACATCATCTCAGGGCTTTACTGGCCCGACGGTGGCAAGGAGGTTCTCGACTTGATAAAGGGAGCTGGAGAGTCGGTCTTGCCATTGACCAAATTCATCATTGAAGAGCAGCCAAATGTCAAGGCCAGGACCGTGGCTGAGCTTTGGGAGGTGAGTTCTTCTTCAAGGCCGAAGTCACCACAATCAAGCATACTGACATAATTCCTTCTTTAGTTAACCGCTCAACGAGATGCCTACCGCGCAAGATACGCCAAGGCCTGGACAGCCACCGCGGCCAACGGCGAGCGAGAAGTCGATGTCATTCTGTGCCCGCCTTCATTCGGCGCTGCCGCTCCTCTCGAGCAGTCGCGGTACTGGGGCTATACTTCGCAATGGAACCTCCTGGACTACCCGGCCGTCGTCTTCCCCGTCACCACCGTCGACCAGGAGAAGGACGTCAAGGATACGAGCTACGAACCCAAAAACGACCAAGATCGATTCGTGTATGAGATGTACAGCCCGGAGAAGTACCTCAATGCGCCAGTGAGCCTGCAGATTGTTGGCAGGCGACAGTATGATGAAAAGGTTCTCGCCGCACTGGTGGAAATTGAGCGGGCCATGGGAAGACCATAAAGCACTGGTATCGGTATCATATGTACAAGTTTCTGGTTGACGGAGTTTGGTAGACTTAGAATCAACTGGCACGCGAAATATGATTTGTCTCTATGAAGCGTCTATTTATACAGTTCGGCCTGCCTCTCAAGAACAATAGGATGCCTCACAGAACCTGGCTTGAGCTCGGTAAAGTTTAAGTTGACGCCTTCCTCCACTTCAGGATACGGACCTAGGGGAGTGATTGCTAGTGGATTGATCTTCGTGTGACTCTTGGTATACTTGTCCAATGTTAGACAGGGATGCTCACGACTTGGACATGTGATTCTTAAATGATATCAACTTACGTTTTCCTTTATGTGCTTGAAATCCGTCGTCTCCTTGAACCCCTTTACATTCCAATACAGATTCTTTAGCCACTCGTGAATGACGGGATAATTTGCGCGAATCGTTCCCAGGTTGCATTTAAAGTGCTGAACATAGACAGCGTCAAATCGTATAATGGTCGTGTACGCACGGATATCAAGTTCTGTAAGATGACTGCCCAGAATGTACGGGCCCCCATTGCGATGGATGAGACTTTCTAGATGATTCAGAGCGGCAAAGACGACAGGCACATTTTCATCATAGGCCTCTTGTGACTCTGCAAATCCAGCCTTGTAAACTCCAGAATTGAGATCTCTCTGCATCCACTCGGAAATCTCATCGATTTGGCTTCTTAGCTGCGCCGGGTAGAGATCCAGTTCGTACTTTTGTCCCTCTTTGGGCAGTATGTCTTCAAAGGCGGTTGGAAGCCAGCGCAGCAACTCGGCGCTTTCGTTGTTCACAATGGTTCCCTCTTTGGTGTCCCACAGCACCGGAACGCTGTATTTTGTTCCTTCGTAGCCAGGATCGGCTCTAAAGTAGAGCTCGTGAAGGTCCTTGGACCCGAACAATTTGTCCACAGTGGCTCCCGCGTATTCATCATTTGACGCAGGGAATCGCCAGCCTGCCCGGCCGCCGTTGCCTTTGGGATACGGCATCACAACGGAGACGTCGATGAGAGATTCCAGTCCTTTGAGATATCGTACAAGGAGCACGCGATGCGCAAATGGACAAAAGAGTCCGACGTAGAGATGATAGCGGCCTGCTTCGGGTGGGAATTGGCTCTCGGGTTTGATGACTCCATGCCAGGAGTCAGTTGGGCCGGCATGTATGACAGCCATGTTGAGTATGAGATATCAAACAAGATTTTTCTCTCCTCTCACAAGCTCTCAAAGCAGTGTTAGAAATTGAAGATTCTAGTCTAAAGAGAATGATATTCGTTAGTTTTATTAATCTTTCAGAACAAGGCCCCGCACCGTATGCCCGATTCGGCGGGTTATTTGACGCCAGAGGCAGTTTTGCTGACGGTCGATGCGGGATAAATCAGACATTTCCAGTGATTTACTGTTACATCGCAGGATGACGAGAAAAGTTTTATGCCGTTTTGGCGAATTGGCTTGTCGCTGCATATCTCGGTCGACTTTGGGTGTCTACTCTTGCAGTCTCTAACCATTTAATACAGCACGAGTAAGAGAGAGACAATATAGGAAAAAAAAACTTGAACAGATAATCCAATTAATATGTAAAACAGCTCCCCAAGAGCTCCATGAATAGCACCAACTCCCTTTTTTTATTTTCCTTCCGTCTCCATTATTCGGGTATTTTGCCTATCCTTAACCATCAAATGCAATCATCAAAATTCATATCCTCTCATGACTTGGACGGGTTCTCCACGCTCTCCTCCACCACAACAACACCGCTCTGTTCGCGCTCGGTTGACACTTCGTCAACCTGCTTGCTCTTCACATCGGCCAGGCCATAAATGACAATGCTGATGATGCCGCAGATGGCAGACAGAATTGAAAAGACTAGCGCAACAATTCCTCGGGCTGTGAATCCGTCCGGGATCCAGCCAGGCTGAGACGCTTGGCCCTTGAGATCGAGAAAATCCAGCGTGTCGGCGGCGGCGTTTCCTTTGGAGGCAATGCCGGCAGCCTGACAAACGTCAATGTGCTCCTGCGGGATCGTCATGCGCTCCTGCATCTGCTGAGGGGCCTCGATGAGGATCATGGCCAGGCCAGAAGAAAGATGCCAGTCAATGTGGCAGTGGAAGATCCAGACGCCGGGGTTGTCAGCAACAAAACGCATGACAAAGTAGCCCTGGGGCGGCAGCACGACGACGTCTCTGCGGGCGGGAATCTTGGGAAAGGCCGTGTGGTTGCTTGGATCATACGGCACGGGATCGCCGTCGGCGAAATCGAAAAAGTGCTCTCCGTAGGGAGGCTGGCGATCAATCACCTGGAAGTTGTGGCCGTGAAGGTGGAACGGGTGCGAGCCGCCGTCAGCGTTGTTGACCACAATCTGCACAACGTCGTTGTGGTTCAGAACCATTGGATGGGTGAACTCGCCGTAGATGCCCTTGTTGTTGACGAGGTTCTCTCCGGCCGACATTGCCGTGTAGAGAGATGGCACCTTTGGCGTTGTGAATGAAATGTTGTTCAGGAAGGCGTAGCTCTGTCCATTGTTCAGGTTGCCCATGATGACAGTGACGTTGAGATCCATGTCCGGTTCGGGAAGCAGCTCCATTCCATCAGAGGGCACCAGGGTGATGTCATCAAATGGAATGATTTGTGTGCTGTCTGTGACATTGATCGTCGCCTGTGGGTGGTCGGCATCCTTGTTATACTCGAGCCAGTTGGTGTTGTTGAGGCGAAGCTCCGGCGGCATGGTATCGAGCAGAGAGGAGTCCGCAACCGTCACAATGGGATAGTTTGTGTCCGTCTCGTTCTTCGTCGTCAACAGGATCGCATATCGCTGAGCAACGCCCAGGTAGAGAGTGTCGGCCTCAGCGGGCTCCGTATAGACGCCGTCGATTTCCACAATCTTGAAGTTGTGGCCCTCGATGTAGAAGTACTGCCCGACAAAGGCGCTGATGTTGATGATGCGGATCAGGTACGTCTTGTTCGGCTTCACGGCCAGGCTGGAGTTCATCGTGTCGTTGAAGAGGAAGGCATTGGGAATCGGCTCCGCGCCGGTGGGGTTGAAGACAGACATGAAGTCGGCCGACAAGTCCTCCACCATGTCGTGATACCAGTCGGACAGGGTGACGGTGAACTCGTCGTCAAACTTGAACGGGGCGTCCTCGTCGTGGACAATGAGCGCCTGGCGGTAGCCATCGGGGTAGCAGTAGTCGGTATGGCAGTGGTACCAGTAGGTGCCGTTCTGGTTGACGGTGAAGTTGTAAGTCATGCTGGAGCCGGGCGGCACGGGGCATTGCGTGATCATGGACGCGCCGTCCATGTAGTTTGTGTTGTTCTGGAACATGCCGTGCCAGTGGATCGAGGCGGCCCGGTCCAGGCTGTTGTGCATGTTGACCACGAGGCGATCGCCCTTGTTGACCTCGATGACGGGCAGCGGCCACTGGCCGTTGATGCCCACGACTTTGCGCTCGGCCAGGCCATCGGGATTCGCCGTGACCCAGGTGACGTTGAAGTCGTGAGTGACCGTCTTGGCCTGGCCCAGCGCCGCGAGGGCCAGAACCAGAAATCGCTTCATGTTGGAGAGCTGATAGAGGCAGACGAAGCAATGGCCAGTTCAGCAGCCAATTGACCGTTCAGCCGCTCTAGTCCCGTCTCTCTCAATGGATGAGAAACTGTGAACTATGCGTGAGCCACGGCCAAGGGTGGGCGGTAGGGGCCGATATTGATCTTATGTGATTTCCCCCATGGACAAAATGGAACAATGTTTGCCCTTGTCTCTCACAAAGTTCCCGAGGCCAGCTCCCATCCATCAGATAACCAGCACGACGGGTTCCCAGAACCACTAAACAGGCTAACAGGACAAAACTAGACAGCCCCCACAGGCTAGATGGAAAAATTCAAAAATTCGATGCATGAGCGCCGAGCACCGCAGCCTTGGACCCTTGGATCACGACCCAGAAGCCAGATTAAGCCCGTCAGGCTCCGTTTCGCCTCGTGCGAACCCTTCTTGGCGTCCAATAGCTCTGCCGAAGAGCCGCCTGGCGTGATCAGATAACAATGGCTCGGCGCTGGAGTTGAGCCATTTTCTTGATCAGATAATTTTCCGTTTGATCAGATAACTCAAAATCCTCAGCAAGGCGCATCGTGTGGTGGGCCGCCGTGCCGTCTTAGCCGGGGAGCCACAGCTGGAGATGCATCGCGTGAAGCTGAGTGGACGATGCCATTATCTGATCATCTGATTTGGCTGAGCGAGTCCACTTACGGTGCTTCCAACCGGCGCCTCCAACGAGCCGTCGGAGTCAATCCCAGTTTCTCTGACAAGCTTAGTTGAAGGTCGCGGCCCTTCTCGGCTGGAGCTGCCCTGAAAGCTTTTTTTTCCTGGCGTGTTAGTCAAGCCTTACTCGTTCCGTATGCGGCCATGCGAGGCTAAATATACATCAATTGATTGCCGCCATTGGGAAAAAGAGTCCCTTTGCCTCTCCCCTCCATCTTTCGTTCGCCCATCACCCTTTTTCTTCCTTTTCCTAGTGTCGGCCACTCACTTGTGGTGTAGACAGACGCAATGGCGAAGAACGTCTTCGCCGTCCAGATCTTCTTCATTGTGTTCCGAGAGTGCTTGGAGGCTGTCATCATCATCTCAGTCCTGCTCTCTTTCCTCAAGCAATGTCTCGGTGGGCCAGGCCAGGACCAGGCCATCTATAAACGCCTGGTCAGGCAGGTATGGCTTGGCTCGGCAGCTGGCATTGTCATCTGCCTCATCATTGGCGGTGGCTTCATCGGCGCCTTTTACGGCCTTGGCAAGGATATCTGGTCAAAGTCTGAGGATCTCTGGGAGGGCATCTTTTATCTGATTGCCGCAATCATCGTCTCCATCATGGGCCTTGCCCTGCTGAGAATCAACAAAATGAAGGACAAGTGGCGTGTCAAGATTGCCCAGGCCTTGGCTGAGAAGTCGGCCAACTCTGAAAAGCCGAGGAACTGGCTCAGCGACTGGTCCAGAAGACACGTCATGTTCATCCTGCCCTTCATCACCACTCTGCGAGAAGGAGTCGAGGCCGTCGTCTTTGTTGGAGGCGTCTCTCTCAGCTTGCCTGCGACGGCCTTTCCTCTGCCTGTTGTCTGCGGCATCATCGCCGGTCTCGCCGTCGGTTTCTTCATCTACCGCGGTGGCAACCTGATGTCCATTCAGCTCTTCCTCATTGCCTCCACCAGCGTCTTGTACCTGATTGCCGCCGGCATGTTCTCAAAGTCCGTCTGGAGTCTGCAGTACCACACATTTGCCCAGCGTGTCGGAAGCGATGTTGCTGAAGCAGGCAACGGCCCCGGCTCATACAACATTCTCGAGACCGTCTGGCATGTAAACTGCTGCAATCCCGAGACCGACAACGGCTGGGATGTTTTCAACTCTATCCTCGGCTGGCAAAACACCGCCACCTACGGCTCGGTGATTGCTTACAACGTTTACTGGATCTTCCTCGTCCTTACAGTTTCTCTGCTCATGTACGAGGAGAAGACGGGATCACTGCCTTTGAAGAATCAGTTCTTGGGCGCTGCCTCCAAGGTCCCTGGCCTCCGCCGATGGGTCGAGAAGAAGCGTGCCAAGACTGAAGTCAACGAATTCGAGGTGTTCCAGCAGGTCCAAGCTGCAGGACTCCTCCGAGAATAAGCTGGGTTTGGCAAGGCTCGGATGCATAGGGGCTCTGAGAAAATTGGGTGTTGGGAAAATGGGTTATGATATCACGTTGATGGGAGTTTTGTATTGATGGCGGGTATATCCAAAAAGGCAAGGGTGGGTCAGACCACACAGGTTTAATACTATAGCTTGCGGAGGTGAAAATAAAGGATTTATTTGCGAGTTTTAATATCATCTTCTATTTTAGCAAACTAAGCTGCACTCTATGGAATTCCCAGTCTACTCATTACCCCGAGAGGTTAGCACTTTTATTTATAGCCACCCAATTCTCTTAAACATATAGCTACCACCGCCAACGACAGCCGTTGCTCCTGTAAAGGCTATCAATGTCCCATACCCGCTCCCGTATCCAGCGGCGGCTTGGCCCTGCCATGGCATCCCTTTGATCAGTGCCTCGCTCAGCGGCCCCGAGATGACGTTGCCAATGCCACGTCCGGCGGAAAGCACGCCAAAGATCATGAGAGGATCATAGCTGCCACCGCTTCCTCCCTCTTCTCCTGACCCGCTCAGTTTCGACACCAGATACCGCATGACTCCAGGCCAAGTCGACGTATACGAGCCTGCAAACAGACCATATATGACGCAGAACACGTAAAGGGACGCCATGTTGGTGCCAAGGCCCCAGAGGAAGAAGGTGCCGATCGCCGTGCCAAGGGTCGAGATTGCAATGCAGGTCGTCACATGGAGACGATCAGTCAAGCTGCCCATGATGATGCACCCTACGACTGCTCCAACGTTCAAGACCAAGAGCGTCAGAGCCGACGGGAAATCGCCAGCACCGAGAGCAGCACGAGCATATGTCGGCAGATAGATGCCTGGAAGGAAGTAACCGATGCCTTCGACAATATTCGTGAGCTGGAACAGGCCGAACGATGGGGTCAACAAGAACTTGAGGTTGAAAGGGTTGAGGTGTGTGCCAGAAGCAGGCACCCGTGGCTTGATGAACAGAATCAGGGGTGCGGACAAGACAAAGATGCTGAGAGACCATATCCGCAGTGTGGTTCTGAACCCGTACTTGTTGAGGAAAAACTCCAAAAGAAGGGGAATGGTAAAACCACCAAGACCGCTGCCCGCCCACATGGTGCCGTAGGCCATTCCTTTGCGTTTGACAAACCATTCGTCAATATACAAGATACAGGGGCAGTAACAGATGGAACCGCCAATAGCGTATAGAACTCCCTGCGTCAAGATAAGGTGTGTGACGTTTTGAGAAAAGGACGAGATGGCGAGAGCGAGACATAGAATAAAAAGACCGACGGCAGGCGCATGGCGGGTTGGTTTCGGGTACATGCGCTGGAGGCCCAGGATGATGGGAATATCGAGATACATGATGCCCTTTTGGCAGACGAGTCAGCTTGCTTCTTCTGCATTTGTCATGTAGGATTAGGTTACCATTGCCGTGGTTCCAATAACAGCAATCTTGGACGACCCAGCAAAGGGCTCGTGTGTGCGATAATAGTCTTGAAACACACCAAACGCAAATGGAAAGCCTGATAGAAGCAAATGTCAATGTCAGTCACTTGGCGTCTCCGTAGCCGTCACTTACCCCAGACTAACGCCTCCAGAACGAAACAAGCCGCCAAGAAGAGCCACGCATCTTTCCCTCTGTCAACAGGTGGCAGTGAAAACTCGGTTGTGCCGTCCGGAGGGGACTCGTCGTCTCCAGAGATGGCTGCATGGTCTGAATTGTAATTGCTCTCGGCGAGAGTTGGGCCGGGATCCTGCTTTGGAGCGTTGACTGTATCGGTGGAGATGTGCTGTGGAGTTGTCTTCAACTCGATGGATGGTGTTTCCGCCATGTCTCTGCCTCTAGAACCAAGTCGTTTACTGAGAGCTACGAGCCGGTAATTCTATATAGATGATAGACTTAACTTTGCATCTCTGCTTTTCAATCGTTCGCTTATTCCGGGCAATTATAGCCATTTAGATGAGACGGCGTCAAGCAATCGTTCTGGCAAGCCCATCAATTGACGCCTTGGCTCTGCGCCCTGCATGTCAAACCCCACAGCGCCCTGTAGACTGTCCACGAATAGAGTGGGAGATGGAGAGACTCCACCGATCGGCAGCTCTATCTAAAGGAACAGACATCAGCATCGGAATTCCCAAAATAAGGTTTAGCAACGAGTCGTGAAATGCGCTTCCTTGAACTAGAATATTCTCTTTCAATAATCACCGTGGTATGGAAACGGTCACGCCTTGTGATGGCATTTGCTTTATACCCCGCAACTCCGGGATAAAGCCAATTGACGCCTCTCAATCGCCACTTCTTAGTGTCGTTCCAGGGCCAGCTTCATTTATAAAGGCTCTTCCGGTCTGTAGAATCTCACTTCTCCTGTCGAAATGATTTCATTCCGAGTGCGGAATTGTATCAGACTGCGCCTGGCATGCCTCATATGACCAATTGACTGTTCACTGATGGCAGGCATCGAACGAAAGCAGTAAGAATGTAGCAGCAGGAAGGCTAGCGGCCAGTGTTGCGTGCACGGCATCTGATGCACTAAATTGCCAATGAGCTACATCTTTTCAAACAAGGATACACAATTATGTAAAATCAGAATTGCGGTATAGAGCATGACAAAAGGAGGAGATGAAGGACTTTCGAAGTACAAAGTTCTCTCAAAGACTCAATCTTGAGCCAGTTTTTGTATAAGCCAATAAAAAAATCTACATATTCTTGTATAAAGAAAAATGCTGACCATACCTTTTATTAGTGCAGAATTTCATACAGTTTTTACTATTTCTACCTAGGAATATAATACAATCATTCTTAACAGATCTCTTAGGAAGCCGACTACTTGCTTCGTTCAAATCACTCATTGACGACGGTATAGCAGCACTTGCTGAGTACGCCCAGAGAAGATCGACAGGGACCTTGACGCAGGGCAAGCATAATACTCTCAAGACTGACTCAGCCAGCCTTGGACTTAATAAGCCATGCATTTCGAGTTAGGCTGTAAGCATTTAGTGATTGATAGCTCCATGCATTGCGAAAACGCACGGCTCGGCGAAGTTGCGGAGGTCCGAGTCGCTAGAAAGTCTACGGATCTGATAAGATGCGGAGCTATTTAATCTTATCAGATGGAACTTTTGGAGACCTTTACCCAACAAGTAAAGCCTAAACGCTTATTCAAATACGTCCACATATTTAATTACTACAATTTTGATGTATCATAATGCTGTAGCAACTTTTGAAGTTTTTTCTTTATTCTTTATTCAGTTAAATTAGGCAGACATACCCCGCATTACCACAAACCATTTCCCACAAACCATTTCTGGTAGACTGTACTGCCCTCCATCAACGCCCGTACATCCTGAAGTGCTTTGTTGTTGGGAAAGAAACTCTGCCTAAATGGTCGATTTGTTGAGTCGTAGTGCCCTAGATACCTTCTTGACCGATAGTCCCTTGACTCCGTTGTCGCCATCTAGCAAATTTCGAACTCTATCAAGGCCAGGCGCGACATTATCAATCATATCAAAAAGATCGACCTTTGCCCGCACTTCGTTGCAATCCCAGCCGGGCTAAGTTGATGAAAGACTACGGCGAAAGGCAACTCGAAATACCCGTCGCTAGATATGCAAAAGAATGTACTACACCACGCATCAACTGAACAGAGGCACCTGCGCCGACACTGCAATCGTTGCATTTGCGTTACTGGCTAAGCATTTGCATTAATGTTGGTTTTGTCCGCATCTGGCATGTAACTGTTGAACTCCATCTCATCCACCGACAGCTTCACACTGCAAAAGTAAAGTAAAAGTATATCTAGAATCAAGAGTAAGCGAAAGGTAGTATTAATGAGCAAGAAAAAGGATGCTTTTATTATCCAAAATACTGTTTTGTTTGAGATACCGAGATAACTTCATGGGAACTTCCTGCAGGTGGCCATGCAACGCTATTGCGAAAGGAATAACAACCTGGGGTTCCGATTTTTCATGTAGAGAGCACGGTATCTGATTAATGACCCTGTGAAATTTGATCTGCGAGACTAATACCTTGTTACCGATCTATTGAGGAGCATGCGCTAAATCTTGTAAATAGTTTTTTATATCTGAAGGTTGTAGACTCTGGTATTAACAGTTACCTGGTGAGGGACTAATAGTCTAAAGGGCCGAAATAGGTAATTAATAGACACAGAGTTAATTAGGTAAGCTCTTAGAATAGCCTTCCGTTTTTCTGCGCTATTGTTGGCCTGGGATTTGTAATGTTTATTAGCAGGAGGTAACTATTTTAACCGCAGGTCAAGTATAACAGTTGTTGGGAGTCGCACCCAAGTGGTAAGACAAGGTTCCTCTTTTAGTTAATAGCGTACCCTGCGGCACTCGTCAAAAGGCTTTAGCAAAAACTGGCATTAGATATTACCACGCGTAACGGGTTTGCCAGTAGGTAGCAAGGCCATAGAGGAGGAAGGTGACGCCGGATTTGTTTGAGGCCAATATTGGCACACTATGAAACCATTGTAGAATTGCAACCTTAACAGCAGGCGTTAGTGAGCGCTAGGCAGTATCCAGGAATTTGGCTGCTAACGCTAAACGGAAGACCGAAATTTAATCTTACCGTGGGGCAGATAAGGGAGAGGGCGATTGCGGATTAGTTAACCTTAATAATGCTGTGGAATGCAACTTTACTGCAAGCAGTCGGGAATGATGTGTAAGCAAATTTTCGCTTACCTGTTAGTAATCTTTTCGCTAGGCTTTCCGTGTTCATCTTAAGGGTTAGCATAAACGAATTTGCTGGCTGGACTTGTTACGCTTCAGGATGTCTGCTGACGCTTCTCTGATGGTCTGGGCTTAAGGGTCTATATATAGTAAGATTCTACATCACAAGCAGCGATGCGTTAGTCGACTAGCGTGGTTTCGTAACTCTAAGTGCCGCCAACCGCGAAGTAGTATTGAGATGCTTTACTTTCCGCAAGGCAGGGAGGATAATTTACTTCTATCTCTAAGTACACTGCTGTACTCTACCAGCCTCTTGGAGGTTAAGGCAGGTTGATCAGATATGAAGCAACTGTCATCAGCCTTTTACGGAACAAATATTCATCATCCCCCCACAAACAAATTATTGCGTTATTTCTTTTTGAATTCATAAGAGATGCGTCCGCAAGCGGCAAGCAAATATGTACGGAAGAGGCAAGAAGGAGTTATTAGAACAGGCAACATTAGAATATATAAGTTTCGACGCCCTGAATCTCTATTCTGTTATTCATGTTTAAAAAGTATCTTGGACAAATATCGCACAGCAACAGTATAACACCAGAAAAACAGCTAAGAAAATGACAGCAGTACGAGATTTACAGGAAATGGATAACCCAGAGCGCCTTCGATACTTCCGCGTGATCGATCAACTTCGCGGTTTTGGGATCAATGAGGATCTGCCGCTTCCACAGGTAAGCTTTCGCCTTAAGTCTTACTCAAAAGCCCTTTTAACAAAACATTCCAGATTGTTGTGGTTGGGGATCAATCTAGTGGGAAGTCATCACTCCTTGAAGGTCTCACGGGTCTCTCGTTCCCTATTGCCTCAGACCTCTGTACGCGTTTTGCAACGCAAATTGTGCTGCATCGTACGCCAGGGGGGGAAACTTTGGTCAAAGCTTCCATTGTGCCTGGCCCCTCCAGTCTGAATGATGAAGCTCAAAAGAGGCGATTGCTGGAGTTTGATATTCAGATGGATGCTGATAAGCTTAGTGGATCTAAATTCGCTTGGGTTTTAGACGAGGTATGTGCTGCTTCAAGCTCCTCAGGATGCATTTCTAATGCTAAATAGGCCGCCGAATACATGGGATTGCCCGGTTCGGATGGTCAAGATATTGATAACCTGACGAAGCGCTTCTCTGACGATATTCTGCGTATTGAAATTTCCGGGCCGGATCAACACCATTTAAGCGTGGTTGATGTGCCGGGGCTTTTTCACAGTAAGATCGTTCTTAAATATAGATCTTCAATCATATTGACTTCTTAGATCCCACTAAGTATCAGACCCGTGAAGACCTGTCTGTTATTCGAGGGCTCATCGAGACCTACACAACAGATGCGAGGACAATAATTCTGTGAGTATCTTGAATGAAAAGCCAGGATTCTATTAACTATCGTTCAGGGCAGTAATGGATGCACGAAACAATTTGGCAAATCAAGAGGTCTTCAAGATGGCTCGCGCAGCCGATCCCGCAGGTATTCGTACTGTTGGCATCATCACCAAGTGCGATGCACTGCAATCTGGAGATGAAAATGGGGTACGTATCGTTGAAGGCGTCTTGTGAGCTGAAACTTACAGGTTTAGGTCCTCAACATCGCACAGAATAATGTAGAGCATCTTCAACATGGGTGGTTTGTTGTACGGAACAGGTCGACTAAAGAGATACAAGAAGGTGTGACAATTTTTGAACGTCATGAAAACGAAAGACGATTCTTTCAGCAAGCTCCTTGGAATGCGCTGCCAAAAGACCGAGTAGGAGTGAAGGCTTTAAAGCCTTTCCTCGGCCAATTGTTATATGAACACATTCGTCGTGAATTCCCTGCCCTTGTCAAAGAAATCGAAAATCTCTATAGAGAGACGCAACGGAAAGTAGAAGCTCTTGGAGCCTCTCGCCAAACTGCGGCGGAGCAGCGACAGTACTTGACGCGTCTGGCGAATCGGTACCAACGCAACGTGGAAGATTCTCTCAGGGGGAACTATGCTGCAGATCTCGATACAAAGAGCCGATTAAAGCTACGGATGCATCTCCGTGATTTGGCAGATCAATTCGAGAAAGATCTTCGGTCTAAAGGACACACGTTCCCCTTCCAGCAGCCTGATGGATCAGTCGATACGGAATACCTTGACCAGGATGTTGACTCAGAAGTTCAAGACATTATGGGATGGATTCACGAAAGATACAGAGACGCTCGCGGGGCAGAATTGCCTGGCACGGTCAATCCGACACTTCTGATTAATTTGTTCCGCCAGCAAACTGTTCAATGGGAACACATAGCTGGCGATTATCTCGAACAAGTATTTCAGCTCATGACGGAGTATTCTCAATTGGAGTCTTGTCGAACTGAGGAAGACAAAACAATTCGCGCCTCTCTAGGGTCTTTAATACTTTCCCGCATTGAGTCCACAAAAGTCTCAGCCAGGGGTCAGCTCATAGATCTATTACATGACGAGCGAGGCGGAATCTTACAGACTGTGAACCATTATTTCGCCGAAACACTTGAAAAAATTCGCCAAGAGCGCGTTATTGCTCGTGTGCAAGCTCTAGGCTTTCAAGATGGTCAGACCCATACTATCGATCTAGGAAAGCTTACTAGCGCTATACATCTGAGTAACGAGGACCAAGCTGTCAATGATATTCACGATGTGTTGAAAGCTTACTACAAGGTGGCTATCAAAAGATTCGCAGATTACGTGGTGGTCTCGGTGGTCGAGAGATTAATAGGTAACCAAGGAGCGCTCAAATTCTTTTCATCGGAACACATTGGAGGTCTATCTGATCTACATCTAGCGGAGATGGCTGCAGAAAGCTACACAACTTCAGCCGCAAGGGTGGAGCTCGAGCACCGGTGCCAAAGGTACCGTGAGGCTCTTCATGTGGCCAAAAGTGTATAAGCAGATTTGGTTGGAACAATCTCTGGATTAGGTTTTGCCCCCTTGTGGTTTCCCTAGTCTGTGGCGCAAATGCGAGAGATATCTGCGATTTATGTTCTTTTTGCTTTTAATATAGTGTGACGTCCTGACCTATACTATCGTACTTAGGTATAGGGTAGGTTCCCAATCTATAAACCAAGGCGTCGGTTTATGTTGGCAGAGAGATGCGAGGAATCTGATGAGCAGAGTAATCACATAGCTAACAAGGTTATAAATAACCAATCTAATTATTATCTAAAAGTGCTATGTTAACGACTAACTATCTAAGTTCTATTTAATAAGCGTAGTAAATAGTCTTATATAGTAAGTTGTTTTAAGTGGCTTATAATTCCAATTGTAATCCTCTGGGATAGCTTACTCTAGTGTTTATAATCCATCATAGGTGGCTCATGATATAAGACGTAATCCTCTCCTAATTAGCTTATTAGTCCGTGGTATTTCCATAGGTATATATCTTATGGTTGTTAGTTTATAACATAATGTCCCCTCTCCGTTAGTCTTATCCTTAAGGCCAAATATACATTAGCTTTATAATCTATAAGTATATTATCCTTCCCATATTCCATGTTCCTTAACCTAATTCCTTAAATAATATTAAAATAACTAATAGAGTGTCTAAGCTAGTTTCTTGTAAAACCCATGAGCGTAATCTTCTTGCGTTATTTATTTTTTCTTATAGTTCTAACTTAAATATACTATACACTTATTA
Organism: Trichoderma sp. CBMAI-0020; assembly: GCA_030708095.1. Lineage (NCBI taxonomy): Eukaryota > Fungi > Ascomycota > Sordariomycetes > Hypocreales > Hypocreaceae > Trichoderma > Trichoderma sp. CBMAI-0020. Next base: position 4,551 of record JAJNCI010000011.1, on the reverse strand, counting down.
TTTTTAGAAAAAGGTTCCTTATTATATAATAAAGGATTCTTCTTATTGCTATAAATATGTTAAATATGGCTGTTCTTGTAATAGTATTCTAGTAGCTTTTTCTTATGGGTAAGCTTAATTCCCTTAAAATATTTAAAATATTAATATATTTATAGTAATAAGGATGTTAAATTAGTAGAAAAGACTAAAAGCGGAGGAAGAGGCTGCGGGCGAAGCCCTAGAGTCTCTTTAGGCTTAGTTAACTGATTTATAAGCTAAACTATCTAAAGCTGTAAATTAGCTATCTTGGATTTGTTATACTAAGAGTAAGATAAAGGAGCGTGGTAGTGAATTAGTGCATTAGGGAATATGGGAGTTAGATAAAGAAGATAGAGTAGTAAGTAATCTTTAGCATATAAGGGTTCTTAATAATATTAATTAGTCCTCCCTTAGCGTTAGTTTAGATTTTAAGGACCTTAGTCTATTAGTCCTACTAAACAAAGAAACTTCTTTATTAGCTCCTAAGAGTTAAAGTATTTTACTAGTTCCTATAAGTTTTTTAGTTTAAAGTATTCTTTTTATTTAATAAGGTACTTTATATTATTTATATTAGAGTTCTAGCGTATAGTAAGTATATTTTTAATCTTATATTCTTCTTCTTAATCTTTAATAATGATTTTATTTAAAATAGGTCTTCTAGTGTTCTTATTAACTTATGCTTTTTTAAGTTATAACATATAAAATACTAGAATTTGGAGTTTTATAGTATTTAGTAGAGCTAGCTTATAGTTTACTTCTCTGATCTACTTAAGAATTTTATAGGGTTTTATTTTTCTAACGTTAAGTTTATTACTTGGCTTATTTGTTTTAATATTTAGTAGCTTATAGCCTTATAAATATTATAATATATAAACTATATCTCCCTTTTAAAGAATTAGTCTTATAATTTTATTTTAATTTATATATTTCTTTATTTAGTCTTAAATTACTTTAAGTTATCCGCGTATTTCTTAATATAGATTAATTATTATTTCTACTGTAAGTCTAGCTTTTTTAGAATTAGGTCCATCTTATAGTAGTCTAAATGCTTCTAGTGTGAACCTATAGTTGGCATAAAAGGGGGTAATCTCTGTGGATTTTAAAGGTATATTATTATAGCATAATTAAGCTACTAGTAGCTTTTCTACCTAATTATCTTATATAAAGTTAATATAGCAGCGTAAGTAGGCTTTAATAATTTAGTTAATATGTTTTATTTATCCATCTATTTAAGGGTAGTATATAATACTTAATTTATAATTTATTCCTAATTTAGCTATAAGTTCTTGCTAAAATTTAAAAGTAAATATTTATCCTTTATTTAATATTATTTCTTTTAGTAATTTATATTTAGTAGTGATTATTCTTATATAAGTGTAAGCAAGCTCTTTTATAATATATAACTTATTATATAGTATAAAGTATACTTGCTTTAATAGGTAGTAAACTAATATAAATATACTATTATACTTAACTTTGGTAAGTGGCTTAATAAATAGGGGTAAATTAGTAATATAGTTAAAGGTAACTAATTCTTATAGTTATTCTAGTACTAGTAGTAGTTATATTTTTCTATATAGCTTATGTCTTCTGTCTTTTATCTATTAGTATATATTATAATATAATATAATATATTATACATATGCTTTAAGTCCTTTAATATTATAGTATATAAGAACTTAATTATATATTTTTCTAATACCCTTATGTCTATATAGCAGGTGTTTATGGATATATTTAATTACTTTTTTTTATAGTTCTTTAAGTATCTATAATTTACCTTATTATTTAGGGTATCCTGCGTCTAGAGTAAGATCTTTTAGATAGTCTTTATCTAGGTAATCCTTCATATATTCCTTAATTTCTTTAAGTATTAGATCATTTTCTAATACTTTAAATATTATATTAATATGCACTTGCTTAATATTCCCTTTATTATTATACTATAGTGCTTATGCTATAAATTCTAGTATTTCTTATTTATAATTAGTTCTTCTACTTAAGGCATTAGCTTATCTATTTTTAGTTCTTTTATAGTAAATAAGCTTATAATTAAACTAGGATAAGAATTTAAAGTATTTAACTTATTTACTAGAGAGTTCTTAGGTGGTAGTAAAGTATAAGATATTCTTGTAATTAGTATACACTATAATCTTATACTTACTTTTATAATAATAATATCTTTATTTTTTAAATACTTATAATATTATATATATTTTTTTATTATAAGTGGGATATTATAGCACTAGTCTGCTGAGTTTATGTAAAAAGAAGGCAACTAATCTTAGCTTCTTATTGTCTTCTAGTTGACTTAAGACTCCTTTAATTATAAAGTTTAATATATTAGTTTTAATTATAATAGGCTTCTTTAGGTTAAATATGGCGAGAATAGGCTTTGAAATTATAACTTCTTTAAGTTTTTTAAAAGCTTTTTATTACTTTTTCTTTTATTTAAAGGGTTGGTTTTTTTTTATTATATTAGTTAAAGGAATAGCTTTAAGAGAAAAGTCTTTAATAAATTTTTGGTAATAGTTTATAAGTCTAAGAAATGCTTATAGTTCCTTAAGTGTGGTCAGGGTTAGCTATTCTTTAATTGCTTTAACTTTATTAGGGTTTATATAGATTTCTTTAAGGGTAATAATATATCTAAGAAAATTTACTTTTTATAAATAAAATATATATTTTTTAAGGTTAATAAGGAGTTTATTTTCCTTAAGTTTCTATAGTATAAGGTGGATGTGTTTCTTATGTTCTTTAAGGGTATCTAAGAAGATGAGAATATTATTAATATATATAATTGCGAAATCGTCTAAATATAATCTAAGTATATAGTTAATTTATTTTTAGAAGGATGTAGGTGTATTTGTAAGTCCTTAAGGCATAATAGTATACTTATAAAGTCCATATTTTATTATAAAAGCTATTATCTATTTATATCCTTTCTTTATTCTAGTAAGCTTATAGGCTCCTATAAGATTAAGGGTTATAAACCATTTTTTCCTATATAATTTATTCTTAATTTATAAGATTAAGGGTAGCGGGGTTTTATCTTTAATAGTTATTTTATTTAACTCTCTGTAATTAATAATTAACTAAAGTTTACTATTTTTCTTTAGTATAAAGATAATAGGGTATTTAATAAGTAACTTTAAGATTTAGATATAGCCCTTTTTAAGTTATACTTTAATTTATTTTTTAAGTGTTTTAAGTTCTATTTTACTAAGATTATAAATCTTATAGAACTTTAGGAATATTTTATTTTTTAAAACAATTTTATAATCTTATTTAAAGTATAGTAATAGCCCTTCTTTTAATTTATCTTAAAAGAGCTTTTTATACCTTTAATATTATTCTAGGACATATGCTAGTGGATCTATTAATTGCTTAACTTTTTAAAGTTCCTTATCTAGTATTATAAGTTCTTTGCGTAAAATTACAATATGTCTTTATGTTTGTTGTTCTAAGGTCCTTTTTCTTATTTTAATGTGTTAAGGAGGTATGCTAGTGGGCGGTAGGAAAATCCTAGGTTTCTAGCTTCCTGATTTCCTTTCTTCTAGATCTTTATTATTTCGCTAACAAATTTGGCCGGTTTTTTAGTCTATATTAAGTTTATATTTACATAACTAAGGTATGCCTAGAATAAGATTATATTTTAGGATGTTAGCTATATTACATATAGTTCTTATAATATGTTTTCTAAAATCTATTAATAGGTGATTAGTTTATTATTTAATCCATTTATTATTATACTAAAAGGTTTAGCCTTTAGCATATTAAAATTAATATAGTTTCTTCTTCTTATATGCTAGCAACTATAGGCAAATTATAGTTATAGTAGATATATAATTATATTTTAACCTACTATTTATTAAGACTATAAGTAGATTCCCATTTAATAATACTTTAAAAGATAGTCTTTTAATTGTTTTTTTATTCTTATTGTTGCTATTATATTCTTTTTCTTCTTTTTTAAGAGATATTATATATCTTAAGTCCTCCTGTTACCCTCTTATAGGGGACTATTATAGTTTTTTAAATAGTACTAGTTATTAATTTTTATACTTATGTGTTATTTATATTTTAGTTTTAGGCAGTTTTTATAGTTAAATTATCTTTTATTATAGTTATATTTAGATCTTAGATTACTGCGGTCTTATTATTCTAAAAGTTTAGTAGTTTAGTGGAAATTATAGAATGCTAAGCTATATTCCTATAATTCTCCTTTATTATAATTATAGTAACCTAGTTCTAATATAATAACTTTAAGGGATTAGTACTACTAGGTAGGCGTCTAGTTATAGAACTTTATGTTATAGTGTATGTTTTTATAAGTAGTAAATGGAATTTATACTAGGAAAATATTATAATTATATTTTTCTTTAAAGTATCTTATATATATGTGGGTAATATAGTTAGTCTAACTAATATAATAGTATAATAAGTAGTTAGGGTTAGGGTTAGGGTTAGGGTTAGGGTTAGGGTTAGGGTTAGGGTTAGGGTTAGGGTTAGGGTTAGGGTTAGGGTTAGGGTAGG